>JAWWES010000081.1:16024757-16172341 GCA_035583135.1 Lophotriccus pileatus | reverse complement strand
CTGTGTGAAATCCTTTCCCTATTCTCAAATCTTTCATGTACTTTTTTCCCCCCATTCGGAATTCTTCTTCATAGGATGTTTAACAGTCTCACTTTCCCTCATGTCTAAATCGGTCTGCATTTTCTAAATGTTACAAAGGAGAGTGAAGTGAGAAAAGCGGCACTGGCCAAGCTGTTTTGTAACCTAATGAGAGAGGCCAACCGGGAGGGAAAGGGAACCCGGCAGAGCAGAGGTTTGCTTCTGTCTGGATGAACTCCCCATCCTGTACAACTAAAGGTGTCTCCCCTTGCCCTTCTGACACTTTCAGGAAAAGATGCAGAGAATCGCTTTTCAGTTGGTGAATTGTCAGAGGAAGTCTACACCTGCCTACCCTGCAGAGAAGGATGTTCCTACTGTACAGATGACACTCCCTGCTATGCACAGGAGGACAAGTATTTACGGCTGGCTATCATCTCATTCCAAACGCTCTGTATGCTGCTGGACTTCATAAGCATGCTGGTAGTCTACCATTTCCGCAAGGCAAAGGTAAACTGGCTTGTTTTGCTTTGATATTCCTCACCGTGTTGTACAGACTCATTTGTCTGAGGTGTATAGCTTCTCAGTTTGAGAGTCAGTTTATCAGGTAAGGGGCTCGGGTCAAGGGAAGGATGGGATTTCCAAACAGGGATGATTTTCTAAATCGTTCATGTACTTTTGGAAGAAAAAAGTGGAGCGATTTGTGTCTTCCAATGAAATACTCTTACATTTGTAGATGTTCAGCAAAAATCAAGGTAACATATTATATTCAAAATAATTCTGGAAAATCAGGCTAATTATGCAGGTATCTAAGGAAACGTGGGGTTTTTAGAATCTCAGGATCTTTAAAGTCTCTGTTTTAGCACTATTGGAAATGATGTTTGTTTTCAATATATTTGAGAGACTAGCTTGACAATAATTATATGAAAGAGAAATGCTTCCAGGTAGCTCCTAGAGAGTTTAAACTTGATTCTGTGATTAAAGATTGCTACTTTTTTCACTAACGCGTGAGTATATTCAAGAGCATTTGTAAATTTCTGATGCAGCATTTATGTACTAACCTGATGAACTTTCTGCTTTCACCTTACTGAAAATCTTGTAAGATCTCTTGGAATCTGACTGTAAATGCAGAATATTCTCTAAAACTTCAAGTTTAATACAAAGAAATTAATTGAAGATGGCATATATTTACTACCTGCATTTATTTGGGAGATGCAGGTGTGCACACGGTATGCTACTTTGTTGAAATGAAAAGCCTCATCCACTTTCCATAACTAGATAAGCATTTCCATTTTGGTTTTTGGAACACTTGATCCCACAATCTTCCTAATCCTGCAGTGTCTGTGTTACAAATGTGTGGCTCATTTTGAAAGACTTTAATATCCTGACAGGAAATCATGGAACGAGCAATAACATTCTTTTTTTTTTTTCCCCTCTTCTGTTTCCGAAAGAGTCTTTGTATTTAATGATATTGCATAAAATCATTCAAATTACAGACTTAATTGTATTTATAAAGTTTTTCATTATGAAAATTTGTTGTAGTCATCTCTTTAGTTGCTTAACATTAACTTAGCAGAATAACTTTGTTCCAATTTTGTGAGATTTTAGTCTGGAAATGGTACTCCCTTAATGTCATAGACAACCAACATCATGAAAGAAGCAATTTTGGTTGATTTTTTCTTTTTTTACACGTTGAAATACTGTTTTATAAGATGTGTCTCTATTTTCTAACAAATAGCTTGAAATCAGGCATGAATAAAATTGCATACACTCTTGCACCTGTACACTTACTTATGTTCTGATATACATATCTGCTACTGTAAGAAGAAAGACATATCTTTATTAAATATACTAGAGAAATCTTGTGTGGCACAAAACCTGCCAGTAATGAAAGGTGCATTTTTACTTTTGTGATGATCAGTCAATTCTCCAAAGTAGTGTATGAGTAAAGAACCAGATGTGATCTAAATCTTCAATACCAAAGCAATACTAAAGAAGCATATACACACCTTTCCTTGTTTATGAAGAGCCTTTCAGTCATTATGGAAAGATTTGACCTTACTTTTTTTTACCATTAGAAATCAAGACATCTGAGCGAGTGAAACCAGATATAAAACAAAGCATTCTTTTTTCCAGAATGAAAAGTGATGCCTTTTGGACATTGCAATTCATTCACTTGGCCAGAGATGTATTTAATTACAATTTTGCTACCTTAGAAGAGAGTTGGCTTTTTTCTAGATGTGTATCTCACAAGGAAAAGGGCAGGAAACACGAGACAAAAAAAAAATAGTATGGTGATTAACAAACCCTTCCATTATGATTGATGTTTTCAAGAAATAGAAACTGATAAATTTTCCCTGCTTTTCATGTATTCAGCTGAGTTTTTCTTTGATATTCCTTTAATGTTGTTTATCTTACTGGTACAGCATGATTTCAAAAAGAAAAAGATCTCGTGTTTACTATGAAGTTAGAAGATGTATGGAGGACAAACATGCTGAGAACAATGAGTATTTGCTTAAGGAAACTGCTGATTACATTGGGAAATGGCAGAAATTTGGAGTGAAGGAAGAAAACTAGTAGCTGACTATGTGCTCTTTGCCAAGGGGGGAAAGTCATGAAAATGAAAGAACACATGTTGAAATATGTTCAAAATATCTGCCTTTTTGAGAATTTCCAACTGTTAGTGAAGCAAACCACAATTAGTTTAGTGTATGTGTCTGTGATTAAAGTTGCTGTGTTAAACTGCTCATTTCTATTGTGCTGTGTGGGTGTCAGAAAAGAGCATTTTTTTTGGATCCTCTCCCACATGTAGCACTACAGTATTCAAATAGTTACAAAAGGTAGTTTTCAATACAACATTTTAACAGAAAGAACTGTTTACTGCTACCATATCAAGAAGCAAACTTCAAAGTGTTTAAAAGAGCAGAAGAAGAGGGTTGAGAACAAAAAAACGTTAAATTAGGGCCCCAGTGCTGAAAAGAGTGAAGAGTAGGTATGTGGCATTTTGGTACAGTTGTTGATCAGTAAAATCAGAAGGTAAATGAGATCAGGTTACCTCTTCAGTAAAAGTGACTGCAAAAGACATCTCAATGCCTGTACTTCATGGAGGCTTCTGGTAATTACTACTTTCAAAAAGATAAAGTCCTGAAAAGGTAAGGTCTGCCAACAGAGAGCACCTTGGAAAGAAACACCCCAGGCACCTTGACCAGGCTACTGTGAGTATAATAATTCAGAAAAAGAATGATAAATGTCCATAGGTATCCTTTATATCATGATGGAAGTGACAACCTTTCTCTCCAAAAAATCAACTTATCAGTAATTGCATATGCAGATCAAAAGCATTTTAGACAAGTGAAGAAATACCTCAACTGTTCAGATCATATTGGTTGCACATCTTATGACCGAGCAGTAATTATAATGGAAAATTGCCATTGGCCTGGTGTCATCAACAGTGTGGAATATGTGCTAGATCCAAGCCGGTTACTGGAAGATCAGCCATCAGTAAAACATGTACTGCTCCATTGCCGAAGAGTGTGGTGATGAGAACAGAGATGTTTTGAACAACTGCTGCCAAATTTTATTGAAAAAATGTGATGATACAGCTTTCATTTTGACATGGCCTTTATAACTAACCTAGGCTGTAATAATAACAAGATACAGGGAAATCTGGTAAATATCAAAGTGGTTCTAGAAGTGAAAGATCTTGACAAAATGAATGGTAATAAATAGGCAAAGCCTGTAGCAAGCCAGATGACTGGCTTCTTACAGCCAGGCTTCTCTTTAGAGGAACCATTACAAGTCTCTGAAATTTTCAGTCTCTTCTTTTAGAACTTTTTAAGGTTCTTCTAGTCCTCTTCAGACTTTTGAAAGAACTGTAGAAAACTGCTGAACTGTTTACTGTGGAATAAGCTACTGCTTATATTAATAGCAGTAAAGGAGGAATGGAAGATAGGAAATGTGACATCTGTGTTTATAAAGACTTCCCATAATGGTGACAAGAACTAAAGATCAGTAGGTCCAAGTTACACAATTGCAAATTCATAGAAATGGTAATAAAAAATAGAACTACTGGTCCACAGATAACTGTGGGAAGTGTGTTTTTGTGAGAATGTGATGCCCTACAAATGTATTTATAGCTCTGTGAAGGTGGATAATGAGCATGTGGGTATGAGACTACTTTTTCCAAGGTCTGCCACCAAAAGCTCTTAAAAATTATGATCTCAAGGAGCTAGGTGAGCTATACTACTTATAGGTAACCAAGAGATGACAGAGGAAAAGACAGCACAGGAAATATGATATAAAGTCGTGTGCAACAAGGAGGTGTTGATGTGTGAACATATATTCATGGTTCCTCTCAAGGTATCATTAGAGCATGTTCAAAGGATCTCTCAAATGGTTAAAAAAATGAAGTAGGTGAATTACACAACTTTTGGTTGCTTTATGTCACTCATTGGCAAAAATACCTTGGATCTCAAAGTATAAAACAATTAAAATAGGGTTTGAAAGAATAGTGCAGGATATTTCTGTATATATTTCTATATTTCTAGGGTGTTTAAATACAGTGATTTTGGTGAAACTGTGAGTATAGACCAGGAAGGATCATTCTCTGCTCTTTTCCTTCTTTAATAATGCAGCACAGGCCATGAAGTGAGGTAGGGCACTGGAGTCTGAATCAGAAAGCTCTTCTTTTGCTCTCTTCTTGAAAAGCTTTTTGTTACTCATATAGACTTCCACATTTGGTATGTGGCAAAACAAAATTCAGCTCGTTCATCCAAAATATAGTTGCTCCAAACTACTGGTACGAGTGACCAATCTGACCATTGCCAACCTGTAAATGTAATGGCAAATTAGTGACTTCAAGAAGTAGTCGGAATTGGCCAGGAGTACAAAATGGAACAGCCAAAAGATACTGTGAGCAAGCTCAGATTGATGCTGACGAATTCATTTGAGGCTTTGTCAAACACAGGTGAAAGTGACTCAGCAGCCCTGAGAACAGCCTAGCAGCAGTGTTATTAAACTGCAAGAGTCGTAACTGGAGAAAATCACAGGCAGAAAATGTGGCCCTTTGCCAAGAGAAGGGAGAACTCCCAAAATGGTAAGAACAAAAAAAATTTGGAAGGCAGCACAGAAGGAGCAGCAGAAGCTAAACCACTAGTGAAAAGCATTGTAGGGAAAGACAGAAAAAGATGAAAATTGTAACAGATAGACAAGATGCTACTGCTATAATGGGAAAAGACAAAGCATTTCAGCAGGAGAGTAAATGGAAGAAATGTGCCAAACAAAGAGAAAAGAGGAAAAAAATATTCACAGCTAATACAGAAGGGAAAGCAGATGTGCAGATCGCTTCAAAGAAATCTTTACTCTAGGCACTCCTCATGCCAATCAGTAGTGAAAGCTGGAAATCCTGAGCCTGGCATTGACACAAAGTACAAGAGGCCGAAAAACTCAAGGGAGATGAAAAGGGAGATGAAAACATGTGAAATCCCATCAGAAAAGCTGACAGCACCTGACAGCACCAGTTTAATGACACTGAGGGAGTTGTGTGATGAAGCCAGGGAAAAAGAGAGTTTTCCTCAATAGTGGAAGTGTTGGAGTTCTGTTAGACTGCTCTGACAGGGTGATCTTGCTGAATGCTGCACCTGGGGAGATGGTGAGGCTTCTGCAGTGTAAGAGAGCTAAAGGGACACTGGATGTAAAACAAGGAACAGGCTCAGTGCTTTTGATGGTCAAGATACATCTTAGGAATCCTAGAAGAGTCTGGAAAGGAATAGCCTCAACCTTATTTCCCTGGTTTTCAGAAGGCTTTGGCAGAGTATGAGAGGATCCTACAGAACAACTTTCTGCCCTACCAAGTCAGATCTTCATGGCTATATACAGAGGCCCAAAACATTCTCTAAGTTGAACAACTGGGGAAAAAATCAGCTTAAGATGAACACTATCAAACATTATGTGCTGTGGCATTATTATTGATTTTATAATGCAAACATTACTACTAAAAACACATCCAAAAAGTATGAGGCTAAGCTAACAAAAGTAACTGGTTAGAAATTATGCTAAAGCAAATATTCGCAAAAATGAGAAGCTGAACAGTGATTTTGTATGAAAAAGTATCAACAAAATAGGAGAATTTATGTGAGTAATGTTACATGAACCCATGGAGAGCTCAGATAGGGAGTCACCAACTGCAGTATTGATTACATGCAGTGTAGGGTAGGAGGAGCAAAGCTACCAGAAAGAAACTGAACATTTAAGTAACTATAAATAAAAAAACCAATTTTTAAAAAAGTTTCAAAGTTAGCATAGAATTTCAAGGACTAAAATTCTACCAGAGCCCTAGAGAGGAAACCAGCTGCATTGTAAACATATTCACGTATAAGTACCAGAAGGACATTACCTGCAAAGAACCTAAAGGGCTCATCAGTTATCAGGCTGCCTTTTCAAATGAACTGGAAAGGAGAGCAGAAAGCAACTGACCTTTGCATGGCAGCCTATCAAGTCAAACATGGAGCTATTGGGTAGGATACAACTGCTGTGAGGAATTGTGAGTGCCTTTAAGAAATGCTAAGAACCTCTGCTGGCAAAGAGAACAGAGAAGATGATCTCAGCCATAGCTTGGAAGGGGCTAATTGCTACTTGGGTGATGAAGGAGAAATGAGAATGTGACGCCAGCCTTGACTCACACTAGACCTATTCAGAAGGGTCTTGTTTGCTGGGAATTCTCATTCAGATCAATGCTAAAGGCTTCAGAGTATGTTGCACTAAAGCCAAACTACTTTGCCATCATTTCTCCTTGTCATGCATAGTGGTGCTGCCAGGTTCTGAGAACGCAGGAACTGAGGGCCAGCGTGGGAGGAAACCTTTGGGGCACCTGGTCTTTCCGTCTGGCTAACCTAGCCAGGGCAGCATCTCTGGAGGTAAATCCAGCATGTCAAGGTCAAATTGACAGCAATGAGCACACTTGGAAAAGGTTGTTTTCAGGTCTGAAAAGTAATGGAAAAAATGCTTAGAGGAGAGTTTTAAACACAGCAATTTGGAATGGCATTGTCATATGGCATTAAAGATGAAGGACTGTCATAGAGGCCATTGGAATGAAGGGCTTTGCCTCATTCAAGACTATTTCCAATCACAAGTATTAGAAATTTATTACTAAACAACTTTTTTATTGCACTGATCTTCGCCCCTTCCCCCGTTTAGGAACACTCAGGAAGTGTTGGAAATACAGAAATACAAGTACTTTTAATGAGAGACGGAAAATGTACATCTAGAACACTGGTCAAGGAAAAAACTCACAGTTAATAGGGCCATATGATTAATCACCAACAGGAATAATTCATTTTACCTCGCTTGAGGGAACTGTGGCAAATAACAGCAACAGGCTGTTTTTGTATGTTTTTTACTCTGTTGAATACAGATTTTCATTGTTTGGAGTTCAGCATGGCTAGATACACTGTGGCATCACTATTTTTCCATTTTGTGTAAATATATTTAAGTGTTCTGCTAAATATGATTTCAAAACTCTGAAGATAGTCCCTAAACAATGCAGTTGTAAACACTGCACAGAGCTGCACATAGATGGAAAGGCAATATGCAAATTTATGCTGAAGTTCCCCCTTCTAACATTGAGAAATCAAGAATATCTTTTCTCCCTTACTGCAGCCGTGGTAGGATGCAGTGATTCAGAGTGAGGTAATCACAGGCTATTGATGTGTGATACATCTTTAAATATTAAAGTGTGCTGGCTTTGCAAACATACCTCTTTTGCTAATGTAAATCAGCCAATCCTTTCTTTTTTTTTTTTTCGTTCCACAGTGGCATCTTGATGTGCTTATGCCTGGATGCCTTTCATCTTTGGCGCACATTCTGCTTTTTTCTCCCTAGACGCCAGTTTCTGACATTTCAGCTCAAGTGGAAACTTGATAGAGGGAAGAGATCTTGCGCAGGTGGAGCAGCTCCCTTTACATGCTGTGCTGGTGGGCATACCTGTCAGTTCGCTCAGCACATACACGTTCTGCACAGTGCTTTATAGACCCCTTCTTCACCGTGTCCAATTGTGAGAACCTCGTTTCTTGTGAATTCTCAGAAAGTTTATTGTAGTCTTCAGGTGTGCAACTTGAAAGGCATTGCCGATGTTGTTTTCAAAACTGTTGTTGTTTTTAGTGGAATGCTCTTTTCCTTTATTAATAAAACAGAACTCATAAAATGTCCCTTCCCATTTTTCTGGGTAGTTAAGATGCATTTAGGGATGCTGTACTTTTTAAACTATCACATAAGTAATTGCAGAGTGCCTTATTGAAAAGATAAGAAGTACAGGGGCTGTTAGACTGTGGCAGCAGTTGAGTCTCAGGGATGATGTGCTGTCTGCCGGAGTTTCCTAAACCAGCAAGCATTGGTAGGCATGGCTGCAAAGGTGATCCTGCTCTGTGTTTGCAGGGTGTTGTGGCACTCACTTCATAAACCCAAAGGTTTCACTTTTGTGTGTGTTTGCATTCTAATACTTGCTTTAGAGGCAGCAAAGACTTGTGAATAGAAAAATAAACCTAGTTCCGCTATAGACACTTTAGGCCTAATGAAAAACTGAAGTGTGAAGAAACTAGATATGTTTGTTGATTTCATTTCAGTCTCATGAAGAATAGCTAATGGGAAGAGCAGGGCAGTAGGAAGCACAAAATGGCTACATACAGGGGTCTCGAGACTGAGTCTGCTCCAAATGGACAATGTTCTAGTGGTAGGTCTTCAAAATAACTTCTCATCAGTACTCAACAGTAGCTCTAAGAATTCAAAAGCTACAGTCTTCTCTATAAATCTTTATATTAAGCCAGGGCTTGTCTCTACAAAGTTGGATTGCACAATGCCTTGAGGCCCATGTGGAAAACATTCATGATTTTTCAGGGAGTGCACTGCCTTCAAAGTGATGTGAATCAGCCATGGACTGTGACATGTTTGCTCCACTCTGATGTCTCAACTGATTCTGGCTTTTGCTTTCTTAATGTCTTGCTGTTTAATGCCTTGCAGTATATGAATCATTATCTTCTGTTCCACCAATACTCCAGAAAATTCTACAACATACAACCCCAAAGTTCAAGTGAATGGAGCTGATAGTGTGCTTTCAGTGGAGGATGTTGGACAAGAATGCAGCTGTCACAGGAGACATGGCTGGAGTAGCCTTGAAGGCATATATATGTTTAATTGCATTGCACTATGATTTCACTTTTAAAATAATCAAAAATAAAGGTAATCAAATCCTTGACTTTCAGCAGATATTTTCTAACAAAAAAACTATAGCAGCATAGAATAACGTTTCAGAGCTACAAATTTAACTGTGCAAACTGCTAAAATTTTTGGTTTTCTGTTACTTTGTTAGTCTTGTGTTTGTAGCCCTTGTGGGGTAGCTGAGTAAACCAAATGCTCTGTCACGTGATAATAAGCTTTCCCCACTGATTTTTTTTATGCAGTAATTTCAGGAGAGTTGCATTTACCTGAAGTTTCATTTGGGTGTGTGAATGGGTATTTACAGGTTTGCTGGGAAGAGAATTCCTATCATGTCAGCAGCATAACAGCAGCATTATTTATTTATCCTGCTGTTTGTCTTGGAGTTGCATCCTGCTGTGACCTTTCCTTGTACAATCAATAGCAGTAACAAAGTCCCTGATGGCTTGCATGAGGTCTTTGGCATGCCTCCCTCTCCAAGAGCAGAGTTCTGTCTGAAGCAGGCCTTTCCTTTTATTGTAAGGGTCTAAGTGTAGGCTCAGAAGAACTATTCCAAGCATAAGCCCAATTGGTGGTAGAGGGACTTTGAACCAGGAAGACTTTTGGAATTTCATTGCAGACAGTCATTTGCTGTATGAGGTTTTTGTCTTTGGGAAAAACATTTGGCCAAAAGACAGGGACAAGGTTTGGAGGCTGAAATGTGGCTTTTGATGCAATTTGGATTTGCATTCTGGAGTTTGCTAGTGCCTGGACCCCATTTTGGTGTTGAAAAAACTGTATGACTAAGGAGAAGCGCTTATGGAGACAAGAAAATAAGCTTTTTTAGAAGTTTCACTTGAAGAAAAGGAAGAAATAATATGAAAAAAAGAAACTGGGAAAGAAAACAACGGAAAAGATGTAGCATGAGAATTTCCAAATAGCAGAAATAGAACTGCATTGAAAATCTTATTCTAGGAAAATCTTGCATTTTTTTTGCTGAATATTTTTTTTTTATTGCCAACCTTTTATTTAATGATAGCATGCTCAGAGAAACTTTATGTGCTGTTTTTTATGTGGTTTTTTTTTTTTTGGCTATATCATGTGGTGGAAGCTAAACACAGATCATTCAGACTAAAACATATGCCTGTTCTTCATTCTTTTCTTCATTTCTTTGGACAAAATTTGAAGGTTGATAGCAGCAGGCTTATGCTGTCAGCTTCTCGTTAGGACGTCGTGCTATGAACACAGTCAGATTGCTTTCTGCCTTCCCTGTCTCAGCCATGCCTCCCCCTGTCTAGAATAAAATCGTGACATTTTTCTCTGACATCTTCTCATCAGCATCAATATAGCAGAAAAGAAACTTTGATCTCCTCCTGCTTCCCTCTAGGACATCCCAGCTACTGCTTTCTTGGTTACTGTAGCAACCTGCTTGTTACTGAAAGTCATTTTGGACTCTAGAGCTCACTTTGCCTCCAGCTATGTCTGAGCTTTACTGAACTCCTTCTGAGTTCCCTTTTAATATATGTTTTCTGCAGACCTAAATTTATTGTCTCAGCTTGGTATCTTTTGTCTTGGTTACTGCAGAATCCTTTCAGCTGGCCTTGGCAAATGCAGTCATGGCCTGCTCCTATCTATTCAAAATGATGCTGCAAACAATTTTCTGTTCCACCGCTTTCTGTTGTCCTTGTTGCATCTCCCTGTTGACATCATAAATGAGCTGTACCTCTTGGTTTTTCAACTCCCACATGAGTTTTTTCTCTCTTCTAATGCCATTTCTCTGATGCAGAAGTGTCAACAACAGCCTCATCTTGTTACATTTTTCAAAACCACCCTTTGTTGCCTTTGTATTTTCCTTGTTTGGTAGAGGCTTTTTGAGGGCATCCCCTGCTCTCCATATCATGGCTTCAGATTCAAGTGCTGACAAAGTATGTGACTCAGAGCAGGATACTGATAGGCTTGGACTACTAATTGCTGGTTATGATGCACGATATTGCCTTGTTGTTTCATTGTTCTTCTGATCTGCCCTTATCTGTCTGTTGTCCCTTCAACTCTTACCTTTGTGGAGGTAGGACAGTCTTTTTCACTTTCTCCCTGTGCAGGGTCCGCAGTAACTTGAATCTTCCCCAATTTTGGGCCTTTTAGCAATGCAGTGGCAGGAAGAATAATTAAATTTTACATTGCAATTTTTCCTTCAAAGGCAAATGTGCTTTTATTTCTAGTGAAACATACAGTAATCTAAACTTAATGAGACATTACTTAACATAATAGATTCTGAAGAGCTGAAAAATTTCACCATTTCTGGGATGAGCATCTCTCAGATCCAATCTATTAGTTTGGAGTGGTTTAGCCACTTGGCTCCTGTAAATTAAAAGTGAATAAAATAGACTGGAGTCGGATTTAAATTCTTCAGAATTATGAGGTTTTGATTGATTTGAAATTAATATAATGATCTTCATCTATATTTCATTTGCCTTCTCAGTCATGGGAGTAATGAGATCTTTTTATCTTCGTGAGATTTATTCTAGCCCTTCTTTTCTTATATCACTGTCAGTTTGTTTCCTCTGAGATATTATGGATCTTGAGCTTTGCAGTCAGGTTGGGGGTTTTATCCTGTAACTTACCACAAACTATTGCTCTCCACATGATTGAACTACCATTTATATAGCCTGTTTAGTGAGCTGTGGTATTGCCTTCTGTAATAGATGAGGCCATGTTGAATAAAATGCTGAATTTCATTTCAGGTATTGCAAAGCTAATTGTAAACTAAAGCAGGGGAGCATACTAACTGAGCCCGCCCATCTGCTCCTGAAATTTGGTTTCGTATTCAATCAGATTTTTTTGTGTATTCCATTTAATCTCTTGCTGATTAAGCAACTATCAACATTAGAATGCATTTTATTCTCAAAGATAATGCTTTTGCCTGTTCCTTTCATTTAATTTCTATGTTAATTGACTGCATAACCTAGCAAAACAGGCACTTCATGTGAATCAGATTTTTGATGATCATTATTGTACATATTCAGCTTTTAAGTTAACCTTAAGTCTGTGAATAGACCGAAATTGAAATTGGGTATTATTTACCTTATTACTGATTTTCTTTCATCACCTGGCGAGCTAAGCAATATGTCCCCAAGGAATTCTCATTCTTATAAGAAAAGATGTCCCTGGGACATTAACTATTTTCATTGTGAGGGTTCTTCACCCACAAATACTCTTTTATCAAATATTTATTTTGTAGCTCATGTAGTGCAACTTAGATGCAGCAGGACCTGTGTTTCTAAATGCAGAACACCTTATCTTCATCATGATATATCATACAGATTTCATTACTTGCATAACAGAGAGGATCAAGGGTCACATGAATTGAAAAAGTATTTGAGGATATCCTGTATGCCTGACATCTTGTGCACTTATAATGAAATTGATTTATGATTGATAGCCTTTGCTTTTCCTGACTTTTTTCCAGTAAAAAGTAAATTTAATAATTCTATTCTATTTGAGCTCAGCTTCAACTATTAATAGAAAAAAAAATGACCTTCATGTAAGTATTCTTCAAAGGCTTTGAAGGGAAATGAAAGAACATGAGGATTATATTTATTTGGCTTAGGAAAAAAACCCTGCAAATGTCAGAAAATTCTGACAATTTGCCAATATAGTTTAAGTAGCAGCACGTAACTGTAGGCTAGTCTTTGGAAAGTTGGCCTTTGCTATGAAATCTTCTGTATTTGCAATCCATATTCTATCAGTAGGTATTATTCAAATAGTACAATTGTCATTAAAGTATTTGTCAGTGTGGCAAGAGGTTGAACAGGAGACATAATTGTTTCTTCATTATTTTACGGAGAAGTTTTCAAAAGAGGTGCATCTCATTCTCCCTTGAAGTGAAGGGTGTTTCTTCCAGTTAGCTGAGAATGAGTTGCTTGAGTTTTGTTCCTTAACCAACAATAATAAAATAAAACATAGCTTTGTTATGGAAATTGACAGTTCCCTTTTCCTGGATAGCAGTCCTAATCAGTCCCTGAATTTATTATCAAGAAAATCAATTAATTATGACAATACTCACTGAGGGTTCAAAGAACTCCTTCCAGTTGCTTTTGTGCTCATTCTTTAGTCCCCAGTAACCTTCTTCCAGTTCTGAACAGTATTAAGATAACCACCACAATAAATGTAGTTTCACTCTTTTCTGCTCTTCTTAATATCAGTGTCTGGAAACTGGCAACTTTTGTCTCTTGACAAAAAGAGCCAAACATCTTGCTGTTGCTCAACCTCAGGAATGGAAAAAAGGATCTCTGTATTCTGTTTCTTAAAAGTAAACTTGCAGATAAAATTCCTTAGAGTTAGCACTTCAGGTTTTCCACACAGCTCTTTCACTGAAAAAGATAACAGTATCTTTGTAGCTGGGAAAAGATATGTGGAATAAAAGAAAGGAAAAAGGTTCAGTGGGCTTTAGGAAAACAGCACATAAAAATCATAAGAAAAATACGGTCATGCTGAAAAAAGTTTGTTTGTTGGGAAAGTTTATTTTAATAAGGAAAGCAACTGGTAATAAAACGTTTCAACCAGCTCCACTTCAGACCACGTATTTTGAACTTGACAAAAATCTCTTTTCACCTCTGTTGTTTAAAAGAAGTAAAGAACCACTTGTACCAGGAAACAAGAATTTGAACAGGAAGGGTTTTCAGGGAAGTAGGGGAGAGATTTGGGAATACAGTCCAGTAAGGTCTCATCACGTGTCCTCACATGTAGAGAGAGGAGAATGGATCTGCACCACAAGGGTCCTCCTGGGAGCACTGGAGAGCAAGCATATTGCCATTACATATACCTTTAGCTAAGCTTTTTATTTCACTTGTTTTGAGACAGTTTTGCATAGTAATTTTTCTAGTCATTTCAAATACATCAGCTTAGTACAGCAGAGCACACCTGGGCCTGTTCTCTGTATTTCCTAGCTTCTCTACCATTCTGTCATGTATCCATATGTGTTTTCCAGTTGTACATTGAGTGGTAGATACACTTTTTAATTTAATAAATATGGATGTGTTGTATTTAAAGTTGAGACCAAAGAAGAATTCTATCTAGTTTTTTTTCCCCTGTAGTTTTTTGTTTGCTTCATTTATGTGTATGACAAGCTCACATTCTGGTGAAGCCATCCTTGCAAAAGGAAATTTTTTTTAAATCACAGCCCTCTTTGGTCATTCTTTGTGTTATAGAAGTGACAGAACTGTTTGACAAAAGTGAAGAAAAATCAAAATATGCCAACCTTTTCCCCTCACTAGGTTTCCATGGTATCATGCTCATATAATACACAGTGACGTGGCCCTGGAAGAATCTGCAGTCTTCCTGGACTGATACCAAAAGTCTTCAGTTATGTTGATTTGGTATTATGCAATGTAAGAGGCACAGGATTACTTTAATTTTATTCTGGGTTTTAATTTCTTCTTTTTTTCTCCACTCAGAAAATACTTCAACACTCATATCACTGACTTTGTGTGATGACAGTCAGGAATTCAGTGGTAATTAATGCTGCTGTATTTCCTGGATTGCTTAGGACCATAGAGAATTGAAATGCAGTATCTTCTGTGCATATTTATACATCATTTCAGCTTTTTATTTTCTTACACTTGATGCAACTTGGACAGCTTATTTTTTAAATTTCCCTCATGCAAATAATTCTTAAGCATTTATTTATGACTCTTTAGCAATGCTCAAGGGGCACAAATGAATTTCTTAATGTGATTTGCCAGAGAAATAGTGTTACTTTCTAAGATAGAAGGCTAAGGAATGACTGTTTACCTCAAAGGCTACTACTGTGGTCTAGATACAATGAGTAGATGGAAGACCAAGCAAATCCTAAGGCATAAATCAGTCCTTCACAAACAGTATCCTTTGCAGGCCTAGGTAAGTAGATGGTATAGGTAGCTAAATTGAGTTTGAAAGTTAGTACAGAACTAGAAGCAAAATAAAGTGCAGTATCACTGAGGTGTCAGCGATATGTAATCATTGAGTGTGACTCGGAAATCCAGAAAGGACAGTTTTACTACCACAGATAAGTAAACATAGAAATGAAATCCTGAAAGGGAAATGAGCACACAAGCAAAGTGGCAATAAACAAACTGTACAGAAGATGAACAGCCAGAGAAATAAATAAGTAAACCCAAAATAAATGCCAAAAAGCAAGGCAGATGCAAAAAACCCAGCAGCTGTTAAGGAAAAGAAAAAGAAATTGAGCAAATGTTACATGCAAGTTGAAGAAAATCCCACTGCATGAAATTTCAGGGCTGTGTCCTAAAATGCCCTGATTTCTGTGATTTCCACCAGAGAATTTTATTTGCGCAGCCAGTATAGATGGACACCAGCTTGGTTTATCATTAGTTTCCATTCTTTCATTTATTTTCTTAAAAGACCAAAGGCTTTTTTCTTGAGGTATATTGGCATAGTCACTGCTCTGTATGTCATAGATGCCCATAAAGTCGTGTATTTGTGATGCTGCCCCCAGCAATACCCAAGGGGCCCATACTTGCAAAGTCTGTACAGTGGAAGATTTAGCTTTTGGTCAAAAAACTATTACTGAGAGATGGCTGGAAATACCAGTTTATCTAATATAACATACATTTATCTAATAAATTAATTTTAAAACATTCTGATTTAGTTTTGGTTTTCTTCTCTATAGTTATTCCCTGTTGTTAAAGCTTTAGTGCTGGATGGAGTTTTTTCTTGCTGGGCTTTACCTCTTGGGATATAGAGGTCGCAATGAAAGAAAAAAAGAATTAATATATTTTTAAAATCAGTTATTAAAATACCTCTTTTTCTTTGCAGTAGCAAAAACTAAGTTTCAAAAACGTAGTTTGGGAGAATGATCATACTGCCATTTTCATGCTATTTTTTTTTCTCTACACTTAACACAAAAGTAGTTCTTTGGTTGTACTATTTCTTATTTGAAGTTTTGTGCTTTTCTTCATCACTGTGGATAGCATCCATATGTACTAGAATGTCTCCTCCATTTATTGAGAAATCTTGTTAAGAAGAGCTGTGGTGTCTTTAAACATTGGGTTAAAACCTACATTTTCCTCGTATCAAAGACTGAGATAAAAGCACAGTCAAAACTTGCATTCAAGCTCATTTTGAATGTCAGTGTTGCTTTGTAAGCCACACTTCTTTTAAGGCAGGAAGGCGAAGTGCACAGACAGAATTCACAGAGAATGGTCTCTACCTGAACACAGGTGAGAAGAAAATCATGGATTAATTACTTGTTTTGGAAGAAAAGCTGTAAATGCTGAAGTTCTTTGCCCCTGCAGGTTCTCTTGCAAGCATGCCGTCCAGAAAAAAGCTCGATAAGGAAAGACTGATCAGGATGTGAGAACTTGTTTAGAAAAGGATATTCACACAGAAGCTGTATTAAGGCCAGATGTTTTAGATCATTTCCATCTTTCCTGTATGAAGTCAGTTTCACTTTGTTGGCCATTCTGTGGCATACAGATGCATTGTATAAAATAAGATAAAGAGGTTTGAGTATTGCTCAATCGTGAGAGATGAGTTGACTGACCTCTGCTGTGTCTTGTACAGTGTTGGGCAGAGCCCTCTGCATTGGTTCCCAAGGAAAAAAGGGTCAAAAGATGTTATGAAGAAAAACTGTATCATAACAAGTGAAGCTTCCACCTTTTGCAGTATCAGGGCCACAAAAGGAATCTTGTGGACACAGTCCTATGATGCTTTTTATAGTTTTTATAATTTTGTGCTGGGAATTTGACATCACAAAGTGTGAAACTCCCTGGGGAAGGAGATGGTTAAAGAAAAGGGAAGCAGTGCTGACGTTTTGTCTCTAAGATAAGGCACAGTTGCACTCTACATAAATCATCAAATTTGTTGGAATACATTTTGTGTTAGGAAAAAGAATTGATTTTTTTGTTTAATTTTACGATGTAAGAAAACATGATGGAGAGACTAAATTAGAATCAGTAAGGAAATGGCATGATATTTTTACAGTCCTGCTAAGTTAATATCTGAATCAACATCTTTGTACAAAATTTCAGGAAAAATAAAGGCACTTTCAATGTAAGAACACACTATATTCAGTAAAATGGTAGATTATTTATACATATTATAGAAGCCAAGTAATTAATATTAAATAAGTAAAAATATTCAAAGGACTTCTTGAAATTTAAACAATGCAAAACAAATTCCACAGTTAAATTCATATCTGTAGTTCCTGTGATCCATAATTCTTGACACTTGAGAACAAATTTAGCAGTTTTAAATTATATCCAGGTATCGTGTGTTGAATAGTATTTAACATAGAAAAGAGTGGGTTTTTTTAAAATTGGATTTTGTAAAACACAACCATTTTAATGGGCCTGTGAATTAAAGAGTGTGGAGCATGCCAGTATGACAGACAGCTTAATATTCTGTTTTAATAAGCTTTACTCTGGAAGTGTTATGCTGACAAAAGTGAAGGTGCCTTCTGCAAAGAACCCAGCATTGAAATGTCACACAGAGAGAATTTTCTAATATTTTGTGTTGGTTTTTGTCTTCTAGAGTATCAGGGCTTCAGGGCTGGTGCTGCTGGAAACCATTCTTTTTGGATCACTTCTTCTGTACTTCCCAGTAAGTCAAACTATAACTTTAAAAAAATTATATCCTTGCCAACATTTTAAAACATTGCATGAATGACTTTGGTGAAAATATAAGTGTCAAAACTAATTATTAGTTTAATCTGACTGTAAAATGTGCTGTGTTCTGTAAATATTCTTAAGAGCACTCAAATGTTTTGCTATACTTGTAATAATTCTCTATTTTCAATTTAGTGAACTTGCCAGTTATTTTGACTTGGAATTTCTTAGGTGTTCTGGGCTAAGCTATGTTTTTTTTTTAGAGGTGACACCTCTCTAATCTCTGCTATGGAAAAATCAGCAAGGTGTATAACAGAAAGACTGATTATACCAAGTATTTCTCTGGAATGTAGTACAAAGGAAAGTAGTTATTTCAGTGTATTAGTGACATATATTTTCATGTTTCCAAGGTTATATGACATCTGCAACACTGTGTATTTGGGATAATTAGACAGTATTGTCTCTATGCTGTAAGTGGAAAAAAAGTAATTTCACAGTCAAATGAGAAATACATTACAAAACTTAAAGAAATGTGGATCTGTTCTCTTTTCAAAAAATCCCGGGAAAACTGAGTTTGTTAGTTGTTACGTAAGCCCAACACAATGGCTGGATAAAGCAAGACATCAAAGGATAAATTGAAAGAAGTTGATAGCGTGCAGGTCAGGAGAGACAGAAACAAAGGTGGAGTTGTGGGCTGTTGTAAAATATGTTTGTGTTTTCTTTTCCTCTGTAGTCAGAATCTTTTGTGCTTTTACAGACCAACACATAGGTACTGAGAGATGAGCTGGATAACCAAAGTCTTCAGTAGTTGCAGGAAAAGTAGCAAGTAAACTGTAGTAGAATGTGCGAAGAATACTGTAAGAAACACAAATCCTGATGAAATTTTTGTACATTATTTACATTATTTTATTGTGTGGGCCATTCAAGTTCTAAAGAAAAAGTGTGTGCATTTCTAGGAGAGTTTTATGTGCTTTTTAATCTTTCACTTTGCAGATGCCAGGGAGACAAAAGTTTTTGTTTTTTCCATATTATATGAATTTTTTTTACAACCTACAATACATCTCCCCAGGGTTTTCCGAGTGTCTTTCATATTTCCTTGTGGTGAACAGAACAGATGGTTTCTCTCTTCTGGCAGTTTTATGTTCCCACACTCTTAGCTGGGGTACTCTTCCTGTCTTACACAGGTAATTATGAATCAGGCCTTTACTCCTACGGGTTGAAACAAAAATAGAGAGAAATTTTATTGTTTCTGTTTTGAGGGTTTTAGGGGAGGGATGTAGCGAATTTGGTAGTGGGAGGTCATATTAATGTTTAGACGGATAAATTAGTCCTGATTTCACCAACCACAAGAAAATGGTTTTCTAAAATCGAAGAAGATTGAGACCAATACAGAAAGATCAGCTCAATTCACTGATCCAGGGCAAGGCGGTGAAACAATGTTTGTGTGAAGGGTATAAAGTTTAGTCAGACAGGTCTGTTATTTTATTTTTAAGAAAAGCTGCAAGTTATGGATTATGGGGAGTGAGTCCTTGTAATGTGAACTCTTGATATTTTCCTGTACACAGACAGTATCTAAGTGTGCTCACCTGCTTATTGTCTTGAGAAGGAGCACAAAACAGAGCAGAATGGCATGAGAAAGGAGACACAAGGTCTAAATGGAGAGTCTCATTTGCACCAGCTGATATTCCCACACACATTTACAGCAAGGCATAGAGCATATATTATCATTTTATATGCTAGTCATAAGTCACGTACCTGCAAAGCAGATCTTATTTTTCCTGGGCCATATCCGTTGCTTATTTAGTCCCTCCTGTTATTGGGTGTTTTTGTTTGCTTCTGAGAAGAATTGTGAATATTCTGTGACTTACTGATACGGTTAAAGACATAATAACATGTGCTCAGAGGTTGTTGTTTCAACGATTTGATTTGGTCCTCATTCTATGAAAGAGAAGTACATTAGAGCTTTAAGGCTAGTTAATACAGATCTCACCTCTTATACACCCAAATCTGTCTTTCACAGATAGTATGAAATGCAAGTTAACATATGGAATGGAGTTCACAAGCATCACTACAGTAGGGTGCTGTCTTTTAACATAAGGCTGTTTTCCTTTTTGTATCCTCTCTTCTATTGTGATTTGGAATGTAAAACCAAAAAGCTTTACTTTCACACTCAACCAAGTGCAGAGTTACACAGCTTGGCTTAGTGCATGTAACAATGTAAAGACATAAAGTGACAGTATTTCACTTCTAAATAACTGAAATTACTATTCGTTTAAGGGTTCAGTGAAAAATTACATTCTTATTTAAAAAGCAAAATCCCCTTAGATTTTCTCAACACTGCTCCAAGTCTTTGCATTTTTATTCTCTCTGTTCTTCTACAATTTACTCAATTCTTGCTTTTTCTAGATCTGCTCACTCAGTCTGTCTTGGATTGTTTTGAGAGCCTCCAGCATACAAATTTCGCTGTGTCCAAAAGGGGTTTATTGCATCTCTGACTTCTCCTACCCTCCAATTAAATGGAAACCAAAACCTACTTTGTTACACTGCTGAATTTCTTTCACTAATTGTGGTTGTTTTCATGTCTACATGCAGTAATCTATTCATAGTGTAACATCATTAATTGAAAAATAATATCACCAGTCATCTGCTTTTGGTGAGAAAAACAGCTGTTACAATGCCCTTCTAACCGAATGGGAAGTGCAAATGATGGTCGCCACCTAAATTTATTATTCAAATTATGCTATACTGATAACAACACTCTGATCTTTCCTGAATTATAAGCAGGCAGATGAGCTTTGTCTGTTACAAATGCATAGATTTTACCCAGAAGTTGATGGGCGGCTCTCATTTTTTGTATTTTCTGTAGTCTCACAGTAACAACTCTAATTTCCCTTTACTTAGTCTTTCCAATTATCAATTGACCTCCTCCAAATAAACTCTAGGGTTTCTAATCAATTTTGCTTATATTTCTTTTTTCTTGGATTTTGTATAGAAAGACAAAACCCAACCATATTATGGATGAGTCCCTTGACTTCTGTACTTGGCATCTGATTACTTTCCTTTTCCAGCAATATTAACTATGGTGAAACTTTTACACCTTTCATAACTCCATGTCTTGCTAATACCACTTCAGAGAAATGGAGCTGTGGCAGAGCATTGGCTTCCTAATGCTCATGAAATAGTTCAGTAGTGAATTGTGGAATAAACTTTGTGCTCAGACATCTTCCTGCATGTGTTAGGTGTTAGGATGTGTTTCTGGGGCTGTCTTACTTCCTCTTTCAATTTGAGCTAGAATCACCTGTGTTATGAGAAGGAATAGAAAGTGAGGAGTAGTAGAGTTTAGATATGGATGTGGGGTTTTTTCCCCTCAAATGATCTGTATGTGCATTAGCATGGAAGAAGTGAGCCATGAGGGTTGGGAGGATGAGGCTGTGGTAGCTCCATTAGTCATAATAGTCCTGAGCAGAGCGAGGTCACTGGAAGGCTCTGGTTTTGACATTAATGAATGTGAAAATGGAACAGTGCAAAATACTTTTATGCATTTGTCCCTCGAGTATTCCTATAAGGGATGCGTTACAAGAACTCAGTCACTGTTTATTCTATACAGATTGATGTGCACTAAGGTCAACTGAAAGATTGGCTTTTTCCAGCACTTTTAACACTGCAAGCCTGCTCTGATACCCCAGATGTTTTAGGCTGATTATTTTTCAGAATATAATTACATCTTCTTTACTCACAAAATAATGTTTAAAGCTTTTAGGATTAACACTTGCCATTTTACTGTTCTTGTTTTGGATAAAGAGCATGCCTGTCTTTGGTGTTCATGTCACTGAAATCCAAGGACACAGTATAAATACCTGCTCTGAGATAATCACTACATATTTCCCTAGTAGTCTAGAAAAGGGTCTTTCCATTTTATTTGGATCATAGTGGATTAGATGTCCAGACAACGGAAAAGGCAGATTTTAAATACTATGTTGCCAGGATTTTACATGTGTGTTGTCTCGCTTAGCAGAGAAGCGAGGGAACCAGGCAGATGATGATGCAATAATTTGTCTCCGTTGGTCAATGTCCTTGTCAGATGAACATACTTTTAGAAGTTAACATGCAACCAGTAAACCAATAGAGTTTTTTTGAGAGCCAGCTTTCTTTGAATGCAAAAGCCAG
This sequence comes from Lophotriccus pileatus, assembly GCA_035583135.1. NCBI lineage: Eukaryota > Metazoa > Chordata > Aves > Passeriformes > Tyrannidae > Lophotriccus > Lophotriccus pileatus. The sequence continues at coordinate 16,150,370 of JAWWES010000081.1, read as the reverse complement.
AGGTAAGCTGGTGTAGCCTCTGCATTACAAGCTCATGCTTCAAAGTACGGAAACCTCATAGGTATTGGAAACACTTCTGTCCTTGCTCTGAACTGCTAAGAAAAATGTTTATGACTGTATTTATTAATAGGGAGTAAGCCCTGAATATTTTCTACTTTTCGAATAAATATATTTGAAATAGCAGAAAAACAAGATGCACAGTGTGAGAGTTCTTTGTGGTTTCATTGCCACTAATCTACATAGCTATCCCAAAAAATTCTAGTAGCTACTATCAACTAGAGGCTGTTATATATATGATGATCCACATTAAGAATTGTGATTAGCAAGAGCTATATGTCTCCTGATCTTGATTAAATATTGATATCTCTGTGTATATGACCAATGTGTTGGATATTGGAAACCTAGCAGAACTATGACATCATAATTTCTAAGAGATCATGCAGGTGGAATTTAGTGAGGAGTATTTGTTTATATTCTCTCTGTTTGTGTATGTCTGTGTGCTGTGTTCCCAGGATAGCTTAAGCTGGAAGGGACCTCAGGAGGCCTCTTGTCCAACTTCCTGCTCAAAGGATAGTTAGTCATGGTCATAAGATTTGCTACAAGACAAGGTGTCATGGTTTATGAATGGTGTTATGAATGGTATCCTCTGATTTAGTACTCCCATGAAAACCCCACATGCTGCTCCCCCTGCCCCTCTCCAATTGAAGGCACAAATGGGTTGAGGTAAGAACAATTTACGGGAAACAGCAATGAGATAGGAAAATGAACATTAACAGCAACGATATTGGGAATAAAAGTGTACAAAAGAGAGTGATTCACATGCAAAAATGCACAAGAGGACCCCATGACAATAAACAACACTAGACAGCTCCCCCTGCCATGTTTTTTCCACCAGGCAGAACCCCTTCTCCCCAGAAGACTGTCTCTTTCACCCTCCTGGCCCATACCCCCTCCTGGCTACTGCAAAAAATTAACCCTGTCCTGGCCAAAACCAGGATACAAGGTTACTAAGGGCTTTATCCAGCAGGTCTTAAAAACCTGCAAGGATAGAGACTACCCAACCGGGCAATGCACAGGCACACAGTAAAGTCACGTGGTTGTAGGTGTTTTGAATGGTGATAAAATATGTGATGTTGCTGGAACATACAGTGGGATTTATAAATGACAAGCTGAAGATATGTCAGTGAACGTACAGGTACTGATGTTACTTTCACATCTTGGACTCCCTTGCTCATCCTTGTGACATTAATTGCAATATCATGACAAAACTCCATTTTCCCCTTCCACAAAGGCACAGTACAGTATTGTAGGAGGCCAGTGTTATTTTTGCTACTCTGAAAGGTTTTTTGAGAACTGAGTTTGAAGGAAACATTTGTCAGAGTCTAAGTTCACTGAATAGCCAAGTACATGTAAGCGTGCAGGGCTTGAGAGCTGGAGAGAAAAGGACAGCAGCCAGTGACCTGAACCAACTGCCACACTGGGTTTTTATTGACCTTTTTATTTTAAATTACTGTCCTGCACTGCTGGCTTTCAGGGACTTATGTGGTACAGTCTTGCCAACTCTTCATTCAGTGAAATTAATCTTGTGGTGAGGGGAACGGGGAAAAATCTTGTGGTCTTTCCTATTTATTCATGATTCCACTGAAAAACTTGCATGAATAAGCTTACTTATATATAGATGAAACTCTACATTAGTATATTCTTTTCAAAATAGTGTTATAAAACCAGACCACGGTCCTGAAAAACAATGCACAATATTTAGCAAGGGGTTTTAAAATTTTTTGGATACAGCATGAGCAATAACGCATGCACAAGTTAAAAATCTGCTCCATTTGAAAAATAAAATTGTGGGAACTCTTTTCTGATCATGCTTTGAAACACAGAAGTTATCAAACGGTAGAATGTGGGAGCATTCATATGGAGAAAAATAGTGCTGGAAATATTCATGGTATGTTCCTTACTAAAACCTGAAAACATGCTATAATAATTCATCCTCATTGCTCTGCTCTCTAAAGCTAAACCATTAGGCACTTGAGCAGGAGACCACAGCAGTGCCACTTTCAAGTTAAAGAACTGCTGAACACCTTACTGAAAAAAAATCGAATCCATGAAAGTCCTTATTTGGCCTCACTGTTTCTGCTGAATTAGAATAAGAAAAGAGGAAAAAGGTCTTACTGAATGATTATGTACTTTATTTTATATAACTCTTGTTGGATCTCAATAGCAAATAAGCTAGAAAGGATTGTCCTAATTTTCTCAGCCAAACATATTTTGATGACCACACTGATTACTTGGCAAGTGAACTGAGTTGATGGGCATGATCCTTTAGAATATGTTTGAATTTTACTGTAGTAAGGTAAAAGCTTATGAAAAAAATGAATACATGAAAAAAGGCTCTCACATGTATTAGTTCAAAATATAAATGTGATGGAACTTTTACAGGAAAGATAATGGAAAAGGATATACCCCATTTTTATTAAACTGTAAAACTAAAGAGACAAGAAGTTTTGATAGTATAGATGAGCCAGGATTGAACTGTGCCAAAAAGGAAAATATTAAAAGTTGTAGGCACCATGTACGTATTGTCAGTAGGGTATAGTCCTTTCTTCAGTGATTTACCCTCACTCATTAGGTTAGCTCCTGAGAGACTGCACGTTGATGGGAGATAAATTTCAGTCCTTCTTTTTCGCTTGCCTTTCAGTGAAAGCTAGGGACATGTTCATATTTTTCCACCATTGTTTATTCATGCTGTCATACCTGAGACCCACGGAGCAACAACTATAGTCAAGTGAAAGGTCTGTAGCTTGTTTTTAAGTCTTCCTGAACTTTTAAACTCAGCTGTTGTTGTTGTTGTGATCTGCACCAACAAGAATATGAAGCAAAATAAAAGCAGAAGCATTTCAAGCCTAAGGAAGACTTGACTTAGATAAGCTGATACTACCATGCTGTTTCTGATACGAAATTTAGTGCAGTTGTAAACCAGTGCTGTCAGAGGGATGCTGGCAGTATCATAACTCACCATGCCTTGGAATATGAAGTTGACATATTAAAGGTAAGACATAGACCACTATAAAATTTACAGCTGAGTGATAAAACATGATACCTGACCTATTAGTTTCCATGTCACTTGACAGAGAACTCTGCATCAACACAGAGGAAAAGGAAAAGACAGTCTCCATCTCAGATCCTGTGCACTGTGAATAATACAGGGGATGAAATATGCTTTTCTTTTTCTCATTTGTTTTTCTTTCTCGGTCTCTCTTCTTTTATGTATTAATGAATTAGGTATTTCCTAACCATCAGCTTAAAGTGTTGCACCATGAAGGGTGATTAATGGTTAATGATTAGGAGAGATGAGGAATTCAGTACATTACAATGGAGAAAGAGAAGAGTTGATGCTTTTGGAAGAGGTCCTTAAGAAAGGAGATTTCATCCATCAGAGATGAGGCTGCCCTTATTCAGTCATTCTGCATACTGAGTACCTAGAAAATGCAGACAATTATATCTTTATGGTTTTTAATAACAGCTGCTAGAAGTTAAGCAGTTTTTAATTTACAGGGAAAATTATATAATAACTAGTGAAATCTTTGCACTGGACAAATCTTACAGAATTATAATAGTGATAGTGCAAAGTTTTCATTACTGTGTAGCACTTCTAAACTTCTCATTTCTAAACTCTAGGATAAGAGATCAGTGGGATTTAAATCAATGCTGTTAACCCAAGACCACTTACTGCCTGATGTAAATAAGAAATTAGCCTTTTACTCGTAGAAACTAGGAAAAGTAATATAAATACTTATGAGAGCAAAGGCAAGTTTAAAATATGGATAAGTTTAAAAATATGGACAAGACAAGTTTAAATGGATAGAAGGATTTCAGAGCTAAAAATAATTTAAAGCAATTCCCAGGTAATATATATGGACAAAAAATAAATACATATGGATAAAAAAATAAGAGAATGAAAAGTGACTTTGATCAAACAAAAAAATTGTAAGTGGAAGAAAATAACATTTTATACAGTGCTCTTACAGTGTGTAATTTATCAAACTTAAATTATTTAGATCATCTGCAATTTTCATTATTATTTGATGTTAATATTTTAAATAAGCTAGGGTGCTAAAGCCTTATTGCATATTGTTTAGTCAGTAAAAGCAATGTAAAGAGAAAAGGGAAAGGATGATAGTGTGAAAATAGAATAGAGAACTTCGAGAGTTCTTATTGAAACACAGCAAAAAATCTAATGTAGCAGCAGGAAAATTAATCCAGAATTGAGCAATCAAACAGCATAGAAATGAAAACAAGACACAAATGACATCTTGTACTTTGATACAGTCAGCACTCTTATTATCATGACTACATGTTATAGAAGATATCTGTAAAACCACAGATTGTACATTCAGTGCTTGTTCCTTGCTTGCATACGGTTATTTCTCACTCCTGCTTGCAAGCTTTCTTCTCCTTTCCTAAAACACCACTTACATAATTGTATAAGATAAATCTTTTATTCTTTCCTTTTGCTTCCTCTGTATTGATGTGTGGTTTTTCATCTCATATTTAAATTATGAACTCTTTGGTACAGGGATGTTTGGCTTAGCTGTGCGTGCACAGCAGGGTCCTGATCAATGAGTAAGAATCACATTACAAATGGCTGTTACTAATAATAACAATGAAAGTGTTTAAAAATATTGAAGGTGTGAGCAAGGACACATTTAATGGTGAATTTTTCATCTTCTCAAAGGTCTGGTAGCATGCAACTGTTTTTACAGTGCTAAAAATTATAGGTACTTTATGAGAATGATCTGAGAATATTTGATTTAGGCTTGGAATGATTAAGGCATAGAAGTACACATAGGAAAAAGCCCTGATGCAGGTCCCACATGGACTGTATTTCAGAACTACTCTAATAATTTCTGTGGAGCTGCATCCAGCTTGTATGAAAAGACATTAGATGATAAACAAAGCAGAAAGAAACTCTCACTAGCAAAGCATCAATCTGTGGGATTTAAGATAATAGGGGGAACAGTGGGAACACTTGCATTGTCAAGGGGCAAGAGCAAGAACAGGTCCCAGTTTTACTCAAATGAATATTTCAGTCTTCTGAATAGTCACAGAATGATGCATTTGTAACTCAGATTTGTCCATTTTTAGGGGACTGACCTGAGCTCATAAGGTACAGACTGTCCTGGTGAATGTGTTCAAGCATTCCATGTAAAATGGAGCAGCTCTGCTGGAGTGGGTTGGGAACAGGCCAGCTTCCGATGACTGAGCTGCCTCACACTTGGCTTGCCATCACAGATAAGGGCCTTTGGACTCTCTCAAACTAACCAGGGATTTAAAACTTCTTTTCTGTGGCCTGAGTAAGGTTTCTTGGTCCCTTGGTTTGGCCTTACCGGTAAGACTGGATCCTATACACTAACAGCTGGAGAGGGCTCAGAACGGGGTTAAATGTTACGTAGTTTGGCATTGGCATGAGTTTGGGTGGGTTTGTTTGTGTGGAGAGGGGTTCAGATTATGCTACATTAGACAAGGTTCTTGTGACTTTAGAGCAAGGAGTCAGTCTTGAAGCTAATTCTTTAGATGTCTTAGACCCCTTGGCGGGTAAGGATTACCGGTTTATATGTGTTCTCTTACAGACAATAGAGAGTCCTTGCTTTGTATGTGCAGTGTGAGATTGACTCAAGGCTAGTGAGAAAGGCAGTAAGACAAAAAGCAGGCAAAAGCAAACCAAGGCAGATATTTGGAGTATCTGGAAATGTTGTCAGTGTCATTGGTTTTAAAAGTAACCTGAGGGGCCAAATGCCTTGGAAAATGCAAACCATAGTCATAGCGTACACATATTCTGAATGTGTTCCACTGGTGCAGCTTGGGGTGGGCAGATCCACCACAAAGGCAGAGTGTGTTCCTCGGGTGTGCTGCAGTCTCAGTGCTTTGTGAAGGAGTGAAGTTGAATTAAGAGTTTGTGACAGGAGAGCGTGCCCTGTGCTGCTGCCATGGCCGACTGCCATCCCAGCAGCGGTGCGTCGTCTCTGCAGGTACAGGGCAGGTGCTGGCTGAGAGAGTATTACAAAGAGGTTTGGTTCTGCTTCGTGGGGTGTGTACAAAGTTTGGTGAGAAAACATTTTCTGGTAAAGGGAAATCTTCATAGTTCTTCATTTAACTTTTTTTTGCCTATTCAATTTATATTGATGCTGTTTTTTTCCTGCATGACCAAAACTTTTTTGATCACTTTCACTGAAGGAAATGTTTAAACCTGTTACGTGTATATCAAACAGGTATATTTTATGTAGCATATGCTGGCATTTATGCAGAGTATGATGACATTTAAGAAGAAAAGTAACAGAAGTTTTGTTGGCATAAGGAAGTGCTTTCCACTTTTCCTTCAAGTACTGTATCTTGTTCAGACTTACATCTTACTTTTAAATTTTTGGAATTTTCTACAGGTAATAGTTAAATAACCAATGCTTTTGAAACATGGAGCTATGATTTAATCTTCAGATCTCTATGTCAATCCAAGTATATAAATTGTTACATTAATCAAAATCCAAAATAATTGTATATATTCAAGTAGTATGTTGTTAAATTTACTAATTTAGCCTAGTTTTTTAACTAGCCTAATCCTCTCAAATATAGCATGTACTGGGGTGCTGTATACAAGCATGTGTTCTCAGTGTTCAGCTCAGTCTCTTAAATTCCTAATCTGACAACACCAACATGCTGAATCTTTGAAATGTTGGGGTTTTTTATTTTAAATCCAGCAGAGCTTCCTGGCCCATGGAGTCAGCTCATCTTTTTTCTGTCTTTATTGATGGCAGTGCCTTGAAACCTGTAAAGAACTGATCTATAAAAGTCTGTGTACTGAGTTATTTAGTCAGCTGTTTATATCCGTATTTATTAAACCTGTATCTCCTTTCCAAGCTTAAGGCAAATTTACATATTTGAAATTATAATCCAAAGAAGTTATTGCCGTGGTAGAAGGCACTCTCTGTTCGAGTAATCACCAATTGTTGCTACGAGAAGGCAAAATGCTGTCATAACAAGTATTTTAAAACCCTAAGGAAAATTTTTATTAACCATTAATTCAACATAAGGTTCTGTTGGAATATCATATGCTCAAGTCTTGAAAAAAGATCCAAGAATTTTGGAAGATAGCTAAATCAGAAACATACTCTAAATACCTACCATGTAAGTCTTAAGCAAGATTAATAGATTTATTACTGCCAGCAATAAGGTATCTGCCAATTTCAGATGTCACCAAGAATACACACACACAAAAAAAATCTAAATTTCACTTTTAGCTGCTCTTTATGTAACTTTTCTGGAACCAAAAACATTTCACATAAAGAAATTTGATATGTTGTGCTGTTGGTTGTGGGATTTGACAAGTAACAAGGAGTACTTTTTTCTCAGGCAGGATAACTTGTCTTTTTAGGATAAGTGATAACAGTACTTACTACATTTGGAAAGGAAACCTCTACTATATCAGATTTTCCACAAGTACCTATAAACTGAGCTAACCTGATAACATCAAAAGCCTTCCATACCAAATGTTATAATTGTGAAAGGCAGTAATTTTTGATTTGACTCTCCAATGTGTATAGCAGACATCAGATGTGATCAGGAACTTGAAGATGTGAAATGGGTAGATAATTAATTGTATTTGATGCCATAATTAGTAATGTTATTGTTAATAATAATAATAATAGAAGATCAGATTAAACAAGCAAGTTGACAGACAAGATATTCTTGAGAAGACAGTAAAGTTGAGAAAAATGATTCTCTGTTATTGTAAACAAATGAAAACAAAAACTTTGGAACCTTGATCTAATTTCAATTGTGATCAGTCTTAGCTGATTAAGAAATAGGTTAAAGAACAGGACAAAGTTGGACAGAAGTTGAAACCAGAGTGAAAGAAAGAAAATTAAACAGAGGACAGAGAAGTTGCTGTTCCTAACCACTGAGTGCTCTGTTGATCTGGAGAGCACAGCAGATACTCTTGAGATTTTGTCATTACCTAAGCATGCTCAAAGAAATGTTTGGGGTTTTTTTTAACCCACCATGCATGTCTTTCATAAAGTAGATGAAATTTTGTAGCATGATACAGTGAATCTGCTAGGTTCATTTCCTCAGACTGTTTAAAGTAATGCATTTTTCTCAGACATGTCACAGTCAATCCTGTCAAAATCTGCCGGAATGGATTTGTTTTAAATCATGAATAGTTGCTATATATATAGTAAGTGTTCAAGAACCTTGAAAAAAAAGAAGGTCATGTCCCTCTGAGCACTCACAGCTCCTCATCCAAATGTGAGGCTTGAAATGTTTGTTTTGGGCAGTCTCAGATATGGGGTCTCACCGCTTCGTTGGTGTATCTCATTGCTGTCTGTCTGTCTTAGGAGCCTGACTTCTCTTTTAAAAAATTGCTGTGTTTCTCCTTGGCCTCCTGGAGTTCAGTTATTTTGGTTTCTGTTTACCATCTCATTCTTAGTTCTGGTGACAACTGTTAATTTTGCTCTTAAATATTTTGTCCTTCTGCTTTTATGTTTGTTTTTTTTTTTATTGTACAGTTGTTTATTCAACACTACAAGCAGCTTGGTAGGGAGGATGGAGAAGGAAGTTCGTATAAATAAATAATTGCAGTTAAATGCAGAGGACTGCCTAGCAACAAAATGCAGGAGAATATGTCTCTCCTGATAGAGGGTGGGCCTTTTCGTTGATAAATCAGTGAGATGTTTGGAGGACTCCCCCTGTGCTCAGGAAGGAGTGGAACATTTGAAAAAAGCCTCCTTCTGCTGTTTTGTTATCTGTTAATGAAGGCATTTTGTGGACCGTGCAAGTGAGATGTGCCAGGAATGCAAATGAGCGATCTTACCCCGAAAGACTGGGATTTCTAATGTTTTATTTTTGCAGCTGCCGCAACAGGAGGAAGCCAGCAGGTACTGGTTATAGCTATTTTGGTCAGTGTCTCTGGAAAGAGGAGACCAAATATGGTCGAATAGTTAAGCCATTAGTAGGGAATGTGTTTCCTAATACAGCTTCAATTTTTATCATGGTGGGTCTTTTAAGGACTCAGCTTCCCATTGGGGAAGCGTTGCAACTCCATATTGCAGTGCTCAGTTTTGGTGCCTTGAGGTCAGGTGAGGTACTCTTGACAGGAGAGGGCCGTGTGCCCCCAGTCAGGGACTCTTAGCTAGCTTAGGGAGTTGGATGTGCTGAAGAGAGAGGAATTTGTGGTTTATGATCTGCCTAGGTTTTCTGTGTGGGAACATGCCTTGCTTCACATGGGCTGCAGACTTGAACCCTCTCTGCAGGTGCACCATGCAGTCCTCACTTTCTTATCAAGCATAGGTAATAAAAAACCTGGCCTACAGACAGTGATTTTTTTTTCAATATTCCACTTGTTAATGTTTTTGTTCTGGATGTGGCACTTGGGTTCAGTTCCTTCTCCCTCTGGCTCAGAAGGTACAAATTTGTACCACCTTGAAGAAAATTTTAATGCTTTGTCTCTAAGATACTGTAATATGAGAAGTGTGCTGCTATTATTCCATTTCACATGGCTTCATTAAGCAGTAGTAAATGGGTATAAGCGCAAATATTAATCCAACTCCACAGAGCAGTAGGGAGGGTATTTTACCTGTTGGTTAAAATGTGGAGATCTGGCTTCTAATGGAATGGTTAAGTTATTTTTAGGTCTGAGCAGAAAGTAGCATATGGGCCTCAACTGATGTCACTGTAAAAATATAGCTTGAATTTAGTTGGTTTCCAGGTTAAATCATTTACTGTCAAGAACTTTCCTCAGAAACCTGCTAATTGTCGCACTGCAGACAGGGCACTGTTGTTTCATCTAATCCCACTTAATTTTCAAAATAATAAAAAATCAGCTCCTCAGAGTTTCTTTTCCTTATTCACAATTTATTTATCTACAGTTACTTTACATGTTCGAAATGAATGGCAATTATATTCACATTAAACAAACCCCAAGTTACAGAGAAAGCATAGTTCAGCAAAACAAATTGCAAGTCCTAATGCAGTTCTGAGTGTCTGAGTTCAAATCTTTATGACCTGAAATGACTTTGTATCATGTGAGACAGAGGATTGAAGTTTTTAATGATAACCAAAAAAGATGTTAAAGATCAAAGATATGCCTGTCTAATGCAACCTTATATCTCAAATGTTTTTGTGGCTTCTCTGTTACTTTTTGAAAAATAAATTGCCGATGTCAAACAATTAAGAATTCTTCAGTATGTTTATTTGTGCATTTGGCAATGCCGTTTTATGGAAAACCTGAATGTATGCAAAGGTTAGAAATGCAGTATTTGGAGGATGAGATTTGCCTGTTATCCCTTAGGGATTTTACTGTTGCTGATTGTTCAGGTGTTGAGCAACAATACAGATCATTGTGGTGTCATGAAACTTTGTTTTCCAGAGGAGGAGAATTTATTACTCTAGTTTCTCCCAGTCAGTGATTTCACATTGTGGAACACCTGTGTCACCTGATTCCTCTCTTTCCTGCACCACTGTACTTCAGAATTCTCACCCACTGCTCGGTGACCTCCACAGACTTTTTAAGTTTTTCAAGTCCACGCTCAATTGCTCCAAGATCCAAACCTCCTACTTTCCACTTCCATGCAGCATTTCCAAGGGGAGGTTTCTTTTCTGAGTTGTTCTCTTTAGTTGGGTGCCACCTACACATGTTGAAGCTTTTGAAGACTGCTCTTTCAGAGTTGAGTATGTTGTTCTTGATCTATTAAGGAAATATTCTTCCTGAGGTCTGTAAAGAAGCGGCTCCTCTGAGTTCATCCAGCTGTGCTGCTGATACATTGCCCAAGATTGCTTCTTGACAGCTTGTATCCAATATGCCTACTCTGAGATCATTGCTTTTCATTTTACAACTTCTTTTTTCTTCCGTAATGGAAATTACACCTATCCATTCAGGACATAGCCTCAACAAGCTACTGTCTCTGTTACTTTCTTTGCCGTCTTCTTTCTGTGTTTCTGCATCCCGCTTAAAATCCACAAAACATACCTTTTGTTCTAGGCTCATTTCTTTCCAAATCAGTTGAGTGGTTCTAAAGTTCTTTACTTCCTTTGAGACACCCAGTTTAAAATAGTAATAAATATTAAATTAGGCTAAAGCCTTTTCCAGCTTGTTGTCCTCTGTAGTATTGCAGAGTTGAAGGATGGGCTTTACATGGTCTGACAGGTTACTAGCTGCCTGCATTTGAGAAGGGAAGAGTGCTTAGAACTGTGAGTAAAACTTTGGAGTGGCTATTTGCAGTGCAGTGTTGTTTGTTTGTTTTTTTTAATTACTTTTAACTCTGAACTTTTGATTTTACCCCAGGCTCCCATTATAGCCTATGGAGAAAAGTAAGCACCTCTGGAGGACAGCTCTCATAACCTGCCTTAGGTGCCTGTAGAAGGACAGTGTGGTTTGGCCTCTGCCTACGGTGCTCCCCTCTGAACACAGAGGGAGTTTAGGCTGGCTGTCTTGGACTTCAACAATTCACTTGTCTTCCCTAGCTCAGGTGTGTAGAACCTCTACACCAGATTTAACCTTCCTGTAGAAATAGATGGATTATAGTATCAAATCACCTTAGTTGAATGCAGTGGAGGAGAGTGAATATGGAAAATATGACCTCCACACATACTGTGTTTTATGGCTCATGGAGGTACCCTGTGAACCCTTCTGCAATGAAGTGTATTTCAGAGTTGCTTAGGATTTCAGGAGACTGATACTGATCAAGTTCTGTGTTGCTTTTCATCAAGAAGAAAACATTAGCACAGATATACTTGAATTATGCTACTATTTTGAAATCAATGTGCTTTAGAATCTGCATGAAAAGTAGCCAACTTTTGAAAGAGAACAACAAATGCATCAAATCTATTTCTGTCTTTAAATGTATATATATATAAATATTTATGCAAACATGTGAATAATTTTATGCTGTTCTTTAAAAATCACCTAGATATCATATGTGACCGAAAGAAAATCTCTGAAGAGCTTGATCATCTTGAATATAGGAATTTATTTTGCTAAATTTGCTTTAGTTTCTCGGTCATAATAATTTTACAATATCTGCTCAATACTGCATAAATATTTTTATTACATGGGTTTATTTTAAACAACTTTTTTTTACTTTTGACTAGAACCAAAGAGCATGAGCACTCTAACCCTCTTAGCCAAGCATACTGTCCAAACAATTTTTTTTGGAAAATAACAATGTTCATATCCTTATAACGTAAGAACAATAAGAATGTCTTTCTGCTGGGAAGAGAAGTGTTTCATTCCTCTTTCTATACCTTCTAGTGCAGAGTGAATTTTGACTTTGCAGCTGTGGCTGGTTTCTTCTGGACTTTGCTAATTACTCATAATTAATTAATCACGTTAGTGACATAGTTCGCTTGATATGTTTAATGTAGATTTAAGATTAATATAGGTCATGCAAGTAGAATATGTCACTCATTTTCACTATTCATCCAATTACCTCTCTACTGAAGCTGATGGCATCAGTTTACCTAAAGCAGATTTCTCAGAAAGGCATCCATTGCTCATTAGGGAACATTAGGAGATGGAATATTCCCAGCACTTTCTCTGGAGGTTTGTCACAGTGTGGCCTCTGGCTTATCCCCACTGCTGTTGTTGCTACAGGTACATAAGCTGAAAATTAAAAGTCAATAGTTCCAGCAGTGATGTCTGCAGTAAACTAATCAGCACTGGCTGGATCGAGGTGTCCAGCTAGTATTTTGTGGAGAGAGTTTTTCTAAATTGCTGGTTGTCAAAATAAATACTGACAAAAACTTTTCTGAGCAGGATTGCAGCCGGTTCTGTCCTGCTCTTTGCTGTGCTTTAACAGTGTATTTCAAAGTCCTGGTCTGTCCCCATTACCTCTTCCTAATAACAGTCTTAAAAGTTGATGTCAGTAGAATTCTTGCCTTGACTCCTGAACCTGTTAATTTGTAATTCAGAGAGAGCATGCAGCCAGGAAGAAGGTATTGCAGAAGAACCTAAACCATCAGGTAGGGTTTTTTCTCACAAACTTGGTGTTAAATACCCCACCGGATTTTTTAGATTAAAACCAGGAGACAAGGTATTTTTGGAACTCTAAATACTGCGTGTTTTCTTTTCCACAGGTAGAAGTCAGTATTTGGAAATACTCACATAACCGCCCCTCTCTGCACTGTATATTTGTAAGGATTTCAGCCATACTGTATTGGCTGTAGGGCTTTTATAAGTCTTTTATGACCTGTGTCTCGCATTAAGTATACTTGACAAATTGCTCTGAATAATTTAGTCAATTATGTCTTGATTTAGCTGCACCTCTTGCAAGATTTATTTTAATATAGTCTCCTTTACCATTATGTTTCTAAAAGATTCCTTTTTCCTAAAATCAGATGTGGTCTTAAAATTAATTGTTAGATTTTCCTTGTTTTTAATAAAATAATAAAACTAGCATATTCTTAACCCTATTGTTAAAATGTGTCAATGATTTGGCAAATGACTAGGCTGAATAGATGTCAACTTTTTTTATTAGAGATGTTTCAGCTCCTTAAAATATTTCTCTTTCTGCTTCTTCGGTGACCACGTCTTTGTTAAGAAAAGATGATAGTAGTGCATCCAATAAGTAAGTTTGGGGTTTTGTTTTCATGTATGAAGTAGGTAAACTAGGACGTTCAGTTGACTTGTCATTTACCCAAATGTCATGTCACATGGAAAAAACTGTATCTGAACAAAGGACAGAAATAGTTGGATTATAAAAGTTAACTGGTGGAAAAAGCAAATATTTTAGAGGATATTTTGACTTTTCAGCTTCCTTTGATTTTCCACTTTTATAATTTTGCATCAGTGAGAACAATTTTTGGTGTATCTATACATCCATACCTGTTGTGTAGATAAAATGTTCTGATGAAATTATTTCCATTAATTTTGAATTATGTTTTTTGAATGTAATGCACACTATGAAAATAGAAGGACTGAATGATTAAGGAGCTCAGTTTTTCTGTATTTCACTTGTGCTTCTGTTCTCATCCATAGTGTGCATGTGGCTGGAGCCCTGAATGTCACATCTGCTCTTTGCTTTTAGTGTTCCTGCTGGCAGATCAGGTCTAATAAACTGCACTCAAAACTTGACCATGTGCTTGATCAGGAAACCCACATTTTCATTTCTCTTTCAATATGTAACTGGAAAGTAATCCAAGGCCTTTCTGTATAATTTTAGGAAGAAGAACATTAAACGAGAGAGTGCAGAGTGTCAGTGTTAACTACACTGCTCTTAATGCTTGAAGCTCTTTTTGAAGACAAGAAGCCAGATATTTTTTAAATATTTGAGTAGTTGCCTTTCAGTGAAGTCAAAGGCTCCTACTCCCTGGTTAGCTCTTAAGTATCTTTAAAATCAGATAAATTAATATTTTGTGCTTCAAAGCTGTGGCTGGTGACCTGTGTGAGTCAGGAAAAGCTTCTGTGCAGTTAGCTACATGGATTCTGGTAGGATTTAACTTTTCAAGCACAACCGTTATTCCTGTTTTTAAAAATCTTGTTTGAACAGATTTTAAACTTTCTTCGGCAATGTCTTGATTTAAGTGGATGTCCAACCAAGTCCACATCTGGCCAGCTTGAAATCTCTGAACTACTGAGATGAGCCCGCTCTCAAGTTGTCAGGGACTGACTTCTGAGGCTGTTCAGGCGACTTTTAGGGTTACTGTATTAAAGACTGTGAGGCTGTCAGGAGGCAACCAACATATATATGAGGGGTAGACGCATATCAAAGACAGACAAATAACTGGCAGATAAATAACAAAGTAGATGGATAAGGAGATCCATTGGGCCAACCAAGCCCATTCCTGTTTGGACTGCCTGAATAATATTAATTTGCTTCTTTTTCTTTATGGTAGTGGTAAAGCAGAAGTACATTTGAATGAGGACAAGGAAAACCTAGTATGTAATTGAGACTTTATTTTCTCTCCTGTCTTAAGATGAGACATTATTAGAGCTATCAAATATATTTTTTTTCAGACTTGGATTTTTTGGTGTTATGTAATTTGTTCATTTTACTTCACTTTGTCATGTTCTCAGTGGAACTTCTGAGCCAGTGCCATTGAAATCTCTCCTTGTATTTGAGAAGTTTATGGTTAAAGATAAATAGTTTATTCTGTTACAGTGAAAAGCTAAACATAATCTCTGTTTGGAAATAGATGCAGAGAACACATGTGGTAACCCAGTAATTCAAGGTGATTTCTGTTTCTCCTCAGTTCCCCTGGTGGTTCCCACAGCAGCCTGGTGCAGGGGTCTAGGTCTAGTCTTTTTGTTAATACTAATTCTTAGCTTTTTTCCCATAAGAGGGTACAGACCTGGTGTGCTGTCTTGTTTTGTATCTCCTTTCTCTTGTTGATTGTGAATTGACCCCGGGGTACCCTTCAACCCTTAACATTTATACCTGATTCAGCCAGGGCATCAGTTGATGACTCTTATAAGCTAAGGAACTGTTTCTTGACAAAGTTTTAGCCATTATTAGGAAAAAGTCCCAGAATGCTCTTCTCCACTGCATGGGCCTCGTTGGGCGTAAAACTTTGTTTCTTGAGGATCAAATATGTTTACAGAGTGCAAACATGTCTCTTTTTTAATCCTTCATATATTATAAATTGATTTTTTATTACTTGACTTTAGAATACTATTTATTAGGCCAATGTTAACAGGAACCATGAAGCTGGATCATTAGTAAGTCTAAGCAGGAGCTAGAATTCCTGGCAAATAAATGCATTTTCAGGCCATGTGTTCAGGTCACTTATAAATAAGTATTTCCAGAGCTGGTAGGATCTGTGACATGTCACTTTTTCTCTTCTAATTGGAGGAAAGACGTGACAACATCTTGGAAGTCACATGGACATTTTCTTTCCTCAGAATAGCATATTCAGGGGTGTCTTGTCAGGCATTAGCAGAAGTCTGGCTTATGAACAGAGGAAAAAAAAAAGAGGGAAAATAATTGAAGATATATCAGTAAAAAGGCATTCTAAGTATGCAGTTTTGTGTCAAACCAGAACAATCTTGAAGGTTCTGTTTGCTTAATCACCAGTTATGTCTCTCAAGAGGCTAAGTGAACTCCGCACCAAAATATTTGTTCCATAAAGAGCTTTAGATATTTGTTGTTACTGTCTGATGGAGATGAATCCAAAGTGTAAGAAAACCTAGTGATAACAAAGGGTTCTGATGAATCTAGTTCTAGAAGTCTGCCCTTGTATTTTACACTGGTATTGGTGGTTAGGAGCTTATACTGGGTCGTGGTATTCCAAATGGCTTTATAGGCAAGATATGTCTTTGCTGAAACACAGACAGAGACAGAGATTTAATACATATTAGTTTATATATTAAGACAGGCAGTGAATATTTACAGTTGAAAGTACAGTGGGAAGTAAAAGAGGATTTCAGTAGGTAGAATTTCAACCTGGACTTTGTGTGGGTGACTAGGAAAAACTTGTTTTCTTTTACAAAGAAACGCAAAAGATCTTAAGTGGCTGTAAGTATTTTGACTTTGACATACATCGTATGTGAAATGCATTGCCCACAGCAGCATAGTGCCTCCAGTGCTGTGTACTGGGAATTTGATTCAGTCCAGTTCAGAGGCAAGAATAAAACTTACTGAGTAGTTACTGTGATTTCCTGCAGCAAAATGCTTTATAGAGGCATAGAGCTGATGATCTGGCACAGCTTTGCTTTAAAATGGTGAGATTTGCAAGGATAGAGGGGTTTGATGGTACTGTGAAGTGTTTTGTGTAGTTGCACCGGAAATACTTGCTGGTAGTACAGGATTGGATAAGGAGTTGTGCACTCGCTAATACTTAAGCAGATGATCTGAGCTGTGACTCATGTTTTGAACAGCGTTATGTGGTGCCCGTAGTGTACACAGGCTCATGAATGCCTCCATTCATGCCCATCTGTTAGGATGGCATTGTGCCCACATACAAGTGGATTGATTGGTCCCTTTTCTAGAAGTGTAGTGCCAGATTGTTATGAGTTTGGATGGCAAGCTTATCTAACATTGCAAACGGCATCTCTGTTGCAGGAAATCCCTTCTCAGCATTAGGACTGAAACATTAATAGGTGACTTGATGTACCCTGGAGAATATTTTATATGTTGAAAGAAACTACTGAAACATGGGAGAAGAAGGAAGACTGCCCATCTCACAGCACAGCAGGATACTGAGAGGAAGTATCTGATGGCTTGTTCTGTAGCAGAATTGCCTAGAGACAGCCCTAGACAGCTGTTGCAGTCAGGCAAGGGCAGATGGTGCTGGGCAGTGGAACAGATCAGATGGATCTCTTCACAGTATCTCCTAGATGCTTGTTAATGGAATTAGCCCAAAAGGCATTATGTTAAATGGCTGTGTCATGTCCTGCATTGAACTGTGCAGAGTAGTTGCAGAAAATTCTGAAGTTGAATACAAAAGGTAGATAGTTTTCCTGAAATGCTCTCTCGTTAAGTGCACACAATTTTAAGAAAAATATAGTTATTTGCAAAAGAGAAAATAACTATTACTCTTGCATCACTTTTGTCTAAAGTAGGTGACTTTCACCTCACATCCATAACCAGATGATGCTGATGCTCATATTCTAAACTCTGAATTTCATTTTCATGCATCTGACATGGATAACATCCCTGCCCACAGCACTAGGAACTAGATGACCTTTAAAGGTCCCTTCCAACCCAAACCTTACTATGATTCTACAACCAAGGGAAAAAATGAACACTTTGAGGCTTTTTGAGTTAAGATCCTGCTCAAAATTTTTCATGTTTAGCTTTAGGATTTGTAGCACTGACAACCACATGTATTTTTTAAGTTTCTTTGACTTCTGATCTTTTGAGACATTATAGCATTGCTCATTCCCTCTCAGTATGAAGTATCGCAGTTTGATGACTGAAGAGGAAAATTTTTTTGTCTATTCATGTGACTTCTGTGGCTTAAAAATCAAAGTAAAAAGCAAATTGTCTTCAATACATTACAAAATAGTTACAGCTGGCTATGGGATGCTTGGTTTAGTCCTCCTGATGCAGATTATTAATTGACATGTAGTAAAGCAAATTCCCTAAAATAAATGCTGAAGTACCTTCTAACCAATGGAGATGCGTATTTGAAGCCTTTAGGTCAATATTCTGTTCCAGTAGCTGAAGCTGAACTTCTTCAAGTTACCTGCCTTTATCCCTGGGTTATCTGTGGAACTTGCATTAGTAGGGCTGATTTACTAGACTCCCTACAAGGTAGGTAGAAATTATATGCCTGATTTAGGCAGACTGAATCCTAGTTAGTGCACCTTGGGGAAGTGCACAGTATTAAAATATTTTTGCCTGTATCTGGTGCCCAAGATGAAGTGCAGAATTAACCATCTTTTAATGTGCACAGTAAAGTTAATCTGAAAAAAACAAATAATATTTTGTGATGCACAGAAGTATTGCTCACTATTGACATTATGGAGCTGTGATAAGGTGGATTTTTTTTCTTTTAAATGATCTTTCTAAATGCTGTTTATCTTTTTAAGAAGCAATAGCACTGAGCCTATAAAAGTCACTAATTGCTGATTTATTGTGATGACAAACTCTGTTATTATATTGAACCTTCAGTTGTTCAGTGTTAGTTCTCTTTGCATTTTTACTGCCCTACCTGTTCTGATAACAAAAATTTGCTGTATTGTGTGAGGTGCCTGTACGGACTTTAGCCATCATCTTTAGAGAGTGTGTGTGTCCGTTCCTCACGTGAGACAAACAGCAGAGCAGGCTGATCGCTGTGTCAGCAAGCTAAGTCCCTCTTCCATGACCATAATTCTCCATCCCTAAACACACTTGGCAGTTAGCTGGTGACCTTAAAAAGTCTTTTCATCTCTGACTCCACAAGTGGTAGCGTGACTGCTGGCATGGTGTTTTGGCAAGGATAATAATAGCTTAAAACACATTGAGTTTAAAAGCAGACATCTAAATGCGTTTGTCCAAATGACAAAGATGAGATAGTTCTTGAAGTCTCACGCACAGCTGCAGTAACTGGTACATGAACAGTTACTGTTTGGCTTCTCTTCTGCTGGTTTCCAAATATTTTTTTTCCCTGATCTTTCCCTGTTTAAGTAACAGAAACTGATGTCTGGTATTTAAGTGGATTCCAGGAGCTGGTAAAACAGATGATAACACGTTTCTTTATGGACGGTGAAGGGATTTTCTTACATCCATCAGCAAAACCTGTAAGCATTTTTAATGGGATCTATGCTGCTGTCATGCTCTAATGCATTTTAAAAGCAAAAAAGGAAAATGAATTGTTGTCAGATTTTTGGTGGGCAGGGTAGTCTTTTAGAACTGCAGAGGGATTCCCTTGTTCTGCTGAGAGCAGCCTGGATATGTGGGTGAATCCTGATTTCATCCTACATTCCTCACTTGTAGCTCAGCAACCTTTTGCTGCATGCTGTTTGTCACTTGAAGAAAGCTTAGATCAGGGAATAACAGCAGTGAATAGGGTTTTTGGTAAGGTAGAAGAGGCCGATATTAAACTAAACCAAGACTTCTATCTTTTTTTTCCTTTTTTTTTCTTTTTTTTAACCTAGGGAGAGTGAGGGGTGGAGTGCAGCAGCCATACTTCGGACCAGGTTCTTTACAAGAATTGTATTCCACTTAGATTAAAAAATTGAGCATGGATTTAAGGGCAGTGTTTCTATAGCCCCTTGGCTCCAATCCATTAAAGATTATTCAATTTAAAAACTGTGCCTCTGAAATTCATGGTGATTATAAGAGACTTAATGCTGACAAGAGCTTAGAGAGGGCAGTCACCTGAACATCCTGGTGAGCCCTGATGGGAATGGGAATGACGTATTCTTAGAAGGAGCTTTCTGGAAAGCCTAGGAAGCAAGTGAAGTGTACGTATAGCAATTCTTGCTCTTCAAAGCCTACATCCAGGACAGACCGCGTGCAAAAATAGGTATAATGGATGTTGGCCCTTGCGAGGGTGTTGTAACCGTTCTCCATCATATAAACACAGGAAGATCCAAAAGAGATTCAGGCTGGGATCAAGTCGTACTCCTGCAATGTCCTAGACCACTGAGTGAAGGAGCAGGTAAAGTGTGTCAGTATTCAAAAGGAAGAATGAGACTAGTTTTCTGCAACAGGGCCTTGCCTCTGCAGCCTTCATGGTGAGCTGCCACGTGCCAGCTTGCACTATGCTGCATTTGAAGTGGTGGTTTCTTGGTTGATATATGGCCAAATGCCTCAGCTGCTCATACAAATGATTCAGTACAAATCATTGAGATTTTCTAGACACAAGCAGTTAATATTTCCACAAGCTACTGCAGATGAAATTGCTGTGTCAGATTGCACAGCAAAGAAAGCTGTTCCCTTGTTCAGAAAATTCTATGCCTGGAGAGTTTTCAGACCTTCCCATTTCAATTATCTGAAAAACTCTGCTTTCAGATCAACTTTGAAATGTTCAAGATCTCTGTATGCCAGTATTTTTTTGACATTGTTTTTCTAGTTTGGAAGAATCAAAGATGAAACGTGGTGTTTTCTACCCCCTGGCAAACCTCAGGAGGCAGATTACTGCTATAGACTTTGCTCTGGTTCTGCAACTGTCCTAATGTATATAATTGTATATTAGGGTAAGAGGTCATTGCTATAATTCAGATCTTTCTGAGGAACTTTTTGCTGGATGCTCTGTTTGCCCAGGCATGGTCATGCATGTATGGATGCATTTTGGTTTTCCAGCTGATTTTCCAAGGAGAAAAGCTGCACACTGTTCCCTTCCTTCCCTACATGGAGCATTTGTCATATTCCCCGAAAACATCTACCTTGAAACATGTCAGTCCAATAACAGTGAAAAAAAAGCAGATTAAATCTTGCACCACAGTTTAATTGAGCAAACCATATTTTTAAAAGAAATAGTTTGATTCTGTAAATAAAAAGAAGCATGCCAGCAAAGCACAAAAGCTTCTCAGCTCATGTCTGCCACTTTTGCCCCTACTCTTCTAAAAGAAGTCTGTGTCACCCAAAGGACACAGTCCTGGGCTCTTGCCCGTATCCTGGGCTTGAATTCCCACGTAGAAGAGCATTTACTTAGGAAAAATAATACCATGTGGCAGCCAGTAGGCATAATACTACCTCTGCTGCCAGAATGTACTGACTGTAAATGAAGCTGTGGCAGATGGCCTGAAATGTTTCAGTGCTTTCTTTTCTAGACCAGGATTACCCAATTAATTTGTACTATGGTGCACTGGGTTGTTTCACCAGGTTCTAGTCAGACATGTGGGATGCACTGGGTCTAACCGCTGATCAAGCAGGGTCTGCAGTTGGGGTAAGGGCAGCTTACAGCTAAATATTTGGGACATCAGGCTCCTGGTGGGGCCAGATGAAAGAAGGAAGGGGCCAGTGGTGCAAAAGAATATGGGATCATGCCTCAGGACATCAGGGACAAAGCCTGTTGGAATGAGAAGAAATGGATTCTTGGTTCAGTTTGTGACTGAGTCCACCGAGCAGTCCTGTTGTAGAGAAGGGTGGCATCTTACTTGGTAATGCAGCTTCTATATGCACTGTACCTGCAGAATTAGCTTTACATTACTGCTTATGGAATGTTGTCCTCATGCATTGTACTTGATAGATAGGGCAAAAGGCTGGTAGGACTTTTTTGTTGTGATTAGAGAAATATGTAGGTGAACAAAAAGATTGTTTTCCTTAAGAATGTTGTGATGCATAGGGAGATTTGGTATAGCTTAGGCAAAATGTATGGGGAAGAAAACAGTCAACTATGTCATCAATATTTTGTCATTTTGGATAGAGAGAGGCTAGTGCAATCACTTTAGTTTGGCAGAAAAAAATGAGCAGCTATAATTTTGATAGGTTTATTAGGAGTGACTTTGAAGTGTAACCTAGTAAATACAGCCCATCAAACCAGAATTAGGCCAGCTGCATATTACTGGAATAGCTCAAGGAAAATGTCCTTGTCTGTTCTATCCTCTTCTCTGGGTACATGTTTTCACTCAGTTAAGAAAAGTCAGTGGAATTGCATTTAAAAGTGTTGTCATTTCACAGTCTGTCACAGGGCTTTTGCCAGCTCCCTTCAAAAGAAGTTGGTGCCTATAACTGTGCCAGCTGGTTGATCAGATCATCCCGCTGCTTTACTAGAGAATCTAAATATACAGCAGTACCAGCTGAAATGTGTCTGCTGTCCTGCTTTGCAACTATTCTGCATTTGAATGAAGAACTACTTTTGCATGAAAGCAGTACTGAAGCTCTCTCTATCTTTTGTTCTATAGGTTGTCATTTTGTATTTTGAGCCAAGTGTATTTCGCTGTGTTCTCCTAAGATGGGTTCGTCTTCTGGGCTTTGCTACTGTTTATGGAACTGTGACGCTCAAGCTGCACAGGTATTTCACGTATTAATTTCCATCTCTGTGGGAGTATGTGCAATTTGTGTGGAATCTTAGATGGAAGAGCTGCAGATATTATCATAAACAAGTGCTGTTTCTGATTTTAAAACCACTGTGTATTTCTCCTCAATTTTCCTGTTCAAATTATGTGCTACTAATTGCCAGTCGAGAGCTATGAATGTAGACAGGATTTGATGAAAATGTATACATCAACTGTAAAATTGTGCAAGAACCCCTTTTCACAGAAGGTGAATGTATTTTCCTTGAATATGGAAAATGCAGAAGTGTTCATAGAGTGATCAAAAGTTTCCCTGTGAAGTGTTCATGGAGAGATGCTTTTGAAGTGTTTAGGTACAGCAGTGGCGGGTAAAATAATACACTGTGGTGTATGTACTTACTGTGTTTTCTTATGGCTCTTAAGTCAAGGGCTGCTTTCTTCAAGCAGTGACAGCAGACAGGCTGCACTCACAAGCATCAGTACCTGCCAGCAAAAATGTGTGAGAAATTCTGCTTTCCATGGGGTTGGCAGTGCGTTCACATCTGATTCAGAGATTTAAGGTCTAGAGGCCCAACTTCGATTCCCACTTCTACAGTCCCTTTAAAAATTTAAGCCTTTTTTGTGTATGCTGTATAAAATCCTAATGTTTTTTCCTCTTGAAACTTTAATGAAAAAAATTACTGATACATTCTGCAAGTATTTTTATTCAAGCAGAGAGATAAGCAGTATATTGATACTTGGACATATTGGATGAAGTACACTTGCTCATCTTTTTATCTTAGTTTCATTACTGTGCTGGCATGTTAGAGGAGGTTTGATATTATGCTCATAAACTGAATAAGAACTAAAAATACCTTGTGTTTCATGATGCATATTGACTTGTCACATTTTAGGTGGAAACCCCTGCTTTCCCATTGAAACAGAGTCTCTTCTTGCAGCTCCCTTTTATTTGTGTCCCTGAGTACAAGTGTACGCTTTGGCTACTAAACTGTGATTGTAAAGTGCTATGTCTGGCCACATCTTTGCATTGAAATTGATCAAGAAAATCTCGCACCCTCATGGTATTTTCTGGGATGAGCAATTTGTGATGCAAAAAGTAAAACAATTAGAGCACTACAGGCAAGACAGAACCGGTGACTTTGCTTGAGTCTTTGTTATCTGTAACTCAAATATAGAGAAACAGCCTAAGACTGTGGGCAGTTCATGTTGTCGTTGCAGTTCTGCTGTCCTACAGGGTGGTTGTTTTATGATGCTGCGTGATGTGAGGAAGCAGTTGATCTTATGAAGTGAGGGAAGGCTACAAAATTGGGCAGAAAGTGTTGCACTTCTGCTTTGACCAGTCAGCCATTCGGTGTTACTTGGCACCTGTGCTGACAGGGTCATCAAACAGGACAAAGATTGGATACGAAACCAAGAATGAACTACATCCTCGTTCTTGATCAGCACAAAGCCATGAAGCAGACTAGCGGCAGACTGGGTTGTATCAACAGCCCAGCCGAGGGAAGTGATTATTCTCCTTTACTCAGCACGCCTTAGACTGTATCTGCAATGATATGTCCAGACATCAGTGAACTTGGGTGAGTTCAGTGAAAGGCCATCAAAATGGTCAGGGCTTGAAGCAATTGTTCTGCAAGGAGAAGCTGAGGTTGGTTCGGCCTGGAGAACAGATGGCATCGGAGGCACCAAACAGCAGCTGTCCAACAGCTACAAGGAGGTGGAGCCATGGTCTCTACAGCAATGTGTATTGGAAGAACAAAAGATAATGACAAATTGAAATGGGAGATTTCAATTTTATAGAATATGAATTAATATCAGGGTCAACGTTATACAAGGAAAGCATTTTCAGTGTCAGTGTGATTAAGCCATGGAGCTGGTTGCTCATGAGATTACGAATTTCTGTACTTGGAGGTTTTTAAGACCCAACTGGATAAAGCTCTGAGCAACATGGTATGGATTCACTGTTAAGCCTGCTGTGAGCATTGGATGGCTGCCTGAGGTAATTACAATTTGAATAATTCTGTATTTCTTTGTGAAACGTGAAGACGGAAAAAACCCATTTAATATGCCATTCTAGAATTACTTTCTTGAGCAATTTATCATTTGTTTTCCACACAGCTAACCTAACTATTCATTTCCTACATGATATTCTACATTCATTTTCTTCATGATATTGTGGGGATTTTTGGTACAGAATATTTCAGTCACAGAGTGTGTCTTGCAAAAGACTGAGTCAAGGTAGTTGTATGTTTTATTGTATACATTCACAGCAGTTATGCTGATTAGGAAAAATGTGATGCTAATAGAAAAATGGTAGAAAATGTCTCAGATCGAATTCAACCCACCACCCTTACAGAGCTGAGAAATGGCTTACTGCAGACACCACAAATATTCATGGCAAGACTGGTTCCCTCCTGCAGCTCCCCTGTGTCTTGCCTGGGGGAAGAACCAATTGCTAGCAAGGAACTTGTGATTTTTCTACATTTAATGAGAAAACCAATATTGTGTAAAGGCTATTAATGATAACAAGACAGTCTAAAGCTGTAGTTCTCAACAAATGAGGTGCTTTGAGTAGCACTGGAGCATGAAGATTAACCAAAGCCAGGTAGGAGTGACTGGAAAAACTTGCTTTCTTTGTAGCTTTTTTTTTTTTTTTTTTTTTTTTTTGAGTAGCTCCTCACTTCCTAAGGAGGCCTCAGAGGTTTTGTTAGGGTCAAGCATTAAGGAGAAATCAGAAAAGTAGTCAAAAAGCAGATGCTTAAGGAAGACTAAAAGAACTGGGAAATCATGTACTGATTCATTCTTTGAACACCTGTCACAGTCAGTTTCTACAGTGTCTCATCTTAAATTGCCTCTTTCTTATTCATTGTGCATTTTTAAAATAGCGAGCTGATGTTTGTGGGGGTGGTAGGGTGGGGGTAAGGAAATGAGCTTAATTTAAGAAATCTAGCTGTAGAACCATGAATGTAAAATAAAATACTTTCCTTAATGAATTCTTCAAAATAATTTTCTCAAGAAATAATGATGTTTCAAATTTAGCCCTTTGGGTTTAAGGGATCTGCTGATTTTGCACCTTTCAGTATGTTTGTGTGAGTGAGGAGACTGTGTCCTTTTTCAAGCCCTGTAATTTATGAAGGGGTTATCTCATTATTTTTAATAGCAAGGAATTATTTTTAGTAATGAGATAACTTCTGTCATCTTGGTGTCAGGATTAATACAGAATCCTTAATTCTGGATCAGAGCATAAGAGTGAAAGGAAGACAAATGTATGTATGTATGTGTGTGTATACATAGGATAGCTTACAGACATTTGAGGAAAATAAAACCCAAGAACGGTGTCTCTAGTTTGTAGGAATCTCCATTTCTTATATTGCTAAGAGAAACAGAGAAAGCTGGGAAGGTGAGGAGAATGAGAAGGTATGGAGAAGGTAATGTTCCAGGTATGGGGAACATGGCAATGACATAAAATGGCTTTTTTTGCAAGTAGTGATGGTGGGATGGGCGTGTTAGTGGGAGAACAAGATGTTAACACTATGAGGCAATTCTGCACTTCATCTAAATGCTGTGCTGAGATTACACTGCTGTGCCTTGCCATCTGGTGCAGTTGGAGCAAGTAGTGGACCTTCCTACGGATTTTGTAGGTGAGAAAGAAAGAAGGAGAAAAGCAGTATAGATAGCATCAGGTGCTTAGTGGGGCACATGGTTTAGTGGTGGATCTGTCAGTGTTAGGTTTATGGTTGGACTTGGTGATCTTAAGGGTCTTTTCCTCCCTAAATGATTCTATGATTCTGTGGGTCGTGGTTCAGTATCTGACCGAAGAGGAGACTCGTGCTAGCAGAGAACCCAAAGAAGATGCTGGTTTGCTTCTTGAAGTGTCAATGGCAAGGACATGGTGCCCTGATTCTGACCAGGACAGGGTTAATTTTTGCACCAGTTAGGAGGGGTATGGCCAGGACCCTGCGTTATTGGATACCACCTCATGCCGTGTGCAGGGGGGATGGAGGTTTTTTTTGTCTTTGCTGGGGTGTGCAGTTGGGTGGCACGTGCTGAGCACTCGCATGTAAATTGTTCACCTCTCTTGTACACTTTTAGTTCTGTTGTTTTTACTGATATATTTGTTGTTTCTAGTAAACTGTTCTTATCTCCACCTGTGATCTTCACTTTTTTGTGCCTGCAGTTCTCTCCATCCCACTGCAGCGGGAGGTAGGTGGAAGTGAGTGAGCGGCACACAGTCTGAGGTATTTTAGTGGGAATGCTAAATTGGGGAATACCATTTCTAAACCATGACACGTGGCTTCTCTTATAGGTAAAGGTGGGAAAGAAGCTACAGATGATCCTGTCTAAAAGTGGCTGGTGGGAATGTGGTGCAGAAAGGGCAGAAGGTACCTTGGCAGCTGGAACCTGTACAGCTGGATGGTCCCCAGACCAATATTTCACAGGCTGTAGTGCCAATAGATGGCAGTTCCATAGTGCCAGTACACCACTACCCAATGTTTCCATGAAATGGGGCACTAGTGATGAAGCACTGCAGAGAAAAGTTCTGTCTTGGAGTAGTGGTCACTGTGTAACCTCAGCTTAAGTGGCAAGGAAAGTGAGATGAGGAACAGCTGTAGTGGTGAGCTACCCTGGTTTTTTTTGAAATGAGTCAGGCCCTCGTGGTCATTTTGGTTAAAACTCAAAAAAGTGGGAGGTATACTTTCTATTGAATTATTCTTTTTTCTTGTGGAAGGTGAGAGTAAAATAGCTTCAGACAAATACGTTCACCATTGGATTTTGCCACTGGATGTGGTTTCTGTAATGGTTGTTATCTCATGTGAAACAAAAGGGGGGGGGAATTGTTTTCAAAGCAGATGATAATGTTGCAAAAATGCAGTGTCCAGAGAGCTGGTCTGATACTGCCTTGTTGAGTTGTTTGGGTTTTTACTGTTGTAACTTGACCAACAGGAATATGTATTTGAGTATGTTTGCAAGACAGGAAAAGGAGTGGTTTGGTCAAGCTGTGGAGATGTTTACACCTTAGGGACTTATTAGAACTATTCCAACCATTTGTCTATCTCTTCCCTAGAAGTGGCATATTTTAGCACTTGAGGTTGTACATACTGAGTCTTACAAAGCTTTGTGAGAAAACGTGTTGGGGCAGAAAACAGGCCCTATGCATGTCCCCACCGACCAAAGGCTGACACCCACAGCATCAGCAGGTCCTTCTCTGCTTGATGTGCCCTTAGTGGTCAGTGGGCACATGGTGCTGGTGGCCCCCACACTGTGCCTCAGGCCTGACTGCTGGAGGAAGTGACAGAGAAGGGGGTTTAAGGGCTGGGGACAGATTGAAAGGTTGGGGGATTCAGGGAGGGTGGGAGCTGGACTTGCTGCAAAAGTGTATGCACATACAGTAGGAGCTCATAAGGAAAGAAATTTTACTCATTAGACTGGTCATGGAAAAATCTGTTTCCTTGTTAGCATGTCTTAACCTAATTAATTCATTTCCTGAGTATAAGTCATTTCTTGACTGCTGCAAACCTTTTCTACTTTATTTCATTATTTTTATGGTATAGAAAAAACAGGGCTTTAGACAGTAAATTTCATATAGCATTCCTTCATGATGCACATTCAAGATTAAATTCTCATTTTTGTAGTTCTTCCAGATTAGATGAGTCTCATTCTGTTGTGTTGTGGCTTTTTTCCCAATAAGATCTGCATTATTAAAATCTTATTTAGCTCTTTTGTATCCCTGCTATTCCCAAGCAATAACTAGCCTTAAGTAGACAGCATAATGTTGAAGTTTTATATTTCTGAATAAAATATCTACTTTCTTACATATAAACTAATAAAATGTAGCACAGCTGTTACAAAAACACTCGGTGCAGAATTAGTCTTGATGAAACACAGTGTAGAAGTGGGACTAATGAACATTATCTTAAAGAAAAAAGTCAGCAGCATATAAGATTATTAGAGCACTGTGATCCTGAAAATATTCTCATCTGTATTCCTATTAATATTTAATTTATATAAAAATTTTGTAGATACAAAGCTGTGCAGTTCCATGGGCTGTTTTTTTAATCACCTTAATATAGCAAACATTCATCCTTATCATAGTAGACTGAATTTGGCTAGAAACGTTCAAAGAGAAGATAAAGTATCTGGTGTTTTTATATTAAATTATACTGCTATCAGGAATAGAAACAACCCAGCAGTGGGTTGGAAGGCCCTCTGTAATGATCCACGGGTATCATAAGACCTTTCAGATGTCTTTTGATGGCATGCAAGAGCACTGTGGCAGATAATGGGAGAAAAGACTGGTTTTACACATCAGATTACATGGTAGCAGAAGGGCTGCAGAACTGGAACTTGAACCTATCCTTTCTGAGACCTTATCCAAGTCCAGGACCCCCCTCAGGTGGCAAGAATTTGTGCTGTGATGCAGTACCTTCTGTGTAGGTGTGCATTTGTGCATGCATTAGCAGTACAAGTAGTACAGCTCTACAGACTGTGGTTTTTTCTCATTACATGGGAAGGACAGAATTGGTCCGTGGAACAAGGTATCCCTGCTGGGTGGGATTGTGTCATGAAAGAGAAACCAGGCATTGCACTGCAATACTTGAGTTACAGGCTATTTGTGGGGGAGTGTGAAGAGGGAGTTAAGTATGTGACTCACACACAGGGATTGATCACAGCTGAGTGGAAGGAGGGATTTGCAGATCACATACACTGATTGTCAGTGAAAAATCATGACTGGAGAGGAGGCTTCTGGTGGGCTACTGTGAAGGATGAGGTATAAGCCTGATACTATTTAGCATTTTCAGTTGCAATGAAGAACCAAGCAAAAAATGATTACTCATAAAATTTGTGGATAACACAAAGCTTGGTGAAATGGTAAATTTTGTTTCAGAAAGTATAATAATGAAAAGTAATCTTTGTTAGAATCATAGAATATCTTAAATTAGAAGGGATCATTGAAGTCCAACTCCTGACTCATGTTTGAGGGATGGGAAAATGCTTGATAATGTGAAAGCTAATCTGATTTTTACATCAGCAAGAAGACTGAAAAATGACTTCTTGTGAGGTATGTAAACAAGCAGGGAGAGGAAAAGTAGTCACAAAAGACTCTTTAATCTATTGGACTGAGGTTTAATAAGATCTGGTAGCTGGAAGCCAAAGCTAGAGAAATTCAAATGAGCAATCTGGCACAGGTTTTTCTCAGAAGGGTGCTTAGCTGTTGAAAAATCCAACAGGAGAAACGAGAAAATTTTTGTGCTGCTTTCAGTTCAAGATTGAGTCCTTTTTTGGAAAATTCTGTAGTTAAGTACTTCTACAAATGACAGGAGTTTCAATAGAAAAATGTAATGGTCTGTGCTGTACAACTGATCAAGCCATAAAAGTTAGTGGTTAGTTCCATATTTAGCCTTTATCTTACAAGTATGCAATAAAAATGATAGCTTCTTATTAGTATGGATCTATTAAGAAATTAAGCATATTTATAAACTGAAATTACATGTGGTTGTACTGCTTAATGGTATATACCAGCTGCTTTGACATTGTTCCTGATCACTTATTCTAATGTAGATCTTTAGGACTGGAGAAACTGATCCCTGGACCAAATATTCTCACATATTAGTTGTTCTTGTCTGGATTACTATGAAGGCCAAAAGCTGCCATTATGTTCTTGAAAAATTGACTATCTTATCAGTGGTAACCAAGCACTGGTGACATAAAATGCTGTGCTGCCCTGCTGTAACATACACAGGGGTGTATGTTATATACATCAACATTGTACCAGTCTGCACACTGGTGAATTATCCTCATAGATGCTTTTCTGAAAGATGTCCAAGGTGCTCCAAGAATTTTAGATGCAATGTATTGGATGCAGGATCTGAACTGGAAAGGCCAAGACAACGCTGACTTGGCTGCTTGAAGCTCAGGAATACATATCCAGCAAGTCCTCTAGAAAGTTGCAGTATTTATTAATTAACTCAGTTTTAAGTATCAAGCTATTTATTTTAAAACTAATCTGCAATGTTTTCAATTTACAGCAAAAAAATTTTATTAAAAATAAAAAATGTTTTCCTGCTACTGTAGAGTATTACAGTACAGGACATGTTTTGGGTGTTCTTGAGTCCTCCTTGTGCACTCTGTGCTTACTTGCAGTCATTTTGTATGGTTCAAGCTGGAGCCTCTGTTTCTGGCTAATCTAAAAGTCCTAGCTGTTAATAATGAGTGTAAAATTTTGAGTGCCTATTTGTGTTGTGTGGATGAAGTTAGCTAGCAGTGCTGCACTGCTCAGGGGCCTCTGAGTCTTCCCAGCCTTCAGCAGCACTGGCAGTTCACAGCAGCGCAGTTGTCCTGGTGGAGCCGTGCTCTGCTCTTGGCCTCTGCAACAGCAACGTCTGTTATTCTTCTGAGATCTTCTTGAGCAAAAAAATCCTTCTCCTGCCTTGCTGGGATTTTAGGGAGATGCCACCTCTTCTTCCCAGGTGTGACCACGGGGAAGTTACAGTTTCCTGTGAGTACAGTGCTGCTGGTGGGGAGGCTCCTGCAGTTGGCAGCCTGTGCCCCAAGCACTGGCTTACACAGAGTTGTTGGGAAGTGGCAGCCACTCTTGTGACCACAAATCTTACTAAGCTTTTTGTTTCTCCTTGCCTATCTTTTTATATAACCATTAAGCCACTCTGGCTGGTATCAGTCTTCACCAGTGCAGGTGCTCTTGTTTTCAGCTTCCTATTCTAAGAAATGTCAAGGCATTGGCAACCAGGGGTTCACTGGTTCTGCCTTGTTGGTGTATGTGGACCAGTCTTTGTTAGATATGTTTTTCAGCATTATTTTGACATTTTTTTTTTACTGTCCACTTGTGAATAATGCAAATGGGCATAACATCTCTGAAATCATACTTCAGTTCAAACTACATAAATTCATGGCCTCTAAACAAGGGGCAATGTCAGAAGTTCTGTGGCAGTTTCACCAGGGCTGGTAAAAAGAAAATTGATGTGTATAAGCCATGGAACTGTTTGGTACCACTGTGAACTGAAATAAGGCTAAAAATCTATGAATTGTTTAGTTCTAGATGTTGCAATCAGATTTGTGAGCACATCTTTGCACATCTTCTGTTCTCTTCCTTGACTTGGTTTTCTAGGTTTTGCATGTGACTGGGTTTTAGAACTTTTTTCATGTTACTGTTCTTGTTTCATGAAGTTATGTATTAAACTTTGTATTTTAAATTACTTTTTCCTAAAACATGTGTTTTCTAGCCCTCCTATGGTTTCCTTCAGTCCATAAATGACCATCATAAATTCCTTTTGAGATATTTCTCTAGCACCTCAGAAATCAGTCTCTGTAGGATTGGAACAAAACTCCATATAGTGCTGAGAGCCTTAAAACTGATAAAAGAGCTGGAATAACACTGTCCTAGACATCCCTTAGTAACAGCCTTAATTACTTTATGCTGGATCTTGCCTCAGCAATAAGTCTGCCTTCTATCTTAGACTGGACAGGCTTTTTTTCTTTTAAATCGGATTAACATAATCCAGCTCTGGACTTTGCTTCCCTGCACTTTTTCAAATGCTTTGGAGAATGTGGCTGCAATGACCAAGTCTCAGTTCTAAGTTTATATTCAATTTGCAAATCATACTTTGCTTGTTGAGAAAATGGCCTGTGTATTGCTCTGGGATACTTGCACGTGGTGATTGTTAAACTTGTTTTAAAGTAGCAATTGTTGGCTTCTGGTGAGTATCAGCCAGCATTGGCCTCTGATGAACAAAAGCCTGTTTGTGCTGGCTGGTAAACTGTGTCACTGTTGTACCCATGGAGAAGACATTGACTGTTTTACTATTTGAAGGTATTAAAATGTAGTGTTTTGCAAGAACCTTTGCTATGTAATGTTTAATTTTGCCTGTGGCTCAGTCTCTTGTAAGGAAACTTTGTCAGTGTCCATAGTCAGATACGCTGGCTGGTGTTCAGTTCAGTTTGTTTGCTTCCTAAGATGTTACCCCAGGTCTAGAAGCCTAGTGAATAAACTCCTGCTGTTTTTCATATTCTTTATTGGGATTTTCACTGACACCTGCTGCACATCTGCACCATCAAGATCTCTGATGTGAGCAAGACACAAAATCTTTGTGGACAGTTCTGTGTGTTTTCATACAGTTTTTTATTTGGCTGGCAAACATGATGGTGCTTCCCACTGTCTGTTTATACTTCTCTTTAAACTTTGTTTCTGTGCTTGCTTTTCCTCTCATGTGGCGCTCTGGTATTTGTTTATCTTTGCTCAGAACTCCAAGCTCTCAGCAGAGATCCTCAGAGTCTTAGACAACTGTTCTAACTATTCTAGAATGGTTTTTGTGTTAACAAAGGGCTTTTGAAAATTTAGGCATGCCCAAGATGAACTATCTCACCCAGAGGGGAATGTGATATGTGCCATGAATGAAGCATGAGGCAGCAGTACCAAACAAATGCTGTCACTTGATTTTCTCCGACAAGGTACAACATCATGCAGATACCTGAAAGCAGTAGAACCCTGCAACAGTGTGCCAGACATAAAATCATAGAATCATTTGGGTTGGAAAATACCTTTAGGATCATTGAGAGCAGCTGTAAACCTAACGCCTCCAGGTTCACCACTAAACTATGTCCCTATATGCCACACCTACACATCTTTTGATTATCTCCAGGGTTGGTGACTCAACCACTTCCCTGGGCAGCCTGTTCCAATGCCTGACAACCCTTTCTGGGAAGAAATTTTTCCTAATATCCAATCTAAACCTTCCCTGGCACAACTTGTGGTCAACTTGAGCAAAAAAATGAACTCTTAACAAATAATTAAGATGTGGACATCACTAACATAGTAATGGTGCTTCCAATCCTGACACCCATGTGCTTTTAACTAATACAGCGTTTCTGTGCCATGTCCCATAACCTCTCTTGAAGATGAGAGTATTGCACAGTTATCTTAGCATTTGTCCTAGTCCGTGTCCTTCAGGTTTTCCCTGGTTGAGGCATCCAAATGTTTCTTCCATATTCATGTTTGTATTTTGGCCTTACAGGGGCTGAGTTGCATCTTTAACTAGTCTTCATTTCCCTTCTGGAGAACCAGAACTACCCACTTCCTTGCTTCTTTGTCAGATCACCAAGTGACTCTCTCTCCATTTAAGCTGTTGCCCTGTGGTAAGCTGCATAAATCATCATAAAACTATAGGTCATTTGGACTCTTATGAATGCGGTGTATTCTGCCAGGGTGTTCTTCAGTTGCCTATTCCTTGCCTCTCCAAGGAAAGGTAAGGCTGAGCAAGACCAAGAATGAGGCATGCTATTATCCTCTTAATTCATATACGTTTTTGTTGGTAAAAGCTATAAACTGAGTAATTTCCAGTTATTTATTTAGTTATATGTATGCTTAAGTTGCCAACTTACAGGATGTTTGCTCGCTAATTAACTTGAAAACTGCACTTAGTTTTCATTAGCTATGCATTTATTTTCAGCACTAGGCATTATTTTAGATGCCATTTTGGCTTGTGAGCCCTTCATCACCTTAAGCTTAATCACAATACTTTGTTGTTTCATTCATGGCTTCTGTGGAACCAGCAGCATTGGTGGTTCAGTCTTGTGCAGGGTATAAGAGCAGGCAGACTTGTGTTACTCTTCAGACACCAGGTATAGCAATAGATGTGTCATCATTTTTTTCAAACACTGTGACTGGTGTTTGAAGAACATAGATTTCTTGTCTAGCACCATCAGGTGCAGTGCTGTATTTATTGTAGATTCTTTCACGTGCCTTTTTGTCCCACAGGTCTTCTGCTCCCAAGTTCTGTTTAAGGTAATTTATTTGCTAGAAAAATCCTAGTGGCTTTTTAAAGGGCTACTTCTGGGGTCCTGGTAATTCCCTTCTGAGTTTTTTTTGATCAGATGTCAGCCAGTTCTGTTGCTCAGTTTCTCCAGCTCAAATGACAAGAGCAGTTCTTCACCATTACAAACTCTCTTGTTCCCTCCTTCTTTAAAACACCAGTTTTGTGAAAAAAGTCCTGCATTTTCAAATGTCAGTGCAACAGTTCCATAGCTGGCTGTCATTGACTCTGCTTGCTGCCCACACCTCAGTGCTCCTGGTTGCACGTACACAGCTGGCCTGGATTTAAGTCCAGGCACGATGAAACACCTGAAGTACTGCTTGAGCTGAGAAAGATGGAGTGACCACAGAGAACTGAGTTGTCTGTGTTTCGTTTGTTTTCCTTCTGTAGTGTTCAGAAACCACACAGAGGCAAAGTTTGCTTTATCCAGTGGCAGAATCCAGTGTTGCAGGACAGGAGGCTCATAGCCACGAGCTGCAGTAGCTCTCTGCCAGACCTTCCTAAAGATACAGTTCCCCTCAGCTGGCCAGGACCTGCTTGTACAGAGTGGCATAGCAGCCAGAGTGCAGTGTCTGTTGAATCTGCAGCCCAGCCAGAGTGCACAGGCCTGAAAAAAACAAACAAAAACCCCAACCCAAAGCCCTTGAGACTTCAGCCGTGAGGCAGAAAAAACCTAACTTGAACTTTGTAGTTGTTTTCTGCACCCTTTTACTATAAGCATAGTGACTGTGCTAAAGCCACTGACAAAGTTCAGCCTGCAAACCCAGACAATACTATTTATCCCAAATCCCAGAAGAGTTTCCTGGGTGGGTTCTTAGTTTCTGAAATAAACACAAGACTGTCGAGAAGAGCAAAACTGAGTATCCTGAAAGATTTCGGAAATCAAAATTAGTGAGGTGAGCTTTGTAGCTATGCTCTCAGAATGCAATGAGCATTGAAGCTTAGCTGTTTCCTAGCTTGTAGCCTGGAAGTAGTCCTAGCAGGTGCAGATGTATGAAGAGCTGGCAGCACACTCTGCCCTGGACAGCCTCAGGTCTGTCACCATGCTTCTGCATTAGCTTGAAAAGTCAAAGTCATCCGTGTCATTTGCAAGACTTGTCAGATAGAATACAGAAACCAAATTGCATATCAAGACTATTTTCAATGAAAACAAAGCACATTTTCTGTTCTTTTGTGTCTCCATGCTCCGTTAGACTGGGTTAATTTGTTTTATTTTCATCTTTGTGCTACATGAAACACCACATTTAAGCTGTTTGTTATTTTCAAGAGTCCAAATCTGTTTCTTGTGTGATTAGCTCTTGTTTCATGGATGTCACCAAGTCTGAATTTGAGTCAAAGTCTGACTGTTAATTAAACAGGAGTCTTATTAATTCCCCCCTTTTTCCCTGTTTACTTCTTTGGATTATTTGGTTCTGAAGCAAGGTCATTGCCACTGCATTTCTTAGCACTATTTGATGCCTCTCTAATTGGAATATTTCTTTTTAAACAACTACTCTCTAAAAAAAAAATTCATGACTATCAACACTCCTAATGTGTATATGACCTCAAAGTGGAGATGGCACTCTTTGTCATTAATTTATCTTTGCAGATTTTGCAGAGCTTCAAGCTTATTGCATTTTCCTCCCATTCTGTTCAGTCCATGCTGTTGGCAGTAGGGTCTCATTGCTCTGTGTGGATAGGTTGCCTGCATCTACATCTTTTACATCTTTTACATTTGATTTCAGTCAGAATTTATGAGTGTTTTATCTGTCTTATAGCAATCAACCTTTCCTCTTGTCCTGAAAATTGTGGCATTTAGATTAGCTCTCCTGTGTGCTTTCTTCATGCTCCTTCGGAACAGCAGAATAATTTTAATTATCATTAAATAGACACATTATTCTTGTTTTTCTTGACAACTACACCTTTGACTGTAATTTAAATTATATTTTTTTCATTATTTTATGGTGAACACAGAAAACAACAGTTTGCAGAATTCAGCTTGTCAGTTGGTGCTGTTCCTTTCTGTGTGTGTGAGAAGAAATGAGGAGATGAGAGTGTTTCTTGTAGTTGACTTTTTTAACTTGAATATTTTATTGCAGAATGACAAACAAAGAGAATGTTTCATTTAGTTATTGAAGTTGTATGTTGCATTGATATATATAATCTTACAGGGAATTATGAGTAATTGCATTGCCCTCTTCATTAGAATGGGTGACAGTACTGTCTAGTAATAAATTTGGAAAATAAAAGTGAAAATGTGTACTTTAGTGGGCCTCTGAGAGCAGAATTTGTGATATTTTTTATAATATTCAGTCAAAGCTCTGAAGAAGTTCATGGAACAAGTTATACAAAAGAGCTTCTACTGCTAACTATACTTCTAGTGCTGATACACTTCTAAAGCCTAATAAATTTTAGGATTTAAGGTCTGAATAAACAGCTTGTCGCAGAAAGCATACTAAAAAAATATAGTTTCTTCCATCCATACATCTGCACAAAGACTACAGAATCACAGAAGGGTTGATGTTGGCAAGGACTGCAGGAGGTCACACAGTCCAACTCACCTGCTCAGAGCAGGCTCAGCCAGATCAGGATGCTCAGGGCCATGTACAGTCAGGTTCTGAATTTCTCTGAGGATGTAGTTCCACAAGGTTTCTCTTAGCAACCTATTCTAGTGTTTGAGGAGATTAATAGAAAAAAAAAGATTTTCCTTATGTTTAAATGAAATTTCCTGGATTTACGTTTGTGCCCATCTTGACACAGGGCACAACTGAGAAAGAATTTGGCTCTATCATCTTTACTCCCTCCCATCAGATATTTATATACATTTATATATATTGTTAAGTTCTTCCCTGAGCCTTCTCTTCTCCAGGCTGAACAGTCCCTCTCAGCCTCTCCCCTTATAAGATGTTCAGGGCTTTCAGTCATCTTTGAGGCTCTTCACAGGACTTATCTCCACTATGTCCATGTTCCTTGTACTGGAGAGGCCAGGACTGGACACATCACTCCAGCTGTCTCACCAATGATGAGTAAAGGGATAGGATCACCCCCTCAACTTGCTGAACATGCTCTGCCTCCTGTGGTACAGAACACTGGTCCTGATATGGCCACAGGGGTACTCACTGCTGGCTCGTGGTCAATTTGATGTCCAGCAGGATTGCCAAGTTGTCTTCTGCAAAGCTGTTTTCCAGACAGTTGGCCCTTGGAATGTACTGCTGCAAGGGGTTATTCTTGGCCAGCAAGTAATTCTCCAGACATGCAACTTTAACTATTTTCACAAAATTTAAATTCAGACAGACAATCAGAAACTAGTTTCCAAGAAACTGAAGCTTCCTCAGAAGTGCTCATGATTAGCAGTTTTTTTTCTGACTGCTACACATGCTTACACATATTGAGAGTAAACATAGTTGAATAAGTTGGGCAGTATGTCAGGGAATTTATGTAACTGTCTGCTTGATTACCCGCTATTGTCTGTCATCTGCATCATCTGTATTTAGAAGAGAAGACAGGAGTTTGAGTAATAAAGGCTTGGAACTTTTGTCATTGTTGCTTTTGAGAGTGGAGACTGTAAAATAAGATGACTAGTAAAGCAAAGGGAGATCTGTGGTAGCACTGTAAACTTTAGTAGCCATATCTGCACCCCTGTATTGACAGATTAGAGGCATATTTATATATGATATTGTTCCTGCATCTTAAGTATCTCCTGAGAGCCTGGAAAGCCTGGAACTTGCTGTGAAAGACGTGAAGCTTCTGTGGAAGCCTTTGCTATTTAACTTACATGTTGGACTTTTTATTCTACAGAGGGTCACTGCTCCTCAATGCCAGCAGCTGGCCTCTTGCTTTCTCCTCTGCTTGACATAGACTAATAATTCAAAACCCAACTGTACAAGGTACTCAATAACCTGCTGTCATTAGGCAATTTTGTAATTTCTCCTTTCCAACCTTGGCTATTCTGTGAATTAATCAACCAGAGACATAATAACTCCATGGATGCCTCATGAGCTGTAATACCCTTGCCAGCATTTTCATTCCATTCAGTTTAAGCTACTCCAGATGCACATTTACAGAGGAATATTGTTAGTAATAATAATATTTCATAACATAGAGATTTTATTCAAAAAAGTTTGTTATTTATGGTCTCAATTTCTATTGGTGTTTACACTGCTATATTTTGTGACAGGTGGAGATGTTCCTGATTTTATCTGTTATAAAAGTGGCTTGAATGTTATCTTTTGCAGACAAGCTGAAGAATAAACTTTCCTTTCAAATACACATGGGGATCCTAGCCATGATACCTGCATGCACAACCACGAGATAAAGTTAATATTTATTCCACAAGTGGAAGGAGAACACAGTGCTGATAAAGAGCTTCTTTTTCTGTAGAGTTGATATGAAACACTGGTGCCTGTCAATCACATTATAAAGTAGTTAACATTTGTTTTATTAAAATGGGCACAAAATCGGCAACAACTGTTGTAACTAAATATTACAGTTACGTGTCTTTCTGCAGCTTTCTGTACCACATTTCATTAACCCCTGTCATCTTGGCATCATATAATAAGGGTGTTGATAACTCAGCACCACTTCTGAGTTCTGCTGAGGTACAAAAGATCTGAGAGTAGGATTGTTCCAGTGGGTTACATCTGTGCTGTTTGATTATCTGCCATGGTAATGAATGCATCTAAGTGAGAGCAGAACACATCAGAAACTGGACCTTTCAATGTATCCTGTTCCTGAGTGTCCTCATAGTTGAAAAGAAATGCATATTTAGAATTGTTCTTGTTTGCCTACATATGATTGTCAGTGAAGTGAAAAGATTGGGAGGATGATGTGTTAAAAGAGTGAACATTTGTATGGCTTCATTTGGATATGTAAGGATGCACATACTTCTAGTCATTCAGAATGGAAGCAACTTAAGCAGTTCGCAGTAACTTCCAGCACTGAAATACTCTGACAGAAGGAAAGCAAAAGGAAAAAAACAACACGCTCCAAAAGATATAAGGGCATAAAAATGATGGTTTGTTGCAGTGTATAGAGATGGGAGAGGTTCCTGTCCCTTTAATCGCTGATGTTTGCTTCCTGCATCGTTAATAATGGATTGCCACTTTAAAGTAGTGTGTAGGAATGTCATTTCACAGCGGAAAAGGAAACAAGTGCTTGCAAGTAAATTTCTGAGGAGACATTTCAGTGCCAAAAAATTTTGTGCATAGTGTTTTAGTGAGTGCTTCACAGATACAATTCTTTTCCTGGTCTGCTTCTTTTTTGCTGGATTTTTTTCCAGGCAATATACTTAAACCAGTTTATTTGAAAAATACTTCTCTTGAGTGTCCTTGAAAATGCAGTTTAAACACACAGTCAGTGTCACCTTTACGCTGTATTCACCTTCTCCTGCAGGAACCTCCTCCAAACAGGCAATGAGAAAACTCAGAAAATCTGTTTGACTAGTCAAGGTGACTTGTTTTTTTGGTGGAAAACACTCAAGGCAACTAGATCCATCGGACCAGAAGTAGCAGTGTTTGTGCCTAATTCTTGATTTGTGTGCCATGCTCTTGCAGGACAGATCTTGGTTTGATCTGGCTTGATGAATTTTGAAGTTACATCAAATTTTCCACAGTCTTCTTTGTTTCTTGTGAATTTTGTTTCCAGATTCTTGGATCTGCTCCAGATCTCTTACTGTTACCTGCTGCTGTCTCCCAGATCTGAGCTTGCTGAGCAGTCCACAGACAGAGAGAGAAATAGCACTTCTGTCAGAGAAATCTGTTGACCCCATTGTTTCTTAAAGAATTATATTTAATATCTTACAAATATAGATAAATACCAGATGTCACATGGAGTTTGAACATCCACAAGAAAATCTCATCAGCATGAGAAACTGTATAAGGAAAATGCAATTTGACTCCTAAGGAGAAAAGAATTTTGCTGCTTTTAATCTCCTGCAAGTGGAGTATTCCAAAAAATCACTGAAGCATCTGTGATGACAAATCCAAACCCAAACTCTATGGTTAGGTCTTGTAAATCAACGTATTGGTTGCTTTAGAGGAAGATTGGGGAACCCCCTCATTGCTGGGGCTGTGGAGACCGTGCAAAACACCTGCACTGGTCTGTGTGTTAATGGGGTCCCAGGCAGGTCAGCCAGGAACTGGCAGCCTGGGTGAAATGAAGAGCTACATCTGCCCTGCCCTGCTCTAGAAAATTCAGTAGCAGAATTGTGTGATATTATTAGAAGAGCATTATTTAATAGTTTTTGACATTGTTAAAGGACCTAATAAGATGAAAGAGATCACGTAACACCACATTTCATTTTAGACTACTTTAATGTAGAAACTTGCTGTGTAATTAAGATTAAAATAAGTAAATGGATGAGATATTTTTATTGAAATCTTATTCAATCCACAATGAACTAACAGTTACAGTATCATATTAACCATATGTGAAATACAAAGTGTAAAACAGTGAAGCATCTATCCATGAACATAAAGACATTTATCTGTGAAATTATGGTTATGTTGCTTTACTTCAACTGCAGACTACTGTTTGGTGCATTTCTCAAAAAGCAAAGTGATCTGTAAATATGCTGTGGATATATAGTTCAGTCTTCACAATAAACAACTGCTAGCAGAATGAATTGTGATTTGTTCAAGTCCACTAGATATTTTTTCACTGTTGTTTGATCCAGAGAAAAGCCTTGCATTCTTCTTATACAGTATCTGAATGAATTAATTAATCTGTTTATAAAAGTGGTGGAACATGTAGTACAACTGTGATGGATTGTTTCGTCTTTATTAAAGCTGTAACTTTTCACATCATGCAAATGGACCAGAATATTTACTGTCTTTAGCTTTAGGAGTGAGGTGTTTTGGTTTTCTGGACATATTAAAAATGCTGAAAAGGTACTGTCTTTTTGAAGTGGGGCTTATCATTCATATCATTTATGTGAAGCAAATTTTGTAATGAAAGCCTTGAAAATGTTCTTGTCCTGTTGTAGGAGAAGGTTACCAGGACACAGCTCTTCTGTTTTCAGTGTAAGGTTCCTGATAAATACTGACCTTGAGATCTTCTGTACTGCCTGTTCTGAAAGTGTTTGATAAGTGCAAAGAACTCAGTGGCTTTAGATTTACAAAAAGATAATAACCACCTGATGAATTGTAAGAAATAATTAGAGCTTATAAAGGCTGAAGGATTTATAATCATCAGTCCAAACTACTAGTGGTAGGATTCTTAAGGATCTATGAATTAAAGTTTCTGTCACAAAATCACTACAAATTTGAATGAAGAAAAGACTTCAACAAGATTGATTTCTTATGGAGAAAATCATCTGAGGAGCTGACCTCATTTTTCACTGAGTGAGGGATGTAGTTATTTAAACATATCTACCAGGAGGAAGGTATTGAAATGGGCTGTGTTAACCATTCAGTAGCAGACTTGGAAAGAGATGGCTCTGTGTGCATCCCAAGGACCTGGGATTTTCAGAATTTTAGGAATCAGCTTTTGTGGTCATGAGCTCTTGATTTCAGTGCTACCAAAGCAACTGTGTGATGTAACCTTAAGCCCAAATAGTTGACAAACAGGAGACATGAAAGTGTTCAAGGCCAGGTAGGATGGGACTTTGAGCAATCTGTAAGGTCCTTTCCAACCTCAACTGTTCTGTGATATGTCACTGCTGGTTGTCTGGGGATAGATTGATGGGCTTTTTATTTAATGGTTTATGGTGTGCTTTGTAAGAGCTCTGCCTCATCAGAGTTTGACAGAGAAGTGTCAGACGTTTCACTGGCACTCTGTAGTTCTGCTAATCTCAGCAGGATTCGTGGGGGTATTAGTGTAGTAAGTGGTTTATTAGAAGAGATAATGAGCACAAAGCAGATGAGGATTTAATAAATAAGGAGACTTGGTCTGCATCACTGAAACCTAGTTACGTGACATGGCAAGTCCCCTTGTTG
Source organism: Lophotriccus pileatus (assembly GCA_035583135.1). Taxonomy (NCBI): domain Eukaryota; kingdom Metazoa; phylum Chordata; class Aves; order Passeriformes; family Tyrannidae; genus Lophotriccus; species Lophotriccus pileatus. The sequence continues at coordinate 16,108,263 of JAWWES010000081.1, read as the reverse complement.
AGCCTTCTTACCTCTCAGCTCCCCAGTGCTTAGTAAATACAGCAGCACACACTCAGGATGGGCAAATCCCCTTGAGGAGCAGCCTTTTCTGATGAGGCCTGCCTGGATGATATGGTGTTATAAACAAAAGCACTTTAAAGAGCAACACACACACAGAGCTTCAGCGTCTACTGCAGTAGGAGCTGGAACAGGTGGCTGGAACAGATGCAGGCAGCAGGGCAGTGAGCTGGGGAGCAAGGAGGAACTGAGGAAGAGCAAACCTCAGCTGATCTGTCAAAAGACTCCTGCTACAGTTCTTGGGACCGGCTGCAGGCAGAGCAAGCTTTTTGATCCATAATCCAGGAAATTGAGCTTTTCTCAGGTGGGAATTTAGACTTACAGGTGAAAGGAGAAAATAAAGCCTATGTATAGCATGAAAATTGTCAGAATCTAGGCTACATTTAAAGAAGTAACAATGTTGTTTGCTCATTCTAGGCTTACCTACAGGTTGGCAGACAAAAGCTACTTCAAATCAATAAATTTTCATCAAAGCAAGTCATATTTTTAGACTTTTTCCATGTTATTAAATATACATGAGACTGTGAGTCCAGTGCTGCTCACATGGGAGTGAGTGAGTGGTTTCTGATTGCAGTGGGAAACTGTTGGTTTCCTGTTGCCTCCCAATACCCAGAGCCTTCCCTTGAACTGCCTGTAATTTCCCTCCCACCTTCCTCAGTCTGCTCAGACTCTTGGAAATTATGTTAGCATAGTTTGTCTTCTGTACATTTATCCAGAAGGGGAACTTTCATTTAAGCACTGTAGAATTACCTTTACACATGTAACATTAAAACTAATCTAGGAAACTTCTGTATGCAGTAGCTTAGCATTAAGTCATGACCCATCTGTCTTTGCCTACTAGTGGTAGATTTTAGCAGGCACTGAGGTAAAATACATCTTCACATCTTGTTTTTCTACCCATACATCTGATAAATTTGTATTGCATTACTTCTCCACAGCAGAAAAACACTTTGAAACATTAGGGAATATGTCAAGGAAACTGTACTTTCAAAATCACATTTTTGAAAGTAAATATAATTTGTTACAGAAAACAGACAGCACTGTTTCATCACTCAATACACAAGAATATCTAATCAGTAATTTTTAATGTACCATGAAGATATCCTCAGATATTAATGCCACTTATTAACCACAGACTGTCAGGTAGGGATTTGAAGCCAGACATGCTTCCAGGACAAAGGAAAAAATCCTGCAGCACAGTCTTCCTCCCCGTGTTTCCAGTACTGTTGGTACTTAGTAACTTGTAACTATCGAGCGAGCTTATGATAACATTAGTGGTCTCACTGTGCAGACCAGCCTTCACAGGATCACAAAGTGGGTCAGGTTGGAAGGGGCCACAGTGGATCATCTAGTCCAAAATCCTTGTTCAAGCAGGGACATCCTAGAGCCCATTGCATAGGCTTGTGTCCAGGTGGTTTTTGAATATCTCTGTTGAGGGAGAGTCCATAACCTCTCTGGACAATCTGTTCCGGTGCGTGGTCATTCACACAGTAAAGAAGTCCTTCCTCATATTCAGGGGGAACTTCTGTGCATCAGTTTCTGTATGCTGCTTCTTGTGCTATTGCTTGGCACCACCAAAAGAGGCTGGCTCCATCCTCTTGGCACCCCCCTTTCAGATGCTTATAACATTGATGAGGTCCCCTCTCAGTCATCTCTTCTCAAGGCTGAACAGGGCCAGCTTTTCCTCACAAGAGAGATGCTGCAGTCCTTTAATCATCTTTGTCACCCTCTGCTGGACCAGCTCCAGGAGCTCCATGTCTCTCTTGTACTGAGGAGCCCAGAACTGGACACAGCACTCCAGATGTGGCCTCACCAGGGCTCAGTAGAGAGCAGGATCACATTCTTCAACCTGCTTGCAGTACATTTCCTGAGGTAGCCTAGGATACCATTGGCCTTCTTGGCCACAAGGGCACACTTTTGCTCTGTAACCCATTACGAAATCCTGTGGATTTGGAAGGGTTAGTCGATTCTTCTGAGGTTTTTTTTTTTTCTTTCATGGCAATGTTCTTGACTGTATTTACTATTACAAAATTCTTTTCTGAAATGAAAAATGTGGGAGATTTCCTATTATCTACGCTTTGATTTATTGCATGCATGGTGTGAAGGAATTGAGATATTTTGATGGGGCCAAGTTTTCTGGCTGTACACAAGATGGGGACTCTCTGAAGTATTCATACACCCAAATAATTGCCAGAACTTCCTTTTCTAGTTGTTGTACCTTTTCACTGGGCAGGAGATGATGAATATGATGCAGGTCTTTTCATGCCATTGTTGTGGTGCCTCTCAGTCCAGGTTTGCTTAGGTTCAGTGTGGTCAGAATCAATAAAGCAAAAGACCCTCCCAATTTCAGTGAGCATTTTCTTCAAAGGTGCACTTCTTGTCTATTCTGTACTGAGGTCTTAAGAAATCACTTGGGAAGTAAACAATGATTAATTTGGACACTTTCAGCTGGAAAGTTGTTTAGAAAGCCGTTCATTTTTCTCTCGGTTGGGTTTTATCCTTTTCAGAGAGAGCCAGTAACTGATGGTATGAGTCCATCTATATATGATTTCTGAGGTCTTGGGCCTTAAGTGTTGATATCCTTTGTTCAGTCATCTTTTCTGATGTGGAAATAAAACTTGCACTCAGTATTTGTGTATGTGTGTGTAACTGTGTGTCAAGTGTGAAGTGTAGGCTCTCTTTAACATTGACACGGTGCCATACATGTGCCACAAGTACCTTTTCACTTTTAGTAGAATCACATCAGTCTACAAACTCAAAGTAACTAGTGACATATTCACTGTTACTCCAGAAAAAGCAGGTAAGACATAATCCCTGCACTGCAGGAGGGCAATATACTTCCTAGGAGCTTGACCTGTTGTCTTTCTGATGTAGCTTTCATATCACAATAAAAATCATCAGTCTGGAACAGAACAGTTTGACAGAATGACTCAGTAGAGCGACAAAATGACAGATGCTAGAAATAAAAAATAAACAAACTGTGCTGGGTCATTGCTGTCAAAGCAGGATCCTTCACCTGTTGTTCCTGATGCTTATGCAGTCAGCACTAGTTTGGGGGCCATCTTTTTTGTTCACAGGACAGATTATTGATATGACTTGAAAATTTAATATGATTTTATTTATTTTCGAAGATTACACATTGCATCTCAGGGTGTAACTACAGCAGCAGTCACCTGCTTTGCTTGCTTTTTCCAAGCCAGTGATCCCAGCCAGTCCTGTGAACCAGCAGGCTTTGTCCCTCTGCTTCAGACCCACTTACAGCATCACTTCTCTTCCCAGCTGTTGGGCTTCCCTTGGCTCTCAGTGTTTGCAACCACGCCCTCCCCTTGTCCTTTTACGTGGAGCCAGTCATCCCAAAGAAACCCCTCAGACCGCATACCTTAGTTCTTGACAGTGCAGCCGGAAGAGTTGGGAGTTACCTGCAGTGGTCTCGAGGCAGTTCATTCAGTCTGAACTGTGCCTTCTCTTTACTCTATAAAAAGGATGGCTATTGTATATCAGCTTTAATGCTGCCTGTAGGTCAAAGCTTTGCTTGAAGGCAGCTATGTCACTGCACATTGCAGTGTTCTGTCTGATCTGCCTGTAAACGAAGCTGATGACATGTCACTGAAAATGATCGTTTGATTATCCAATGACAGCACGGAAAAGTGGAATGCGGTGGAATGCTGAATGATTTTGGGTGGGAGAAGAACTAGAAGATGCTGAGGAAGATGGTGAAGTTTTCTCTTCTGCCTTAGATCAGAGACCATATGGCTCAAACAGAGCCCTAAACTTCTACCAGGGCACTGACTGGTGCTTGGTGCTACCAGGCATTTTGGGGGTGGGTGGGACAGGAGGAAAAGTCTTTCCATTTTCCATTAACTTACTTGATACTCATAATTAAACATTAATTTGCTCAGGAACTTGAATCCAGGACTCTCTCTGTATATATATATTAATAAATTAAGTAGCATCAGAGAACATTCCTAGACACTGGAACTCCATCCTCTGTCCTGCTGAATTGTAATGCTGAGAGTAATAGTATGGGTACTGGCTGTTCTGTCCACTTGCCATCAGTGCCAGGACAGCCCGGGCCTATTTGATTTCCTAGTGTAGATGCAATCCACTGGCTTCACTTCTGGCCTCTCTGTGAGAATTCAAATAGCTATTTGGTCCAGAGCTAGTTCAACCCAATGCATAGATACAGAACTTAGTGATAAAGGGCGTCTGAGCATTTGCTACCCAGAAGTCAGGGCAGGGATTTGAATTGAGAACTCCCCTGTTTTCTGATAGAGGGTACCAGTCGTCAAACACTACATGCTTGGTAAGGCAGTTTGTTCTCATATTGCAGTGATTCAACTTTTTTATGGTGAACTTTGACTGTATGAGTCAGAGGTACATGAAGGATAATCATCCTCCAGCCTGGTGAGAGGGAGGGAAACTCCTGGGCACTTATTCCTGCTTGGATCCATGTTCAATAATACACAGGAGTTGAGAGCAGGTGAAGCATGTAAGTCAGGGTTGAGGTGGTGAGCAGTGCAGATTTAGATTCATGTTGTGGCAGGAAGATGAGGGAATTGCAACTTTGGAGCTCGTGTTCTGGTTGAGTACTTCTATGCCACAGCCTCTGAAAAGGAGATTTTCAACACTACAAATCTACCCCAACTTTCCTTACATCTTTCCAGAAAAAAATGTTTGAAAAAAGCAGTGTAAAGAGTGGGTTACATGTAGGACTACATGACCAAGGTAGAAATAGTCATGGTGTGGGATGCTTATTTTTGTGAAAAAGAGGAGAAAACAAGAAATGTGATTTGATCCAAATTGGAGGGAGTTTGCTGTATTGCAAAATGGTATTTCTTTCACTGTGCTTAGATCAATAACGTAACAGGAGCCCACTCTTCTCCCTTAGAAAGCTGTCTCACAGGCAGCAGATAATGAGCTAGTACTGGAAGAAATCTAATGGGTCCTGACTTGTTATGTCCAGAAAAAGCTCACATGTTGACTTTCAGCAGAATGATCAAGAATTGACTTTGGAGAGCTGAAATACAGAAAGTTTCTACTAGTTCTCAGCTTGTTTGTATGATTTATCTAATTATTAAACCTTCATAAAAATGTACAGTGAGATTTTTCTCAAATGACAGACTAAAGCTGTGAAATTTTCCAGTTCACTACAGAAAGAATATGTTTTCCTTCTCTTCAGAGAAGCTAACTATTGACCAGCATTCACAACAGGGAGTAGGAAAGCCTTTGCTCCCTGATTTTTACTGTTTGGAAAATGAGGGGTTTACCAGTGGTGCTCTGGAACAGTAGTGCTATGGCTGAGCAATGTGGAGGGAAGTGGCCTGCCTTGCCTCTGTGGAGTTTTCTGTCTCTCCTCCCAGAAGTCTTTGGGAAGCTGCTTCCAACATAAGGCACTTAGCATGTAAAGGCAGAGCAGAACATCTATCAAACATGGAAAGATCAAAAATTGTGACTCCCTGTGGAGTGACTGTTGGGAGGGAAACAGCTGAATAGTGTTGAACATATTCAGATCTCTGACTTCACCTAATGCACACTGTGAAGACTGTGTTTGTAGTCAAACTCTGATTCATTTTTATGGATATGGAAAAGCTTTTGTGCTTCTGCCTTTAAAGGCACTGCTCTATTAGTGTTTTTCAAGGGAAAGGCAACAGCAGTTCTTTCTGCCTTCTCTTAGAGAAATACAAGCATAAATGTTAATCTGAAGAATGATTTTTTTTGGTTTTTTTTTTACTGCTGAAAAGACAGGCCTGGCTGTGGAATGGCTTGGGAGGTGGCTTGATGCTTGGGACACTGAAAAAACTGCAGAGCTGACAAGGGCATTTAAAAACTTAATTTTCTGAAAAAAAAATCAAGATCCCTAAACCTTAGTGATAATTTGTGCCTTCATGGATATCAAGAGTATTCACTTGGACATGCTCATGCTTAGGAGTCAGGACAAAATCACTGAAACAGCTAACCTCTTCACTTGGAAAAACTCCTCACCCCCGTCTCTGAAACAATCTTTAAACTTCAACCCATCTGCTTCTAAAGGTCTGGGTACGTGAAAAGTTCTGAGCTAGCCCTTCCACACTGCTCGACATTGAGCAGGGCCAAGGCCAGAGCACTGCAGTGCTCCCCAAATGCTCCCAGGCAGATTCCGTGCTGCAGGCGGCACACGGAGATACTCCATGCCACATGAAGAATCAAACTACTCCCTCTTCCCAGGGTGATTTCCTCAAGTTTTGATTGTTCTTGTGCTCCCGGGAGGACCTTTTTCTGCATTAGAAGGTGGTGACAGATAGCAAATGCATGTGATATTTCCTTGAACAATTCTTGCTGGGAGTAAACTTATCCTAATAGTAAGTGCAAGTATTTTTAAAGGGAGTGTTACATGTTCAGTGGCTGTTACATGGTATATGTGCCTGACCTATGGTGTGGCTTTTCTTATGATGTTTCTGTCCTAGCTTGAAAAACATGTTTTTGCCTCTAAACAAATAAGAAACCACTTAATTAGGCAAGTGCCTTCTACAGTTATTTCTATGATGAGTAGGTTATTGTCTCAGCAGCATCTAGCTCAGTGGGAAAAATATCCAAGTGTTAATTTGTTTTCTGGAAATAGCATGACTGGGGATGAGCAGACAGACAGCATCAAAACAGAATGAAATCTATCATACATGGTTGCTGTTTTATGGAAATGACCTTTCCTTTTTCAAAGACAGAAGTCTTCCACTGAGAGCTGGAAGGTACAAAACAGCTTGACAACACAGCATGTGAATGCATGTCTTTAACATAAGCATAGCTAATATTTTCTCTTATTGCTGTGTAGCACTCTCCGGGCAGCAATCAATTCCATTTAAATACGGTTAATATGGAAGTAATAGTGTCTCAAATTTCACTCTTGTACATAGTGTCGGAGAAAGAATTTTGATTTTCTTTTTTAATAATTTGATAGCAAAATAAAAGGAAAATTTAATTCCCGTGACACTTGCTAGTGCTCTTCTTAATTCTGCACTGTCTGAATTTTTCAGGGTTTTGAAGGTATTCCTGTCCCGAACGGCTCAGCGTATTCCATACATGACAGGTGGGCGAGTGATGAGGATGCTGGCTGTTATTCTCCTGGTAGTCTTTTGGTTTCTCATTGGCTGGACTTCTGCAATAACCCAAAATTTGGAGAGAAACATTCCACTCATTGGCCAGGGGCAAACATCTGACCACCTGATCTTCAACATGTGCCTCATAGACCGCTGGGATTACATGATGGCTGTTGGTATGTTTATTTTCTAGTTAATCTTTAATTTCTAAAATAAAGCTTGATTGCCTTTTAATTTTTCTTCTTTTAGAGTTTCTTAAAGTTTTGTCAGACTGCCTAATGTTATGTGAAAAGCTTCTGTGGAAGTAAAATAATTAAAATATACTGAAACTTCTATGCCTTTCAAAGGTTTGTAACTTGGATTGTAGTAAGAAACTGATGGGTGCTCAAGACATTTCATCTTTGAAGGCAGAAGATATCTAGTTCTTCTACTACTGAAGCTCTTCAAAAATTCTTCTGCTATTGAAGTCAGAAATTGTGACTAGATTAGTGGAGGCTTTTTGTTTTCACACCACAGACCTGGGCAGAGCTCTTGAGTGAGGAGGGAAAGAACTTCCAAGAACACTCATTCATAAACTTACAGAAATTAGCGTCAAAGTAGAGGAAATAGGAAATGCACATCAAATATGCCAACTTAATGTATTTGTTGGATGTGTTCTCAGTGCATGGAGTAGGCAGGAGCTAAAAAATGACACTCCACAGAACTTATAGAAAGGAGAAAAATGATTCGGTTTTGTTTCCCTAACTCTGTAACAAACAGTGGGTTTTCCATTCCAGGGTTCAGTTAAACAATGTAATGTGCTTTCTCACAGTGGCCACACAGTTTTGGTGCTTCCACCTAGAGCCATTTTTTCTAGCACAGTCCAGGCTTGGCACCCACTGTCTCAAATACATCAGTGTTTTGAAATCTAAAATAAATTCTTACCTTACTGCTCTTTCCCTGATTCTCCCATCGTCCCACATCCCTCTGCCACTGAGGATTAGGGAGAGGAAATGGTGGCTCCTCCTTATGAGAGTGCAGATGAGATGGCCAGAGATGCTCTGCAGGTATGAGGAGTGTTTTCTCTGAGAGTGGTGCATGGCAATACACAGAGCAGAACACTGCTGCCAGCCTCACCAAGGAGTGTCCATGGCTCTAAGGTGTACAATCTGAGAGGCAGTGAGGCACACGGGTACCCCATCTGTCAATATGCTCACTGGTAAACCACACAGAGAGGAGTAGAACGGGATATGTTTTGAAATGCATCTTGATCTGGGCCCTTTTGGAGGAGTGTACTTTGCAGTAATGGAATAGTACTCTTGCCAGAGATGTTTTAAAATTAATAACAAAGGAGAATTAAATGTGAAACATTTGATCATGTCATTTGCAATAACCCATTTTGGATCAAAATTTTACTGCATTTGACAGTGTAATTTCATTAAAATTTTGATAGTGATGGTTTTTGCACAATGGCAAACAAATGGTTTTAACCTCTGTATTTTATAGTTCTAGTAGTGCAGTGATTAACAATTCATATCTTAATACCTAATTATGATCAACAGTCCCTTTTTGGTAAAAAATTGCTAAGTTACTGTCTGCCTAGTTTTGGAAAAAAAGAAGGATAATTTTTTTTAGATATATTTACATTTAAAAGGGTTTTAAATGTTTTTCAAAATATACTCAAGGGTAGTAGAGGCAAAGTGAGCTCTCAAGCCTGAATAAATTGGGCAGAATTTCTTATGTTCTGTCATTTTGTCTTCTTTCCCAAAATACACAGAATTATGCTTGTGCAAGTCTTCAGTAAACTGTGCAGTCACATTAGTGGTACCAGGAGATGTACACCTACAAGATTGTACTAATGTGTGTGTCTATATATATTTATATATGTGTGTGTGTGCATGTGCCCATCAGGATTTTTATTGTTAATAGCAGTCTGAAAAGCTTACAGTCCTAGTGACTGTAAGCTTTTCAGACTGCTATTAACAATATTTCCAAAATGAGATGCTTCACCTCAGAGATTTGTCAGAAAAAATGCCCATAATGCCAAACCTTTCATCCCTATAATTGACTGGGAGTAGCCTTGCAAAAAATATACAATGTGATAAATTAAGGGATAGATTATGCTATTTGATTTCAAATGCTAAAATAAAACTGGTGGATAGCAATTATTTAAAGACTTGTTATTTAATGTACTTAGGCACAGAATTTTATATACAACTAGTGAGTGTTTTGGGATATATTCTGTTACTTGTAGTCCTTGCTGGAATACCTCCCTATTTCACTTGGCTGTCAACACTTTTTTTGAAATGCAGAGAGGGAATTTTCAAGGTCGCAGATTAGTGAAGTGAGAATTAACAAGGCTCTGTTAGAAAGTCATAATGAGATGAATCCTTTATGCTACCAGAGATTAGTGGAGTTGGGATTTATGAAGCATTTTCCATACTAATCATGCTACTTAGACTCTGTCTCTGGAGACTTTTATTGCAATGAACGTTTTATATTTACATTTCCATTAAGTTTAAGAGGATTCTCTCTGTGAGAGAAGTAGGGACCTAGACATAAAGGTTGTCACCATTTCTAGCATTGCCTCTGTACTCTGTGATAGGCTGATGAGAAAAATTAGCATTCAGTAAATCTTATTGTATCTACATAACACAATGTGGGTTAGCATGTGTTTTCCTTGGAGTCGAATGCTTGTGGGGAGCTTATTTGTTACTTGCCTGGATTCTTTTTATTTCCTTTATTTCTGCATCACTTTCAAGGCTGGGGCATCTGTCTCACTGACAAGCCATGGCATGGGTGACAGTCTGAGATTGTAGAGAAAGACCTGGGGGCTTGAAAACACTCACCCACAAAGCTTTTTTTCCTATGACCTGAATAAATTCTATACCTCTACCTGTCCCCGTCAGATTCCAAGTTGGAAAAAAACCCAAGTGATAAACTTGTGATAAACCTAAGGGCTTGCAGTGTCACAAAGCAAACTATCATTCTTTCTCCTGAGGAGAAAGCATCCTAAAAGTGAAATAAATATAGACACAGGATTTAAAAGAACTTCCCAGAAACTGGAAAAAAAAGGCAAAATAAGTTTAATGAACGAAGCCCCAGGCAGGAAAGAAAGGCAGGCAGAGAGATAAACATGCCTGCACAAGGACAAATAAAAAGCAGAGGTGAAATTTGGGCAGATGGATGTTCCTGACTTCATCAAGGCCAGAGTTTCACACTGCATGAATAAGATCGTTTTTAAAAATCCCCCACGCATTATGTGTGCATTTTTCAGTGTTTTATTTAAATATGAACGACATGTATTAACTAAGCACAGGGAGGTGTTTTTCCCCAGAACCTGTCTGATTCTTGGCTGGCAGGAGCAGTGCTACTCCTGTGTGGCTGGCCTGAGCTGCTGCTACGCCCACGCATCTGTAGGTCATGCTTTGGGTCTTGGGCACCAGAAGGATTTCAAACACAAAGCTTCCTCATGATTACTGCATGCTCTTAGCCAGGAAAAGGAACAAAGTGAGTATTTCGGACTGTTCCTAAAAGAACTCCCTCCCACTGTTCTTTTGCTGATATTTAACAAATACAGTGTTTGCAGAGAGGGCAAGAGGTGCCAGGACAGGCTCTGACAGCTTGTGCATTAAGGCTGCTTGTACAGTTTTGAGCTGGGGCATTGTAATACATCTTTATGAGGCCTTTTATTAAATATTCTACAGCCCCTCTGCTGCATTCAGTGAATGAGTGATTATTATTTCTTTTTGTTATCCCCATTTGATGTGGCCCTATGCCATATTCAGAGTATGTGGTTCAGAGCATGCAATGAATAAAGAACTGTTCATTTCCAAATGGGCATTTTAAAGCATGTTCTCCTTAGCATTGGTGCACAAAGATTAAAGCCAGAATTGTCAACAGTAGCTATCCATTTTAAGTTTCTGTCTTGAGACATGGAGGGACTGTTTTTTTCAGAGTACTGTTTATAGCCTTCTGTGGAAAGCACAACCAGGAGACACCTGTTAGAATTCAGCACTGGTGTGGATCTGGCTTCATCTCTCACATTAGTTGCTCAGAAAATGTATCCTGTAAAAATAGTGATCACTTGTGAGAAACTTACTTAAAGTGATAAGGCCAGAGATGTATAAAGTGTTTGGAGCAGAAATAGGAGAAGGATACTGTTTTAAAAAGTACCTTCAGCTCAGTCCCTTTTCAGCTTATAAGCCACTTCTGCTACCACATACACCTCTTCCACAGTCTGCATCACCAGCACTGTGTGCAGTTTATGTCACTCATCTCTAGCATATGGTAAATCTGGAAGAGTATGAGGAAGAGCACCAAACATGGTGAGTGGTGCTGGAACCCCCAGCTTGAGCAGTTTGTTACCCTCTGCAGTAATGATGCTTTTTCTTGTTACATGGTAGATGAGTTTATTTAGTCACAATTTCTACAAAGTCACAATTTCTACAAAGTATTACTGCTCAGGAAACCGTGTTTGGGTTGCCTTAGCTGCGGGTTTATGTAATGGTAAATGCCATATTTCACTGCTTCTGCAAGCCACTTGTGGGAGGAGATGGCTTTGGGAGAGGCTGGAAGATGCTCTGACTTCCTTTGCAGCACCCCTGTTGGAATCCACTATTTGTACTACTCCGAGTCTTTCCAGTGCTTCAAGTACTTTGGACACTATTGTCATTTGCTTGCATTCCCTTTAAGATGTGAGATAAAAGGCCCCACACTCAGCCAGTTTTCAGCTGCTGGTGTTATATTTTTCTGATCCTGTTCTTCCTCTTTCATCCACAAAGTAAAGAGGATGATGGGGCACATGACAAGAAGAGTGGCCAGCTGACTTTAATAACAGTGAGCTATGGAAGGAATAAGGCAGGACAGCACATCTGTGTAGAAGAATTTAAAAAGTGCTTTAGTGTAAGGGCTCAGAGAAATGAGGGAAGTTCCTAGGGATTTTACAGCTGAGACTGGCATATGTTTAGTGCAGTGAGACTCTTAGGCATGTTGCTCACACTCAAGTCAGTGGATATGTTTCCATTGCTAGCAAAAGCCATCTCTAGGGCACCCTCAAGCCATGGGACCCCCAGACTGTGGGTCAGCATGTCCCTTGCATTGCTTTGAGTGTGCCTGCAGAGCCGTTTTGTGGCTGTGTGGGGGACAGAGTATGCTGTGCCCCCCACCAGCCCAAGGACCCTTGCTTTTCTTTCTCAGCCTTGTACAGCAGCAGCCCAAGAGGTTCTGGTAGGCAAAAAAAGTCTGCAATTGGCACCATTAATTCTTTCTCCACACATAGGTCTTTTAAGTGCTATGTGTAGCTAATTAAAATGATGCTGAGATATGGTGAGAGAGAGACAGATAAACCTTTGGTAGTTTATAATTTTCTAGGAATAACTTGACACTAAAGACTTACACATGTAATCACAGTTCATTGAAATATATGAAAATCCTTTCAGCTGAAGAAAAAAGCTTCTCCTATGACACGGTGCAACTCTCCAGGTGGGAGATTGGACGCAGCGAAGCAGGAAGAGATTGCGTTGGCTGGGAACACAGGAGCAATCAAGGACACGATTTTTTCCCTGTTTTAAAATGGCTCCAGCTGGCACCCTTAGTGAATAAATGGATGGAGGAGCTGTGCTTCCAGATCCATAGCTCACTTCATTTCAGTAAATGGGATTTAAAATGTAGTGAAGTGTGGTGGAGAAATAGATCAGTTGCTGTAGCTGTGTTATGGGTATAAGTAGAGTGGTAATCAGTAATTTGTTTGCAAAATCTGAGCTAAAAATGGTACAGCTGTTGGAACAGTACTGTTTTACCAACAGTGCAGAGTTCAGAATACCAAGTGAACTTAGTCAAGTCACAGCTTTAATGTGCCTTCCTTTATTAGTTTAGGTAAAAGAGACAGAGCAGGACACCATCTCTGGGGATCAGTGTCCTGTGCTTAGCCTGTGATGGTACTTTGTAAACAAGTAAGTATGGTCAGGCGTAAAACTTCATACAGAGTCATGAAAATGGGCTTTAATCCTTCAGGGGTGTCTTCTTTTTGCAAGTGTCTTTTGGACAGGAGAGTGCAAGCGAGCTCGGGGATGGGTGTCCTGGTTCCAGGGAGCTCCTTTCAGCATCTCTAGCCCACAGCCATCTCCATGGAGAGGCTGGCATGAAGAAGCACAACAGAAGGGCATTTCTGCCAGGGTAGGAGGACTGAGAAGCAACCAGGATGGACAGCCTGAAATAACTCGCTTTCCTTTCCTGACCATGGCAGGAAGGAAACACACAGTTTAGGATTTAAGCTTTTCACAAATATGGATAAATTTATTTCCACTGTCACCTTGCAATGACAGTGGCATTATCCCCATTTTACATGTGCAAAGCTGAGGCACAGCAAGATTGGGGTTATATGGTCCATTTAATCTGGGTGCCCATTTTGCAGTGCCTTTGGCTCAGTTACAGAGCTTAGTCAAATCTATATATAACATTATGTATGGTCTCACTGGCTACAAATACAGCCCTGCATGCTTAGTTCTGCTGCAATTTGCAGCAAAAATGCCTTGTTTGGCACCCAAATAGCAAGAAAAATTCTCCCTGTGATCACCTCTGCAAAGTTTGGTTTCAATGAGGACCTTGAGTGGGGGCTTTTTTCATATGTATAGAAGCTTCAGGCACAGCTAAAGTTAGAATTCAGTTGTGCATGTGCACTAGACTGGTTTTCCCCACCATACATTTTCCTCTCATTCACTAGACATCTAAATGTCATTTGCAAGAAATTGCAGAGATTTCTTCATTAGCCAACCTTGATTTATCCCTGGAAATGCTCTGTCACATGCATTAAATAAATCTGGTCTCTTAGGAAATGGTAGCATTAACTGAAGACTATATATGCAAAAGAGAGCAATTTAAGGCTGCATGTGTGGTATTTTTATTTGGTGCTGTCCAGTTCTTAGGCAGCAAAGCTGTAGAAGTAAGGATGAAGTACTTTGCTAAGGCCTCTGAGAAGAGCTGGTGTGTAAGCCACGTTCCAAGGTTCATCTTCACATTTCTTTATTTTTCATGTTTCCTTATATGATGAATCTCAATGACTTTTTCAAATCTTTAAAGAGAGGACAGTGACTTCGATCACTGCTCTCAGTTTGTCATTCTTGCTCTGTAGTTCTGTGCTGTCAGATGAAGCACAGACATCTGCAGATCAGGTAATGGAAGTGGCTGTGGTTTAACGTGGGGATTTCCTTCTGCTGGAGGCTGGAGAGGCGTGCACAGGTCAGGCTGCACACACTGCGCCATGCAAGGCATGACACAGCTTGCCTGATGGACACTGAAAGCAAGTGTCACAGACTCTGGACACAGCTTGTAAAACCTTGTACTGGTTTTAAATATGAAAGAATAATTTGCAACACAGACAACTGCATGTTTAACAAAACCTGGTAAAATCCCCGATTTTCTGAGAAAGTTTGATTGAGTCAATAATAACAACCCTGAAGCTGTCCTTTTCTAACAACAGATATTTATCACAAACAGTGAACATATATAATTGTCCTTCAGTACCAGAAGATGCAGAATATGAGCAATGGCCTAAACAAATGTCAAGTAAGCAGACATGGCACACTCTTCATTGTAACAGGCCAGTGGCATCAGGCATGAGTCTGGCCCAGTATACTGGATGACCAAGCTAAGTATTCCAAATTGCTTCATTTTCTAAAAACATGATCAGCATCACAAAGACAAGGAAGACTCATGCTTTATAAGCACCAGAGAATATATTAAGCTGGTCGATTAGATAATGCAAAGAGCAGATAAGAGGTTCTGTGGATAAGAAGTAGGTAGTGACTAGGAAGAGAGATATTTAAAGATTAATTCATTTATGCACATGACATATTGAGGTCACTTTACATTTTCATCTCCTACCTTCCATTCACATCTACATCCATTTATGCCTTTAAAGCATAAATTTTCTTAACTTCTTTTCTTAACCTCTTATCTCTCAGAGATTTTCTCCTGACATCCAGATGCCTGGTTTGGACAGTTATAGAGTGGCTACTGCAGGTTTTTTTTAGAGCTCATTTATGCTTTGTTATTTTTGACTCCAAATTTTCTGTCCAGAGAGCTTTTAACAACCCTCTCTCCTAGAAATTTCCATAATTTTTCAGGAGGGGAAAAGAAGGTTTTCTTGGTTTTGTGCTTATATGTAAAATGTGGTAATTTATAAGCCTTGTGATAAATCATACTTATAGGAACAAGACCATATGTTTTGAGCTTTGAGTTTGGTCTTGACAGGTATGCAGTATGCTAAGATATTCCTTTGGTGATCAGAAAGTCACTCTTTAGTGAAAAATTATTCAGCAAGCCAAATATAAATTTTGTATCACATTTCGTATTACACTTCACAGATTTTAGTCATTAAAGATATTTGGTGCAAAGCAGTCACTAGTATGCCATACACAAACATAATAAGATCTCAGAGATGAGTGGTGTACAAGAACCTTTCTACATGATGGCCAAATGTACTCAATTATATATCTATTTGAAGTTAGTTATATTTTTGGGTTTTGTCAGAGTAATAAATACATTAATATATCACCTTATTTTGTATTGAGAAAGAAAAAAGGCCAAATAGAAAAACAATACAGCAGAATTTTATAACTCCTTCAGATTTTTGTTACAAATTGCACTAATAGTCTGTAGCTAATTATAGGTACTTGATTTCCCCCCTCAAGCACAGCTTTTACATTATATGTTTAAACTGTTTAATTAGTGGTTTAGATAATAAATCGGTCTTCTATCAGTCTGTTTTGTTTTGTCATTGCTAATGAAATTATTGTAATGTTGGGCTTAGCAAGTAAAGGAACTCTGTTATTTTACCTTGTGTTTTAAGAGCTATTCCCTATTTTTGTTGCATACTAGATGTCACACTAATTATTGTCTGCAGACAGGAGTGCCAACTCTGCTCTATATGTAAAGCTTTTCTAAAAGCATTATGCACTGAATGGTGCAAACTACTGTTATGCTTCAGTATGTTAATGCTTTGAAATCGCCCCTTGTCATCTTAGGAACTCCTTATAACTATGATTGTGAAACAAAACTGTGAAATGTTCAGAATTTATCAGATCTGGAGATCAAATGCTACCTGCCTTCTTACTTAGCCCAGCTAAATGAAATGTTTGGGTTGTGTGTGGTTTTTTTAATGGAAGTGTGGCTTCTTCGCTTTCATTTGCTTCATATGCAAGAAAAAAATAATTCTTGTACATTTTCCGACTTAGAGCAGGGTTTTTTCTTGTAAAAATAAGCAAGATTCAGCCCACTTACTTAGTTTAAGTAAGAATACCTTCAGCACATGAAGTTCTGTATGAGAATTTTTATACCTTTAAAAGCCAAACCTTTTCAAGCTCTCAGCCTCTGTTAGCACTTTTAACTGAACTTCTCAATCAGTAAGAGACTTGAACTCTTCTCACTTCAGCTGAGAAAAAGAAGAATGGACCATGGGTAGTTTTGTGGAGTATGCCTGTTATTTCATAATTACCTTGTCTATTCAATTCTGCTGCTCATTTTGGGGAGAAAGGGGAGTTTGGATGAAAGGCAAAATGTTAAGAAATAGGTTTTCTGGCACGTTCAGAAGATTCCTGCTGAACCATATTAATAAAAAGGGTTTCCATAGAAGACGGGACAGTAAGATAGAGCGATTTGGCTTTAGGAGCCTAATTCTAACCATTTTCTGCTTTTCAATTTCTTCTAAATTATTACGGAGCAATTAAAGCAATAAATTACAGTGCTTTGAAGAGCAATACATTTCAGTGCCATGATTCTGCATAGGCAAGGCAAGTACTTAAAGAAAAACAAAAACAAAAACAAAAAAACAAAACCTGCTAACATTCATAAAAGAGACTTTAGTATTATTTCATTGAAGCAAAATTTGTATTCCACTTGGCCAGGAAAGACTTCAGGAACAAGATCTCTTGGTAGGTCATTCTGTGTAGGAGGTTTTGGGAAACCAGAGTAATAGACTTCATTGGTAGCATAGCTAATTTTCTAGGAATGAAATGGAAATAGCAGCCAGTTTGCCCAGGCAGTGAGTGTATGGGGGATGTGAGAAAAACATACCTGCATATATACTTTTGTTGAGCACAAAACCAGGCTGGGACACATAGTGTCAGAAGATTCATACCACACTTTTTTCATTTTTACACTCAGTAAGGTCCCAAGTCAAACTATTACTTAATCAAAAGGTTCAAAAAGATCAAAAGGTTTATTATTGTTGGGATTTTGGTGAGGAAGAACACAAACACAGCAGTATGCATGGGTTGTGCCTCTTCAGATTTTTGGGTTTATGTGACTGGTAGGGCTGCCAGGTCTCTGAAGGATATGTTCTAGTAAAAGCAATGATCTCGGAGCAAGGCCATCTATTTTTCATTAAGAAACATGCAAAGTGTTGTTCAGAGTTCAAGCTGAACTCTTACCACAGCACAGCGAGATCTACATAACTGAATTAATTTTATCCAGACTTGTCTCTTACTGATTTTAGATGAAATTAATGGCAAAATTAGAAGCTTCAATATTATATAACAATATAATATAGGTAATTTACAGCAGCTGTGGACTACTAAAAGAGGAGAAACCAGAGGACATTTTCTCAGGAGATATCCAGTACTGATGTTTTATTTCAATCTGTTGCTAATGGTGGGGTTCACAAGCTTTTGTGTCCTTATCCAAACCAGACCAGTAATTATTTACAGATCACTATGATATGGTGATGTCACTGATCACTGGTTTTAGTTACAGTATAATAACATTTATTTGCAGAAGTAAGTATGAAAAAGAAATAATTTTCTATTATACTGCATTTGATTGTAGTTTTTACTGCTAAAATTCAACAAGGCAAAAGCAGTGTATGAGTAACAACAGGATCACACTCAGTTTCTGCAGTTGGCCTGGAGTAATGCTGGCATTGCGGGGTCTAGCATGGAACTGCACGTTGCTGGATGACCCTTAAACACGTTCAGCCTTTCTCACCCAGACTGGAAGGCAAGAGGGGCAGGCACCAGCTCTATTCATAACCACATGGCAGAGCTGTGTTTTCTTTTTTTCTGGGAGTTTTTTCAAGATGGGTAGGAAATCACCTCATTTGTATCAAAATCAAAATGATGTCACATCAGACTGTCCACTGGAAACTGAAGGCAGCATGCTGCTGGGTGCAGATGAGTTAGCTCTAACCGGATAATTTAAGATGATCTTGACCCTTTACTCCCTCTCCTTTCTTCCCTTACTCATTTTTCTCCTGACAGAAACACGTCATTTGTTGTAATTGCATTAGACCCTGAGAAGTGACTCATCATATTATGGGTACCAGCAGAATTAATTACCATGAACAGAGGAATTTTTTAAACCCAAATATATTGTTATATCTGAGTTATAAACCTTTGAAATGAAAGTGTTGTCTTAAAAAGCATAGTCTGGTAGTAGCACCAGTATCTGCCTCTCTGACAAGAACCAGACCTACAATTAAAAATACTTGCTATTTGAAGTGATATCAAACTTCTGTAGTACCAAATATAAAAGCAAGCAAGACATTATTAGACATTGTCTTAAAGTTTGTCAATTGAAAAACTGAAACATCATAAATGTAAAGGTTCCTGATCTTGAAAAAAAGTGTGTAAAATTAAACCGAATGTATGATGTACAGTAACAGTATCTGAAAGAGTTTAAATGCCTATATGTGTGCCTATATACATGTGTATTGTATTTGCATAGATACTCACACATACAGAAGATACTCTAGTACTTCACAGTTCCTTCCATCTATAAAACTAATTGCAAATTATTTCTTTTTGTTCTTCTCACAGCTGAATTTTTATTCCTCTTGTGGGGTGTTTATCTCTGCTATGCAGTGCGGACAGTCCCATCAGCATTTCATGAGCCACGTTATATGGCTGTTGCAGTTCACAATGAGCTCATTATCTCTGCTATATTCCATACAATTAGGCAAGTGATCTGTAGATCTAGTAATTAACTATTTATCTTTCAGGTTTCATATGATGCAACTTAAAATGGATGAATGGGATAGGATGCATAATGGAAGGTCTTATAAATATTTGTTTCTGCTAATTAAGAGATTAGTAAACTTAAAAGTGTTCCCATGGGATTCAAGAGTATGAAATCGTATAATTAGGGTTTTTTTCAATATAGCTTATAAATTAGATGTATGATAAATTAGGTATAGCAAAACTACTGTCTGTCTTCAGTCATCTGCATACTGCTCACTGTTTTGTACCCCTAGAAAAACAGGTAAGAATGTTGGTTTATATGAACTTTTCCTGGCGTGTAACAGATTGGTGAGCTGCAGCTATGTGTTAAGATAACTGTACTGGTTTGGGCATGAAGCACAGTGTTTTATATGCTGACATAAAAATACTGTTATGCATATGATGGTATGTTAATAATATAAAGCCCATGTTTCTTATAAAATCTATAATGAGCTCTACATTTCGTACTTCTAAATTATTTGGGTAGTATTTGGGTAATAAGGGTCTTTGCTAGAGCTACATGAAAATTAGTATAAATGCCTTTCCTACAGAGTACCCTGTAAAAATGAATTGGTCCTAGAAAATGCAAAATAGCAAGACAACATGAGTTTCCTCTCATCCTGCAAAAACTCTTAAGACTTTCTTATGATGTTCTCACACCTTCCTTTGCGTCCTGACTAATTTTATCTACTAAGATTTTTTTAATATAACATTGCTTAATTGACAGTCTTCAAATACTCCTCTCTGTTCCTTGGTCTGTCTTGGTACTCACGTTTCTCTCTGTCTTCTTGCTGTTTGCTTTTGTGTTTTTTTCTGAGTAAACATCAGCAAAGCAAATCCTTCATCTCAGTTCTTTCCTGGTGCTCTTTTCCCTTATCATTGTCATAGAGTTCACTGCATTTTTCAGGCTTGCAACTTTTTTTTTCTTTCCCCTTCTTCTAACTCTGTATCTCAACATCCACATACTCTCAAAATCTTTACTCCCTAACACAAACATCTGCAAAGCTATTGTTTAAAATCTCTGTTTGATGGAAGCATTATTTGTTTAATTCCTGGTGGATGTAAAATTCAGTTAAAATACTTTTGAATTTATTATAATCACTATTACAGTTTCTCAGTCAATTCCCCCCCCCATCCCCCATTAATTAATATTCCTTAACTGTGTTTTGGGCCACGTTAGAAGATACAGTTCAGTGCACTAGGAGAGCTGTTATGTGGGCTGCAAGTTTCTTGTAACAATAGAGCAGGATGAAAGTAATCTTGGATTAAAGAGAGGGGAAAAGGGAAAAATGGAAAAATGTGGCATTTTAATACTTGCTTTATGAAGGAGACAGAAAAGGATTAAGTCTTTCAGTTTATCTTATTGACAGTCCTGTGCCTCCAGCCTAAGGTCTGTTGATCTTGTTCTTCCTTTTTTCTAATGTACATTTAGTATTGATTCTTTGCCATCTGTCTGATACATGATGGTTTGTTGAAGAAATATCATGTAGTGTTTATGGATAGGAATGAATAAAATGCACATGATCCCTCCTGAGGTTATGTCCATTTCTGCATACAAGTTTTAGTCTGCTTCCTCACCCTTTTTTTTTTTTTTTTTTTTTGCTTTCATCTTCCCTGCCAAGTTCTGGATGCAATTGAAAGGGTGGGTATGTAGGACTCAGATTTATATGACATATCTGAGTTGTCATGAAGTTGAAAGCACTGGAGCCTTGAGGGACACCTACAAGGCAGCCATCCAGTTTAAAAACTCCTGAAGCTTGTAGAAGATTGATGTGAGCACTAAATAAAACCGTGAACTGTTTGCATTTTGTTTTCCCTTTAAAATATTCCCATTACAGAAAAAGAGGATTCTGGATTATCATCAGATCAGCATAGTATTAAATTCCTGCATTGCTCTTTCTCTTATATTACAGAGAAACCCAAAATTTAGATGGGAAAAAATCTCATTCAAGTAGAAATCCCATCTCTATAGGGCTGAAGAGATACCACAAATGCTATTTTGCTTTCAGAGGTATTGTATGGCATGTATACGTTAATCAGTCAAGATCTCGTGCATAAAACAAGCAAAAAACCTTCACGGAATTTGAGGATTGGATCTGTTCAGGGTTAAACAAATCCGGTGGGCATCAGGGTGTGGGTGCTTTTTCCTGGCTGGCTGATGGATCTGGCTGCCACTGTTTCCATTTGCAGATTGAGCACATCCACTGCAGTTACGCACAGCACGTGGCTGCCCACATGGACCAGTGCAGGCCCAAAACAGACAGCCTGGTCCGGTTCTTCCTCTTCAGCTGGACATGGGCTGAGACCTTGGGTCTTCCCTCACCTACCTTATCATCTATCTGTCCCAATTCTTGTCTTTTCCCAAATAAACAACCCACCCCTCAGTATTTTTTTTCCTATTGGTCCAAGTTTTGCTACATCTGTGCTCAAGTTTGGTATTCGAGATGCCATTAGCTGGGTAATCGCAATCGTATATGCTGTTACTGATATGGTTACATTGGCACCACTGACCTTGCAAATTCTTCTCCCTCAAAGGTCCTGTGAAGTTTGGCCGTCTTTCAAATGACTCCCAGTTAACCACCTGTGAAATCTTGCTGTCCCTTACAGCACTGTCTGTAACTTTTGTTTGTTACATCCAGCAGTTCATGTCATCTTCATCCGTTCTCATGTTGTGTTCAGTTAGCTGAACCTCAGGCCTGAGCCTCCTCATATCCCCGCACATCCCAACAGCAACATCTCTGTAAATGAAATGTTTCATGAACACAATAAAATATTATCATTAGTTATTTCTTAAAAAATATTAAACAAGTAATTATAACTGTATTATTGCAGCATATAAACCAGTGTTTCATGCCAGACTATTCCTGTTAACAAAAGCTTCTGCAAAATGTGTATCTGTGAACTTGGATAAGTTGCAAATGTCATTTCTGTCTGAATTATTTTTTTAAACCTGCAAACTGCAAGCCAGCAGTACATCCATTCATCCATTGCACTGCTTACCATTTCTATCTTTGGGAGCTCACTAAAGCAGACAAGCCAAGCATGCTCCAGCTAGCTTCAACTGCACCTCTTGTTCCACCACTCTTTTAGAAAGCTCAGCAAGGAACTGTTTTGTTTGGGAGGTTCAGCCACTCATTTCTAAGCATTCACAAGACTCTTGGGCCCCTCAGCAGTGAGCTGGGTGGTACTGCAGTCAAGACCATTTCTCTGCTCCCCACTAAAATGCATTTTAGTTCCGTTCTCTCTTCGATGGCTTATCAGCTGTACTCGGTAGCTGCGATCTGTGGACATCCTGTGTTTATGAAGTGCACTGCAATTTATCATAGTAAATGTGCTTGCTTAACTTAAAATCATCCCTTCACATCCTTAATGTATGTAAGCTGCCATAACTCAGCTCAGGCCAAAGAAACTGTGACAATATAAACCAAACAAAAAGACAGCTCAGTACAGTGAGAAAATGGAATAAGCGGTATCATTTAAGGTCTGTTGTT
Source organism: Lophotriccus pileatus (assembly GCA_035583135.1). NCBI lineage: Eukaryota > Metazoa > Chordata > Aves > Passeriformes > Tyrannidae > Lophotriccus > Lophotriccus pileatus. Next base: position 16,085,673 of record JAWWES010000081.1, on the reverse strand, counting down.
GCTTTTTATATTTTAGTTTGTTGATTGGGTTTTTTCTGAGTTGTTTTGAAATGTGGTATGTAGAAAAAGCATGTGGATGTAATTTTTAGTTTATATGAAAGCAGTACAGAACAAAACCAGTTGCGTTTGGCCATTCAGTGAAAAGAAACCTGAGGAACATTAAAGATATTAAATCTAATGCACTGGAGAAAACACAGTGAATTGCAACCCTGAATTCTATTTTCAGATTCATTCTTGTTTCAAGACTTCAGTCTGACTGGATGCTGATGCTGTTCTTTGCACACACACATTTGACTGTGACAGTCACTGTTGGGCTACTTCTGATCCCTAAGGTATTTGAGTCTCCTGTCTCTTTTCTTTTGCCAAGACTAAGGCAGATAAATGTTGTCATGCAGAATCAATTCTGTATAAATCTAGCAAGCAACTGATAGAAAAGGAAGTTATAAAATTTGGCTGTTTGGCTACCTAAAAAGCTGTTTTGGTTTGCTTTGCTTTTTGTTTTTGTTTTTGTTTTTTTTTTTAAACATATACATTTTCAAAGATTCTTTCTTTCAGCTTTCAAAATTCCAGGAGTTTAAAGTACTTAAAATTTTGATGTGATTAATATAAGAAGGAAGGAATCCTGCTCAACTCTGCTTTTTTCAGGTATTTAGGTGACTGTGCTGCTGCCAGAGTTTGCAGAGATCAGACAAAGAGTTTAGGCAAGAGGCTAGAAAAAGAAGATTCAGGAGGCTGGACTAGCCATGAGATAGAGAGGTTGGGATTTAAACTAGGCAGTTATAGGCTGAAAAAGTAGAGCCCTTTGCAAATCAGAGCCTGGGATGGACAGATGCTGCATACTGGGAGGAGACATGGCCCATGACATGGAGCCAGAAGCAGTGTTGGGTGCCAAGATGAATGTCTAGGGGCACAAGTACATGGGGGAGGACAGGAGTGGGGGAAGAGAAAATGCTCTGAGCGCTGCAGTCACCTCCTATTGGGCTCTGGGACCAAAGTGGCAATACGTCAGTCTCTCTAGGGGCAGGATAACTGCAGGAAGGTCCACCTGTCTCTAGCACTGATCCCCAGGATTTGAATGGAGCATCCTTCTTAAGACAGTACCCCAGCAAAGCGAATGATTTTATAATGGCTTTTGAAATGATCAATCATATTAATCAAAAGGTCAGGAGTCAAAGATAGGAGTAAAGGTGAAAGCTACATTTAAAGGAAGAGCATTAAGCAGTTTGAGTAGATAAAATTTTCAGGTTAATGAAGCTGCTATTCCCATCTTTTGCCTGTGTGTCAGAACAGGATATGCTGATAATTCTCAAATATATATACAGTGAACAGTCACAATGAGGGGACACATTGATGCACCTTAATACTGTGTAACCTTGTTTTATTTTAAATTACTTTTCTGGTCTTTAGCAATAGTCTTATATTTTCTACTTTATATTCATAGACTTTATAACATATCTTCAGAAGTGTGTCTTTCTAAACTAGCCTAGGAAATTTGTTGAGCTTTCTGAAGCTGACTCATAACTACTGATCAACATTTTAATTTTTAGCTTATTATCTGTGTAATGCTGCAGAGGCTTTTCTTCCAGCATACCAAAGAATTCAGGGAATTAAGATTCGCAAGGGTTTGTTCTATTCATAAAGTCCTGAAGACAGATGACTGTGTGAACAATAGTAGCTACAGATGAATGAATCAATATGAACAAAACAATTATGACAACTTCTCTCCAACTCTTGATTCAAGCATTTGCTAAAACATAGAAGAGAAAAATTGTCTCCTTTTTCATTAATTTTCCATCTTTTTTCCTTTATTTTTCCTTTTTTTGGCCACCTCATGTCTTCCTTCTCAGAGTCAAGATCTAAAATGGAAGAATTGCTTTCTGCAGAATTATTAAGCTGTATGAAATACAAACTAGTATCTTACAGTTTTAGCTGCCTAATTGGAAATACTGTCTGAAAGTCTATTTTTACCCTAGTTTAATTGAAATGCCATTTAAAGAGGATCAAACAAGCATCAAAATAAGTAGGAATTTTTCTTGTGCAAATCTCTAAGATTTATCAAGTTAAGGCATCTTAATAAGAGTTCCTTCCACACAATACTGATATTCTACAGGACACTACTTATGCCAGTGAAGATATAGGTAGTGTTTTGAGTTTGAGAATTACATGAAATCTGTAGAAGGATCATTGTACCATAAAACTGCTGTAAGCTCTTACAGCGATGTTGGAGTAAACTTTTGCACTCATGGCAACCTCTTTTTTATGAATACTTATTGCAGTTTTCACATTCAAGCAATAACCCAAGAGATGATATAGCTACAGAAGCCTATGAAGATGAGCTTGATATGGGTCGATCTGGATCCTATCTGAACAGCAGTATCAACTCAGCATGGAGTGAACACAGTTTGGATCCTGAAGATATTCGGGTACATAAAACTCATTTAAATAGCGTTCATTTTCAAGAACAACACTGTTTCCTACAAGTAAACTCCAAATTGCATGCATTTATCTTTTTTTGCAGATATCAGCTGAAAAAGGCTAGCTTAGGTATCTTACAATTGTGGTATCAGGTCATGTAAAATCTCATGGAAACTATTCACTAGTGTGAAGAGATGCTGAATTATTAGTTGCAGTAAAAGTCATACTGGCGGGAGGAAGAGGAATCATCCACAGCAAGAGCTGTTTATCAGTTTACATAGGCTCTTTGAATTATCTTGAAGTGCTAACAACATTTGGTTTCAGTGTGATTAGCCATTTGTATGTAACATATACATAAGCGTATATAACTGCATAGATAAAATTTTAAAAACACGTGGTTAAAAGAAAAAAAATTATTCCTATCTTACATGATAAAAGGGGTTATATTCTGAGAATAAAGAATAGCTATAGAGATCATCAGGAAAGCATACACCTCAGCATGGGGAAAACATACAGCATAAATGTGTATGAATTATGTGTGCTGTGGAAAGTAACATGTTTATGCATGAGGGTTGAACTTATTTTTAAAGTGGAAAAAAATTGGATTCAATTTGGTGGAGAAATAGCATGTTCAAGAATTAGAAAAGACAGTGAAGTAAGTTTAGTGCCACTGTTAGAGCAATAGATCTTGTGTTCATCAGGCTGCATGTTTCACTGTACTCGCCCTGTACATACTAGTTTTACCATTCACTTTGCTTTGCAGGATGAGTTGAAGAAACTGTATGCCCAGCTTGAAATCTATAAAAGGAAAAAGATGATTGCTAATAATCCACATCTCCAGAAAAAAAGGTGCTCTAAAAAGGGCTTGGGGCGCTCGATAATGCGACGTATTACGGAAATCCCTGAGACAGTCACCCGGCAGTGCTCCAGGGATGAGAAGGACTTGATGGAGCACAGTGCTGTGAAGAGCTTGGCCACACTGAAGAAAAATGCACAGGATTCCACAAGCTCTGCAAAGCCAAAGGAAGAGACTTTGAAAAACAGGGTCTTTTCCTTAAAAAAGTCCCACAGCACTTACGATCATGTTAGGGATCAAACAGAAGAACCAAATGGCTTAACTACAGAAAGTGCAGAAGTTATACCTGCTGAGAAAACACTCCTGGACTCCTTGAATGATAACAAATTAACCAAAAATGGTCCTGAAAAAGTTGAAGCTGTCTCCACTGAATCAGTCCCTTTGGTGTGCAAATCAGTAAGTGCACATAACTTAAGTGCTGATAAGAAGCCTCTGCATCCAAGAACGTCTGTGTTACAAAAATCCCTCAGTGTTATTGCTAGTGCCAAGGAAAAGACTCTGGGACTAACGGGTAAAACACAAAGTCTAGAAGAAAGCACTAAATCTCACAAATCTCAGCAGAAGGGTAAGGAGGCCAGCAAAAAGCACTCACCTTCTGATAAGGGGGAACATAAGGATTCCCACAGGAAAAACTCTGCCCACTCTGAGGAAACAAAGAAAGCCCATAAATCTGGAATTATTAAACAGCAAAGGGTTAGTCAAACACCTGCAAATCCAGACACAGGCCCAGGTAAATCTTTGCAGCAGGACAATTTTGACAGAGGAGAAGTTTGTCCTTGGGAGATATATGACCAAATTCCTGGTCCTGTGCCTTTTGACTCTAAAGCTCAAAAACATGTATCTATTGCTTCCTCAGAGGCAGAGAAAAACCACCCTTCCCAGCCAAAGGGGAAGACTCATCATAAGCTGAAGACACCTGAGGGGTACCAACAGTCAAATCAAAAGAGCACAGAGAAGGTGGAGGCAGCCACTCGGGAGACACAAGAGCAGCAGGTCTTTGAAAATGAGAAAAACCAGTCAAATTCCAAGTCTCAGGTCGCTCCTGGGCTGAAGTGTGAGAATGTTAATAAATATACACCTAATACCTGTGCTGGGGAGTGGGAGGAGCTGCCCCAGAAAGCAGCAGAGAAGGAAAACGTCAATAAATTGGCAGAACAGAAAAAAAATGCCTCTTCCGAGGGAATTGTGCTTTCATCTAACTCCCATAAGCCGAGTAGTTACTTACAGCAACCTTTAGCATCTCGAGCTGAAGTCTGCCCTTGGGAGTATGATACACCAGATTTACCAAATGCAGAAAGAAGTGTAGCTTTATTGAACACCTCTGCTATAAGTGCAAATAAAACAGCAGCACCTCGAAAATAAAGAGGCTCTTGGACTGAAGAGAGTAGCAACATTCAGAAGAAAGACAACAGGAAAGACATAGAGACTTAGGCCAAAAGGATCTGAAAATTCCTAAGGAGCGTCACTTAAATCAAGGGAATCAGCACTACAAATAAGTAGAAGTTAAGTGAAGTAAATAATCATTAATGTTGTTATTATTTATTTGTTGAGTGCCAACAATGTGATTATCAATGCCCAGAATATGGTCTCTGCTCCAAGGATTTTACTGTGTCAGTGAAAGAAATCTGCCTTTGTGAAATCACTTCTCATTTAAAAGAAAAATAATGTGATGGTAACAAACGCACAGTGTAGATCTTAACCAAATTATTTCTGGACACCATAACTTGCTTTAACTTGCCCTTGGGACTTTGAAGATCCAGCAGAAGTAGGGCACAGAAAATGTTCTGATGGCAGAAAGGGGTATCGATGAGCAGCTTATTAAAATGACGACTTTTCACTTCACATATTCAATCTAAATAGCACTGCTAACTCAATGCATCCCAAAAATATTTTCTATAATGATTGCTCTCATTTTCTTATTACTGTGCGTTTAAGTACACCGTTGTGTCTCATATTAAAGCATTCCAGATTGTATAATTTTTGCAGATAACTTTGATATTACGTGACACAACAACACATTTATGCAATCTGCAGATACTTTCTTCTAATTGCAAGTTAAAATATCTTTTTGTTTATATATAGAATTGCAGTAATCTTTCACTGGCTGTGGAAGCCGTAATTCTTATCAGGAAGTTCTTTTGGTCTTTGGAGGTTATTTTTTTTTCTTTTCCTGTGATTTATATAGTGAAATTTTTTGTTTACTCTGTTATTTACATTTATAGTTTGATACTGTGCTATTCGAGAGTTTTATATGCAGTAAGTTATGCACTTCCCTGTTAATGCTCATAGACTTTGTTAGTAGTGGAAATTCAGTCGTCTTAGCTGCATATTAGGACAACTTACCTGTTTTTTGTTACTAATTGGAAAATATCATCTAACAAGCCAGAAATGTTACTTTAAACATCGATTGTGATGATCTTGTTCAGTACTCCCTACTGAGCATGTCCTGCTAAATAAGTCAAGCAAGAATGACAATGAATATACCCCAGAAATGATCACCTGTTTTACTAAAACCAGACAGCTCTGGGAAATATGTTAGGTAGTCTATATAGACCAAGACTGTACTGTTTACCCCTGATGGCAAACCTCAAAAACTCCGCCCTTGGAGTGACAAGTCCAAAACATTACTCTCCCCCCACATACGTAATTGTAAGAGGTAATGGGAATTGAAGTGATGGCATTTCTCTCCCACTCTCCAGAATGCTTTGATTTTTTTTTAATTTATATGGACATTTACAGTAAAAGTTAGTGTTTAATACAGTGCTACTTTTCAGCAATAGCTACAGTCCTCATCACACATATGAGCTTAATTCATAGATGGCCCATTCACAACTATGAGTCTTAATGATGGTTCACCATCAGGGCCTGAGGACATATGGTAAAGATTCCGAGGAGTGTCAGTAATAATGAAAAACCCTCAGCCATCTAAATGCAGTACCAGTAAAGTGCTGTTCACTGGAATTGGCTATACATAGTGTACTCCAAAACAAAGACAGCTCAGTCCTAAAGAACTTGTGCAATTTGAGAGAAGTGATGGGATTCAGTGGAAGGACATGAAATGAGGATGATTGAATAGAATGTGTTGTTTAATATATATATAATATATATAAAAATAGATATTTATATATGTTTAATATATATATATAAATGTCATATCTAATACACACATGCACATACACGTATGTAGTATAAACTAATTTTTGTGGCATCATAGAAAAAGTGGCTTAAGATAAAATGCAATGAGCAGAGGGGCGTAGACAACCTGGGCATGAGGAGGACTTTTTCTGTCCTTTAAAAGGGAGAGGAGTCTATGGGCATGGCTAGACTGACAGATCAAGATGGATCTGATCTTCCTACTGCCTCTGCTAAGCCCTAACCTGGAATGTGCCAACACTTAAGCCAGCTGGGGAAAAGTTGGCTCAGGTCTTGGTGCTGTCTAAACATATTGACCTCACTTACAAATTCTCCTCATAGCTCCAGATTATGTGGCTGAGCTGCCCCAGCCAGCCTGGTTCGCCAGAATGATGCTCAGTTACACCATGAGGTCATGCTGACTTAGGTCTTTATTATCCTGGGCTTGTCCAACTCTACCACCCCTCTTTTGTGGGGTTTAATTATGGTTTAGGAAACCTGACTGGGACCCTTGCAACCCAGAATCCCTGTTTTCCCCATGAAAGGGAGTCAGACATATGAGCCTGAGTGCTCTGGATATCGGTGCACCCACTTTGTACACACAGTGCCACTGGCATCCTATGTGCTGCCGAAATCCAGCTCTGTCCTTAGTGTGGAAAAGAGCTAAAGTTAGACCTGGTGTGTTCAGATTCTCCCTTCCCAGTCCCAGACACTAGTGGAATTTGTCTGTAAATTTTCTGTCAACTTCAGTGAGACTTGTTCAGCTCTTCAGAGAGAAAGTAACCCTATATTTCTATGGGAAGAAGTCCATCCTGGGAACATAGCTTTCTGGGAGTCCTCCAGGAGCACACTGACCTTGTGTGCAGAGAAATACTTAATGAAATGGCTACCACCTCACACCTCCCCTACCCTCAAGGGGAGGTTCTGCAGCCCATCTTAGCAGCGGTTTGTGGGAACAGGATTTGGCGACAGCTTGTTGCGGGCTGTCCTGACTCACAAAGCCAGTGCTTTGTCAGAGCCAGGCAGTGAGGTTAGAAGTGGGAATCCATGGAGGAATCATGAAAGTAGATATTTGTATGTTCTCACTGCCTCTTGGAGACAGATGGTCACAAGGAGCAGGCACCAACCCTCTTGCCCTTGCTCGTCTTGCCCTCCATCCTTTACCTCAGAGCTGAGCAAGGACACACTGCCCGTGCCCTGCTCTGCGGGAGCCGTGTTGGGGTGCAGCACGCACCAAGGGTGAGGGGATCCACACTGGCAAAGTGTCTGCACAGTACCACTGCCCCTTGCATTCCTGGCAGGATCGAGCCCTTCATGCATGACTGTGTCTGTGCCACCGCTATATATCTATAATTCCTTGCTTGGTTTCTTTTCCCTTTCTTTCTTTTTTTAAAAGATAACTTCATTAGAAACACAGAAACAAAGCCCAATCCTTGGCTGGTGTAAAACAGCCCAGGCTGCACAGCAAGCAAAAAGCATTGGCTGGTTTACCAGGGAAGGCACTGGCTTGTATATTCTTGTTTGGGTTTGATTTCTTTCATCCTGACCGTTTCCCTCACTTCTTAAAAAGTGTCTGTTATGGTTCTTTAGGCTCATTGTAGTCACATCCCCTAAGACTGACACAACTGGGGAACTTTCCTTTAGAAGACAACAAACTTTCCCCAGTTTATTTAACAACTGATCTTTGGACTACAGATGCAATTGGGACTCAAAATTACTTCATATTTAAGAAAACGAGGGGCCAAACTTCACACAACTATTCAATTTCACTATGATGCTGCTAGAAGCATTGCTTAATGAAGACATACTAAGTTAGACATAAATAATGTTCTGTATTTCATAGATTTTTCTCCACCAGCAAATATGGGCTAAATTGCTTAGTTGTCTTTTTCTGGAGTTTCATTGTCATTGTTCAGCCAAGAGAAGTCCAACTCTAGAATAAAAATGTTATAAAGATGTTTTCTAGCAGATCTGTTCAGAGAAAAGACAATAAACATGACGGTCACAAACATTTGCTAGGTTGTCCTTTTAAATGCATGTGCAAGCTGCATTTCTCCTTTATTTCTAAGCCATGGTTTATAAAGAATTAGATTTATACCAATCTTATTAGACTTGTATAATTTATGCAAGATTATGCGCTTTAAAATATAAACCAGTACACACCTATCATCAGCTTTGGTGGCATCATAGACCTGAAACCGGACAATACTTTTATATTTGCTCTCCTTAGGCTTTTGCATGCATATGACAACAGGCAGGCCTGAGCAAACACTGCCTTTGACTTTTAACATTTTAGCTACTCCAAGTTGTAGGGTATATAAAGCTGTAAGTCTCTTCACTTTATAATGTGGTTCTTATGACAATGTTATCTGGCAACCAACAGCATCCACCATGAAATACTTGATAGATTTATGTTGTAATGTGTTGCAGCATGTAAATAATGTAACTTCTCTGCAATAAAGCACATTTATATGAAACCTGTCTGCAGGCTTTTGTGTTGTGGTTTTCTGAAGTCATTATTGATCCAAACTAAACAGGTTTCCCATCAAACTTCTAAAGTAGCTAATTTTACAGCTTATATGATCTGATCATGTCATTAGCATTTTCTGGTTAGGGAAATAGCTCTGTTTTCTCAGTGGTTGCAATTCTGAGATGAAAATTGTAGAGTCTGTTCTATTTTCTTTTGAATTTAATGGCAACTACAATAGTAGAAAATAGTAGGAAGTAACTGGATGGCATTTTATCATGTCACTGTAAAATCCTACAGCTCATCTGTACTGTGTGTGTGCATACTTGAATTCGTCATCTAAAACATGTGTCTAACAGATATAGGAAAGATACAAAGAATGGTAACAAAAAAAGATCAGAGACAGAAAATGGCAGCTGGGTAAGTGCCACTTGTTTAGCCTGGGAGAGAAATGACTCAGAAAGGGGGATGAGACCTATATAAAATTATGAAGGATTTGAAGGTAATTAGAAGACTGGAATTTGCTGGATTTTATCATGCAGAAACTAAAGAACACCCAGGGTGGCCATCATGCAGCAGCTTAAACCATATGAAGTTTTCTTCTGTATATGGCGTAAATAAATTGTGAAGCTCATTTTCACAGATTGCTGTGGATATCAGGAGTTCAAAAAGCACTGCAGAGGTCGTGGAAGAGAAATCCATCAAGATCCCTGAAGACTCCTAAATCCCTAACCTGTAGACGGCTGATAAGTAGTAGAATTCTCTTTGCGTAATCATCCAGTTTTCTTTCCATAATCACCCACTGCTGGATATGGTGCATGAGGAACACTTCATGCAGCACAACCTCTGTGTGTTTTTTCTGCCTGCATAAACACAGATAGTTAGGCTCAATTAGTTTATTTTTTGTTGTCATCCATATGTTTTTTAATTATTATTGATATACAAGTTCTGGCTGGTTCTTGCATGGGCTCATATATATGTTCACTTGTGCCTCTCCCAGTGCCTTCTGGGTTGAAATGCTGATACTGGGGTAAGCAGTCTGAGTTACAGCCTCAGGTGTAAAGGAGATGGGACAGGGAAAGAAGGGGAAGGGAAGTTCGTTCCGTAAATTAACTGTATACAAGTCCTTTGCAAGCAAGAAGTCCAGATATCAGAAAAACAAGGCCTGGAGATTTTTCTCTGAACCACTCCATGGGGTCCAGCTCAAATTGAGAGCAGCTTTGCTCTCTCAGGTACAGGGTGTCAAAATTAATAGTGGCCTTCTGAGCCCCACTTCTGACATTTTCACGGTTTTTAAGAAGTAAGGGGATGATTTCCAAAGTTTTGTGGCTTTGGAAATTATCCACAGTTGTATTTTCAAATACCATCTTGCTTCTCCCGTTATATTCCATGAGAGGAAACCGTGGCTGAGCCTGCCCAGCCATGAGAAGCTGGGGCGGGGGGTGTCCCACCATCAGCCTGCTGGCACCCATGGGGAGGGCATAGAGAAGACAGATGGGCTCTACACAGCAGTACATGGTGGGAAGAAAAGAGATACAGGTACAAATTCAAACAAGAGGGGCTCAGAATGAATACTCAGAAAACTTTTTCACCGTGAGAAGTCAAACAATGGAGAAGGTTACCCAGAGGTTGTGCCGTTCCCATTGTTGGAGCTTTTCTTGGATAAAGCCCTGATCCTGTAGATTTGAGCAGCAGGTTGGAGACCTCCTGAGTGATCCTGTTGTCCTGTGAACAGTGTTTACTACCAGAACTTACCCCTCACATGATCCCCTTTGGAAAGCCTGCAGGTGGATACCAGGCAGCTCTAACTCCTGTCCAGGAGCACAGGACACGCATTCATTTATACAACATGTAACTGTGGGAAAACCCTCTTAACAAACACCAGCTGCCATTACAGCACTTGGCTTTTCCTCTGACGTCCAGAACCCAGATGATCATGGTAACAAAGTGAAGAAGGAAATTACTTTTATTTAGAGCTGGTTGGGTAGAACTTTTAGCTGCCTGTGTTGAGTACTTGAGCTGATGTACAGTTGAAAGAAACTCTATAAAAATTTTAATGTTTTTCTCTAACACTTTGAGAATTTTTTAAAATCAGTGCTGAGTTCTGAAGGAACCATTAAGAAATTCTGAATCTGGCGGGAAGGTTGTGAATGCAGTTCTTCAAAATGGCAATTGATTTGATTCAGGGTTACAGGGCTGCCAGCCTGCCTGCAGAGAAGTTATTTCAAGCTGAATGTAGTTTTGGGGTTTTTTTTCAATAAAATAATATTTCTGACAGGGTTGGAGCCAACTTTTTCCAATTCATAAGGAGCTTTTTTGTGAACTCGGAAATTAGTTCTAGCAATGCTAGAAATTTAGTAAAGGATATTGATCGTGTTGCAATATTCAAACTTCTGGTTCTTTAACACTTGGAAAATTAAACATTATCGCTCAATTTCTGCAGGTGATTTTGTTTTCCCCCTCCCACCCCCCCCCATTTATTTATGAGTTAACTCTTTTGGTCACTGAAAATGCACAAACAAATCAAACCCTGGACATTCTACCATGAAATGACTGGATTTTAGATTTCTGGATATATGAGTTGAGTTAAATTGTTCATTGTTTCAAAGCATGAAAAAACATTATGTTGTACCCAAAATAGCCACATATTTTTGAAATATGCATTTATGATCCTCTGTATAATATAGATATGCATAGCTTATATACAAAGTACAGAATCATTACTGCAGCCTTGTAGCTGCAGAGGGCAGGGTTTTCCAGTAGACAAGTAGCAATTAAAGAGAAGCAGTTAAAAGAGAAAATTGCTAAACCCACTCAATGGAAGTCTTTTCATGAAATTCAGACCACTCTGTGTCTTTTGGGTCTACAGGTATAAAATGTGTGCTAAGTTAGGGCCTGCCTGTGTCTTTGTTTCTTGGCTGTTGGGGAGATGTTCTGAGGCAGAGCAAATGCAGACCCACCACAGCACGGGTTGTCATGCCCACGTGTGAACTCTTGCTTCCTTGCTTGATGGTCACCTGCTGTGCCCTTCCTTAATGATAGGGAATCATGGAGTAGACTTAAAAACCTGTGTTTGGCTGATGGGCTTGGCAAACACCCGTAATGGTGGCTCTCTGCTGTACCTGCTGCCCTGCTGCTCTGCAGAAGCTGCCAAGAGCAGTGGAGATGAGCTGGGTTTGGATGCTGCAGGGTTGTCAGTGGGGCAGAGTGACTTTTCTGGAGGCTGCCTGGATCTTTTTGAGCACTATTAGTTGTACTGCTTGACAGATGATGTTGGCAGGGAGTTTAGACTGGCTGCCTTACTACAGATGAAAAACATACTTCAGTGCTAAAAATAGTATCATATAATGATGTCTTTGCCGTGAAAGGTTTTTTAAGCTGCAGGGGGGTAAGAATCGTGTGGTTCCAAAGCAGTCATCTTGGAGACATCATCAAAGGAAAATCACAGCAGCACTGGAGAAGCCACCTGTCCAGCTCTGTTCCCACAAGATATTTTATGAGGTACTTGGCAACTGCACAGGATTTGTGTAAGCCAGAAAAATTGTCTAGTGTTTCTCTGTATACAATATATTTTATATTTATATTCATTTTAATGCTTTTTTTTACAACATTTCAATTTGCCTTTATTTACAGCAATTTTGATATCTCTGTGATGATTTTTTTTTATCCTTTTACAGGAACTTGCTACTACACTTGATTTGTATCTCAAAGCTCTATTGTAAGGCCAACATTATCATCACAAAATTATTTGTGTTTTAAGTCCAAAAGCAATAGTTTCATTAAATAGTTTAAAATACAATTGTATAACAATGTTTTTACACACAAGTTAAAGTACTTGCTAAACCACCTGCTCTGGTGTTTTATTCATTGTCTTGTAAATTTAGATATTATTCATAATTCTTTGGGAACAATATTAAAATTCAATATAATGGACAAGCAGATAATAATAGAAAAAAATGAGATAAAACTGCATATTCTTTATTTTGTTAAAAATGCGATAGTGAAAACCCTAGCATTTCTGGGGGAGAAAACAGAACAAAGCAATGAGGATTTTTTTTACTGCTTTCCCATTCAGAACCAATTATTTTGGTATTAAGGAGCTCAGAGAAAACTTTTGTACATTTCTAATTGGTCATATACTGCCGTGTACATTCTGTCCATTTAAAACCTTTGTGATTTCAGCTGAAACAAGTATATATCTTGCAGTTCTTGCCCAAAACCTTTTTTTCTCCTAGGGGTGCATTTAACCCAGTGGGAATGAGTTTCAACAGAAGGTGCAGAAACCGCAAATATATATTGAAGTTCCACGCCTGCATATGATTTTCAGGGTTTATGCACTATTTTATGCTATTTCTGTTTTTACCTCACAGTGAATTGCTTTTTTATGGAAGTAAATTATTTGGATATTGTTACTTCAAGAGCGTGTGCATGTTTGGAGTGTCAAACAGGTAGGTTATAAAAGGAAATACATTTACACAAAACAAACAATGCAGCTCCTGGGGGCTTTTTAAGCAGAGTTCCCACTTTCCTCTGCTTGTTTGTTGTCTCCTCGCATGGGGAAGATATTTTCTACTGTAACTTAATATGACCCAAAAGAAGACCTAGAGGACAGGTTACCAAGTTACTGAATGAGAGGCAAATTATTAGTTAATTCTTAGCAAAGAAATTACTAATTTTCAGTGTCACTAAGAAATTAACTTAGTCTCCATTTCTCTTTGAAAACTCCAGTCTGAAAGTCTAGTTTATTGGTTTTGATGGAAATAAAAAATCTACAAAGTCAGCAATAGTCCATGCCCTTGTACGACTGCTTGGAGAAACAGGCTCATGCGAAGCCAGGTGGACTCTTGGTGTGGGAAACTGTTTGGAACAATACACAGAACCACACACTGACTATATCCAGCATTAATTTTGCACTACCAGGAATTACTTATTAGAGCCAAACATGAAAGAAAACATGTTTGACAGTATAAACACCTTTTCAGCCAGACTGAGATGGAGAGACCACAAGCTCATACAAAGTAGGCCACCGAATTAGGTGGCCTGTGTTAAGTCAGGATCTGGTTCACATTCATACCAGGGAAACAGAAACCTGCTGTCAGCAATTCACCAGATACAAAACCCTTAAGGAACAAAAAAGCATTCATTATCCCAAGAGCTGCCACTGCCCATTCAGATCCCTGGTTTCCAGCTGGTGGTCCCACCAGGTGCTTACTGGCCTTTGCCACCTTGCAGGTAGTACAAAAGGTTTGCCTTTTCATTGGAAATGTCAGGCTTGGTTCTGCTCTCTTTTCAGCCAGAGGCCAGAAGCATTGTGCTGCAAACTAAAGCTCTTTTCAGCTTTTTCTCGTGGCTGTTCAGCTCCCTTTAATCACCAGAGTTACTTTCCCAAGCTCAAGTCCTGGGCAGATGGCAGCACTATTATCCTCATCTTCTTCAAACATCCCACTTTATTTCATTTAAATCATGCTACCAGACTAAAGCTTGGTAAAATACATCCCCCCTGCCCTGGACCAGAGATAGCCAGGACAAAGCCACACTCTTTCACCTTTCTGCCTAGCTGTAAATTTCCAGTGTAATACTTGGCAAATCATTAAGGAGCAAATTTTTTACATAGATATTGGTCTGACTCCCAGGCTCCCTCTGCCTTGATTTCCTGTCACTGTGTGAGGAAGACCTGACTACTTCCTACTGATGGTAGGAAGAAGGATGCAGTTAAAATCTTACAGTCTTCAGATAACTTTGATAGCATTAATAAACCCATGTATGGTCCTCTCCTCACCCTCTGTATGACAAAGGATTATATAGTGTTGAATGGCAGTAAAAGACGATTCACAAAGGAGGTTATTATCAACTTTCAAGTTATGGAAGTTTGCTTAATGTAAGCAGTTTTATACTGTGAGACATTTTCTCCTGGGTCTTTTATAATTTGCATTTTTCCTTAGCAAAACGAATAAAGCCCAGACAAACTCCAAGTTGAAATAAGCTGACCTTTTCCTATATTAAAATTCTTATAGTCTCCTGAGTTGTTCAGAGGTAGGAAATTAATACTTGTTATTTTTTAGCACCGGTGTCAGGAGTTGTCCAGAGTTTCCCCTGCCTACCTGCACAGCTTGCTGGTGCTATCACAGCATTCCTGTGTAGTCATGGAGAGCAAATCAAAAATCCTCCTTGCTTCTCCAAATACTATCCAAATGTCACAGGGAGGGTCTTGGGTATTTGCGTCTCTGGTACATCTGGTACAGTTTTATATGTGTCTGTTTAATTTCAGCAGGTCTTAGTCTCTGTTCAATTCCATGGAGCCAGGTAAAATCAAATAAATAATGTCAAAGTCTGTTCCTCTCTTATCCTTAAGTAAAATAGCCGGGCTCTGTTAAACAGAGCTGACTCTGCTCAGAAGAAAGCTAAGTTGTGGCACAGTGTGGAGATCAAATCTGTTGTGAGCAGCTAGTTTGTTTGTATTTAATGTCACTGTCACAACCTTCATGCATAGTAAACTCAGATCTTGAAGAAAGCTTTAGGTGCATTTCCTGATCTTCTTTTCTAGTGTTCTCTGCTGATCTCCTTCAAGGGCTGTTTCCTCCCCTTCTTCTTTACAAACAGTGATCAAAACGAGCTCATGTACTAACATTGGCTCAGATGCACAGATGTCTCCTGGTCCTGTTTATTTCTTTTATAACCCCTTTTGCATGGCTGAGGTCCCGCTCTTGCTCGGCCTGATTGGAGCTCAGTGGGGTTTTTTATCTCTACCTGTTGATTCTAAGCAGGACACTGAAAACAAGAGACACTTAGAAGCCCTAAGAATCTAGGTGTTTTTAAAAATCTGATTTACCCCATCTCTCCTGCGTGCTTCCTTGTCTTTGATTCTCAGCTTCTCCATCTGTGTCAGACACAAACTTCATGTTACAGTTTCCCTTTGCCTTCTCCACCAAGTCTGTGCTTGTGCCTTTGCTAAAGCCCCGTTTTCCAAATTCAGCCTCAAAATCATTTCAGCTAGCAAAGACCATGTGCTCCATCCTGACATCCCAGACATTCGTCACCCTTGACACCTGCTCTGTATTCTCTTCTCCCCATGGACACGTGTTTTGCTCCAGACACTGCTGCCCCACTTGAGTGAACCCCCCTCTGCCTTATCTTCCTCAGTCTTTCTGGATTCCCTGATCAGCACAGGCTGGAGTGGCATCAATTTCTGTTGTGTTGGCAAATTGTACAAAGATGCACATGCAAAATTAAGTAAGTGCTATTTCACTCTTTTTTTAGTCTTTACAGCCTACGATTATGGGAAGAAAAAGACAAAATCAAAATAGGAAGAGGGTTAACTATCACGTGAGTATAACGAACATATCACTGACACAAAAAAAATGTTCACCACTTTTCCAGCCATATTTACTTATTGAGATGTTGTTTATGATTCGCAAAGAGCACTTTTAAAACAAAAATAAAAGAGATAAAAATAATTTTATGTTATTAAAATAATTCTGTTGACTAAACTAAATTCTGCATGTATCCATACTGTTTCATTAAACATGAACTTTACAATAATGTAGGAAGACTCCACACTTGTTTACATAAATTACAGATTCTTAAGAGAATTTTCTACCTCCTTTCTCTAAATGTTTTGCTGATAGCAATGTAGCCATGTGCACAGGCTGCTGCTTCTTTCAGGTCCAGCTCCCAAAACCATGATTTTCCTTTCTTAGGACCATGCTGGATTAAGATTTGCTTTCTTTAGAAAAAGCTGCTTCAGTAGCAGCTGACTGTAAGAGGGGCTGTGATGCTGATAAATGAATCACACTGAGGGACAGTCTCTGCTGCTGGTCTGCTGTACCTTCTGGCTACATCCTTCAAGTGTCTTGGATTTTATATTGAATGTTCCCTTATTACTATTACTACCTGGAGGAGGAGTCCTTTGACCTTGCTCTGTTGTCCCTCTGCTGTGTGACATTCTGATGATACTGTTCATATGTTTTGTCTAATGCCAGACTTGTCTGTCTTGCTGCTCCTAACCAATCAGCTTTCTAGATGAGGTGCTGCCTGTGCCCCACTACTTTTCAGTGAATTTAATGCCTCGTTCTCTGGGTCCATAGAAACCTTATATACATGTTGTGTAAGTATTTTTTTAGTTGGCAAGTTGTCTATTTAACTGGATATTTTCTCTTATATGCTGCCCTACATGGGGCTTCTACATGGGACTGCAGTGTACAGTCTACTCACAGAGGTTTTTTGTGCTCCCGTAGTCTCTGTGGCAGACTTGGCTTCCTCAGGGGTGTGTTGCAGTTATTTGGCATTGTCAAGGAGGGATTTTGCCTGTTTTGGTGGCAATGTATACTGGCAACTTGGTCTTTCTGTTGCCTTGTGGTACCCAGCAGCAGATGCTTTAGGGTGGTTGGCACTGCCTTGAATGAATGTGACCATGTAGAAACCTACATGTAGATGAGTCTTCTTTGGGCCCTTGTGTGGTCAGTGGAGATTTATCCAGTATAATTCCTGGGGTCAATGGCTGAATTCCTTTCACACTAAAGACAGTGCCTAAAGGAGGTAGTTGCCATCTTTCCATTTCCCAAGGAAGATTAGCATGACTAGCTCAGATTTAGAGGTATCCAAGATGTCTCATACTAGGTGAGATGTGGGATCCCACATAGGACGTGATTCATCCTATACTGTACATATTGGCACTGACAATGCCTTAGTCTTCTTTCCAGCCTCCCAACTTTTCATCTGGCAATCATCATTCCAATACCTAACCTTACAGCATTGGTGATTGTCCGAGTAAGGCAGAACAGATGCAGGCCAGACAAATTCTTTGCTCTTGAACAGAATACATAGTTAGTATTCTGTATAGAATGGTCATGTATATAGAAATAATGTACTCCTTATTGCTAAAAGGGAACTTTGTCTGTTGTGATATTTCCCAGGAGCTGAGTGGGGATTACATTAAATAGAAATGTCTCCATTTGGGTCCTGATTACTCTGTTTATTGCACATTTTGTATGGTTGCATGTTGTATCTATACTCTCATTTGTTCCCTTGCACCCAGCAAATGGGTATCAGCCTACCGTTGGGGGATCAACCAACCCTCATCAAGTCCAAACAATTATTATTCCACTATTTCTGCAGCAGGGAAATGTTGTGCTTTCTGCAGTAAGAGGTGTCTGAAGGAATAAAATGTAATTACAGTTCCACCTAGAGCTTGGTCAAGCTCCATCTGTCTTGCTGAGATGAACGTTACAGCTACAAACTGTGCCAGGAGCTGATGTGTAGGAGTCTGCCTGAATTACCAGCCTGTTGTCTGCTCCTTTCATGAGTGTGGTTCTGTTATTTAGTGGCAGTCTGATATGAATCCCTGTGAAACCAGAGGGAGTTTTTCCACTGACTTAAGTAGGTTTAAATTAGGCCCCAAAATAAAAATTGTCTCTTTAGGAGTCAGGATATAACAGAATGGTGAGGAGCTGTGAATGGCTTAATCATTACATTTACTCAGCCTTATGACTAATGCCTATGTCAGTTAACAGGTTTTATTAACAATATAGTGACCTTGAAAACTCTGTATGTCTGACTAACTCATTCTCTTTTATGAGTAAATGCTCTCTATATTGATCAACGATGTAATTGAAATGATGGCATATAAAGTGACTTGAAGCTTAAAATTATTTAAATAACATATGGATTGCAATTTCCCTTGAAACTGATGTAGTTTTTAAACATCGAAAGAATACCTTAAAGTACTGATACTAAGGGTGGCATCATAATATCAGTTAAAAGGTATGTGTATAGTGAGATGAATATTAAGGCTATTAATCATAGGTATGAAGTGCTAGGTAATACAGAATCACTGCAGCACTGAAAACTATTAAATGTGGATATGATGAATTTGGGATCTGTAATTTGCCAGGTATGAAAATCTGTATGACAGTGAGAATGGGAATCCATGAAGTATATGGATCATAATGGTAATGCTGTGGCAGGTCATGCCTAATATGAAGTCAGGCTTTAAAGATACTCCATGCACAAGTAAGTGCAGAGTTACTGTAATACAGCAGCTGAGATTCACCATATCAATGGTGAGGGTGCAAATGGTACATCATACTCCAACCCACTCAGAGATCTAACCACCCCTTTGTTCTGCCCCTGAAATGTCACATCACTGAGCTAAATCAGCACATCTACTTAGCCATTTAAGCTCTTTCTCTTCCTCAAAAACTTATATGCCATAGCACAGGTGTGATATATGCAGTGTGATCACACCTCCCAAGATACATAGCTGGCCTGCTTGCTGTTGAAGCCAACCTTCTACACCACTCAACTAAATATCATTATTTCGTAGAGAAATGAATATCCATACATTTCTCAGTGCATTCATGTTGTGTTTTGGCCTGCCTTATAACTGCAGTCCATAGCAACCACCAGTGTAGTAAACAATATGCATCAGTAATGCACTGTGGTCGAGTATCACAACTCAGTGTTCCCCCAGATGGCCTTATTAACTCAAGAAACATATACCAGAACCCCGTGCAGATAGACCTGACCTCCTTTACAATGTTTTCTTACTTAAACCCTCTATTTAACCCTGCCTAAATGTGCAAGGACAGTACTTCTGTGTCAGTCCCTTCATTCAGGAACACAGTAATGGCACCAAATGTTTCCAAATGGCAACACGGCTCCACAGCCTTGGGCTGTGCTCTGTCACCACAGTGTGCAGCTGCTGCTGCCCAGGCTCCTCTCATCTCTTTTGCACATCTAGCACGGGCGTGTTGGCATCATGTCTTGGTGAAAGGGCTGAGCCCAGTGCAGGCAGATGAAATAGAGCTTTCTGTCAAACCTGCCATACAGATCAAAATGGCTCACCAAGAGAACCACCTTTCACACCACATTCCAGCCAAATCTGTTCTGGGAACCAAGAGGATCCATGATTCTCTTGTGCTGCAGGAGTTGGGGGAAAAAAGAAGCAAGAAAGAGAACTCCACAAGAAAGGTGCGTGGGAGGGATGAGGGAAGGAACTGAGGAAACCTGGGAAGTATCAGCAACTTTATTTGCCAAGATCACAAAAAATTGTGTAATAGCCAACATCTCTACTTGTGAATCTCCCTTATAACAATTAAATCGATATAGTTGATGGCGTCTGGGACACAATTAGTGAAATTCCACATCTAAGAGAACAAATAAAACAGTCCCCAAAATTTCCTGTAGAACATTAGAACAGGCTGCCCAGGGAAGTGGTTGAGTCACAATTCCTGGAGGTATTTAAAAGATGTGCAGATGTGGCTCTTAGGGACATGGTTTAGTGACAGACTTGGCAGTGCTGGGTTAATGATGGGACTTGATCTTAAGGTTCTTTTCCAAAATAAATGATGGTATTTCTGTCTCTTGAACATGAAGGATGTTAAGGTTCAAGTTCAAGCAACAATGCTGACCATTTACATGTCTGAAGTATAACTAAGGTAAAAGCCATCACTGTTGTCTCTACTGAGAAAGCCACACTGTCTTCCCAGAATACTGTTAAGCAGGATTACTACTTAATTATGAGTAAAAACACCTGTGTATGTCAGATTTGTCAATAACTCTAATTGTTAAGCTTTCATTGAACTTCTGTGGGTATACTGTAATTTCCCCCCCGATATTCTGCAATGATAATTATCCACCTTAATGTTATTTTGAATAGGATTAAAATATTTAATAGGCATTTGGGGGAGTCTCAAGTTTGCACCAGTTCAATTAGTTTGCTGTTCTTAGTGCTGTCCCTGTGCCTATGTTTCCTCATCACCTGCCTGCTGCCCATCCTGGGCTCTTCACTGCACTGTCCTCTCCTGCCCCATGAAGGCTGCTTTGACTTCATCCAGAAATTATCTGGGACCATCGACAGTAGGCAGGCAGCAGCAGAACACCACTCTCTGCTAAGAGCCTTCAAGCTCTCTCTTGTACCATACTTTCATGAATAGACATCCAAATTGCACAGTAATTTATGTATAAAGATAGTTCTTGCATAGTTTTGTATCTCTCTCTCTATATATATAAAATGTATATGTAAATACATGTATGTATGTATATATGCTTGTGAGTGGTGTGTGTGTATATATATATATATAAAATGCATTTAAATACACACATAGGCACACATAGGCACACACACACTATATCCAACTATCCCTGATTTATCTCCTAGGTGCTGCCTAAAAATCTTGACATATGAACGCAGTTATGTAAAAAAAAATTTCAACCAAAAGCTCTAAAAGCAGAATCTAGTACTTCTTGTTAACTTTCTTGTTATGCAGATGTATCCCATTACCACTGTAGTTGCAACCTTTCTCCAATAATGTTTACGCAGTGCTCCAGATTTCCATTGATCAAGTAAGATGACAGTCAGTCCGTGTACGTTGAATAGATGCTACTTCGGAGAGCTGTGACTAAGAATAAAGTGCTGTCGGGGAGGTTTTCTGTCTTCCTTCCACTAAAGTGAGTCACTATGGAATGAACTGCTGCTTTTTGCATGCAGACCTTTAGGCAAGAGATTGAAACATCAAGAAGCTCTGAAACATCAGCCTTGTTCTAGAGAAATATTTTTATGTATAAAGAAGCCAATCTACTCCAGTGTATTCTGACATGAGATGCTAATCCCAGTGTTCTTCTGTCTTGGTTTATTTGGTCCTGTCTGGCAGTGTTTTTCCCACAGCAATGTTCTGATGGTGTTAACTTTCCCATTCAGAGGTTACCAATGTACAAAATGCACGTACCTTTTGTGTGTGAGTGTTATGGATGACTATGCTATTGCAGCTGTAGTCTTGATTGATGCCAGCAATATACAGTGTTCTTAGGAGTCTACTGAACACGTTGAAGGTTCACCATAGAACCTATTCGGCAGCCTAAAATGCTTTAAGTTACAAGAAAAACTGTAGCAACTTATGAATTCAGCCTGTATTTTACATCTGAAATATGATCATTTTTGAAAATAAGGTAATGCATAGCTAAAATACCTTGGAAACCCCAGTTCTGCCCTTCTAGCAACAGCAATCCAACTTCCTTCCTCCTGGCAGAGCTTCTCTGAGATATGTGTTCTTTGAGGCAACACACAACGTGTTGTCATTAGGGAAGGACTAGGGAGAGCTGCAGAATTAAAAAAAAAACTGTGGAGAGTTTCATTGCTTGCTTATGTGGTGTTTTTTTCAAGCTTAATTAAAAAAATCTAGGAAGAGTGACTGCAGCTTGGAGATCATGGCAACATGGGTGCATCATGGAGAGTTATCGTCTCTTGTTCAACCAGGTGTACATTATGAATTCAAGAAGCTCCTACTGAGGAAAGGTACATCAGTACATTGTCATGAAAACATTCAATGGGATGACATTTTCTGGCAGCAATATGAAAGGCTTCATGAAAAATTCATCTTCACCATCTCAAGTGAGGGTGTCTGTGCTATTGTCCTGGCACAATAAGCATCCTCTGTAGCTTACCTTTTACCCTTTGATATGTTGCTTTCAGAAAGGCATAAAAAAGCTTCCTGTAGCTATTGCTGCCATCTCCGACTAAGCCAGGTCACTGTGCAGCATTATTTCTCTTCCTCAAAGTCAATGCTGAGGAAGTCATCAATAAGATGAAAAAGTTACCTTAAGCTGTGTCCAAAAACCATTGTTTGCTAGGAGGGAGATGGAAGAGTGGCTTCAGTCATGGTTTGCACCTCTGTGGTTGAATGAGAGAGATGCATTTCTTCCCTCTCCTCCTACACCCTTAAATAATAATGCAGGAAGACATTTGAAATTAATAGTTCTTTGATAGAAATGTGCATCTTTAGTTTCTTTACTTAAATGAAGGGACTTTATTAGTTGGAAAAAAACAACTTTTGTTGACATGAATGTGTACGAAATAAATAGCTGCAAAGCGGGTCATAAATACATGAATCCTAAAAGCTCTAACATGAGAAGGCAATTAAAACTTGAGGCTTTGCACATACCGAGGGAAAGAGCGGCTATACCAAAATAACTTTGAGGAGGATACTTCCACGGCGGAGAAGCAGCTAACTCCTACATGCAGCAACACATCTATGCAGCCTACTTTTTGGCAGGAACAGATTCAAAGGTCCCAGGGGGTCCTGTGTGAATACTGTCACTCTGCATTCACAGCTTCAGGTGCAAGAAAATCCACTGCAATATGCACTTAATCCTTCAGAGAAGCCTGAGAAACCCAGCCTGGACTTCGTTACATTTCAGAAATCTTACAGATCCATCGCCCCACTGCACATTACATAGGGAGCTCTTCACTGCACAGGTGACTTAACTCACATCTCCTCCTCCTTTTCCAGTAGCACTGGTCTCTGGGAAGTAACAACCCAGGCAATTGACAAAAGTTTTCCTTCATGAAAAGGTGGATATACCTGGGTGGGTATTTAGGCCACCTACAAATGTGAAACTGCACTGTTCCAGCCCTTTCCACACAGCTGGGGCATCACTGGTGTTACCCGCTGAGTTTCCAGGGTCTCTAAAATGTTTTTTTACGACACTCTTTCATAAAAAAACCACAATAAACTATTAAAATTCCATATCTGATTAAAGTATTCCTTGAACTCTGTTTAAATCAGGTGCAAAACAACATCTTCAACACCACTGGCCACATCAATTAGTGAAAGAGGATATTTTAAGCAGAATTCTCTGTGGGAGGCTCCATTTTCCCATTAGAAACTTCCTGCTCCTTGATTATTTCTCCATCATCACTGATGTTTATAATTCCCCTCATTTGCTGAGAACATCATTAATATTTTGCACCAGATATGTAACAAAGTGACTTTTAAAAAGGGGTAAACTAGCTCACAGTAAGAAGCCAGAAGTGTACCAGGCTGTGGGTAAATCTGTTAAAAGGATCTCCAATTATGAGGCCAGAAACTCACAGCTATGTATGTGGATGTGTATTTCAACAACTGCCTCTAAGTAATTTATTTATTCTTTCTCTGAGCCTCGAGTAATGTTACTCCACTGGGAGGCTGTGATTGCATTGTTTGGGCAAAGGCTAGAAAAAGAAATTTGGCCCAACATATTTCCATCCAAAGATGTGGAAAACTTCGCTAATTCATTAAGCAAGTAAGAGCAATAATAAAATCCCTATACTTACACTGAAATTAGATCAGAAGTGCAGAAAAGAGGGTAGCAACCTGCCACTAGCCTGATCCTTCTGAGTGCTACAGTTTAGGCTAACACTGAGGCAACTGTATTTACCGAATTCTGATAAGAGTATCTGTCTCCCAGGGCTTGAGAAATCATCGTCCTCTCCACTGTGTTTTCTTTTTTTCTCTGTACATTTGTGACATCCAGGTTTGAATCTGAAAGCTTTTCCTGTGCCTGAGTTTGTGTATATTTCAGGTGGTTTCATTAAGTGAATCTTCCTGGAGTACCATGGTACTTGTCACGTTAACAAAGAAGCACTTGATGCTGTGAGAAATTTGGGGTAAAAATAGATCCTTCTTATCCTTGGGCTTTCCATTTCAGTGTTACTGCTCCCTTCTTCCCTTGCAATAGGGAGCACTGAAATCCTATGAATACCATTTTGGGTTATTTGCTGGAGAAAGACAACGGGGAAATGCAAAGTATCTGTTCACTGTGGCAACTTCTCTAAGTCAAAACATGACTGGCAAGAGATGTGAGAGACCATATTTCTGACTAAAGGCAAATGTAATTCTTAATAAATAAATAGTGTTTACAGACAATTATATTGCATATATGAGGTCAGTGAAAACATACAAAACAGGCTGATGAAATCTATATTGTGATAGAGTTAACATGGATATTATCTTTAGAAAATAGACCATAGGATAGTCAAAACTATAACAGTGGTTAGAATAATGTTATTAAATATGACTGAATCTTAATATAGAAACAAAAGTATTGCCATATTGGCTTCCGTATATCTGTCTCCTGTATACCTCTGACCCAGTAGACTGACTCAGGAACCAAGTGGAAGATCCTAAAGGGAGGGTGCAAATATTGCTTCTGTAAGTCATTATAAAATAAACAGCCTATTTGGAGGTGGCTCACTCACTCGCTCACTCACTCGCTCAATCACTCACTCACTCACTCACTCACTCAACTGTATGCTGATGTTGGCTCTCCTGATGTTAAATCCTGCTTTGCTGTGGTGACCAGATTTTAAATCCTTTTTCTGGTCACAGTCAGATTGATGATTTGTGTTCTGCAACAACAAACTCTCAGTGCAACCTCTTATGCCATTTTCTTTTCCATTCTGTGATTCTGTGATTCTTCCTAATCTAATTCTCCCTGCTGCCTTCCCTGCTGCCACTGCGTGCTGAGCGGTGGGGAAGGTGTGGGTGGAGGTTCAATCCAACACTTCCAAGCTTGGGGCCCTGCCTGTCCTAGGACTTAGGGAGCATAGGAGAGGAGATACCACAGGCCACAGGCCACCCACCATCCATCTCAGGCACCTGAACTAAATACCGAGTTTTTAACTGGCAGTACTAATTTAGACTGCCATAATTTCTAATTATTCCTGCCAACCACCACTCTGCATGCCATGTCCACCTCACTGCTCACCCAGCTTTGATGCAGTAAAGCTTCCTGAACTCTTCTCCATTTCTTGTATTTTAATGTAAATATTTTTGAAGGGCAGTGTTATCTGCAAATTATCTCATTTCACTGGAATTTTCCCACAGTACTTGGTAAGCAGACTACAGTAGACAATATTGTAGGCTCACCTTGTGCCCTGCTGAAAACATATTTTTGCTGTTTGTTTCATTAACTGCAGTTGATTCTAGTTAACAAAACAAAACCCAACAAACTCATGTAAGAGATTAGTGAGGCATAATTTTTCTTTGTCAGAGTTCTGGCAAGAAGGTCATGGTATCATACATGACTACCTAAGAGTTTCACCATTTCAGATCTAAATAGATTTACCATACTCCTAGTAGATACAGCATGAAGTATCTAAAATTTATTCTTAAGCTTATAGTGGTGGTACTAGATTAAAAACATGGTAAGATTTACAAAACAGGACTTCTTTTGTCATTCTATTTGTTCTACATTTATTGCTAGTTAAATAAAGTGAGCCTGAGGGGATATTCTGCATGAAAAAGGCTTGTTTTCTTGAAAGTTAAGTTCATTAAATCAAAGTCTGACCTTTTAGAGTTTACTCTGGCTAAGCCTTTCTGCTCCCTGGACCTCCAAGCAAAACTGTTGGTCCACAGATCTCACTTTTTCATCAAATATTCCCCACCTTCCCAACCATTAAACGCTGCTCCTTGTTCTTAAAGTGTGTGCTGCTCTTCATCAAAATGCAAACAACTAAAGGGCATCTGTGAAGCAAGTGTTGAAACTACATGGCTTCAATTCTAAAGGAAATACTTTGCAAAAATAAAATAGTTTCTGCAATCACAAATTTCCAAATCAGCACAAATATTATATATCTGCACACATTTATGCACAACACATGCACTAAATATAAATCTGTATGTGGCCACATGCACATTTAAGCAGACACCTTTTAGCTTTGGCTGTGCTGGGGCCCTCACCTGAATACATCCTGCTTTTTTAACTCCAGACCAAGATGAACAGATTGCTGGCTGAATGGAGTCTTTTTATAGTGCTAGTCCATGGGGAAATTCTTCAACAAAAATGCTTTTCTGATCACATTTGCAATTCATATACAGTATGAACAGGATTCTATTAATTGAACACTGGAAAAAAATTCCTAATTATTACATATATTATTAATGACCTTCGTGCCTCTACAATAAGCAAACCAGCAATGTTCAGCACTAATGTACGTTATGAGAGTTTTCTCACTGTGGTTTCTGTACAACTGCTCTTCAAATGGTTATTTTTTCCTAAGGATTTCTACATTTAGATGACAAATCAAGCTTTTCTAATTGCCAAATTGTATCTTTTCACTAAGAGATACCTCACAGAGCTTCTGAGTCAGAGTAACCAGGCAACCCTAAGCCTCTAGACTAGGAGGCAAAGAAAAACGTGAACTCCTACAGCAAGAAGAAAAATTATCGTTTCAATCTCTATTCAACAATTTGTCATAATAGAAATAATGTTTACTGTGACTCAAACATTTCAAAGAGTGATATAAATTCTGAGGCTCAAGTTGTCCCAGCCAGAAGCTGAGGGGTTTCTTGCCAGTTCTCCCAATGCTGCTGAGAAAACTGGATGCCTGGCAAGAGCTGGTCAGGCAGTTCTGGGTCCCTGAGCTCCAGCCATGGTAATGTCTTTTGATTTCT
The DNA here is from genome assembly GCA_035583135.1 of Lophotriccus pileatus. Classification (NCBI taxonomy): domain Eukaryota; kingdom Metazoa; phylum Chordata; class Aves; order Passeriformes; family Tyrannidae; genus Lophotriccus; species Lophotriccus pileatus. Next base: position 16,058,594 of record JAWWES010000081.1, on the reverse strand, counting down.
CTTAACTGTGTAAGGTCATACCAGGGTGATACCAAATGACAACCTGTTGTTTTTCCTGGGCAGAAATCCCCTGATGGTCCAGTCAAAGCCAAATCTTTATAGTGCAAATTTCTGCAAATCCTAATGATGACCTTCGCATCAAGGGCAGCTGCATAAGCCCAGCTGTGCTTTGACTCTGAAGTTTATCCAATGATCTGACAAAGACCACAAAATCATATTTATTACAAAGAAAAAATCCTTACAAATAACTATTTACATATATTTCTTGGAAGAAGCAGCCAGAGGAAGGGGCCCTCAGCCCTGGTCATTGTTCAGAAGGTGGCTAAAATGGGAAGTTAGTGCCTTCTTTGGGGTGCTCCCCCATCCTAAGGAGTGCTGCCTGTGTTGTGGGCAATGCAAAGAAGAGTGCTGCCATGGCTTCAGCAAAGAAAGCAGCAGGCTGGAGGGCCAAAAATTCAGTGGTGATTGTGTGCTTGTCCCACAGCTGGGCAGTTGGGAGGCATAGATGAAATCCACTTTGCAAAGAAGCAGCAGTTTAGGCCATCAAAACCCTGTCCTGATTGCTTTTGATCAACTTGGCTGCTGGATGCAGAGTGTTAAAATAGCAGCAAAGTGGCAGATCCTCCTCCCTCAAGCTCTCTAACCTTCCCTTCTCTGAAAGTGTCCTTGCTGATGCCCAGCCTCCTCCCTGCTCACTTTGTGGAGCTTTTCACCCAGTTGTGGCTGTCAGTGGGTGACCTAGTGGCTAGTGAGTCTCTTTTCCATCTGTGGCTGTGGTTTAGAGACTTTCATCCCAGTCCAAGGAAATGCTCTCGTTCCTTTAAAAAGCTGACATGACAGCCCCAGGTTATTCAACAGCACTCAGCCACCAAGGGGTGCCTCAGGTTCAATTACAGAAGATCATGAAATGTCTCAGCTACACTGCAGGTACACCGTTCCCAGGGGAGCAATGATTTCTGCAAGTGAATATCAGAACTTCCTTGTGTTTACCTAAAAAGAAAAATGAAAAGTAAATACTGGGATTATCTTTGCATGTATGTGATGTATTTAGTCTCGTGTTTTCAATGGTGGAGAGTTACCTTATGGCAGATAGTTCTAACAAAATCCTCTGGGATTACTTCTCCTCACATCTCTTTGCATCTCTGTTCTCTTCTTGAAGCATGCATCAAGGAGCAGCAGACCTCCCTTTGAGTAGTCCCTCTGGCTTCCTGTTTGCATCCTTTTCATTTTTTTCCTTCTCGTTTTCCTTTTCCTTTTTTTTTTTCCCCCCTGTTTTCCCTTTCCTCTCCTCCTCCCACCTTCCCTTGCTTCTCCTCTCTTTTTTTCTTTCTCACACATGTCGATTAGTTTGTTACAGCCACATACACTCTGAGCACTGGCCCAGTGACTGACACTGCAGCCTCTGCCACAGAATTCAGCATCCTCAGATGCTGAATTCTGTGCTTCTACTCAGAGCATTTCCCCTTGGCCCTGAGAGGTGAGGAGGAAGACAATCCCCAGTCCTGGATAGCAACCAGATGCATGAATAACCTCAGCACTGGACCTTACCTCCGTTGATTTCACTACAACATATGTGGATGTTTCCATGATTTGCCACAGGTAAAGGGATTTAGATATTTGTCAAAATGCATAAATTAAGGCCTTATTTGTCCTTTTGTTTTAAGTAAAGCTGCTTCTAGAGTTAGATGTAGTTTGAGATATTAAGGGATGTAACTGGGCCTCATATCCAGTAATTTTCATTCCTGCCGTTCTTAGAAGAGTATTGGATTCCTGTGTTGGTGTTTTGTGAAAAAATCACAGCATGAGAAATGCTGTGATCTGACATGCTCTGGGCAGCCTGGCTGGACGAGGCTGCACACGGCAGGGTGGGCAGGAGAGAGGGGAACGTTCGAGGTGCAAAACTGATTAATGGCCAAAAGACAGCTGGGTACTGGCGGGTTCCCGGCAGCAGGGCTGGAAGCGGGTTGTCGTGGAAGCCGGGAGCGGCTGGGAGCCTCCCAGGGCTGGAAGTGAGGGGAAAGCCGGGCCCTTCCCTGCAAACTCCCCGCTCGCTGCGCACCCCGTGCCCGGGCACAGCAGCGCCGCACAGCACTCCAGTGTCATTTAGCACTGAAACATCCAATCAAAGGACATTCCCTAAAAACCGCGTTTGTAAGACGTGTGGCCTCACCCCGGCAGAGGCACGGGCTCACATTTTCGGGGAAGATTACCGAGGCGAACCGCGGGGCAGGGCTCCACCTGGTGCCGCTGCTGCGGCTCTGCCGCGCCGGGCGGCTCCGCGACAGGCTCTGCTGCAGCTCCTGCTGCTGCTGGAGGCTCCCGGCGCTCATCCCACTCGTACTGCCTGCGCAGGAGGGCCTGGACAATATTTTATATAGGGGAGCTTTAAGGGGGAAAAGTCCCTACAAGATTTGCACAGGTACGTGCTGAACAGTTTCTAGCACGACATTAATCTAACTGTTCTAAGTAGTTATCTTACAGCACCCACAAAATCCTATTTAGCAACTAAATAACATTTCCTCATTTTTGTAGGTCGCTATACAGTTCAAGACTTTTTAAAAGGTCTTTCAGAGCTCCTTCAGTGCTTGATTAGGCACTCACTCAAGGTTTCCCAAACTATACTATCAGAGTAAGGAGTCTAAAGAATGCTTTATCTGCAAATGTCCCAAGCATTTGACATTTCTTAGTGAAATCTGCAGGATTTCTGTGATATTCAGTGCTCATAAAAGCAGCTGAGTCAGATCACTGGGTATTTGTGACAATACAGCTTTTCATCTATAATTAACTGCAATGGGAAAAGTTCCCCCAAGTGGTTTCCAAGTCCATTGCAACATAAAGTAAAAGATGTGGATGGCAGTGGAAGGAAAAATTCCTTTATTTATATGATGGTTACAAAATAACAGAAAAGTGAGATGCAAGGTAACTGAGTGAATATATAAGGATGCTACACACTATTTATGCCTCTCCTCTTTACTGTACCACCCAGTTATTTTCAGGTGGCATGTTGGTGATCAGAATAAAAGGAACAGCCTGTGCTTCCAGGAAGATGTTTTACACCTCAGTTTCAGGAGATGAGCATGCAAGGGAAGCGCAGTGCTCCGAGGGCTGCCCCTTGACCCCTGCTGCAGCAGGTGGGCACAGGCACTGAGAGCCAAGTGCTCAGCCCTGGTGCAGAGAACTGTGTGGGCAGGCACTTTGTCACACCCGTGTGGCACCCCCCTCTGAGTAGGCATGGGATGGGAAGAGCAAGTCACCACAGCCTACTGCTGGGAGCTTAAAAGAGTCTTACTAACTTCAGCATGCTCTGCCGTATGTGCTGTCTGCTGCTTCTTTTGCTCCTGTGAGCAACTCCGTGGACTTCCTGGGCCTTGCTTGGGTGCAAGGCACATGAGGCTCAAGGGAGCTCATCACACAAAACAAAATCACATCTACAGCTCATGTCCTGGTGCTTTCTGAGAGCCTGCAAGTAAAGAATGCCAGCAAAAACAGTTTGACATCCAGGATAATGTGTCTGCAAACAGACATAAAAGCACATTAGTTGTAAGCAGTGGGAGAATGGGACTATTTAACCATATCTGACTAAGGTACGGGCTAACAAGCACCGCACTTCCTACCCCCATAAAATCATCTTCTCAAACAAGAATGGATTCAGAGAGTAAAGGAACAGCATCTATCTGAGCATCACATGCAGGTCTGGGGTGTCTCCTCATAAAAGCAGAAGCTGGCCTTTGTCAAAATACAAGGGTAAAGGAATGAAAAGTAGAGCAGAGACAGTGGGCATGTCACTCCTGGAACACCTGTGACTTCCATGCTTATTCTCTTACTCCAAGACAGCATTTAGCCTTCAAGTCAGTGAACACAGATGTAGGACTGAAAAATGGAGGATTTAATTTTAAGCAAATAGCCAAAGCTGTGATGCCAAGTTGCTGAGGGCATTGAGGTGCCAGACTTTGCAGGGGACCCCATAATCCCCTCAGATGGTGCATGAAGGTGGTCATGCCTTACCCAAGCTGGAGGGATGGCAGATGAGCAGGAGACAAAGTACAAGCTGCAAATGGAAAATGGCCCCTAAGTGAGAAAAAAGTTCTCAGAGATCTAGAAAAACCTCAGCCCTGTTCCTGATAGCAGCCAAAGAGGAAAATTGAATATTCAGGACTTAACAGCAGGAGAGTAGTGACTAACAGAGGCAGTACTAAATGCCACAGTGTAAATACTGTACCGTTGCTATTTGGAGCCACCTTCTTTACTTAAATTATGGAAGCATAAAAAAGGCCTAAAAAAGTAGTCTTTAAGATGATCAGTGTATCTAGCAGCTACTGTCTGAAGAGAGTATCACTGAAAAAGTGATGATCAAAGGGAGATATACTAGAACTTTTTAGAAGAGACAGTTTCTACAAGGTGAGCAGTTATTCGGCAAGGCTCCACCTACAAGAGCTGGGAATCACTCTGCAAAATTTGTGCACAAAGGATTTAAAACAAAATGACAGCTTTTTAAAAAAAATTTCATTCCCCACTGTGGAAACAGCAGTGCAGGTGAGTAGACAAGCAGACCCTGCTCCTTCCCGTGGTTTAAACCCTCAAAGCCATACATGTTTTCTTCATATCTGAAATTCAACCTGTGGGTTTGTCACTGTGTTTTTCACAGTGGCAGCGGTTTCTCTCTTGGCTATCACATTTTTTTTCTGTATCAATTTCAAAAATGGCACTTTATATGAAATTAGCAAAATGAGAATGCTTTTAATGATATATAAGATACAGATGGGCACTTCTGGGTGGCAGAGGTGGCCCTGGCAGAGCTGAGGAAATGGTGTCCGCTGAGGTGTGCACAGGGAGCAACTGAAAAACATGGTGAATGGGGATAGCATGAGAGGTGACAGGGAAGCCCACAACCTCTGCAGTGTGAGTTTTGGACCCTGCAGGAAGGCAAAACAAGCCAGAAGGGTCAGTGAGTTTTCAGATGGCTGGGAGAGGATATTTGTTAGGGCTTCAGGTTTTTGTTTTTGATTAAAGGGTATGAGATCATATGCATTTCAGTCATGTTTTAAGGGAGAGAGTCATGTTTTAAGGAAAAGCACATCTAGTCACTTCTGAAGTTGTTTTTCCACAGAAAATTTATGAGGAATATTTCCTTCCCTTCAGTCTGCCCTCATAGTCATCCTCCAAATCTGTGTTGCAAAGCAAAATGCCCTAAGCATATCAATCCTGCCTCCTTCAGTGGAAGTACCTGCCTATGGAAAATTAACCCCTCCACCTTGAGTTGTTGTAAACCATATAATGAAAAAGAGTCCCTAAAAATGTCATGAAAATTGCATTCGTTATTTTCTTATGTTGGGGAAAGAGCAATAGAAATACCCAAGATATGTTAATTTCTAGGAAGAAAGAAAAAGAAACTAAGAGTGGCAAAGGAAGTCTATACATTTTCTATGCACATATAATTTAGACAGTAATATGGTGATAGATTAAGTATAAAATACTTCTTATATTTAATTTCAGTATACATAAGACAAAACATATTAAGTGTTGCTCCCCTTTCTCCATACAGAATGCCTCATCTCAAAAGAAGACATGCATGAATCTTTTATGTGGCTAGAATAAAGGTTGTGAGATATTTTATTCAAGGAAAAGTCTATGAAAAGAAACCTAAAAGCATTGACATACCTCAAAAGGACATGTTGTTTAAGAAATGTCCTCATTATGTGTAATTCACTTCAGGGTGTAGATCTGTGCATAGAGGTCTGTGTTTGAGCAGTCATAAAATCAGAGCCTCACTTAGGCTGGAAGGGACCTTCAGAGATCCAATGTGTGGTGTCAGGAGGGCTGAAGTGAGCAAATGTCATACACTTACAGCACAGAAATGGAAATCACAGCACAGCTGTTGATCTTGTTACTGGCATTTTAATAAGGTGCTGCCAACGCAGATCACAGCATCTTTCAGTAAGCTGAAAGAAGCTTTCACTAAAAGATGTTCAGCTGAGAAGTTCACTTAGAGGCCAGAGTGAGAATAACCCAAACTCCAAATTCTTGGCTTCATATTTCAGCCTTACAAATCCTGACACCAAACAAGAATACCTGGAATAAAGCAGTTTTAAAAGACCACTAAACCTTCATATCACAACAGCTGCAGAGACAAGCAGTTACATGACAGGGCAAGTGCTGGAGATGTGTGTGAGGGCCTAGGAAGGTGTGAGGTGTTTCCCTAAAACCAGTCTTCATTGGTACATGGGGCAAGAGATGAATAAAATGAACTGTGCTCTGAAGAATGTGCCAGACAGCAACTGCTGGCTGGGTGCCCGGTGCAGGTTTCCTCTCTGCTCTGATCCCTGATAGCATCATAGGGTGTCTCCCGGGGGATGAATGTGGATGCCAGGGCTGGTTCTGCTTTGGCAGCTGCTGCCTCTCCCCACCCCCCCTTTAGTTTACATTTGAAATGTCTCTGATCTAGATCTGGGAAAAATTATGACCTCCACAGTTACATGCCCATCTTCTGCCCACTCCTAATACAGTAGTGAAGACAAGACAGAATTAAAATAGCAACAAATTCTACTTTAGAAGGTAAAGTCTGAGCATATCTGACATGCATTTGTCACAATAACATATGAATTGGCTTCATTCACTCTTGTCATCACAGGTGGACATCACCCTCATGAGGTGATGGCAATGAGTTTTGGTATCAGATCTTCCACCACCTTTCTCCCTGGGGAATATTAACTTTGTCTCCCGCTGCTGTGAACGAAACAATTTAAATGACAAAGTGGCTTTTGGGTCCCCCAAACATTCTGTGACTCTGGGTTTACACCCCAAGGTGTCACACAGCCATGGGGTTCCTAGCAGTCAAGGGGGACTGCTGGACAGCAGCCCCTGCCTTTCCCTTTCCCTTCCCAGAGACACTACTAAGGAACTAAAATTCAGGTGCACTCTCTGGTTTCTTCTTTTTGCAGGTGAGGAAGATGTTTTCCTTTCAGTGGGTCAGCAGAGAAAGCTGTGGAGGAGACAGTGAACCTCATTTGGATAGTGAGTGGCATCTCAATGCTAGTTCTCAAAACATGAAGCCTCTGCAGTGAGGAGTTAGCCACCTGTCCTCTGCAAATGCCTACCTTAGGTGGGAGTGAACTGCCCATTATAAGGCCTGTCTTGAGCCACTGATTTTTCACTGAGGTGATTATTTCAGCTGAAATCTTTGCATTTCGATTTTCCTAAGTCAGACAAGAGAAATCTCAGTGATAGGCTGAGTACGGCACTGGCACAGACATGGACACAACAGAAATTCCAAGGATGACTGGACAGATATAGGCAACATCTTAAAGTTCACGACTGTAGAATATTTCCTGTCTTTCTCTTATATAAGTTACAGTATTCCTGTAAGAGTAGCAGTGCGGGAATACTCTTTACTGACACTGGCCCTATTTATTTTTTTTTTTTTTTAATTTCTGAAAAGATTACGCTAGGCCCATGGGAAACTAGACTTTCTCAAAAGGATGCGAGCATTCGCATTTTGATCTACTCAAAGAAAGATTCATCCTAAGATTTGAGAAAACACGAGTAATCTTTTATCCAAGACGCAGAGGCAGAGTGAGGAGGGAAGGTGGAGGAGATAGAAACAAGTAGATCACAGTGTCTCCACAAGCCACTGGAGTACGTGTCATTTGGTATCATTGCCTGAGCTCAATCTTACCCCAACAAAGAAAGCCATCCAGCACCCACAGTTGTCAGCTGGATTAAAGATCCCAAGCTTCTGTGCATTTTCTTACTTAATCTTTTTGAGGTGTAGATGTGGATGGAGATGAAAGGTTATCTCTTGGTCTGAAAAGCAAATCTTTGTGTGTGCATTCTTCTGAGATACACAGCACATCTCTTTTTCTTTTTTGATCAGACCAGCAATTTCCGCACCTGATATCTAGATCCCAGAGTCAAAATCCCTCAGGCTGCAGGAAAGCAGGGCTTCATCACACATAATGGTTATCTGGGAAGACAAACACCATGACTCCAAATATCCCTCCTTTTTTTTTTACCTCCAGATTTAATTGCTGAGCACCATGTCATTCAGTGTGGGGTATCCTTCTGGTCAGTTAGGGTCAGCTGTCTCAGCTCTGTCTCTTCCCAGAATCTTTGCCACTGTCAGCATACTTGCTGAGGGGGAAGCATGAGAAAAAGAATTGGTATAGAAGGTATAGGGTTTTTGCAAGCACTGCTCAGCAACAACCAAAACATTGGTGTGTTATCAACACTGTTTTGGTCACAAATCTGAAACACCATATGGACTGCTATGAAGAAAATTAACTCCATCCCAGCCAAAATTAGTATACACAGAGAGAACATTTGTGATGCCTACAGTGCCCACTTATCATTTACGCTTCTGTTTACCATCACCCAGCACAAATTATCATTTGCAAGTTGCCCTCTTGCATTCTGTAATAGACAAGCAATTAAATTGCTCCATTGATTGCTCTCCTAATCTAAAACTGGAATTTAGTCAATGACAATGTTATGTACACATTCTGCTTCCTTTGCAAACTTAGAATGGCCCTTGAGAATTTAACACCACCACATCTTCCTACCTTGACTGTTCTGAACAGTCATGAATGGAGAGGTAGTATATGGATCTGGATTTGCTGTGCAGAAAGCCAGTCTGGACAGCTCAGAACTGCTTCCTTGGGAGTATAGGCAAATTTACTGACAGAATAAACCAAAATAGCTAGGAGGCCTTTAGCCTAGTCTGGTAGTAAGCATAAATTGTCCTGAAAACTAACACTCATCTGAGGTAAAAGGTCATGCATATTGGGAGCTGTCTGCCATCAGGTACAATTCAAAAAGCCTTTTTGGAGAGAACATTCATACTTTACATCTCTTCTTGGATCCAGGTAGGTGTTCATGCCATCACAGCACACCTATCCCACAGGTAGCTGGTGACAGGTGATGGCTGGTGCCCCTCGGGTGAGAAGCAGCGAGCAAGTGTTAGCTCAGCAAATGCACATCTGGTCCAGCTGTGTTCACTCTGGGAGCCCTTTGCTGGTGAGTGAGCACCAGTGATCTGCTGTGATACACAGACAATGAGCTGCAGGTTTCCCTGGGTGCCAGATGCAGCCTTGAACTGGTATTAATCAAGTGCTTTCAGTGGAAGTACTTAGAAATTGAGTTCAGGCCATTTCACTGCCAGATGGTTACTGACAATAGAGCTAACCAAATATCAAGGAAACAGAAGAGAAAATTATATTTATTACCCAGTTTTTGGGAGCTCCTGACAAACTATAATATTCTACAAAAGCCAGGAGACAGAGGGGTGACTCCCTGTGGAAGCACCACTGTAGATGGGAAAGTTAAGTAAAAGACTGAAAATTATATAATTTTGCTTAAGCATAATTTTCTGTGTTTAATGTTCAAATCATTCCATTAACCATTTATTTTCAGCATCAGGTTTTGCGTGCTAAATGCTAGAGTTACCCAGCCAATCATGTATATGTGTACAGTACAGAGATCACTGCACTTGGGGCCCAGATGCAGCCTCTGGCAAGCACAAAGCCTCCGTTCAGCCAGTGCAATGACAGAAGGCCTCACTGACTGAAATTGCAGCATGACCATGGGAGTTAGCAGGGATGCCCAGGAGTGCCTTGGTCCTTGGGGGTGCTGGTCACTTACAGCCCCAGGTGAAGGCACAGTAGTGTTTGTGATATCCAGGCCCTGCAAGGTTTGCAGAAGAGGGAGAACTCTACACTTCATCCAGGATGGGATTCAGCTTATGTCTGAGACATTGGATTGTGGACCAGTGAGGTCTGAGCTCTGCTTATCTCACCTGCATCAAGATGAGAGGGAATGTGGGCACCTGACCCAGTCACATGTCCATAGCCCCAAAAACCAACACAGCTGTGGGCAGTGGAGCCAGAGCAGGATGTATCCCACTCTGCCAGGGAAACCGACTCCGTGAGAGCCTCAGTTGCACCCTACACTTCATCAGCATTACTGACTCCATCTGCTATCATGCAGCTCTCATGCTTAGCTCACAGATATATGTGTATGTAGATATCTAGGTTTTCATTTGTATTAATCTCATGCTGAATCCCACCCCAAACGCCCATGCAGTCAAAGACAACTAAGCCACTGACTTCCAGCTCAATTATAGAGCTGCATGTAAATTTAGGAGAGGATAACTGAAACAGCTTAACGTAACACCATGATAAAGGACGGGGAAACTCTTCTTAGAGCTGTAAAACTTCTTTGTTTTCCCTCAAACTAAAAATAAACAAAGCAGTTTCTTTCCGCATTGAGGACATCTAGAGGACTATGCCACTTGCTTTCTCCATTGCATAGGATAAGCCAGATCATGATTGCTTCACCTGTCGTTGGGATACCATGCATACAATGCATACCAACCTACTCCCAGATGGTGCATGACCATCAGAGGACAACAGGATGAGCCTTTCTCCTTGGCTGACCTTGGTGATGCTCCTGCATTCACGCAGCAAAACTGCAATTGGTTTCCTCATTGAAAGGTTGAAGAAAAAATGAAACAAAGCCAGGCTGCTATGCTGAGGAGATGCCAGCATGGCCGGAACACTGTTGCCAAGTGAGTGTAAGTGATCCCAGCTGCAAAATATACTAGCTAGCTGTTAGATCATAATTTTAAAGTAGCCCCCCAATTCCATCTTGTATCTTAATATGTTCTATGCTACCGCTAAGATGGACCCAGTCTAGTTAGCTTTTCCTTTGACAGCTCATATCCTTTCCTGCAAAGTCCAGAACGGACAAAAGTCTCCTGTGCTGTGCCTCATAGAAAAATAATAATTGAAATAGCTCCACCTTAAATGTTTGCTCCTAAAATTGGTGCCTCTCTACAAGTGTAAAGTAGGTGACTAAATGTTCTAGGACATGGCATGGTGACAGCCTAAATCAGGTGCTGTAATCACCAATTTGTTTATCCTTATGGATATTCAATCTAAGTGATTCAACATCCTGAAATGTGCCAGCTGTGAGTATGGGTGCCTTGCAGCTCTACAATACAGATTTTTGAGGCATTTTGGTTTCCTTCTTGTATTATACCACTGGCTGTATAAGCACTGCCCTTGCTGGCTGTCCTGTCAGAATTCTGACGTCCCTTACCCATTCATTCTTCAGCAGAACATGTATCACAGAGACGTGTCAGAGATCTGTCAGATTATACATGTAGTTCTGGATTCCTGAGCAGGTGAAATTGGTGATAAACATGCAAAGCTCAACAAACTTCCAGTTCCTACACCAGGCAGCATCTGCTGATCTTTAAGCATCATCTACCTGTCCACCATATCCAGGGCATTTTGCTTCAGGCTTGTGTATGTAAAAGGAGGAAAGCAGAGCCATCAGCAAATGTAGCCACTCATGAAGGTGCCAGTTCCCCTTCCCTTCTGGCTGGGGAAGAGATGAGAACTGTGAGGTTTGAAAGACCAGTTCCACCTGCTGCAGCACCCGACAGAGCTGGCGGAGTGACAGCGTCCCCATGAGCTGTGGACATGAACCCCTGGGCAAGGGGCAGGACGGCCTCTGGGCACCAGTGAGACCATCTGACCAGCACAGGGGCAGAGGCAGCTACAGGGTAACTTACAGTTCCCTGATGATACGTTTTTTATCAGTTGTGGATTTCTGCTCAGCTACTGCTACAGGCTGGTCCTGACTTAGTGAAAACTTCACTCTGAGCAAGAAATAAAAATTGTCAGTTATTCACGTACTTGAGTGTACTCTCAGGTTTATTGACCTCATTCAAACGCTGAATAGACTTATTGGATGTTTTCCAAATGAACAGAATTTTAGTTTAATTAAAAACTCCAAAGGGAAGAAAGTTATCAATGGTATCGTGGTTGTTCAGAACAGACTAGTTAGATACAGACTAATACTTGCACAAGGCTCTATTTGCCATCCAGAACGTAAAACTCACACTTGGCATGACAGTCACAGTATTTGAGCAGTTCAGTCCTTTCTGCAGCATCAGTGAACATTTTGAAAGTTACATATTGAAAAATATGGTGTCATCCTCCAAATTATGAGAATGCATTTCAAATACTGCAGTTGAGGATTTTTTAAAATTATTTTTGGGTAGAATTTATAAAATAAAACAAAAACTAAAATACTGAGGATGCCCCTTATCTCCAGGAACTGAGATTTTAGAAGAACACAAAATATTAAAAGAAATCTGAAACATTTGGGTGAGTTGGCAGAGTACAGGTAGAACACTATATAAACAGACAGATAAAACTATATTAACTTAGGCTAAGAAAAATGCTGTTTTAACATAAAAATAAGTTAAAATAAATTGCACAAAGCAGTTGAAAATCTTTTCTTTAAGGCTACCATATCCCTCTCACGTCCTGAAAATGTAAAAATGAAGTAATCTATTATCTCCCTACTCCCTGTGACATCAATTTCCAGTCCCTACCACCAGCTCCAGCATCCCACACATATCTCTGTCAGCCTTTTACTGCCCTCAGACACTTCACTCTTGACAACATTTCTTGTTAAGGGTCAATTTATTACACAGCTGCCATGGACATTCGTGCTGAAATACCAGTTTCTGCTTGAAGAGATTGGGGGTTCAGTTTGTTCTCCTGCTCTGCAGTAGCCTGGTAGCTTCCACAGGGACCTCCCAGGATCAGGCACTGCCAAAGCCAAGGACTTTGTGGAGATAAAGCTGCCTGAATGACATGGCATCTCCCTCTGGGAAGCTTCCTTCTGGTCAGCAGTGCAAGGGAAAGCCCTTTTGGTGTCATTCCACATGGCACATCATTTGTCCATCAGCTGAATGGATTCATAAAGTCACAAATGCAGTTTCTGTGTGACTTGAGGCTTAAGACCAGGGAAGAGAAGCTTCCACCCTGGAGTTTTGAGTCTGTAAGCAGTAATAGCAGCACAGCTCCTCCACTGTATGTCTAGGTGAGGGTAAGTGCTGATATCTTACGCTTTAATTAAAGTCAAAGTCCCAGAAGACTTAAGCTGCAAGGTCTGACCCACTTTTCTTCTGAGAACACTAAAGAACTACTTTGAAGATTTACTTGCACTTGGCCTGCCATGTGCCTACAGCTGTTTCTCTGCAAGGAAATCTGCCCGACTGTATTTTTCCCAGCAGGTAATGCAGAAAGCAAATACCAGAGATCGGACACATAGAGGCAGATTTCCTCACAGAACTATGGCTGTTTAGGAGTAGAGAGGCCACTCATGCGCTCTCTGATCAAGAATCTTTGTTGATGAACCCCCAAATTCCTGAGGTTAGCTCTCCCATCAGGGGTAGTTCTTGGAAGGATTCAGGAGATGGTGGAGAAAACGTGCAGGATTGGAGAAAACCTGAACTGGGCCGTGACTTGGGTGGCAGGGTGTTCACTGCCTGGCCACCCACCTGCTCATGATTCCCTTTCCACACGAGGTGTGGTGGTATGGATGGGCAAACAGTGAAGCTTGGAGTATCCTCCCAAGTCAAACCTACTACTCACGATGGCTGAACTGATTTTGGCTGGACAGGATTGGATGAAATTACTTTGTTTTCTGCTAGTAGTACTGACATGAGTTTGGAGGGAACTGTCTTTCAATCACCTCTATGAAATGTCTTGAGAGGTGTGATCTATGTAGTACCACTTCCTTAGGACTACATGTCATGGCATGAACAGTCCTATAGCTGTCTTTACCAGGACATGCAGCATGCTTTTTCCAGGTCTTGGAGACATAGGATAGACAAACATCTCAGCTTCCACCTTTTAAAAAATTCCTATAGTTGTGAAGACGGAAATGAAAACATGATGCAAGAGCAGTCTGTAGGCACAAAACTGAAAATACCCTTCATGCTTCCATTGTAAAGGGAGTAAGTCAGTTCATTTTAATTTTTGTCTGTTAATGAGATGGTTTGGAAACTTTGCAGTATTTCCAGGCTCAGAAAAACTGGGAGGGGACTCTGTTCCGGGAAAGCCTGAGCTGCTGGAGTGAAGCTGGTGAAGTCAGTGGTACAAATGAAGGTGAAGGTTTGCAAAATCAAACTTTTAAAATGTACGTAACCAAAACAAGCAAGATTTGTCATCTCTTCACGGTCTCTCTAAGTGGTTGGCTTTTCTGTGGTGAATGTCATCTATTCTGAAATCTGTTTTCTTGCTATAAGAAACAATTGATTTTTTTAACTCTTGCTTTTTCCCTGCTGTCATCTGATCATACTGCTTTTTTACAAATCAGCAGCTCTGCTGTAGGTAGCAGTATTCACTGTACCTTATGTACTTTCTGAGCCAGACAAAGGCAATAATTAAAGAGAATACAGAACATGAAGCCTATTTCTCTTGGCACTGCTATCAAAAACTGAATGACTTTATTTTGTTTCACCTTAGCTGCAGTGATTGAAATGTGAAAATATGCTAGCAAGTGGCTCTCTCCTGCCTATTTATTAGGGTTCATTCAGGCAGGTGATGGCCCATATCTAATGCTGAATCTCCATTGCTTCATACAATGAGTATGAAGCTGATCCTTTGGTAAAAGGAGGATCTTAACGCTTAGAAATCATTTTGAGAACTGAAGTAAAGCAGTGCAGTACAATGAAAAGCCCAATTAAGCTAATTAAATACTATGATTAGATGCATATGTTCGCCTGAATACAGGAAGCCACCATAACTATGACATTTTGACTCTAGAACAGCTTCTGGATCACATTTTTCAAATTGCCAAGTTCATTTTGTGCTGCTCAAAAGGTACAAAATTCACCTGACAGCAGCTGACATGTGGATGTGAGAACTTGCCTGAGTGTGTTAGATTCACTGCAGGAGGGAAACAAGTTTATGCCAAGGAACAAAGAGCTGTATGAGAGGTAGGAATAGCAAAGAAAGCGAGTGACTTTCTGCCTGGATCCTTCAGCTAAACAGAGAGTACACCACTGACGACATTGCAATAGATTATCTGCTAGATAAGTCTCTATGAGGTTCAGAGAGCCCTCCGGACACAGACCTAGGTGGCAGGCAGCAGTGTCACCTTGATGCTGCAGCCTGTGTTGCTGTCTGAAATAAAGACAACCTCTGACCATGTTGTGTCATCAGCTAACAGCAAAACCCACTCAGAGCTGCTTTCATGTCCCACAGCTGGGCCTTTGAAGTAAAAGCTCTCCCAGGTATTTTCAGCTACAGTTGAGAAAGAGCTGTGGTGGATCTCTGGTGGCTTCTAGGGCTGAGGAGGAAGAGCACTAAAAGCCTGAGCACCCAAAAGGACACTACCAATTTCTGTGTGTTACGGACTTCAGGGATGTGTGGTTACAATGAGTCAGTGCTGCCAGGGTAAACAACTGCCTGCATCCACCATGACTCCAAATCCAGCTTCTCAGAAATTTCAGCTATATGAAAAAATGGTGTGTGTTTTGGAAGCCCAGCCTGTCCTGGGACTGCATATCATAACTGGCCCCCCGCATTGCTTTTCTCTGGTTGAGTGCAGCAATGAAGTTTCTAGGTACCTTTTGGTGCCAAATGTCATCTTGACTACATTAAGATTATGAATTACTTCTATTAATTGACTGCACATACTTGTGATGCAGAAGAGCATGTGTGTGTCTGCCATATGGAGGCATGGGAATCCCATTTGCAACAGGAGGGTCCACCCTGTCCACCCAGCACTGCCCATCCTCATAATAGGAGTCCAGATCCCCACCTACCCACTGAGACTGATGCAGTTGCAACTTTGGCTCACCCCATACTTACAGCCCTTACTTACAAGAAGTTATTTTGCTTTATTAGCAATTGGTTTTGAGGTATTTCCATGATAATAACAACTATCAATTGTTTGTGTACTGTCCATTTCTAATCCAGAACCCAGTTATGGTAATGAATAAGAGTGTGTCAGAAAGTACCAGCAAATTATACCAAAGAAATCTCAAGATGGTTTCACAACTCATTATTATCATCATATGAGGTCAGGAGGAAATTGGTTTGTTTAGTGACACAATGTTTGATTTAGCAGCTGAGTGACTCACACCAAATTGAAGATTTGTTGCTACACTGAATGCTTAATTGCAAAGATAAGCCATGCTGTTAGTTCAAAGATAGTGTGTAGGCTGGGATGAGCAGATGCCAAAATCATGAAGACAATTACTGAAGTTTAAATTATAAAGTCTGAATTGAAAGCTGTGATTAAATAAGGACTGTTCTTCATTAATCACTATTTAGGTTTTCTCCTCTTTATTTCATTCTTCACATTGATAGAAGCAATCCTATAGAGAGGACCTGAAGCAGAGCTAAATAGCAGTGTCTCATTTGAATCTTGCTTACATGGATCCTCCACTTCCACTATGTAATTAACACCAGTGAAGCTACCCAGGTGCAAAAGTAATCAGAATTTTGGCCTTATTTATTAATTTATTCTGAGATGGGTTGACAGCATGCAGACCTCTCCCATCATCTCTGTGCCCTGCACTTGTCCCAAAAGCCATGTATATGAGCATCATGTAAACCGTTCCAGGTAATTACTAATGCTTGCTCCTTCCTCACCTGCTGTCTGTGGTGCAATCAGGAGCATCTCAACTGAGCTCCCAGCATGAGTGCAGGCTCAGTGTGGCAGAGAGTCTGCAGGGGCATGGAAAAAATGAGGTGCTGAGGTGGGTGCAGCTGGAGCCCTCTTGCTGGGGCTGCCTGGAGCTGGGCAGGGAGACAGCAGTGAGGAGGAAGAGCCACTTTTCTTCTCAAAAAAGTCCATTTTAAAAGTGCTGTCAGAGGCATTACCTGTTTCTTAACTGGAAACTGAGCTTGTCTGTGGATTTAGAAGGGAGATAACAGAGATGAAGCTCTTTCTGGAGAATCAACTATGTCTGTTTAATCTAATGATCTTAACTTTTATCTGATAAAGCCATGAATGATATAAACCATGTCATCAGGAAAAGTGTATTTGGTTAAAACTGAAGCTCCTGGCCTCACGCACCTTGCAGCTGAGCACCAGCCGTAGCCCAGCATTGCTGCTACAACTCATTGGAGAGCAGCCATATTTCCCACCACGCATCCTCTGCGAGGGCCACCTCTCCCAGATCACCTGCCCACCCTCCTGCTGTGGTGTCTTACCCTTCTCTTTAGTAAGACCATCACCTGAGCATCACAGTGCCTTCATTACATAGGGCAGTGGTGGTCCTACCAACACATTCTGGGGTCCATTTGGGTTTGGCCCCTCTTGCGCAGCAAGTGGGGACACAAGGATTCCCCACAGTGGGTTGGCAGGACAAGGGGGTGTCAATACCCCTGGGGAGCCCTGGGCAGCAGAAATGGTCAAGACACGCCTGCGACACCCCCTTCCCACGGGAAGGGACATGATGCAGGAACTCTCCTTCGCTGCTGCGAGCTCCTCGCTTTGCTCACCAGCAGATGGGGTAATGCCTGACACCAGCAGCAGCAGGAAAAGCTTAACTGTTGGTGCAGGAGAGCCCGGATGCTCCCCGCTTCCCCCCGCCCCCGCTTTGAGGGATTGCTGCCGGCTGTGCCCGAGCGGGCACGGCCAAGCGCGTTCGCTGGGCAGGCACGTAGCAGGAACGGCTGTGGCTGGCAGGAGTAAAGGTACAAAGTGTGGTGCAGTAATGCCGCAATTCCCTTCGCTGCGATTAATGTCGTGTTTGCAGGGACGATGCTTGTGCTCATTATTAGACCGCGATGTCCAGCACGGGGTGGCAGCTCCTCAGAGACCTCCGTCACACCAGTGCCCTGTGTGACGGGTGTGGATCACCCCGTCCTGCGCGTCGGTAAGCGTGTCTGCCAGAGCACTTCCCTCTTCTTTAAGTAGAGAGCATCTTAAAAATGCCCTTTCCTCAGCCCAGAGGAGAGGATACAAACTGCTAAATCCCGTGGCTCCTCAAGGAGCTACAGCAGGGCCGTCTGGCTGTCTGGCTGCCGACGGCAGGGCGGCTCGGCTCCGCAGCTGACCCCGCAGCACGAGTTTGTCGGCGGAAAATTACAAGAGGTATTTGAACAGGGTAAGCACACAGCGAAAGCTAAGAACAGAAATCGCCAATAAAATAAACTCCAAAGCTGCTGGCTGAAATCCCACAAAATGGGCGCCAGGAAAGATGCAGGCGTAGGTTTGTGATGCTGTCGGCCTGACACTGCGTGGTTCATGCCGCAGACCGGGACAATATACTGAGGGGAGGCGAGATGGTTCTTACCGTGCCTGCACGGCTCTCCTGGCTGTGACCACAGACCCAAACCTGAGTGGAGATGACAGAGCCCTTCATCTGCAGAGGGCACCCCAAGCACATCCCATTGCTTTCATCACACCCCACATCAGAATTTAACAGCTCTCGTAGTTTTATTTTATTTATTTTTTTTTTTAAGTTCCAGACAATAATATTTATTATAAACACAAAGCCAACGGTCGGTTTTTTCCACTGCTTTGGGGAAGATTAAATAAGGAGCCATGACTTTATGGATGTAAAGAAGCAAAGCAATAATTGGTTTGATTCAGAAATCTTGGTGTTGGGGGGCAAATTGAAAAGCAAAGCTTTTTCTTTTTCTGAGAGGGTACAACTGCACCGAGTGAATCATCACTCCCAAGGGAAAAATAGGGGGGGTGAAAGCCTCCCCACTGCGCCTGTGAAAGTGCTGTCTGTGCCCAGTTGTTCCCGTGAAATAACAATGTTGGCTGCAGGGCTTGTTCTCTCTTGCAAATAGATTAGGGTGCTGCCGCCGTTTAAGCTTATTGGAGATACTGCCCTCAGCTCGAAGGATTACCTTATCAGCAGCAACCAGATGGAGCGTATCAGGGCCATGCCAGTCATTCCACACCTGTTGATCCTACGTGGGAGCCAAAAAATTAATTGCTTAGAAGTGTGAAAGCAAAAACCTAAAATCATGAAAAAAAAAAAAAAAAGATTAAAAGAGAAAAGCAGGGAGGGGTGGGAACTTCTTGCCTGAAACTGGTATCGGTGTCAGCACATTTTGGAGGATGTCTTTCTTATGTGTCATCTGATGCAGTTTGCAAACGCAAGAAGGTGGGAACCCCAGAGAGCAGATAATTTTGGAAAGAAATACCTATTTGGCGGCTACCAGCCTTGTGTTAATTTGCATGCGTATGACTCGTGGAGATAACAGCAAATGCAAAAAGCTTTCTAAAAGGATGCCGCACAGCGATGCTGTCAGCTTCCCGCTCCCCGATGGGAGCTTCCCTTCCTCCCCTCGAAAGCCTTGCAGTGGGGCTGGGGCTCCCTGACGCGTGGCCTCGGCGGGCAGGGAGCCGCGAGGAGGAGCTCCCGTGTCGGCTGAGTCCCGGCACAGGGCGGGCTGTGTCTGCCTCCCAGACTCCCTGTGCTGCGGAGCGTGAAGGAATAGCGCTTCTCAGCTCCCTGCCCATGACAATCTCCAAGTGCCCGAGCGTGAAGAGGATTAGATCTCCACGGCTGCCACGGGAATGTGTACCATGAAACAGCTCGGGAGTAAACTGACATGAGAGCAGGACAGGATAAGGCTTGTTCCATCTTCTGTAAATCACTAATCACATTTTGGGTGATGGGAATAATGACAACAAATTTGGGGGAAATGCATACAATTATGGATATAGAAAAACTGACATTTTTAGCATTGCCTTCTGTCCTGAGGAGCCCCAGAGGTGGGGAAGAAGTGAGGGTGAAGGGATGTTACTCAGTTCCCTGCACCCTTGGGGCCTCATGCAACCACCGCATCAGCACTGGAGGAGGTAGAGGGGTGGGAATCTCACCCTGCCCCACAGCTCGCACGTGTCTCTGAGCACTCTGCATGCTGCTTGATTTTATACACAAAATTTAGGTGCAGCTCTGCCCGTCAGGGGCACGGGCTGTGGCTGGGCAGGCAGCACATAGCCTGGGCTCCACGGCAGCCACCGATAGGCAACACGGCCGAGGGGCGAGCGGGGTGCGCTGGGCAATCCCGGCTGGGGGAGCACGGGCTGCAGCCCCTGCTCACTGCGCACCTCCCAGGCGTGCCCGAGGCTGCCTGGCAGGTACAGACCTCCTGGTGGCAATCAAAATAAGACCAAGAAGATGCAGCTAGTGTGCCTGTGCACACACCGGGGAGACAGGTTTTCTTCCGCTGCCTCTGTAGGTACCAGTAGCCCAAAGATGCAGGTGATGGCAGAGGTTTGTGCTGTGGATAAATGCGGGAATAGCCTATCAAACCCCAGAAGATCTCTGCTCCAAGTAGTTACCCTAGAAAGCCTTATTTCTGGAAAGGTCTTATCATTTTGATTCCCTGAAACTAACTTTGCATGATTCAGACATTTTGCTGCGCCCTACTAAATGACAGTAATCTTTCCTTTATTTATGCATACAGAATGAAAAGAGCACCGCTAGAAACAGCAGGGACCGAGGAGTGCTCCTATTCAATTTGCACAGCACGCATTATTCCTCCTAGTGGTTTTAGCATCCTTTTTAATTAAAATTGGCAAATCTCTTAGGCCAGTCTGCCTTCATGACCTTTAGCCCCAAATTTTTTAACTCTTCACTGGAATAACTGGGCTTTAATTCTCAAGCTTTATCTCTTCTTTTTATTTTCACCCATGAAGTGTTACAGGCAACTATCAGAAATTTCTTATTCTCCTTATTTACACTGTTTCTGGAAATTCATATGGGTTGTGAGATGGAGAGCAGTTAACAGAGCTGAACTATTTTCACGCAAATAGAGGACCATTTTTTAAGCATTGTATTTCACGTCCTGTCATAGGTAACAATGGTTTTGTTGTCCTTGGCATACCAGATGAACTTCTGGGAGCTGGGGACAGCACTGAAACTGAGGTCTATGTATTTGCCACCAACATAAATACACTTTTTTTTCACCTAAGATGCAGCACTGAAAATGAAATGGCACTAGGAGCCTTGTTGGGCACAGCAATGCCACTGTTCATACTGCCATACTGTTGGACCAGGTCCTGGTGTGTTTTCAACAGGGGCTATCAAGGACTCTCTTGGACTCACTCAGTCCCTGAGAAGGGGAGATCACTGAGATCCTGGTGGGCAGTTTGGGGTGAGTCACTGGGCATCATGTGCCTTTTCTGCCATGTTTAGCATTAGGGAAATATGTAGAGCATTGACTCAAAGATCATTAGTACTGGAGTGAAGTTTATGTAGAAAAGATCTACATATCCCTGCTGTAGAGGTGTTGGGTTTCTTCTTCAAAGGTCACTGAAGGCTCCTGCGTGTTACTTGAAGAAATAGGTGCCTTTACCTACCTGACCTATCTGCTAGAAATGTTCTTTCAGATGGGATGAATCACTTTCCTGGAACTGCCTGTTCCTCTCCACTGACTTTAAAGAGAATTATTTGTCTTCATTTGGCCAGCTAAATACCACCTCAGGCAACTGATGGCGGGGGAGAGGGGAGAAAAGCTTTTTCCATTATAAGAAATAGGGCCTGAATTTCTCACTGACTCTTAGTAGGTGAAGAGGTGCCTGATTTAGGGCCAGAGTCTCTGCACAGTTCTCTGTAAGACTGAAGGAAAGCAGACACCTCTAGGGTAATCCTGATTTATGGACAGCGCTGCCCTGGCAGTGCCCAGCTCTCCAGGCTGCAGACAGACACCAGCAGATCCTGCTGCTCTGCAGGCAGCTCACTCCTCCACCCCACACAGCTACAATCAGTCCAGATGCGGTGAGTTAAAATATTTCACAGGAGACATAACAAATGGAAGCAAAAGAAAAAAAACCAAACAACAATTGAAATTTATTGTAGCAGCTCGGCCATGCTTTACATGTACCACGGCAGAAAGCAATCCTTTACAGAAAAGATGTATCTTAGGGAGCCACAAAGGACACCCATGAACACAGTGGCTGTAAAATAGTCATCAAAAATGTGAGTGAGAGCCAGGAGGTTGCAATCCTTGTGCAGAAAAGTTGCGGGGAAGAGAATATAAATACACAAATATTAATTTAATAAACATTATCTGTCAAAAAGATCACAGTAAGATTTTTGTCTTTCATGAAACAACAGTGACATCCAGTGGTACTGTAGGTGTAGCCAAGGAAAGATAAAGCCTTTCACCCCTGAGGTGACAGGTTCTCTCACCTTGGGACAGGCTCCCTGTGCTCCAGCCACTTGGAGGAGGCTGGCAGGATGCAGAGAGCTCCAGTTGCCCACAGCCTGGAGCAGCACCTCTGTAAGGGGTGAACCTGTAAAGGAAAAGAGAGAGAAAGAAAAAAAAAGGTGGTTTTCAGAGCATGCATTTCAGAGGCTTTGTAATTGCACATATAGATTAAAAAAAATCAGCCTGTTTTCTGAAAAACAACATCTGCATGTCTATCAAAGTCTACTTCTATGTAAACAAATGCATCCTATAAAAACCCCTACTCTCAGGCACTTAATTTCACTTGCTCTAAGACATAATTAAAATTGCCTTTTTCTTTTCTTTAATTTCCCCTCCATTTTCTGTTTTCTGTACTAATTTATAGCCTTCTTAAAAATATTTTCCATGGGCTTTCTCTCTAATCTCTTCCAATTTCCCTTTATTTTTCTACCATTTAGATTTGGATTGGCTCAATTAAATTTTCTTTTCTACTTCTGACTGGATCTCTTGAATAAGCTCTCAGGGAGCATCTGCCTCTTTTTGCTGTCATTTTGACTTACTTCCTTATCGCTTTCCATTGATTTTCCCATAGGACTTAATTTTAATCCAATTTACAGTGCCTGTAATCTGGGTAGTTTCTTTTAGTTAGATTTAGATTCCAACTAATTTTCTTTCCATTGACAATTGTCCAACTTTCTTCATTTAAATAATTGTACTCACTCTGTCTCGGCCAGGCTGTTCCCTTTCCAGCTGGGGCTTGCTAGCTCTCGGCTGCTGCTGGCTGGAAAGCAGAGGCAAGGACTGAATGGCTGGGAGATCAGGTGGCAGGAGGCAGAGCATCGCAGGCAGACACCCTCCCCACTGTGGGTTTCAGCTATTTAGTTGTGGCAAGAGCAAGCAGTGGGAATGCAAATCTTTCCTCTGTGTCAGCATCACCAGCAATTTCCAGAGTTCCAGTGGGTGTGGGAACACAGTGCCGGAGGTCATTGGTTCAGCGAGGTCCTGAGGGAGATCAGATCCAGCTTCCCAAGGACCCACGGACATCGATGGGAGTTGGACTCTGTCTGTGTGGGTCTACCACTCCTTCAGTTTGTGGAGGAAGAGTTATTTGCCAGGGTTGCATGTAAAGAGGCATTAACTCGTGGTGTGAAGCCACTACCCTGTAATAAAAGCATTTGAAACCCTCCCCCTCATCCCCGAACACATAATGCATGTTCTTCTACCCACAGTAAAATGGTCAACATTTGCTTTGCCCTTTTTCAGGCATAAAGCCACAGTGACCTGTGAACACTTCTTTCCAGGGTAACTCCAGGTGTTTGTAGCTTTACGATGCTCTTCTCACTTTGGTTTCTTTCTTTTTTTCTGTCATATTTTTCTTGCATAATTTACCCATCCAATTCCATCTTTCAAAGGTAAATAAAAAAGCTGTTTCCTCAGATCTATGTGGGAAATCATAAATGCTCTTATCTCTAATAGCCTAACAACACATTTGGGAAAAAAAAATTCCACACTATAATATGAGCACATTTTTCTCTCAGAAATGTACTTCTTTATAATATTTAATTAAAGATAGAAAAATAGTCTTTCCATCTATTTTCCAGTAGATCTATCTTGCCTTTTTTCTGTAGGAATATTGGTCAATATTCCTACAGATATTCCTCTTAGAAATGAGATAAAAAGTAGCTGTGATTGAAAGCAAAGCTGCAGTATTTTCTGCTGCTTACATTGAACTACACCACCACAAACCTCGGCTGAATCTATTAAGAAACATTATGTGCTCTTTCCCTGCCATACACCCATCTTTTGTGCTGTTGCCAACTGGCTCAATCTTTCATCAGCAAATAATTTTCACTTAATGAGAATTTACTCTTAAGCGCTTTCTTCCTCAGGAGCACACATTTCCTCTTCTTCCAGCACGAGTCTTTCTGTGCAGATTGCAGCAGCTATTGGAGCATGATGAGCCTTATTACAGGTATTGATTTGTCTTAGGCTGCTGTCTAGACAAACTATTTGCATTGAACCATCACCCCATCACACACCCACACAAGGATCTGCCTCTGTTTTTCAGTGGCTACTTGCTTTACTTGTGGGGCCATAGGCAGGCTTACTCTGGTCAGCTCAGGTGATCCTCTGCAGCTGCACTGCTCCACACCTTGTGAGGACACAGTGAGCAAAGGTGGAGGCTGCCAGGGACCGGCACATCTCACAGACTGCACGGGTTTATTTTTAGATCAGTACATCAGACACGCGTTTGACTGACGGGAACTTGGTCTCAGCTGCTCCTTCTCTAAGTGACTTTTTGAAATAGCTCAGTGCTCTTCCCTGCAATGACTGCTCTACATTTCCACTCCTGAGATCCCTGAGAGTGAAGGCTGTCTGAGCACTGCAGGAGGAAACTAGAGAGGCATAGGAGGACAGTGAGGGCAGCACCTAGCCATAAACATGGGCAGGGTGAAAGTCATGACAAATATCTTCAAGATGCCCTATTATATTGTTATCTTGACATAGGCCCATTTCTTGCTATACTCCTTGCACTTGCATAATTTTTAGCAAATAAAAAGTCCCACCAGAGATATGGAGCCCAAATTTTGCTCTCTAATAATGTGCAAAAACACTTGAAGAAAGCTGCCTGGGCAACATATTATTGTTGTTCACGTCTGCATTGATGCTTGCTGTGTTGCATACACTGTGTTGTGTAAACACTTGCTCTCAAACTATACTTCACTTCTGAGGAAACTTCTGCCCTGACACTGAATATTACAGCTCCATGCAGGCCTGGGCAAAACTTTCCAAGGAACAATTTGCAAACACAAGGAGATTAATTTCCTTCCAGAAAAATTCTCTGAAAGAGATTAATCCTGTTTCTTTATTGTCTCCAGTATCACACTGGGGCTGGTTTTCGTGTACCCGGAGATCTGTACTGAAGTGCTGTTCAGTACAGCTGCTCAATATTTGTATCTTCATTTTTTTAAGGGCCACAGTGTTATTTGCAGCCTCCATTTGTCTTCTTCTTTTAAAGGGAAAAAATGAACAACACAACCATTATCTTGTCTGGTAAAAGATGAAAGAAGTCTTGCTCTAGAGCAATTTTAAAATCATGAGGCTGTTTCTCTACAGCAAGATGTGTTAAAGCAATGAAAAAGTTGTGCTTTATCCCCTCCTTACCTCTGCTGCATCTCTGGTCCCAGCTTCCCAGGCTGCATGGTACCATGAATGAATGAGAAGCACTCCAGATTGGGAACAGGGCCTCAGCTGCCCCAGGCAGTGGATGTCCTTGGTCATGTGTCCTCCTCTGCAGGCTTCATTGGGCTGTGTGGCTCAAGGGTTCCTGTGCAGGAGATCACACTCAAGAAAAAGTTCTGTCACCAGCGCATCCTCGGGCATCCTTGTTTTGGTGGATTCAACACTCTCCTAAAATGTGGGAGACAGAGCCTGATCACTCCCAGCTGAGTAAGTCCTGCAGCCCTGGCAAAGTGCCTGAACTAGCACACAGCCCTCCCAAGAGAACCAGTCAGACTAAACCCACGGGGCATTATGGCACCTACCATACCCCTCTGGGTCTGGAGGAGCCCTGTGTTCCCTCAGATCTCCCCAGGCAGTCGATGCAGGGAGTAAGGCCCCACTTGAGGTGAGCTGGATCTCTACTTACAGTACCTTTCTCCATGCAATACAGAAGTTAGAAAGAATGGGCATTCCCTCCCCTAAAGTTCTGGGGACACAGTGGACAAATTAAACTCCTAAAGTGAACATTAAATCTACCTCACACATACCCTAGAAACAGCAAGCTTACAGATATGCTTCCCTTCTCTAATGCGACCAATTTATAGAGTTATGACATTAGGCATAATTAGTTGTACTGCTGCATTTGCAATCAATTTTAAATCAGCAACTTCTGTTTGTTTGTTTGTTTTCAGTAAAACTGTCTCAGAGTCTGAAAGTTAAGTGCAGATTAAGAAATAATTGGAGATGTTTATAGTTCAAGTCAGGCAATCTCCTTAGGGATTTGAGGGCTGTTCAGAAGATACCTTTTGTCAATCACCACTGGACCTCTATCTCATGAGCACTTCCATGCAGTCAGCAGCTTACATTTTCAGAAATGACCAGTGGTCACTGAAGCTTGATATGAAGGAATTGCTATCTGCCTGTACACATCTACTATGGTGCCTGAAATCAGATCCTGAAAGTGCAGATTTGCAAGGCCACTGGCCACTTGGTAAATACAGGACAAGGTGTGTAAGTCTTTTTCAGATCTTTGGCATATACATTTAGTTCCTTACATCTTATAGACTATTGCAAAGTAGGGTAATAGAACCATGAGTAACTGTAAGGAAGCAGAAGTAGGTATTTGGGTGTTCAACCCTGACTAAAGGAGCTGTATTCAATGAAGTCAATTTAACAGATCCCTTGGTATACATGCTCCCTTAAAAATTTTACCTTGAAGGGAAATTATCCGGGGAAATACTATCCTTCATTGGCATAGAAAGAAAAGAAGTGATTTCATACTGCTTGAAATGACAGAAGCTCTTCCAATTGAACTCGATGGGAGCAAAGCCTGTGTTTCCTGGTCCTCGTGTCAGTGCGGCTCACACAGGCATGCAGCTCTGTTACCATAGCACCAGGGCTTCTCCTCTTACCAGCACATTTGCCATCAAGTGGTGGCTAAGATTTTTTTTCTTAAATCCAAGAATCTAAAGCAAGAAACACTTTAATGGAAAATCTTAAAAAGGAAATATATGCTCTGGTATTATTATATTGTAATAAGGATGCTAAATCTGCGAGTTTCCCTTTGATTTTTCTGTCTCCTCTCTTGCAAGATGTTGAATTATCATCTTCCATCAATATACTATAATTTCCACTATCCAGAATGGAAATTTGCCATGAACTATTAAAAATTGAGAGAAGAATACATATGGGTACTTCATCTTATCACAACACTGTATTTTGTTTCTTACCATGACATATATTATAGATACTGCACAAATTGATAGACAGTAAGGGCAAATCCCTATTCAGTTTTGGGTCAAGACCAAATTAAACACATAAAATAACAAAGCAATGAGAACAAAGTAGTAATACCTCCTTATATTTTCAGCCTATGGCCTGGATTTAGGAACTTCAGGTATTTTTGTGGTTGTGAAAAATAAAAGCCTCATCATCCAAGATCCTTCATTCTTGCCTAAATAAATAGTCACTTTCAGAGCACTTTTGATCCCATTGCACTGAGCAATAGTCTGGGCTGTTGATGTTCAACTAATAGTCATAATTAAATAGGATAACTTTGACCCCGTGGTTACAGTTTGTAAATATAGAGACATTTTTTAAAGTGCTCAGTTTGTGTTCTGGAAGTAGTTAATCATTTACAAATATCTAAAAGCATATTTTTCAGCTCCACCAAAAAGCTTTTGACTCAACCTATACATTTTTATTGGTTTCTCTTCTCTCATAAATCAGCATATTCTCATTAAGTGTCAGGAAGGCTGACTTTCCACTGCTGTCTTCCCATAAATTTAGTATCTTTTAATCAAAGAAGGAAGCTTTGTATTGTAGCAGGCAGCTTATAATGTGGCTTTTACCAAGCTGAGCCACTTATTTGTAAGCCTCTCTATTAGGGAGCTACAGATAAGCCATTTGAGAACTGGGTAAGGTCTGACAGCTGGAGCCCAGGGTCTGCTCTCGGTGATACTGATGCAGAACTGGAGCAACCGCCCTGGTGTTAATAGCTGGATGTATAAAAGTTGAAAAGTCCTCCAGCCACACACTCATCCATCCCAATGTGCAGGTGTTTCTTCTCTAGAGCTTCCAGTTGTTATCGGATGAAATATTTTGTTCAGAGGGAAACAGGAGCCCCATTCTGTTTTTCAGCACCCTTTTAATCTTACAGCAGGATTAAAATGCTTTTTGGTTTAATGCTAATCATATGCCCCCTGATTCTAGAGTGACCTGGAGTTCCTGGTTTGTGTGGTGTGACAAGGCTGCTTCTGAGAGGATTAGAGAATTGTGCATGTCATTTAAGGTCAAAAAGGTCTCCCATTCATTTTCAAAATACCAAAACTTCTTTTCCTAAAAATTCAGTTTCTCTGCAAATACATCTATAACAATAATACTGAAAGTTAAGGTGCTTTTTTTTCACTTCAGAGGCCACTCTGGCAAAGGAAGCACCCTACATATGATCAGTAGTGATAACAGTGTGCTCTGACTGCCAGAGCGGACACCCTGAGGTACCCCCAGCCTCTGGCTCCCGAGAGAAAATCTCCTTTGGCACATTATTGTCACACCAGTAGGGCATACCCTTGTTATGAGATTTCTCCTTTTGCCAAGCTGGCATAGTGGTTATTTCCTTTACTTCATTTTCCCCCTCAGGCAAGACCACCTAGAAGATTAGGTTCAGGATTATGCACACATGGATTAAAATCTCCTTAAGAGACAAAACATCTGTCTGTAGACCTGCTACACATTTTGAAAAAAAACCAATTTTGCCTGCTTAGCCTGCTAAGTTCTCAGACACAGTCATGAAAGACAGAGAGACTAAATCACCTTGGAGAATCAAATAATTTCATCATAAATTAGCCCTTGCCACTTTTCCAGTTGATAAATATAGCAACATTTTTCAATATCTTTTCCTAACCCTCTGTTACATTTAACTGGAAAATTTAGTTCGTGCGAGAGAGTGATGCAAGACATTTGAAGGTTTGGAGTCTTTGTCAGCAGAATTGATTGGCAGCCTGAAGCAAAAATAGCTCATTATAGTGGGAAATATATAGAATAGATTAATTTCTTATTGCATTCAAATGATTTGGGGGAGGGAATTTTCTATGCTAGCTTAAACTCCTTCTCCCTTTCCTCCTGCCTCCTATGACCTCTCCCACACATACTTAGGTGATTCCTGCTGATATTTTTAATGCTTCTTTATTGCTATATATATATTTTCAAATCTTTGAGTGTTTAATCTGTCCCAAGAGCAGAGGACTAAACAGTGAAAATAATCTTACCCACCTCAGCTGTATCTGAACTGATCTCCATCTTCAAATAGTTATTCTTCTTAGGCGTATTAGCTTTGTTTAAAAATATTTCATTAATTTACTTGATTTACAGATTCATTTAATATTCAAATGTTGTCTATGGGAATATGTTCCATATAAGATCAGATTAAAATCCTTGACTTGGGAGAGAGATGTATAGAGAAGGTGAAAAGTTAGTGACTGTTTCTCATATGTAACAAATAAAGGGCGTTAAATGACATTTCCAGCAAGTCTCAAAAGATGAAGCAATTTGTCACAGAATCCATAATTAAACTGTGGAATCAGTTGCTGCCACAAAGTATTGAATGTGGATACCCATGCAAAGCTGGGCACTGGAGATACGATAATGAGCTAATCTGAGCTTTTGTCCAGCTCACCCCGTTGGGTCTTACGCTCTCAGGTTCTTGTTGTGTTTCTTACATTGCATCTAGAAAATTTAGCAATTAATCTAGTTTCAGAATAATAGATAATAAGTAAGTCCATGCTAATCCATGGATGTAGTGGGAATTCTTTCTACATACGCTGAAGGCATAACCCTCATTCCATGCAGACAGGACTCATACAGCTCGGGATGACTTCCTGGCCCTATCCTGGCCCATTCAGCATGTGAAACAGATGAACCCTTTTGTTTCTTAGCCCTCAAGGAGACTGATCACATTCAGATGGTAGATGGCTTTTTGAAAATAAGAAAACAGAATTTGAATAGACATGCATGAATACTTTGGCAGGGAAAAATGTTTCCTTTTTGTGCCAGTCCTTCATTGCCCTCTCAGGTAAATACATTGCCTGCCAAGGAGATCTAATGTTTGTATGGACACAGAAATACACAAATCTTCACCACTGTGTTCCAGGAAAGGCAATAGGAATGCAGCAGCCTGGACTCAGAAAGTCTAATTACAGTCAGACTTCAACTTTATGTCTTTTCCCCTCCCTTTAAAAAAGAAAGAATACATCTGTATGGCTTGGAAAGTTGTGCCTGAAAGCTTCTGGCAGCATTTCGCATCATCCATTTTCAGAAGCAAGCCAAAACTTTGGTGAGGGGAACCTTGCACAGCCCTGGGATGAGACTCAGCAGAGAAGCCCAGGTCAAGGCTGCTCCTTCCTGAGCTCTCTGCCCCAGTGCTCCAGGGGTAGGATGATTCATCATGCTTCCAGAATGCACTTTTTGGGAAAACTTGAATGCATTTAAGTAACCACTGCCTATTCTTGGGGGTCAGCTATGAAAGCACCTCAGAAGGCTCTGCACTCTGTTTTTCTTTTGTAAACTGTGCACCTGAGGATTAGATAAACCGAGGACATGACCTGAACTCCATAGTCATGAAGTCCAACGATCTGACCTGAATTCATTGTCAAGCTGACTTGAACTCCTCCGTGGTCCTGACCTGAACTCCACAGTAAAGCTGGGCTAGTAAAGGTACATGGAATTTTCTTTAAAACAAGGGAAATTATGTGGCTTGGTAGCCTGTTATAAGATAAAGAGAAATTTAATCTCTTTGCTTCCTTGTTCCCTAATGATTTAGAAATATCAGGCTTTTCAGGTGGACCCCACTTTCTTAGGAGTCAGAGTGTGCTGTAATTCTCTCCTCCCTCCTAACTACAGCAGAGCTTAAAAAAAGTATTGATAGCTTTTTATATGTATAACTCATTTGTGCATATGTTTTGGCAAGGTTGGAAGAGCATTTGACAGCTCACAGAAGGAAGAACCTCTGTCACTGTGTGGCTGCCCAAGTTGTCCATGTCCATTTGCCCAGCGAACACACAGGATACCCTCTTGTAGAAAAGAAGGTCAGACAATGCAGTGTAGAAGTTCCACATCATTTCATCAGTGCTTCAGCCTTTAGGACTCTCAGAAGGATCAGTATGCATCTGTTTGTTGTGGCACTGGGGAAGACAGGATACTTCTTTTTAGTCACCCCAATGCTGTTTTTCTAGGCTGATGCACTGTTTCAAAGTCATGTACCTTCACATGGCAGCCCTTTGTCTTCTTTGCTACTTCTGATTGAGTTTTTTTGTCTCCTCCATCTTGGCAGCTCAACAAATCAGCTTCATTTAATTTGAAATAAAGACAATGGATGAGAGCATTGAAAATTTCCACTCTTTCAGAGGAGAAGTAGTAGTCAATAAGCAGCTGCCACATGCACAAGCCCTTTGTGAGGGCTTTTCTCAGACTCAGCAGGGGAAATGAGATTCAGGAAGACTGTGTAATCAGTGATTCTCTCAAGCTCCTGAAAAAGGGCAAATAGACTTAAACATCCAAATTAAAAAATTCAGATGAATGGGCCATGAAATACAGTACCTACAAAACTAGCCTGCTTGCAGTGGTGCTCTTCACTTTGCAGAGAATGTGGCTCCTGTGCATGAATAGCTGTGGGGAGAAAAGGAAGAGAATAGAAGACAGCTGTGCAAAATAAATATCACTTCTGTTTTAAACATAAAATATCTCTAAGCTCATCAGGGTTTGTAATAGAGGGGTATTATTTTTCGTAAATGAAAATGTCAGAAGTCCAATGTAAGGGTTCGTGAGTTTAATAGAAATGGTCTCTGTTGTGATGGTGCACTTTATATTCTAGTCACGATGCATCAGCAGTTTATTCTGGAGTTCATTCTGAGGAGGTAATGACTAGGAAAATGACAAAGAAAACTGTTACTGACCATTAGTGAGCAATCACTCTGTCATATTACCAAGATAATTTAGATAAATATGGGGTTTAGCTGTCTCCAAGGGAGACGGGATGCTGATATCTTAGATAGTGCTGCTTTTTAAAGCTTTTCCATTTGATGAATATATATTTTTGCCTCAAAGACATAGACTAGTTTCCCATATCTTCCTGATGGAAATAGTAATAGCTCATTTCAGTGCTGTCATTTTTGCTCAGTTGTGTAAAGCATGAAGCTACAGAGTTTTGCAGCAAATATGGAAAGCTCTGTTTGGAAACATAAGGTATTTAATAAATGAATGTAGAGCATACCATGTTTTTCTTCAATTGGCTTCCATTATTTTAGCAGCTGCTAATTATGCAGTGTTGATATTTAGAGAAAGAGTAACAGATTTATCTGTTCCATCTGGATAATCAGGCTTTTAGAGCATATCCTTCTACCAACATTGGACTTAACTCTTCCTGTTCCTTTCTTCCTCCTGAGGCGCCATCAGGTTAAATTAAAAGGTGCAAAATTCGGTTAAGATAACTAGATAATTTTGTTCTAATTTTTAGAAGTAGTTTCATTATAGTCATGACTGGCATTAAATGGCTTACAAGGAGCTGCACTGGATCAGCTGGATGTTAAGGCATGGATTCATAATACACAGCCCAAGACTTTCAAGATCCATCTGCCAACACTAGGTTTAGGCACCCTGTATAACATGGGCTTTTCCATTTTGTACATCAAATAGCACATCTTTCTTCAAAAGTATATAGTTTTGCAGGAAGGTTTTGCAGCAGTCAAATGATTGCCCAGATCTAAAATCAGATATTCAGATACAGAGGATCCAGAAAAGCAAGGTTTGCATGTTGTACATACTGAGTTATACATGCACAAGGCAATCTTGCACAGCATGCGGAAGAGCTGTAAAGCCATTTCTGTAAAGAATTCACTTACCATTGTACTCATAACATCCATATGTCCATGAACTGCCCCAAAATGGATGTGCATCTACACATAATGCTTGGCAGGAGCCACCCAGCCCCACTTCCATAGCCTGAGCTTTCATGTTTGAATTGACTCCACATTCTTGAGCATTGTCAAAGTTACAAGTTTTACCTGGAACATAAAATATTCTGAGCCATGACCAGAGGGAGGTGCAAATCATCTTGATTCACCTCCAAAGTCATCAGGTCTTGAGGCACAAATGATAATTTGTATCTTCAACTTTAGTAATCTTTTTACTAGGAATCAAACTAAACAAAAGGAGGACTGTCAGAGTCTCAAGAATCAATGGATGGGATGTGGTGGAGCTGAAAGAACAGAACTGGTGCAGGGGGCTTCTTGTCAATGGACAGACTGGAGATGCAGGCTCTACTGTGTCCTGGAGTTTGATGGGATAGAAATGATAGCTGGACAGTGTATTTGGATTAATTTAGGATGTAGAATAAAGTACCGTAGGTTTATCTGGACCTGAGATTCTGTGGGGCTGAGATTATATGGGTCTCTGCCAGTTCATGAGAATAATCAGTAGCTCTGACTGCAGCCCACAGGCACACACTCCTCTGGAGTAGGGAGCCTTTGCTCTCCGAAAACTACTTAACTTTTTGCAGAATCAAGTAATGAGTTCTCAACCCTGGTGTCATCAGTTCTGAGTGAGAGCAGATACAACCACCAAAACTAAACATACACTCAGCAAAATAATGAACTCATTTTGGATGCTTGGGGGGCAAGTAATCCCTCTCTCCTGCAGTCACCCTTCCTGTGGGGAGGCACTCCCTGTGCTTGAAGGTGAAAATGATCCAATGAAAGTATAATTATTAAAGAATAAATTTTCACCATTAATATATCACTGATAGGATTCACTCAATTGGTTTACTCTGTTGTTTTATTGTACTCAGGTGAGACTTTCCTGCTTTTTTTCAATCTGCTTTTTTTTTTGCAGCAGAAGTCGTATTGAACATGCTATGCCATGGCTATTTCCATAGCAACAGACTCTTCTAAATCTTGATTAGGATTTCTTGGCAGTGCTGTTTTCTCAACATCTGGTTTTTGAAGAAGAAAGTGTAATAGGTTGGATTAAAAACATGGCCATAAGAGTATGAGTGGCTGGTTATAGTTGTACAAATGACCATTTCTTTAATAACTTAACCCTTTTAACCCTTTTAAAGAAACAACTTGGAAACAGGGTTAACCAGACACTGCTG
>JAWWES010000081.1:16004258-16017534 GCA_035583135.1 Lophotriccus pileatus | reverse complement strand
TTCCTGCCAACAAAGACAACCGTTATCCACTCATTCCTCATGTCAGGAAAATGATGTTAAATGAGCAATTGGCAGGTCTGTTTGAGATGTGGCTGGTAACTAGTGGGTGTCATGGGACTGAGAGATCAGTCTATTTTAAGGGCACAAGAAGCTGCTGTACTTGCTGTTGTGTATTGCAAAGGAGAAAGATCCCTCCTGTCATTAATATCTGAACTATCCAGTCTTAACACCTGCAATAGGTGAAAAAAGCAGGACAAATATTTCAAAAAGAAACACAAGGTTTGTTTACATTTTCAAGTGGTGGCAGCAAGGACACTTGATCGGTAACGATTTGTTCCATGGCTTATTACTCTCCCTACTTAAAAAAGGTTTCATTTCAGATCTGCTGAGTTTGTTGAGCTTCAGCTTTGCATCCCTGTAGCAGCCAGCTAGCCCTGTATTACCGCAGGGCTATCTTATTGAGGCTGCCCCACCCATGTCCAACCACTGTCCCATCCAACTCCTCTCCATGGCCCCAGCCATGTCTGTGTGGCTCATACACAGGACGTTGCTGCACCCCTGGCTTTTGCTGCCCCTGCCACATGCAACACATGAAGTTTTTGAGGAGAAAGGAAGTAGTGTGAGGATTAAGTTCCTTTCACTGAGCACCACAGCAAGAGCAAAGACAGTGCATTATCTTTGCAGGTGACTAGATGATTTCCCAGCTGGTTCACCAGTGGGGCTTCCTCAAGGCGTTGTCTGTTTAGATATCCAGAGCAGAACAATGGACACGTAGTCAAGAAATTGGTTTTCTAGATGCTATCACCAAGCTCTGAGACATGGGTATCGGTGCAGACCCATCTCTCACCTTTGGAGCTGGGACTGCCTGTGTGAGAAGCTGATACCTGACATGAATAATCACTCTGGATTTTAGCATCAGCGTCCACATGTATTTCTAGTGTAAAGCAAAGACCAGCTGTGTATTTAAGAAGTTAAAAAACAAGGAAACATAAGAATTTGGACAATTGTATGTTATACTGGTTTAAAAAAATGTCTTATTCGGCATTTTCTCCCACAAGGTGTCATTTGGATGAGGGGGAGAGGGGTGTGGAAGGAGGAGAGTGTCTTTCTTACACTCTCTCCTTCAAAAAACTTGTATCCAAATAAGGTAAAACTTAATAATCTCACCCAGGACAATTGTTTGGATTCTAATAAAACATGTAAATATTGTAGAGATTAAAATTATCTTGTCAATAGAGAGAATCTTTAAAAGTTCACACTAAACCAGAGGGAATGTCTCCTGACACAGGCAGCTCAGTTCAGCAGGATGCCCTATGACTGTGGCTTTGCAATGGAAATCCAGTGAAGAAACAAACCACTTTTCTGCTGTTTTCTGCATCCTCCTGTATGCACAATAATGTCAATTAGCTGAAGGGCTTGCAAGGCGTTCCCTGCTTGTGTGCCCTCATTTAGTAGGCACATCTGGCAGGGTCACACTTCACTAACACTAACTGGTAGTGTATAAATGGGTGAGAAACAAATGGAGGAATATTATTAGCTCATATGAAACTGCATCAGTCATGTTAAGACAGTTTTAAAGTAATGGCTATTGTAATTTTAATTAGAAAATGAATACCCTTATTAGCATATAGCAGAAAACTGTAGTTAGTTCTTCACCAAGAATATGTTATGCCTGTTGATCTTGTATAACTAAGCAATAACTCTGAGCTCTTCTAACAAGAAATGCATCAGAATTTTATTGGGATAATGTCTGGTTTTGGGGAAGTCACATAGTTAAATCACCAAACAGATGAGAAAACAAATCTTGGCTGACTGTAAATGCAAAATGGTGGAAGGCAATCAATAGCAATTAGTCCATCAGTGCTTATTCCTCTTTGTTTTCTCAGCTGCAACTAAATTACCTGTTTCTCTACAAAAA
This sequence comes from Lophotriccus pileatus, assembly GCA_035583135.1. Taxonomy (NCBI): domain Eukaryota; kingdom Metazoa; phylum Chordata; class Aves; order Passeriformes; family Tyrannidae; genus Lophotriccus; species Lophotriccus pileatus. Next base: position 16,015,616 of record JAWWES010000081.1, on the reverse strand, counting down.
AGGACAACCTAGGAGCATAGCTACTGCTACTTGTAACACATAATTGAGATGTTTTATGTTTGAAGTGTTTGCAAATATTAACTAAATAATCTTCAGAACTTTCCATCATGCATAACCAAGTAATAAACTGCTTTCTAGACCTTCAAGGCAAAATTAAGATGTATTTGGTGAAATTTAAAGGTCTGCAAGCAGCTCAGATGTATTTTTAGAGAAAACTGTATTAAGTAGAGTGTTTTCTCCTCACACACAAGTTCCAGTTTGATCTTGTTAACTGTCTGTGTCTTTAGCAACTTTCAGGACCTGTAAAGACAAGGTAAATTGGGTTGCTGCGAGGCTGTCAGGCAGCCACGGCCCCGCTGGCCTGCTCTGCCTGTGCTGAGCCCTAGAACCCTGCACGGCACCTGCTGGCACTGATGAAGGAAGATGTGAAGACTGGCAGAGAACCAATTACTTTCAAAAGAGCTGTGATATATTTTCCAAAAGTACTTACTACCCTCTTTCACGTACCAGCAGCAGCAGACCAGCCATATTAATGATCTTTCACTGTTCCTGTTTCCTCATTCCCAAACCCAGTCAAACTTTATCCTAGTTCAGTTGCTTCTCCAATGCCTTTATAGCCCCTCTCCCTGTACCCTGGTTGTCAGATATGCTGTATTTTATTCTATACGCCCCCTGTGCTTGTGTTAGCAAGACAGAGAAATTGCATAACACAAATAGATCTTGTTCAGGAAGAAAAAGGACACAGGCAGGGCAGCAGTAACAGAGATCAGAAAAAGATCAGAGTAGAAATTGTATTTTAGTGTAGGTACAGATTTGCCTGGTCATATACCAGAGCAAAGAGGGCAGTGAGACATGGATCACACAATTGCATCTTACCTCTCTGGTAGAATTACACATTTCTAATGTAATACAAAATGAAGAAACGGCTTTTTGCACAGGATGGGGACAGTCAGTTCCCAAAGTGCTCCTGAATTGCTCAGCTGTATCCTACAGCAGCTTCAAGTCTGGTGGTCCAGGGCAGGCTACACATGACAATTCATATCTAGGGAAGGTACCTGCGCTGGCCTGGAGCATTCCATTGTCCATGAAATGAGAAAGGGCAGCCAGTACATTACCGAGGAGGGATGCCAGGGAGGCTGAAATATAAGATAGTTCTGGAATGTTTCCCAAAAATTTGGAGGTATTTCCAAGCAAACTGAGGCAGCTGCCTTGTGTAATAGTTGTGATATCTTGACTTCAAGCAGTTATCATTCCTGCATAGCTAGCTGTGATACCAAGGGAAGAACCTTCCTTCCCACTCAAGGCTGTATCTATTTAACGTCAAAATTAAAGAGATTAAATTTGCAGTGTGAAGCCAGTTCAGACATGCAGAGGAGGAGTCCCCCCTGTACCAGTGCTATTGAACTGAACATCAGCTGGTGCCCTGGACCAGCACACCTTCACTAAGTGAAGGTACTATTGTAATTAGAGATCCTGAAAACCTCACACCTCCACTGCTGCAAGTTCCCTGCGGTTCAGAGTGAAACTGTCTTGTTTGGGCACATACGAGAAACAAGGAGTCTTGGGAGGGAGCAGGAGCACAGAGGAGCTGAGGGGAAAGATCTTACACTTGCTGGGTCATTAGGAGAATGGACATGTAGTGCACATGAGCAAGGTTTGGTGCCATCAACTTCATGGATTGAAGACCATAACATGTCTCAGGATAATGCTGTTTAAAGTATTTATCACTAGGGAAGAAGTGATAGAAGGAATCCCATTTCTTGAAAATTTGTGGGGTTTTTATCAATATTTACATTTCCTCCCACCCACACAGAAATAGAGTGAGACTAATGCTCTCCCCTACTAAGCCATACACCATTTTCAGTAATTTTCTTTTTGTCTAAGTGATTCTTCAAGTATTTTAAAGAGCAAGGAGGACAAAAGCACCTTTCACAAGGATAATTACCAAACACACCTGCATCAGAAGAGGGGCTCGTATTTGATTACTTTAAAGAAGAAAAAGAATCCAATGACAAACAATGAATTATAAATCTATTATTTGGGATCACTCTATGACAATAAATCAATGGCTGTATCTCTCAGTTCCATTTTAAGCCTCTGTAAACTTCTCAGTACCCCTTAATTGGTTTGATTCTCTTATTGATTTTTTTACAGCTTGCAGGGTCACTAAGGTTGCACAAAAGCTCTATCTTTTCTGTGCTACTCTGTGTTGTCACCCACTGTGTAACTAGCCTCCTGCTACCTTTTAAAATCTTAACTTGCTCCCTTACAATATTTGACACAAAGAACTAAAAATCATCACTAAGCATATAAGAAGCTCATTGCCTGTAAAATACTAAATTTTTAAATAATTTTGATATTGCAGAACCTTATTATAGGGGTTTTAGCATGACTGAGGTTGCTTACATATTTCAATACTTATGTCTGGAAGGGAGGAAAAAAAGGGGAAAAAGGCAGAAAAAGAAGAAAAAAAGGAATAATTATTCAGAACTCAGTGGCCTGAATTACTACTCACAGTAGATACAGGATGGTGTACCTCCCCTCCATCCTTGTCATCACCTGCAAGGGTTGCTAATAGACATTATGAGGATCTCTAAATAGAAGTGCTAATAGATGCCATTCTAATGCTGTCCATCATAACAAATTATAATAATTTACAGCACATCCACAGAGAGGTAGGAACAATGCAGAGATTAGTAATTGAAATAATGCGGTGGCAATTAAAACACTTGTGGTTAGCAGCTGCTTCTAAATTGCTAGAAAAGGGTATTTATATAAACAAGGGCTTTCCTTTACCAAAAAGGGGCTTGTGTGTTGAGTAGGTTTTTCTGGTCTCTTTTCCAGTTTTTGGGCTTCTAGCAGCAAATGCAAAAGTTCAGCTGCATGACCATATTTACTCCTTTCTCCTGTGAAGAGCTGCATTAGGGCATTTGTGTGACTGGGTGTCCCCTAGTAACAAACCAATAAAATTACACTGAGTAATAAACCGCATTCTTAATTTGTAATCCAAATACAGATATTTAGTTTCTCATACACTTTTTTGAAAGGTCTTCCTTAGGTATTTTGAGACTCATCTGAGACTGTATTTTAAAGAAATGTTTGGTCTTTAGACCTTCAAGGTGGTTCCTGTTTGAGGGATAGGATTTGTCAGAACTACCTTTCTATGGAATTGCCTTCTATTCCTGAGGATATGCAGAGGTATAGCCTTGCCACCTAAGGACATATCACTGGCATGTCACTCTTCTGATTGATCTAGATATTTTCCAAACATAAATAAAACAAGATATTATTTGAACCCGCTTACTGTACATATTATTAACCAACTAAATTTCTCTTTGTTTGCAGAACCAGTACATTCAAGAGATATTTCAGTTGCAAGGGGCCAAGGTGTGAAGGGTCTGGGGCCAGGGTTGGCTGTGGTGCAGGGCACAGGGAGATGGGGGAGAAAGTGGGAAGGAGAAAGGTAACACTGGCTGTGAAGGACTGTATGTTTCAGCACTTGGGTACCAGCGGGATGGTGTGACGGCAGGGCAGATGTATCTGGGAGGTGTGTAAGGGGCACATTTGTGCCCCACAGAAGACAGGGCAGGCAGAAAGCATTGGTACAGGGTCATCATACATAATATAATGAGTTTCTGCGGTTGATGTTTCTAAGGCAGGGAATCTAATTCCAATATGATTTAAGAACAAGGTAATAAGTGAGCAAAGATGCTTGCTAACTTGTTTATTTGTGCCTCTAATGGATGCAACAAGCTAGGGAGAAGATGTTTCTAGGAAAAGCAAAATGAGTAGTATTAGAGACATCCTAGTCTACTTCACTTTATAAAGACATCCCCCCCTTTACCCTCTCTGTACAGAAAGTGTTCTTATAACATGTGTTCAAAAACATCTTGACAAAAGGCAATTTTCAGTACCTGCTGACAATATGATGCACTAATAATCTATCTTTACCTTTATTTTCTATAAGGAAATTCTGTAGAGGAAGCAAAAAGAGAATTTTTTTAAGAGAGAAAGAAGAAATAACAGAGAAGAGCAATTTTATCTCCATGAATTGAATGCTGTCAATTAAATGATCAAGTACAACAGTGTGGAACAGTAATATATTAGAAATGTTTTTGTTACTTTTTATAGACCACTGACTGTGATTTGACTACTGTCAGCAAACATATGGAAGGGATGAAGATTTCTCAAAGCACATTTTTTTCAGGAAATAAAGATATTTAGTCAAAACATCAGGCAATACAATCTATTAGTAAGAAATTAAAAGTGAAGAATATCAACTTGATAAGAATCATAGAATCATAGGATGGTCTGGGTTGGAAAGGACGTCAGAGATTATCTAGTTCCAACTCCCTGCCATGAACAGAGACACCTTCCTCTAGACTAGGTTGCCAAAACCCCATACAACCTGGCCTTGAACACTTCCAGAGATAGGTAGGACATCTACAACTTCTCTGGGCAACCTGCTCCAGTGTTTCACCACCATCACAGTACAGAATTTCTTCCTCATACCTAACCTAAACTCACTTTTTGTCATTTTAAATCCATTTACCCTTGTCCTATCATTACATGCCTTTGTAAAAGGTCCCTCTCCAGCTTTGATATAGGCCCTCTTTAGCTACTGGAAGGCTGCTAAAAGATCTCCCCAGAGCCTTCTTTTCTTCAGTCTCAACAACTCCAGCTCTCTCAGCCTGTGTTCCAGCCCTCTGATCACCTTCACGGCCCTTCTCTAAACTTGCTCAAGCAGGTCCATATCCTTCTTATAGTGTATGTATCCTTTATTGTATGTGCCAGTTAACAATCCAAATTAATGGAATAGAAAGGTAGTAGTTTCTCCATTATTTGAAGTCTTAAGACTACATGATTTTCTAAAAAAAATTCTCTTGAATGAAAGTCTGCAGCTATATTCTGCAGGAAATCATAACCCAAGGAATATGGTGGTCCCTTTCAGCCTTTAAAACACAAAAATTTATTTGCAATCTGCAATCTAGGCAGAAAAAACAATTTGTTGGAAACTTCTTCACCGGTGTCAGGGGATTCTGACACACACCTTTTGTTCATTTTCATTCTCTTGCACAACTTTTCAAAGACTTGACTAATATTTTTTTTCTTGAAACACCAATTTTTTTATGCCACACATCATTTCACTTTGATCTCTAGGCTGGCAATTACTGCCCTAAGTTACTATTATGAATTTCTATATTACTATCTGTTTTGGCTGTTACAGCACTGATAAAATCTGAACCTGCTGAGAGATTTCCACTATTTTCCACCCAGACAGCTGTAACTGCCCCATTTTCTTTTGTAGGAATAGTCCTTCTCACTGCTCGCAGTTTATGACAGAAGGAGTCAACTCTGCTTTCAAACTTTCTGTGTTTTTTTTTCCTTTTTTTTTTTCTTTTTACTGTTAAGTGATATACCACTCCTGTGTGATAAAGTGTCAAAGTCATTATTCTGCACTTTTTCATTTGTCTTATATCTTTCTGTTCCTTATCATTGATTAATGATTCTTATAGACTCTTGCCTTTGACTTCTGTTTTCACCATTTTTCATATTTTATGATTCTATGCAGATGTGTGTGACAAAGACTTATCAATATCAACAATGTTCTACATCTGTTTCTTTCCCAAAGATCATTTTATTTGGCCGAATCTCTGTTTACCCCTTTCAAAGAAGGTGTATTCAGGCTGTCTCTCACTGATGCCCTGCTTCATGTTGGCATGTTTTGTTGAGAGACCAAAAAATTCTAAAATCTAACATTTGGGGTTTGGAGTTTTGAGGATGTGTTTGCCCTTTTGATAGGACATGTCTTAATCTGAAGGTGAAGCTGTGTCCCATTGCAGCTGACACAGCATTAAGGTTCTTAAAATTTCAGTGCAAAAGAGTTCTAAATAACTGTTTTTCTTTATTACAGAGTGCATAATCCTGTTGACTTACTGGTGCTTATGGCTTCCTCAGGCAATGCCAGGGAGGCTGACTGGACATCTCTGAAACCTCACAGTTGACTCGTACCTGCATGCCAGTTGCATCTTCAACACCACAGTTTTCTTTGTCCATTTCCTTCCTTTTCTGGATGACAGCTAAAATTTTCTTCTTCTCAGTGATGGTCTTCTCTGTTGTGTCACTTGCCCTGTTTCATATCTTCACAATAATAACATCTTTTACTGTGTCTGTGGTGCTGGTGTTACCTGCCACGTGGCAAGACCTGCATCACCAGGTGACAAAACACTTGTTTGAAGAACCAGCTACACCAGGGTACAGGCTACCACCCACCAGTTCCAGTGTCCTGACAGTTTGTACTGCCTGGGTTTGTTCCCAAAAAATATTAAAGAAAGAAAATGTCCATAGGATTAGAGTAAAGGCCTTTTTACAGATCAAAAGCTGAACAGGAGCAAGAAGCATGTGGTAGTATTTAACAACCATTTTTCAGGATGGGGAGAAGCCAGCAGTGTGGACCAGTTCTGGGATTAGTTTTGTTCAATGTCTTCACCAATAATGGTGAAACCTCTGGGTTTGCAGGCGGACAAAGCTTTTAGACAGTGATATACAATCCAAACCATGCCAAATGCTGGTGAATGTATTGGCAGGACCAATACAGGAAGGAGATCTTTGACCTTCAGGTGCCCTGAAGTCCTTGTCTATACGTGTAGCAGCAAGCAGGAAAGCCAACAAAACGTTGCCTATCAACAACAACACTACTGAGAACAGGAGGGAGGGTGGGTGCTACTTGTTTCTCATGTTGGCACACCCACATCTCCAGCAGTTCTGGTGTGCACATCTCAGGAGAGACATGCACAGGGGCAGCCCAAGGGTCAGAGAGGTGGGACAGTTGCCCTACAAGGAGAGGAAAGAACACTACCACTCTTTGAATGGGGCACTGCAGGAGAGCCCAGCCTTCTAGGCTGTCCTCATAAGGCAACCGTAATTCACCCACTGAGGAGATGCTCAACACGTACAAGATTGTTAAGTTCATGGAAAAAAATTAATGCAGATGTGTTATTCACAGAACTCCTATCCAAGTACTATTACAGAATCATAAAATATCCTGAGTTGGAAGGGACCCAAAAGGGCTGCAAGGCTTCATGACACAAGCAGGAGGTTAGTTTAAAGCAGACAAAAGCAGGCACTTCCTTACACAGCAGTTAGCAACCAGCTGCAGGAACCTGTTGCCATAGGAGGTTTCAGAGGCAAACAGTGTCAGTAGATTCAACACGACTTACATGGAACAAGTCCACAAAGAGTTCTTGAAAGTTTTAGGCTGGCATAGTCTTCCTAACATCTGTAACGCAACAGTCATGGTGCTGGGGACGGGTAGGAGGATGGAATGCAAAATGAAGCCAGGCTCATGTGTGCTCCTCAGACACCACATCTGACACTGGCAGAGACAGAGCTGGTCATCTGGCTGTGACCCAGCAGGGCACTACTTCTGTCCCAGTACATTCATGTCTCTGATACAGTAGGGTAGTTGCAGCCATTACAGTACCCAGGCTCTTCCCCTCCATCCACCAGCAATTCCAAGCCCTTCATTGCCCTGTGCCAGACACAGTGGGGTGAGCCTGCTTGTAGAGAAAGAGAAAACATACCTTGTCTTCTATGCAATCTACATGCATTGATATACCCCGGTAAACTGAAGATAGAGGCTCAGATCTGTCTGATCTGAATTTCTGTTACCTGAAGAGTTAGGACAGCAATTTTTTTCCCCCCACACTGCCAGGTCTTATCTGGCACATGCAGAGCATGGTCATATGTAACAGACTTCTGGATTCAACCTAATTTTTACTAAGTAACTTCCATATCTCTCCACTGTACTTCCCCAAGCCTCCAACAACTGATTAATAACTTATATAATGAAGAATTACCACTAAACAAATTTCCCATGAGGTTGATGTTCCAGTTCCTGTGAGTCTGAGATGTGGTTGATCCTGTTTAAAAAAGGAAACAAATAAAATAGTGAAGGATTTTGTATGGTCTTTATCACTTTAAAAGAGTGGGAACATTAAAGAATAAGAAAGTAAATCTCAGGGTCAAAAACAACGTTGTCATCACAGCCAATGCTATTTTCATCCACAGTATTTCTGGTAAGAATTTACTCCATGTGATGCAGCAGGAGTGATGTCGGTGTTCTTCATACCCTTGAAAATCCTCCTCTGCACTGCAAGGAAGAGGTTCAGGTACCTTACGGATGGATGGAATCAGGAACCACATCAGAGTCAGGATGTATTTCAGGGAGCAGAGACAGATTTGACCCTCAAGCAATGTGCCAAAGTTCTTCAGAGGCCACACTTGGAAGAATTATTAAAGATTTCTTCCTCTTTTTTAGTTGTCTGGGGAAAAATTCTGAGGGGATTTTCTAAGGAAATGAACTCCCGTAACAAAGCAGTGTTCAAAAACCTATGGCTTCAGGAAGAAAGATCTCAACCCTGATTTAATTCAAAGATGTTCCAGATTTTCTCTTAAGTCTCAAAACATACCAGCAGTATGCTTTAAAACATACCAGCAAAAACTTGTGTCATAACATGGAGCAAGAGGCTGAAGAACAGAAAGCCCAAATGTGAGTTGAACATATCTGACCTGGAAGTAAACTGACAGAAGCATGGAAGACTGCTGTGCCTCTCAGGTCTATGCAGGAGGAAGCAGAGCACAACATCTAATCAGAGGACAGATACCTTGAATCTTGTATGCAATGTCCCCAGGGATCATCTCTGGTCCTTGGAAATACCTGTTCCTCATGCCACAGTAGACAGCTGTGATATATAGCTGTCACTGTTGTTTTTCCCAAATGCCAATTGAGGAAATCTTGCCATTCATAGGGGTCTGAGGAGTAACTGTTTCTGTCTGTGAGACAGACTGAACTGACTGTAACTTGTTTTCTTCCCTGTTTCTGTCATAGCAGCTGAATATCAGATAGGGATATCCAAAATTCAAGATTGAACAGTGCCCTAAAAATTTAAAGAGAAAAACACACACAAAATGCAGAATCATTGCCAGTGCTTCTGCTTAAAGCTAGGCAGGCTGCCAGTTCCTACAGAAAAGAAGATTAAGAGATGAGAGAATTACCAAGTTCAAAGGTAGAATGCAATGGCAAAACACTGAGCCCAATTCACTGCCTGTGGGTAAGCCCTGTGTGAAAACCGGGGAGTCAACCAGCTTCTAGAAGAGACTTTCGGTATTTGACTGTATAAAACTAACAGAGTTTCTGCCTAAATGTTTCTGTGCTTGTTCCAGTGTATCGCAATAACTGTTCCCAAGTTTAGTGGCAGTTTGAAATACCCTGCGTGTTTCCTTCCAAGGAAAAACAACATTCATAACAGAAGTGACATCATCATCTGATTCAAAGCATTGAACCACTTACTCTGCCCCAAGTTGCCCCCAAAAATATTTTTTTAATTAGTATTTCTAACTTTTATCTGGATCAACTATCTCACTTCCCCAATCCATAAGAAAGTTGGTGTTTTCACTCATGCCACTTCACTTACCTTTCTCTGCCCCTCCTTCCTCCCTACAGTGGTCCAAACTCACCAATCCTTTGTTGTTCATATTCTCCTTTCTGAGCAGGCATCCTCACCAGGTTTAGACCTTTCCTCCTTGATGTCAGGTATCTCCCTGGTGCAGTAAAGATTACCTGCACTGTATCATGAACCTGTTGCTCATCTGGTAACTGCCCTGAAGGCAGAGATAGCCCATGTGGAGGAGGCGTTCACACTCCCCACTGGATGTGATCCCAACTGAGCTGGGGTGGAGGATCTGATTTGCCTGGATTTTGAGGGGATGTGGACCTACCAGAGGAGGTCACACTTGGAAATTAAAGTTTAATGATCACCCTCTCAGCACCAGTAAGAACCCTTTAGGCACTACACGAAGAGGGGCAAGGCTTTAAGATGGACCACAGGATGACCACAGAGGAAGATGGAAGTGCTAGGATTGACATGTTCTGCCCTAGATATAAGGGGATGAATTCTCTTGAGCTGAATCCTTTTTAGGAACTTTTGTTGATGTTTATTTGTTTGAAGCAATTCTCCAGTTCAGAGGAAGAGGACCAAATAGAGGGTAACGGCCAAAGTTTGTGGAAGGAGAAGATACTCAATATTGTAAAGAGAAAAGCTTCCAAAAGTCAGGATTTTTTTAAATTGCAAATGCCACGAGAAGATATTCTCAGAGAATCAAGCAGATTACTCCACAGTCCATACATTAACTTGGTTCTTTATGATCTGCCACATTTTACACATTTTGTCAACAGCATAGGTTGTATTTCCTGCAAGGCCTGTCTGTCCACAGAGTGGCAAGCTGAGAAACCAATGGCAGACATAAATGCAGTTTCAACCTTTTTTTTCTCTTCTAAAGAGTATTTTGTACAATAACATACAGCACTTCAAGGCCAACCCCTCAAACTCAGATGTCCACCTGTGTTAAAGCAGGTGAAATTCCATTGGCACAGCCTCAGACACAGCTCATGGCCAAGGCTCAGCGCGTCCACTGGCCTTTGTATTGCATCAGACAAGCACAACTTGATGGCAAGGAGTTTCTTCTGGCCTGGCACGACAAGAACAACTGTAACATGCCCCACTGTGATTAATATGAAAGAGATGGGAACACATCAGAAAATAAGAGCACTATGAATACACCTGGCCTGGGAAAGGGCAATTCCACACAAGGAGGGGACAGGCAGGTGATAGTCTTCAATTCTGTGAGCATATAATGGCTGGCTGCAACTCAGTACATATGTACTTCTTTTTCCCCCAAACAAACATTACCCAGAAAAATAAATCCAGATTGACTCAAAAGAGTGGTTTGTTTGTTTGTTTGTTTGTTTTTCATTTCTTCACTCTTGCAGTGGTATCAGAACAGCATCAATTTATTTACACAATTATAATTTTAATATCTAATTTTCAAAAGTAATGGTAGAAGTAATCCACCTCTGCAGTTCTCTGTGAATCTTCACATCATGACATTTCCAATAATCTGTCTGTTTCTGGTCTATTCTTTACATCTCTTTCCTTACAATGAGAAAAGGAAAGTATTCTCCTTCCTTGCTCTTTCAATACCAAAATATTAGTATATATTTCCATGATTATACATGTGACCAAAATATTTTCTTCCTACAGTACAAAGCCCTCAGCAAAAGTCACTGTGCACAGCAAAATGGCATACACAGTGCACAACTACAACAGCTTGAAAGGGCAGGCTTGTAGTATATTCATATTTCAAAAGGATTGTCGTGGGTTTGTCTAGGGACAATTTTTTACCACACCCCCCAACATAATTGCTCTAAGTTGCTCTAAGCTGAGAGAAGGTTTATGCAGACAAAAAGAGATCTAATTGGGGAGAAATAATATTAGGATTTATTACTAGTAAAATAAA
>JAWWES010000081.1:15921969-16004158 GCA_035583135.1 Lophotriccus pileatus | reverse complement strand
CCTCCCTCCTGGGCTAAGGCCGAAGGCTGGGGTTACCCAGAGACCAGTAAGGTCTTCCATGGACTGCAAGGGAACACCTGCTTTTCCATGGATCTGCACCACAGAGTCACAGGGAATAATGGCTTTTGAGTCCAACCCTGTTTCCTGTGGGGTCCCTTCCCATGGGAATAGTCCTTGATAGACCTCTCCAACGTGGTTCCACCCCTCAGACAACAGTTCTTCCATTCTCTGCTGTCCCTTGGGGTCACAAACACAGCTGCACCAGCATAGATCCCTCACTGGGATCACACAAATCCTACCCGAGCCAACTTGCTCCGGCGTAGGTCTTGTCTTCGTGGCCAGAAGTCCAGCAAGACTCTGATTTATCTCAGGCCTCCCACGGAATCTCAGCAAGACCTTACCCAGGCCATCTCGTGCTAGCGTAAGGTTCCTCTCTCCACAGTCTAGCAAGACTTTGTTTCATCTTAGGCTTCTTCATGAGTTATAAAGGGAGTTTCTGCTCCCCAGCAATCTTCCACAGGTGGCAGGGATTTAAATTTAAGTCTTTTCCCTGCTGAAGGGAGAGAGAGGGAGGGGGAGAAGGAGCCGTCTTCTCCCCCTTCTCTCCTCTGCTGCCAGCTCTGACCTTGAAGGCTCCGCTATCTCTCCGGCTGCAGTTTGTCTTGTCCAAATTCTCCTTTCAGATTTTTCTTCAGTCTGTTACGTGTCTCGGTCAGGGGGGCTTCAGTGCTGCCCCTGCCCCCGGCCCAGTGCCGGAGGAGGAGAGAGGCCTGGCCCTCACCAGGGCCTGCGACCACCTCCTACATGGCTCCCAATTTCATCTGTGCCACAATCTTCTCTCCCGTTTTCTTAAATATGTAATTGGCAAAGGCGTTACCAAAACTTCTGATTGGTTTTTCCTCAGAAATTCACCTGGATAAACTACTTACAACCCCCAAAGAGGGGGAACTTTTGCAAACCCACAACAATTCCCGCCTTCGCCTTTGCAAATTATATTTTCAAGAAAATTTAAACTCTATAATTAAAATATAACTTTCAATAAACAAAATATAATGAAAATCTCTCTGCCTAAATCATTACTTGCAGACTTGCATTTTAGTAGATTTGCTCCAAAGATGGAGTGAAGAAATGAGTTCAGCAATGGTATTTCTTTGTTGAGGGCTCTTGTGGATGCTATCTTGTCACTAAAAGTCACAGATCAGAAGATGTACCTCAAAGATCATTGAATATTCTCTTCTGAACCCACTGGTAGTGCGGGATAAATGACAGCCTGTGTGACAATCATAAGACACTACAGGCAATCACTTCTTTCTTGCATGGAACAAAGGGTGTCAATAGAAGAGACCCCCTCTCTCACTTAATGGCACTTCCAGGAATTGTCTCTGACCTGTCCAGTCTGCTTTCCTGCAGCAGCTTTTAAGGAACAGTGCACAAGTCTTTGTTGCTGTTAATCACCTTTGGCTGGCCAAGAGACTGCAGACTTTACAGCATTCATCCATGACTGTCTCCACCCAGTTTTTCTACTGTACTGCAACTGTTTTAACTCGTTTGCTGAGCAATTGTGCTGCTGACGGAGGGAACACCAAATGCCTTCTTGGAACATTACCTCAAATAGGTATGTTTTTTTTTGTCAGTGATATAACATGTATGTTTATACTGCTAAGAACAGTTAAGTTCCCTTCTATATAGAAAAGTGATACAGTGACACTTGGTGTTGCATGATTTCTGTGGTATCTCTGGCTTTCAGTGCTAATCAACTGCCTAGAATAACAAACAAACAAATACGTATGTAGATGAGCAGAGGGTTGCACACATTGCATTATTTAATCGAAAAGAAAGCTTATGACTAGCTAATATGCTTTACTGTAAAAATGTTCGCTGATACCAGTGTGTGGGAAAGTACACTCAGTGTATTTGGAAGCTTAGAAGTGAGTCACTTCATTTAGTAGCAGAAATACTGACTACTAAGCTGCTCTGATTTTCTTTTACTTGCAAAAATTCTTCCATGCAGGCCTAGAAAAGATTTGAAGTCATACAAGTGAGGTGTGCAAAAAAAAGAGAGGCATAAACAAGGTGTAAAACGGTTCTCCCAGGATCTTTCCATATTCCCATGTCTGCAGAATTTGGCTGCTTTTCAGAAGTTTTCTTTCCAGCAGGGCTTGATCCCATAAACCTTTGAAAGGCGCAGAGCTCCTGAGGTCAGAAACTGATCCAAATTGGCAGAAATAGGACCATTACTCGACATTCCATGCTCCCTGCTCCCACCCCACACTCACTCACAGGGTGGTGCAGGCAGCCAGGTAGCTGTGGCTCCATAACTTTTTCAACCTTTCACTTTTGGAAGGGAACTGAACCCCAGCAACAGCACTGATTCCTGAGCTATTTGCTGGGATTGCCCTCTGCTGGGTCAGGGATCCTGCTGCAGTGCTGCAGACACCAAGGAGCTGAAAACATACCACTGTCCCCTGCTCACTGTTGGCCCTTGCTTGAAAACTGATTTCTAATGGCACCAGAGATTTCTAAAGCAGGGCTGCCTTTCTCTGAAGGAAAGGCTCTTTTGGTCTTGGCTCTTTTTTCTTCCACTCATTGGGAAAAGAGTATAGAGAGGGTTTGACAAGGAAAGCCCAGGCACATTGCAGCCTGCTGTGTGCCCTGAGAATAATAAAATCATAGAATCATTAAGGTGGGAAAATACCTCCAAGATCATAGAGTCCAGCCTTTGACCGAACACTACCTTGTCAACTAAACCAAAGTACTAAGTGCCACATTCCATTGTTTCTTGAACACTTCCAGGATGGTAACTCCACCACCTCCGTGGGGATCCCATTCCAATGCCTAACCACCCTTTCAGTGAAAAATTTTTATTGATGTCCAACATGGACCTCCCCTGGCACAGCTTGCGGCTATGTCCTCTTGTCCTATCATTAACTGCCTGGGAGAAGAGACCAACTCCCACCTGGCTACAACCTCCTTTCAGTAGTTGTAGAGAGTGATAAAGTACCTGACCCTTCTCTTCAGACTAAACAATCCCAGCTCACTCAGCTGCTCTTCATAGGACTTACTCTCTAGACCCTTCAGCTTTGTTGCCCTTCTCTGGACTTTCTCCAGTACCTCAATGTCTTTCTTGAAATGAGGGGCCCAGAACTGGACACAGCACTCAAGATGTGGCCTCACCAGTGCCAAATAAAGAGGGACAATCATTTCCCTAGTCCTGCTGGCCATAATATTTTGAAATCTGGGAGGGCATCAGACTTCTTGGTCCCCTGGCTAAACATGAACAGAAGTTTTGTTAATTTCATTTAGAGGTTATAGGCTGAAACTGCACCCATGTCTCATGGGTCTGGAAATGTTACTAATTCAGTAGATAATGTCTTCTAGTAGCCAGCTGCCACTGCCGACCTGTCAGTGCACTTCACACCTGGCAGGGCAGATCCCATCTAGAAACTCTGGCTTAAATGGGTGAATGGGTGGCACAGATGTTTAAAATACTTCCTTGGTTATTGTGTGTTAACGTGTTCCTGTGAAAGTGCCCAAGAGAAAGGGAAGCAGGGTGGAAGGCTGCTCTTCATCCTGATGGCTACCCTCCTGATCTGAGGAAAACCTGTAGAGGAGAGGAGGCTGTGCCATCCCTTGGGGCCACACAGCTAGCCAGGGGCATCGAGGTGTTTCTCAAACACCTCCAGGCAGGGCATAGGGACATAAAGGCTGAGGACGATGCAAAATCCCAGCAAGGAAGTGGAATATTGAGAAAAGTAGGATTTAGCCACAGAAGGGTTTGTGTAGTGTTTGCTACATCATTGGAAGCCACTGAAAGGGTGTTAGACGGAGAGTGAGATGCTGTCAGACCCAGTGCTTCTGTGTCTATTGTTGCCCACATATTTGGGGTTGCTTCCATGGGGTGCAGTACTTTAGGCACAGCCTGCTCCAGTGTGAGTCCTCCGTGGAGTCAGAAGTCCTGACAGAAAATCTTCTCTAGTGTGGGCTCCTCTCTCCATGGGTCAGCAGGTCGCTGCCAGGACCCTGCTCCAACACAGGCTTCCCAAGGGGTCACAACATCTTGAGCATCCACATGCTCCAGCATGGATCTCTTCCATGGGCTGCAGGTGGATCTCTGCTCCCCCATGGACCTCCACGGTCTGCAGGGGGGCAAGCCTGCCTCACCATAGTCTTCACCACAAGCTGCAGGGGAATCTCAGCTGTGGTGGCTGAAGCACCTCTTTCCCACCTTCTTCACTGACCTTGGTGTCTGCAGTATTGATTCTATCACATATTCTCACTCCTCTGTCTACAGTCACTTCTGCACAATAACTATTTTCCCTCCTTAAATATATTCTCACAGAGGCTCTGCCACCATCTCTGATGGGCTCAGCCTTGATCAGTGATGGGTCTGTCTGGGAGTCATCTCATAGCCATCTGGCATTGGTTCTGTCAGACACAGGGGAAGCTTCTGACAGCTTCTCACAGAAGCCACCCCTGTAGCCCCTCCCCAGCCCGCCTGCACCTGGCCCCACAAACCCAGTGCAGTTATCAGAAAACATCTATATTTGTATATGCAGATATAATTTGGAAAAGTGAATCTCTTGCTCACGGGAGAATTAGTGTTTTCTTTATAAGCAGTAGTTAAAAAGAAGTTTAATGAGCTTATAAAGTTGCTTAGAGTCACAGAGTTTTGATTCCAGAAAAGGGTTTGATCAGACCAAAGCAAGAGTTTAGTTGGTCACTTAGAGAAAGGGCAGAGCTAACAGACCTCTTGGACTTCTTTCTCTGTATCCCAGCACCTTAGCAAGTAATTACAAGCTAAGGAATCAAGAGACATATCAGTCCCTTAAATATGAAATTTCATTCTCATGCCAAATTCTATCTTTTCATATATCCACACTTGATTAGTTACTTTCTGTAAGACTTGCAGGACAAGGTCCACTGGAATTTAATCCCAGAGTGGAGGAATTACAATGCAGGGACAGAGATGCTGTGTGTGCTGTATGCTGACTTCTTACTGATGCACTTAGCTTGATTTTTCAAGCCTGAAAACCTGAGTAAGTGCTTGAAAAATGTGTTAACAACTCACATTTATCTTGGTTCGTAAAAATGCAGGCAGAACTAATTCAAAAAAACCCTGTCTTTTAAGGAAGAGAGACATTTACGGAAGGTTTAGATTAGTTCAGTGGATATTTAATGTAGGCAGAAAAGATGATTCAGTGCTCAGGGAGTAAGATAAAAGCTTCTGTGGTTCCTCTTCCATACAAAGACATGTTAGCAGTGGTCAGACCTTTGACAACGTATTAATTCATTGATGAAAAGCTTATACTTGGCTTTTCTGTCCTTGATGTCCTAGAGAGCCTTGGCTTTGTCAAAGCACTCTGTGGTACTCTGTTGCTTTGGAATATTTCTTCCTATGTTCACTCTGTATGATTTTTCCTGAACAGAAGGTACTAATTTGGTTCGTGCCCTCCAGGGTTACAAACCACCTCCTATGCACCTGCAGTATATGTACACATGTGCATTTAAATACAAAGTTTAGTTTAAAAACCCTGTATTGTTGTGCTTAGGATGCTAAAACAAATAATATTTGGAATCCTGCCTGCAAAGACAGCACAATGTACACACTAGTGCTGGTAAACCCCCAAGTTTAGATCACTAGCTGGTTAACTGTGGGGATGTGGGAATGGAGAACATATGTAGATGGCTTTAGGCTATGCAGATGAGAGATTGTTCTATATTTTTATTGAATGTTCATTAGTAGCCTGGCCATTCATTGACTTGTGACTCTTAAACACAGCAATTAAAATCCAATTTTTTAAAATTTGGTAAAAGTCAGTTGCCTGAAATCAGTTATTTAATCGTTCAAGAATCCAACAGCACTGAGTAAGGGGGGACATTGTGCAGACCAGGTACTGTAAAAGGGAGGACACTGAGCGTACTAAGTATTAACACTGTGGTGTGGCTCATTTTTATTCACAAAACAGAAAGACCAAAGAGCTCATTCTGTCACACAGAGCCTGTTACTCTAGTGACTACTTCGCAGTCCTAGCCCAGCTGGGTGAGCTTGCTCTGCTCCTGTTAGGGTTACCAGACAGGATAAAGAAAACACTTTCTGTTTCTCCTGCAGGCTCAGCATTTTGTCCTGTTTGTAGCTTTAGTGCAGCTCTCTATCTTGTCTCCACAGCCCAATTTTCTTTCCCAGTGGCAGCAGGACGTCTGTTAGGCAGTCTCATAGCAATCCCTGCTGTCTTAGTTTCCTGACATATCATGGCTCTTTTTAACTACCCCAGGACCTATTTTCTCTCACGCAAAAAGCATGTGCAAGTTTGGCCCTTTGCCTCTGATGGTTTCAATTAAAAATTGCCATATGTATTTTTTACGTTGCTCAATATATGGATCTTATATCTGTCAGTCTCCCTTGGTTGTCAAATACACTTTACTGCTTTGATATTGACTTCCTGCAGTCTCATATAACTGCACTTGGGCAGGCATAGATATATGTTGTCAGCTGATGTAGCAAAGGAAATTGTAGTAACGATTGGAGCCATGGCCATTAGCTGAGTGAGCACACTGAGGTTCAAGCTTCACTGCTGGTCTGTGGCATGTGACTGTCCAAACCTATGTGATTAGTCAGTCTCCACTCAGGAGAAGTTTCTGGTAATTCAAACAGAAATGTAAATATGCTTGGACAATTCTTATACACTTCGCCTTCTGTATTTCCTCTGGATTTCATTCATGACTTTCTCCATCTCTGGCAGCTGCTTTTCTTACCTGGTGACTCACACATCATGAACGTTCCAGATTCATCCCCTGGGCCAGGTCTCTGGCTATAATGCTGCCCTGTCTTGGGACTCCTAAATACAACATTTTATACCTAGAATATCACCATTTCCATTAATTTTGTTTTGGTATTCTTAAGTGGATAAGTTAATCCAGTGTTAAATAGAGATCCTCATAGGGCATTGTTGGAAGATGGTTATGGCCATGGGCCCTGTTGAGACAGGGGCTGAACTTCAGCCAAATGTATCCTGCAATGCTTTGCTGTTTCTTGACTTACCTGGCTCATTTCATACTCAAGACAGTATCCCTGGGGCAGCAGGATAAATTGGCCTGACATGCAAGTTTAAGCCCAAGGCTAATGGGACAAAATAGATTTGAGATGATTGCAAAGTTCTCTTCCCATTTCTGCAGTTTTAAAGAAATGATCTTAGCAGCTCATACTGACAGAGTGCAGCTCCAAGGCAGAAGCAAGAAAGTGAAGATTCTTACCTAGGTTGTGCTTAAATTCTAGACCTTTTATAGGATATAGATTAAAGGGGAAGAAAATAAACTACTGAACTTCCAGCCTGAGTGATAGATGAAGTACCTCCCAGAGGCCTCCTCCTTCCTTCCAAAAGCAGAGGCCCTCATCCTGCCAGCAGCCTGAGATGCTGACAATGAAATCCAAAGCCACAAAGGAATCACATAGCTGCAGCCTCCAGCTATCTGGAAATGCCTGTCTCTTCTGTACACATAAAAAGATTAACTGAGACCTTTATAAGGAGAATTAGTAAGGCAAGCCAGACTAATGCAGCTAACCTGCAGACATGGCACTGAATCCATGGGCATAACCAGTCATTTTTTTATAGTGAAAAAAACTGTGGGGCATCAGCTCCAGAAAGACAGTTGGGAGCTCATGGTTAGATTTATTGGGTAGCCAAAATCTAGAAATTCCATTTTGGATGTTAAACTAAGAAGGTAGTCCATGAATTTAGCCCCAGAAGCTGCCCTGCTCCTGATTCTAGAATGGGCAAGCACAGCAGGATCAGGTAAACCATCAAACTCCCAGAGTCCTGAGATTTTACTTTGACAGAAGGAGAAAGAGTCAGATCTAGCAAAAGAGCTGCATGATGGATGCTGCTTCAGTTTTTGGCCAGAAGACAAATTGGAGGAGTCAAACTTGAGCCAAACAAAAAGTTCAGTATAAATCACAAGAAAAATATATTTTATAGGTTTGAAAACTATAGTAAATGTACTTGATATAAGTGAAAGATGAACTGTCACTATGAAACTAATTTTTGGAGAAAGTTCACAAGTGTTCCCAGTTCCTTCAGTGGGGTCAGACCAGACTTTTTGAGGTATGTATGTTAAAATGTATACAGAAAAAACCCCTAGAAATAAATTTCATGCAGCTGTAGCAGTGACAAGAAATATACAGTTGTTAACTTATTCTAGCACCTGAAGGGCTTCTTCAAGTGTTGTTGGTCAGCTCTTCCTTTATGCCATGTCTTACCTTTCATTTCCTCAAGAAACGTCTTGGTTTTGTTGTCTGGGATCCTCAGCTTCTTGAAAGACCTCCAAGGCATCCACAGGCTACACGAGGTAGGTCCTCAAACACTGAACCTCAAAAACTGTCCTCAAAAACTGAGGAAACACTCTGAGCTTCACCCTCATTGGCACTGCTCTCAGTTCAAACAGCAGGAAAGAACCCTTCAGACATGCTTCATGACTCAACACCAGACAGTATCAAAGCAGAACACAAACTCATTGATTTGCACAGCAGTGACTTTTATTTCAGTGCACCACAAGAGCTTTGTCTTAGCTGGGGTGTTTTATAGAGTCCTTTAGATTGGCTTTGAATTAGGCTAAAGCAGTAAGTCATACTTTATATATTTTGCAACTGCTGTTGTATCAGCACTATTTTTGACATTCAAATATATGCAGAAAAATTAGCTGAGTTGGTTAACTCCCCACTCCCAATAAGAAGTGCTGCCAGTATGTCAATCAGGCAAGGCTGCAAGCCTCCACTGGGAGGCACCTATGGCTTCAGGTAGGCTGCGGGACAGAGTGGTTCAGACAGATCCCTTGAAGGGAATTCCTAAGACCTGCTGCCTAGTCAATAGGTCTGCCTCTGGATTGTCTTACAAGCACTCCCACTGCAGTGGCAGGGAGAAACCCGAGAAGCAGCTGGTCTGGCCCCTCTAAGCCTGTTCAACCCCATGGGCAGCCATAACAGCAAGGCATTGCCAGGGACGCTCTTGACAAGACATCCTAGTCCACTTCACTGGGCAGATATATCCGGGCGTTCTGAAGCCATCCTGCACCACTGCACCTGCTGCGTGCCTCTGAGAGGTTTGTGTTGGCTCACATTGTGCACCAGACACAGAATAAGGCAATTTAATCATCAATATACAAGTGGCAGAATAGCAAAATACACCTTTTGCCTCTTAAGGGCACATATGAAACATTAAACATCCATGATTTGTAATCTCATCTGTCCTTGCAGCATCTTCAGATATCTCCCAACATTTGATTTTCCTGTCTTTTTCCTAGTTTAGATGCCTACATGTCCTGTACTAACCAGTTAAGAGATTTGAATTTTCCTCACAGTTGTCACTATAACGTTTCCTTCTAGTGTTACCACTTTTAAACAGTGGAGCTAGAAATCTGAAAGACATACTGGTAAGACTAGTTCCCAGATAAAAGTAAAGATGCAGGATTTCAGAAGAATCTTTGCTTTATTTAGACAGAAGGAGCACGACTGTAAACAAGTAATATTTATTTGGAAGAAGCTATGAAATCACAGTATAAAAACAGAAAATAGCTGAAGAGTAACTTGTTGAGTACTACAGATAAGCATGAATGAATATATGACAGAAATATCTTATACAGACAAATGCAAAATTTCCTGTTTTACCAAAGCAAAGGCAATCAATGCCTTTTTTTTTTCAGGATTTTGTGTTTGTTTTTACATTGTCTTCTTTTCAGTTCTGTCCTTAAAATGGGCTAAGTATTTACATTATATTACAAAACCTGAAAATTTACATTTCCAGTTTTTCCTAGAAGCTGGAATAATGCTGTTGTGATTTACCAGTATGACAGAACAGAAAAGTCCCAGCAGAGGTGGAAGGGTGGAGGGACACACCACATTGTCTTTGTACCTGTACTGATTTTAGTGTACATGGTACTACCTAGCCAGAAGTACTGTTCTGTTGGTTGTTGCAGAGGCAAAAATATAAACCATAATCAATGTGGCTGATCATCCCACTTACCTAGTTGGATTTAGAAATGGCAGAACATATGATACATGAGAAGAAAAAGCATTTAGAGCTATCTAGAGAACAAAAGTAGAGGCCCTTACCCTGCTAGCCGTCTGTGAGGTGCTGGCAAGGAAATCAGAAGCAACTGATCTGGATTACAAACCTGAGGCTCTGACCCAAAGTAACAAATGTGAAGGAGACTCAGAAAGCACTACCAGAAGCTGAAATTAAATTTTTGAGTAGCCCCAGCCAGAGTCTTAAGAAAGCTGCTGCTGGTGAGGTTTGCCTGGAAGCCACATGAATCACATTCTCTTTACTTCTCAGAAGCTGTTTGAAGGCTGGAGGTTGGACACAAGTCTGATTTGCCACCATGTCTTTGATTGTAAGCACTTTGTCCTGTGTTGGGGGGGCTTCACCACCAGGCGCTTCAGCACAGAAGGTTTTTACAAGACTGAAATATCGGCTACTTTGCAAACTAAACAGGTTTTGGTTAGTTCTCAGTTTTCTGTAAGATGAATCTCATGTGTGACACATCTCAGAGGTACAGCCTCCTGCCTGTGGAAGAAAGCATGACTACTTCAGCTAAAACTACTGAAGACAGAGATGCCTATTTTGAAAAGAGGGGAAAAGAGACATGTAGTCAGATGAGGCAGGACAGTGGTTCATTGGTCTATCTGATCATAACTCTACTGGTACCTTGATAAATCCATCTTACCATACCTGTGCAAGAAGACTGCAAATCAGGAGATGCATAACCATCCAAATTTAGGTACAGGCCCTCTAACTGAGAAGTTAGATAAATATGGTACAAACTAGAATTAATTAAAAGAAAATGAAAAAAAAGAGTTCTGTGAAGAACATTAACTCAACTTTGATTTTCTTTTTTTAATGGCCTTTTGGAGAAAAATGTTATCACTTTTACAGCAGCTCGTAACTCATTAAGCCCTCCGTTCCCAGGTGAAAAAAAAAAAAAAAAAAAAAAGACCCTATGTTTTAGCTAAACTGCACTTGGCATCACAGCAAGCATTGTAAGATGGTACTGCCATCTTCATGAATAAAGAACATTTGATTTATTTATTAGTTTGAAACTGAGAAGATTCTTGGAATTTGCTGTCATGCAAGAAGACTTTCTATTGTGTTACCTGTTTTTCCAATTTGTATTAATGAAGCTGCAGAGAAGAAGAAACCAACAACTAAGTATTTTGTGAGGTTTTTTTCCAGTTATTTCCTAAGTAAACACATTGAGTAATAGAGTCCTCTATATTCATATTCTCTTGGGTGTGGTTTAGGACCCAAGATACCAGCTTGTCACCTAGGTTCTAGGACACAATCCTTTGTAAGAAGTGCCTAGGAAATGGAAGTCTTCTGTCATCTACGTGCCAGACAAAAAATGATGGAAAGGTTATTTCCTACCTTGTTTTCTCATAGCTGGTTAAGAAACAGAGTGGTAAGAAATGAGTAAATACTTGCCCATGTACCATTTATTTGTTTACCATTTTGCCCATCAGGGAATACAGTTAGAAGGTAAGGTAGAACATTTGTTTGAATAGCTCACCAGAGATGCTCCTTATGCAAGGTCTGCATTAGTTAATGATACCTTGGCATTCCGAAAGCTGGTATTTTCCTATTATATCAGAAACCATAGACCTCCTGTAGGCTGATGAAATACTTTTTATTAGTCCCAAGGGCCTAGCTGTTCAATAAATTAAGAGCAGGAAATCCAAGACATGTTATCTCTTCTCTCTAACACTACCTGAATTAATTGGCAAATTGTTCTCTGTTGCATAACAGGTGCAAAACACATCATATCCTGTGCCTTGCTCCTTCTGAGCCATCCATCCGACGTGCGCTGTTGCTTTCCGTGCAGTGGTTCTTTTGTACCAGGTTTCAAAACTGAAATCTTTCCTGCTCCCTGTGAGCATGGAGATCTCTACTGCCTACTGCAACACCTTTGGCAATGGGCTGATGATGTGCATGGAGCATATTCATAAATCCTAGGAATAAACAGTGACAGAAAATGTAAAATATTGCTCCTTATTGTTGTCTCATATCTAAAATTACAGTAAGGGAAATAACTAATTTTCGTTTAAAAGTATTGCTTGTCAGTCCCTAGCCCATTCCAAACCAACACAAGTTTTACTGTTCTCTTGAATGACATCGGGGTTAGGAATGTAAATTTTAACAGGTGCATCTGATAATCAGACACCCACATATGCTCCCCCAACCAGAAAAAAGGCCATAGTGTACTCCCTCATACAACTCCAGTAATTAGCTCTTCATTACTTGCATGCAGTAGTGTTCTGAACATTATGACAGTTGACGCAGCTTTCACACAGCAAATTAAAGAGTTTCTTCTCGAGTCAGACAGGTCCAGGGAGCACAGAATCAGGCTTGCTTCCTTCCAGCAGTCGTAAAGCAAGAAGGAGGTTTGCATTGTGTGGCAAATGCACACAAACCCCTTTTAGGAGAGATTTTTAATCTCTCCTAAGCTGCAGTCCCTTTTTAACAGATAAAAAAGTTTGCATTTGCGGACAGTTTGTAAGCAATTTTCTGCTTGCAACACACAGCTCCTTTCTTTGTATTCAAGCAGACCTGAAGGTAGAAATCCGAGCTCAATTGTCAGATGGCAGCAGGGGAGCGGTGGGTGGCCCTGCTCTTTGCTGTGCCTCGGTGGTGAGCACCAGCCTCTCCCGCTGTTCTGATTTCGCTTTCCCTCTGCATCCTGCCGTGCCTGCTAAGTAAGGCAGCTGCCACAATTAAAGCCCGAACCTCAGGACACAAAACCATCTCCTGGAACAACCTCTTTTGCGCTAGATAGGCAGATTGAGGATAGTAGTGAATACAGGATAGCTGCAGCAGCCCTGACCTGCGCATGGCTTAGCAAAACAAACAAAATCATATTGTTGTCTCAAATGTGTGTGAAAGCAATGATTAACTAGCGTGTTTTAGCAAAAAGGGGAAGAGAAGACAGTATTGGCTTGTGCTGATATTCTCCACAGGAGACCATATCAAGCAACAACAAGGTAGGAAAACATCCTAATCCTGAGGCCAAAAGGCTGCAGTGGGAACACCAGTTTTTCATAGCTGAAACCTGTGGCTATCCAGTCCAGCATCGGGTCTCCAGCAGTGAGCAATTTCAGCTCCATCAAAGAAAGGTACATGAAGCACTGTAACAGGCAAAGGTCAGATAAGAGAACCCCTTGCAAAATACCTCATCCTAATTCTTAATTTGGGGCTGGCTTGACATTTGAAATGAGAATTTGTCTGGTCTTTCCAAATAGTGTGTTTGTGGGTTCACAGCTGTGTATGGATAGGTGAGTGGGGTGGAAATAGCATTAGTTATTAGAAATTGTTATATATAGTACATACAGCTTTAGATGAAGAGAACGTTATGGTTGCAAAGTCTAGAACAGTCATTAACACAGGCTATGCTTAAGACTGCCTGTGAGTTAGGCCAGATCACATGTTAGAAAAAGCTATTCCTTGCAATGCCACCTTTGTAGTAGTGGGTGATACAGCTCTACACTACTTCCAGCAACACACCTGAAGCCCCATTCTCTTCCCTTGAG
The DNA here is from genome assembly GCA_035583135.1 of Lophotriccus pileatus. Classification (NCBI taxonomy): domain Eukaryota; kingdom Metazoa; phylum Chordata; class Aves; order Passeriformes; family Tyrannidae; genus Lophotriccus; species Lophotriccus pileatus. The sequence goes on along the minus strand of JAWWES010000081.1, from coordinate 15,990,588 downwards.
ACACTGTGCTCTGGTGTGAAAATTAGTACAACATCCAGTTCACACAAGTCTCTGCAGTGGAAAACCCGTCATCTACATGATGCTCGTAATTTAGGGTGGATTTAAATTAAATTTCACTTTGCATGTTCCATTCCTCTGACACTGTTCAGAACTAGCAGCTGTAAAGGCTGCTGAATTTGAGGAGCACAGTTTATGACACTCAGCCTTCATAGAGACCATTTTCATCTTCAGGACTGAAAAATTCCATAGGGTTAGATCCATTATGGCTCCTCTGCAGGATTCCTTGGCAAATCCTTTAAAAGACAAGCTAAAGACCTAACTCTGGCAGTGAAAAGCAGCTAGACACAGTAACTGCTGGACCATTATACTAATTGCAACTTAAATGTTTTAAAGAACAGCCAGATAAGTTTACCTCAGCTTTGCAAAGGTGTATTATTTAACAAACGCACACAGTACAGTCTTCTTTCCTATCTAGATAATGTAAAGGAGAAAACTCTTGACTTGGCTTTTTTTGGCTGCTGGCTTTGGGGCTTTGAATGTTGGCTTTTTCATTTAATTTAAATCTCGCTTACTGAAACCTTCAGAGCTCACTGAGTAATTATCTTTACTCCAGATGATTTACATTGCCATGCTGTTGTGACTTACAGTTCATGTTAAACCATGTCAGGTACCATCTGAGGCATAAGTGTATGTGAGTAACAAAGCCCATATTACCTAGTGTAGAAATTATACATAAACTTATAAAATGCATTCGGTGACATTTATTTTAATTTTTTTTATAATACAGATCATAGCATAGTACAGATAAGATGCATTTGAGAACTAGGACACTAGTCAGAAAAACTTAAGGGGGTTATTAAGTTGGCCTTGATTGTCTTATGAGTGTTTCTGACGAATATACTATTAGATATCTTCTTAAATGGGGGCCCTTGCTGAGTATGACAGCTTATATAAAATACCAAAGCCAGTCACTCTAGACAACATATATTAGTCCTAAAAATCTATAAAACCAGTCTACCACCATTTGACAGATTGGAAACTGGCTACTTGTAGGTCTCAAAATTAAACATGAAATTAAAACCAGGCATGTTTCTAATGGAAGTCTGTATCAATTTGTCTTGGTGCCAAAAGAATTTTTTTTCTAACAATAGCTGGGAAGCAAAAATATTTTCCGATAAATTTTTCCACCAATGAGTGAAATTGGGGGAGTACAAATAATGGAGAGAGATCATCATGGATAAAGCAATTGGGACCATTTAGCACACCAGCTGCAATAATCAATATGCAATTAAGACTTCCAGGAACACAGAATTATTGATACTTTAACAGCCTTTCATTGTTTTAAGATCTTTGTCTTTATTTAAAGGTACTCTGTGATGGACAATAAACTAGTATCTTTTGTATTTCACTTCAGTGCTTTAAATTACCTTCAGTGTTTAAAAAATCCATGGTTTTATTTCAAAAAGTGTTTGTTACCTAGGAAAGTCCTAATGACAATTTGCCTCTAAAAATCCGTCACCACAGAAATGCTGGGAGCAGGAGAATTGCCTCTCTCTTGCTAACAGATGAGATGACAAAGCTGTCTCATCATTCAGGAGAATGAAGTGTTGGAAATGATACATCCAGCTAACTGGTAGAGCTCTGGGACACAAGCATGGAAACAAAGAAAAATAAGAAGTTTAAAATCAAGATGGCACACAGCTTGCTTCCTCCTTCTTTCTTTCTTTTAAATCAGGTTGTTTGTGGCATTTTTTCAAGATAAATATGCTTTTTCAAATGTGTTTACAACCAAGCAGAAAAGAGGAGGAGGAGCAGCTGGGAAGGCAGGAAACTGCAGAGCAGGAAACCAGAGCTCAGCATGTCTGTGTCTGTGCTGCTCACATAACCAGGCATAGACCCCTTCAAAATGTAATCCTGTTTGTGTCACTGTTTGCTATACTCCCTAACTGGATTAAAAAGAAAAAGAAGAAGACAAATCCAAATCCTCCAAGGGCTATCTTTGGAACATCCTCAGAGATTAATGACAGGCTCATGAATAGGAAACTGTTTATAAAACTCATTTGTGGTGTGCCTCTGGATTAAGAGGCTGAGGAATTTATATCAGTACTAGCAAAATAATGAAGAAAAACTCCAAAACAAGCTTTTCAGGTTATTTTCAGACTACTTTGTCATTCTTTTTTGGGGGGCTAGTGTGATACAACCAACCTGTCTCTTCTTTTGTCTGAAAGAAAAAGAATTTTCCAGGTTTTCTTTATTTGTTTGCTATTTTGCAACTGTTTGGGATTAATGAAGTGTGGATTTGTGAAGTGTGTGAAGTCTGGCAACGTGCTTGTTACCTCTGGCTCCATGGAAAGTATGATCTACATTGACAGCAAGTTCCCAGCATGTCTGAAATAGTGTAAAATAGGGAAAAAAATAGTAGAACAAAGAATACATGACACATTCTGTATATCTATGGGAAGTATTCTGGACATTATGTAATATTCCAAACTTTACATCTGGAATATCACATAATGTCCAGAATAGTAACTTGAGCCTCAAATTTGCAAACCTCACAAGTAATTTCCCTTCAAAATCATGGTATTGGCTTTACAAAAAATAAGTTATTAAAAAATACCCAGCCCAATGAAACTCATGAAATTTCTTAGGTTATCATCGTTTTCCATTTTGTTGCTGGATATTTAGATAAAATTTTACAGTCCCTCACATATTTTGAGGATTAGAAACTTAATTTTTCCAAATTGTAACCTCAACATCCAGTTAATCCACAGATTAAGGAGCTGGTGCCCTGTGGCTCTTGGTAAGGCTACTGGAACTGATACAGTCTTGAGAGAAGTTGGTCTTATGTAAACCATAACATCTTTAGTTATGGTTTTTGAAATCAAATTTTCAAATCTTCAATCAAATTTTGAAATTTGATTGAAGAATTGTGATTGGTGTTTGTGGGAACTGTGAAAATGGAGAATCTTCTGCACTAGCTAACACTGATTGAAAAAGTCATGCCAGGTAGAAGAAAAGTGAGCAAGTGTTTTGGAGACCCACGGCTCAGGTACAACCTATGTGCAACTTCACGTACAAAAATTTATGTGCTCTGGCTGCTGATCAAGACAGATTCCCTCTCCTTTTCACTCATACAAAATGATATCTATCACTGCTAGCTGACAGTTCCATTTTTGCACTGTGACCCCTTCAGAGGCAGAAGACACGCTTGTTCAACACTGAGTCTTCTTTTGTCACCTGATATGAAAAGACCCTTATTTGCCCCGTTAATAAACATGGTTAAATGGCAGGACCTGGAATGCAATGAACTCAGAAACTGGGTGCTTAGATGCTGTACAGGTATTATGCAAGAAGCTCTCTACTTAACAGCTTCGGGGTTTAGGTCTTATATTCGTGGTGGAAAAAAAAGTATAAATAATCTCATAGAAAGAAGCTTCTGGGTTGGGGTTTTTTGTCTTGTTAGGTTTTTTTTCAACTCTTCTGTAAGCACATAGAAGAACAGCACACATAATAAATACATGCACATATCAAACATAAATTTAACTGCTTCAATTATAAATAGTGATGATGCTTATACTTCACTACTTCACAGTCCTATTTATATAACAAAGTACATTTGTGTTTTGTAGTGTCAGTAATGATATTTGTTTAATGGGTATTTTGCTTAATGCCAGAATTCTGATTACCTAAACCTTCAGGGGCTATGAAGAAATACAACTGTAAAGAAATACACATAGCATAGCATAACACGGGTGCTTCTACTCCAGGATATAAGTGAGACCTTCTGTACAACCGATTCAAAGATGTGTTGTGAAAAATTATAAAGTGTCAAATCTGAAATCTCTAAGCAGTTAGTTTGGGAACAGCTGTATTAACAAGATAACTATCAAGATGACCCAAATGACCAATATTACCAGTTGTTTATTGCTTAGTTTAGTTTTGCAATCCCACAATTTTCAAGCCATGACTGAGGGATCTGTTGTGCACACTTGGAAATGGCAGTACTACAACCCCTTATCTTTACCTGCGCATTTTCACTACTGGCACCTTACGCTGCCCCCAGGTACGCAGAAAGCAGCAATCCTCAGATGTCCCAGCACCTTCTTACTAGTTGACATCACTACACGTAAGCAAAATCCTTTAAGGTTATTTTAGTGATCAGTGTGTTCCAAGAAAAGGATAAGGGTACTCTCTAAGTAACTGCTGGCACTAGAAGATATTTTGCAGTATAGATCTTCTCTATAGTTATCACTTGTCCCTGAACTTCTCTACTGCAATTTTTAAGAACTGTCAAAGGTTTTATATCTCAAAGTTTCCAATACATCTTGTCCTAATATAAAAAAAAAAAAAAAAAAAAATTAAGAGCACCTCTGAAAAATTTAATTTGAGCCATGAATTCAAACTGGGTCTGACTTCGAACTTTCTTGTATGGAAAACAACACCTGCAAACCCCTAAAACTTCGCTATCTCAAACCCTGTGAAATAAAACCAGATGTGAAATTTCAACACAATGCCTTGCATATGTTTGCTTGTAATCTTTTTCCTTACTGAGCATGAATCAATAAGCATGAGTTAGGCTATCACCATGCAAAGGCAATACTTTTGTGCTACATCTGCAGCTCCTGGGTCTAATGACAGCATCTGATACAGGCACATCCTAGTGAAAAACTGTCAGTTTTCTAAATCGCTCTACTTTCCCGCAATTCCTGCTTTTTAGTTACTATAATTCTCACCTGTGCTTATGGGCTTGTTGAGACTGTGAAGTCAGTATTGCAGTGGGAAATTTCAAATTCTTTTGATTGCAGTTTTAATTGGATTTATTAATTACCACTGAGCTTTTAAATTATTTTCCTGTTTGTCAAATGTTCTGTACTGCACATGCAGTTAAAAAAACCTGAAAACCACATTCTGTGAAGTTAAAGTAATACAAACATTTCTCTTGTAGGAACTGGGTTAGGTCATGAAATAGCTAATAAATAGCTTTTCATCTGCACTGATCTGGTTTGGATGTGAAAGGTTTTGTATCCTATTAACAATCTCCTGAGCTAACCAGCCCCTTAAATGTGATTACAAGGATCACGCATCTAAGACCTTCCAAAGGGGTTATGGAGCTCTTTTGATCAACTAAAGAAAATAACTGGCAAAGCTCGGGGTTGCTGCAGAGAAACTTATGCATTCAATAAATAACCTATGCTTTTGGACATCCTTGGTAATTCGTTATGGTGGTCGGTATTTATGATCAAAAGAATACTAAGCCAGCTGTAGACAAATTCTGTGGTGATTTTCCTAGAGGATATTTACTCAGGTGTTGCAGGAAGTATTGCTTCTCTGTAATAAACACCAAAAGGGGAGGAGTTCTTTATATTTGCTACAGGCTGTGCTCAGTTAAGCAGCCAGAGAGGTCAAAAAGCAGTTCCCCAGAGAGGTAAGTTCTTTGACTCTTATAGTGGTGATCTCTCTTCTAATAGTTAAACATGCTTGTTTATTTTCTTGAGTTATTCTTTATATATATCCGCTGATCTTTTTGTGCATCACTTGTTATTTGCACATGTACATAGTTAGACATCAGAGCACCTCCTCATGGGTATAATACTATTAAAAGATCAATTATAAAGAAAATAAAATAGATGAAAAGAGGGAACATGTCCCTTAGGTCCCACAAGCCCTCTGTGGCTGAGGTCTGCCCAGAATTTGCAGCCTAGTAGATGAGGACCCCCTTTTGTAGGGGGTTCCATGGTATCCTGCATAGCTGGATCCTAAATTCGTTCAGACGTAGTACGGTCTTTCACAACATAGAGAATACTTTATTAAGTAAATTATAGTCTTAATTTGGTGCCTTAATCACATGAGCATCTTCCCCCTTTTTGTCATTAAAAGCTTCTAAGAATATGAAAGTCTGAAGGTATCAGTTCTGAAGTAAAAGAGGTCCGTTCTATTTATGTATGTTTCTGGTCCATTATATTTCAAGGAAGAGTAGGACTTACTCTAAAAGCAATTGTCTAGCGCGATCTAATATTGAAGATGCTTTGAAAGGGTGTGTGTTTGTACTGCTTTCATATTTCTCACACAGTAATTTAAAAATATTTTTGGACTTGCACTCACAATATTTCTAATGAAGTTAAAAACTATGTTGAAAGGCAAGGAGAGAGTCTGAAACTAATCTAATCACAGTCCGTTAAAAAGATAGCGTAGTATAGATGCTGTCTTGTGGCATTAAAGGCAACTTATCTTCATACCAAGTACAGCTGGAGATACACTTCATTTATCTTTCAATATACACATAGATGTTGTCAATACATAATATTTGTCACTAATTACTTCAACTGTATTTTGGGAGAGAGAAAGAGCATACTCGTACTTAGGAATTTTTAAATCTCATCTAAAAGGCTTCCTAGATAAAAGCAAACCAACAATTTTGGGGAAAATGAGGGGCAAAACCAAGGCATGTTGAGATGGAGAAAAAACATGAAGGAGAGAAAATAAAGGGAAAAGAGGAGTTTGGCTAGGCTGCATGACACCAAATGTGACTTAATAATTTCATGTCTAAGTTTTTCAGCACAATCGGTGTCTATTTGACATGAGAATTGTCATCCCCTAAGGACTGAGACTCCCTGTTTGTTTGAATAGTGCCTGCCTTTACAGGCCTTGGAGGCTGGTTGTGACATTTAAACTAGGACCCTTTCAGCAGCAAAAGGCTGCCATTACTTACACATCATTAAGGATTATCTAATTGAAGATTTTTTTTGAGTTTCACAGACCAGGTCACCTGGATAATTAATTAATACAGAAGACAAGTGTGTACAGTGCTCCAAATAGACTCAGTTCGCTGAGTACTATCATGGGATTTTGCCTTTGAGGCCCTTTCGATGGAACAGGGAGTGCTCATAGGAAATTTCAGGTTTTCAGAGCTAAGGGACAGTGACTTTGGCACACAGATGGAGACAAGGTGGGCAGCAGTGGTTTTAAGACAGCACTGCTAGAAGTGGAAGGGGACATATCAACCAACCACTGAAGTTATTGTCTTTTCTGGTTCCTATGACTGTGTCTAAGCACTTCTCAGCTCCTTTCTCCAAGTCTCGGATGCATGCCAGCTCTGCCTGGGAGGAGAGGTATGAGTGCACACCATCCCCTTTTTGTACCTGGGTTTCCACTGAGGGGCTTTCAGCCTTTTTTTGATCAAACTCTGGTCAAACTTCTGCATGATCAGAGGATTAGACTGTCATGCTTCTGCATGTGACTTGCCATCCACCAGACACGCAGCCAGAAGCCAGTGGGGTGCCAGGCACTCCTAAGCACAGCAAAAAGCAATAGAAATTTTGCTCAGGAAGGGGGAAGCTCAGGGAGTGTTGTTCAAGCCTAAAAGATATGGATATTTTTACAACTGAGGCTGTATTTTGCCTCTGCTTCAAACTCCAATTAGTAAAATGGGATTATAAAACTAGGAAGCTCATTTTGTATTTTTATAGGGTCTCCTCCAGGAGAGGAGGAACAGTTATGAAGGGACAGAGCAGCCAGCAACAAAAGGAGTTAATAAAGGCTATATGGGACCTTAAATTCTCCCTCATAAATTTCTATGTGCATAATGCAGTACACAGTCTAAAAATCTTTTTATACATTAAAGTAGTAGTGCTTTGATGAACGAAATTAAAGAGACCTCTGGTCCTTATATATGTATCTGGCTCACGGCTGTTTAGCTTTGGGGTTTAAGAATTTTCTATTGTTGATTTTCCCCCAGTGAGGAATTTTATAAGGTTTCTTTTCCATGTGATTTCTTTGATATCTGGGATGGAAGAAGCAGCCTTTCCAGTTACAGACACACTCACATGCAAAGGCCATCCATGAACTACCTACCTAGTATCTACTCTGCTTTTGTGAAAGACATAGAAAATAGACAGCTCTGAAATAGCTCCCCTAATGTGAGATCTGTCTGAAAACAAAAACCAGATTTAAATACTATTAGAAAAATGAAGGAATACAAATGCAATGCAACAGCACAAGTCTCCAACTAAAGCACATGATCCCTGGTGCTGACTGAGTTTGGCTGCCTCTTTGCAGTGAATGTGCAAGGGATCTTTCAAAGAAAACCTAAGCAGCATAATTAAAGTCCTCTTATACCACACAGGAACTGTAGTAATCAAATTCATCCAATTCCCAACTTTGAGTGCTTTCTCTTGCAACTTCACCTTGCTATTATTACACCTACGTTGTGCTCCTGCAGTGTAGTCACCCCAATGAAATGGGTAATAACGAGACCTCGGGGCGTGCACCAGATCCGAATTATATTTAGCGGTCCAGGTAGGTCCATTAGGTTTCCTCAGGGCAGAGCAGCCATGGGCAGCCCCAGGGCCACGAGCCACAGCTCTCCCGTGCCAGGGCCGCGGCCTCTCTGGGCCGCCCGGTGCCGTGTAATCCCCGTGGGGCGGATCAGGGTGCGAGGGCTGTGACCCGGCTCTGAAGGCGGCCGGCCCGGGATCCCCGGTGGCCGCGTCCCGGGATCCCCGGTGCCGGTGGCCCGGGGCGGCTCCGCAGCCGCCGCTCCCCCTCCGGGAGGGGAGCCCGGGCCGCCCCGGCGCCCCCGCCGCGCCCTGCCCGGGGCGGGCCGAGCCTTCCCGGCTTTGCCGGCGCCTGCGGGGGATTAGCGGGGCAAAGCGCTCATCCGCCGCTGACCCCGAGGCAGGACCGCAGCCGGGCCGGGGCCGTCCGCAGGAGGAGGAGGAGGGCGAACCCGAGGCACGGCCGCCGGCGGTGGCGCGGCCCCGGCCCCCTCGGCGGGGCTGGCTCTGCGAGGACCGGCGGTTTCGCTGCGGGTAATCCCCGGCCGGGCAGCGGCGAGCAGGGCAGACAGAGCAAACCCGGGGCCGGCGGCCGAGCAGGGTCTGTCCCCGGAGCCACGCCTCGCCGAGGATTCGGGGCGGCCCGGCCCCCCGGGATGGTGGCCCGGCCCCCGAGGGTGGTGCGCCCCGGGCCGGGCCGGAGCCTCCCGCCGCTGCCGCGGTGTCGGGACGGGACGGGCGGGCGGACGGGGGCTCCTCGGAGCCGGGAGGTCCCGGCAGTGGGTATGTGGGGGTGCGGGTTGGCCCTTGCGCTCTTTCGTTCAGGTGAATCCTGCTTGTTTCTACTTCCCCCCCCCCCTTTTTTTTTTTTTTTCTTTTCTTGTGAGTGAGTTTCTGGGTAAGAAACGCGTACGGAGGAGTCGGGAGCGATGCCTGGAGCGCATCGTGCCCGCAGTGGGACCAGCAGGGCGCTCTCGGAGCGGGGCAACGCCCTGCCCGCCCGAGGGACACGCGGGACTGTGGCGTGACCGTGGCCTCGGCAGGACACGCGTGAACTCTTACCGTGCCCAGTATACACCCACACCCCGTAACTTCTTGCCTGCTAATGCTAAGTGCTAGCAAATTTGCTTGTTATGTGGAATGCTCTCCTTATCTTGCTGTCAAATGACTATATCACCTTAATATCAAGCCCTGCCAAAATTCATCGATACACCTGCTAAATTAATTTTGACTCGCCACTTTGCTGCTGTTAGAAGTTCTGAGAAATAAGGAGTGAGGTCTCACATGTTGATTTTTATGGCCTTATAAAGTTTTACTGTGTTAAAATAGGAAAATTGAGTGATGCTTTAGCTTTGAAAGCTACGTTATTTGCTAATATATTGATCTAGTGTTTAGTCATTGAAAAATTGTTCTCATCACTTGCATTGCCTCTCTTCTGGGAGCCACAAAATGAGCTGGATATTATTATTGAGTTCATGGATTACTAATGTCAGTTCATTACTTCTGATGGCACAAAGTCCAAATACAATTTGATAATGAACCATTCTCCCTTATGTTATTAATCTTGTTTTCATGATTGTAGTGCCCCTGCATAAATATTGTCTGTTGGATGATAATTGCCACAAAAATCTTTAACTCTCATTTGTTTTCAAAATATCAGAGCTTTTAGAATTGACTACAGTAATTAAATTTAGCATTTTGTTTCCATGTTCTTTTCATGCCCTCTTCCTTTAACTAAAAGTTGTCTTAAGAAAAGCTGGGGTGCTGTACGGGTGTCACGTTTAAACTCTGAAGGATTGTCATCCAGTGGGTAGTACCTATGCATGAGATTAGATTGAATGCTTACAGCCCTTGCTGATCCTTCAACCTGTTGCTTAAGAAAACCCTCCTCCAGTGGAGTTTCCTGAGAACTGTAACCCTCAGCATGCAGTGGGACTTTAACTGTTGTGGTGCATGGCAGGGAATGGAAGAAAACCAAGGTGGAACCTAACACTAAGGTAGATCTTTTGCATCCATGAAAGTGTTCAGAGAGTGAAGAGCTGGAGTGTCCCATTAGCGGGGCTGGCCAGTTCAGTCTGCAGCAAGTCAAAAAGTCATGATCAGCTGAATAATAATCAGCAGATGAAATGTCAGTGTGGACACCCAATATGCATTTATCAGTAGAAGGAGATCAGGTACCAGTACCACACAGTACTGTTTCTCTGCTGCATGTAGAGGTTTTACAAAGGTCAAGGAGTCCAGAGGCATCAAGTGTCTCTGAAAGCTGTCTTGCCTTGTTGGGAAAGTTGTTGCTGGATGTCAGCAAAGAGAAAAAGTGTCTACAGAAGAAGCAGTTACCCAGCCTTTCAGAGAGTAAACACTAAAAAGTGTCCTCAAAATTGGATCAATTTCTTGCTTGAACAGCACTAAGATTGACATATATGCTTTGAATTGTGCCCAGAAAATATATTGTCTGATACTAGGTTAAATGTATCACCACTCCTTGCCACCAAATGCTTTAAGTAACCATTTATTTCTGCATTTACATTAATTTAGGGTTTGGTTGTTGTATTCAAAGTTTGCTTGGCAATGCCATTGTATGGTGCTTGCCTTTTCTGCTTGCCTTATCATTAAATAACATCCAAGTTGCCTGGCAGCTTTCAGGTCATAAGATGTGGCTGGCTTGCAGTTTTCCCAACTGTAGCATAGGGCTGGTATTCATTTTGTCCGTTGTCAAGCTATAAGTCTTTGTTTCCAGCGTTTAAGTAGGATAGAATTCATTTCCTCTAATTCATTTCCAGTCTGCAACTGGAGATGTGTAACTGGTTTCCTTTTGTAGTCAATGGAAACTTACGCAGTAGAATTAACTTCAGTAGAGTCTGAAGACCAAGCTGTTTTATCCTAAGATAGGTACTAAGCAGGTCAGGTGAATCAGTTTGGTTGCTTTGACTGACTGAAATGGAATCATAGCATCTACCTTAGGTTCCTGTTCATCTACCATAGCTGGGGCTAAAGAGATTTCTTTTTTTTTTCCTCTCTGGAAGGTTTCTTGCAGCCAGAAAGGACAGTTGTTTAGTTTTGGGAAAACACTGGGGAATATATAGAGTGAAAAGTAGTAAGCCAACTGATGTGCAATCAAAGAGAATAATTCAGATAGACACATGCATAGGACAAAAATTACATAATTATGCAAATTTTGTTGTTGTTTTAGAGTGAAATTATAACTTTAAGTGAATTGAGTTATTGACAAATTAAGTAAAAAGCCCACCCTGTTGTGTTCCAAACATTTGTCTTTAACTAATTGCCAAACTAGATAATCTGCTCACATTGAGCTTAGATTTGAGTATAGTTCCCATTCAGATATAGGTTGTATCATCATTGAAATCAGAGGCCAGATATCCCCCCAGAATTAAATGGGAGTGATATTGGAATTTCCAGAGCAAAACTTACTCTTTGAGTGATGGATACGATAATATACTGCATAAATTACTCATTACAGCTACATTTATACAAGCTGAGAATCTGAGCTGCAATCCACGTTCTAAGTTGAATGGTCAAATTATTTGGACATTTAACCATAAATTTCTAGGTGCTAGTATGATGAAGGCCATATTGTAGCCTCATGCTCTGGGCTTGTTTTGAGAATTCTGCACCTTTAACTTTTTTATTAAGTACTTGTCAGTGTGGCATAAACTCATGAAATAAGAAGAAAAATGTTTTGGGATTTTATTGTGCCATTGCATTAAGCATTTCAGGGCCTCACTGTGCTTTGTGATCAGTAGCAGACCAACGAGCTTCTAAATTAGATATTGGATAAAGGTGATAAAGGTGGTAAAAAAGTGAAGTGAGGGGTTTTTTTATTTTGTATAACAAGCCTCAGCAGTCTTTTTTTCTGTTTGTTTGGTTTTGTGAGGTTTTTTTTGTTTGGGGTTTCTTGTGTTAGGGTGATTATTTTTTCTGGCATCTGTTAGGCAAGAAGCCTAAATTTCTGAAGGAGTGCAAGTGTCAGCTACAGAGAGATAAGGGACCTGACAGACACTTTGAGCTAGTGCTCCTGGCACCTGACATCTACCAGTCGTGGCACACGTGGAGATATCTGGCAAATTACAGGGTAGGATATGTGCAAGAGCTATCTGTTCAGACACAAGTGATGTTTGCAATGTGAAGGAGAGAGTGATGTGGACAAATAAAACAAAAGACAATCTCAGTATATCTGTTTTGAACTGGTTCCAGTTTTCAACACTACAAGAAGATGGTGGTAGGCGGGAGACATGCTGAGGGCACCTAAAGGCTGGAGTCCTTGTAGTTATATATGAATAGGTGTCTGCTTTGCTAATCATGTAGGCTGCCTTTGTGGAGAAAGATGAATAATATGAGGCAAGGTGCCTCTCTTGTTTCATTAGTTCCTTATGGAGGAAATGGATATATTTTCATCCAAGTGAGATGAAGGTCCATTCAGAAACTATTGGGAGGAAAGGTTTAGCGAGAAGTTGCACACTTAGGTGGTATGAAACAGTAAAAATTGGATTAACAAGTAATATTCTCTGTAAAATTCAGGCTCCATTGTGCTTTCAGTGCAAACTTACAAGCATATTCCCACTTGATGGTGTTGTCTGTAATGCTCTGTGGCCTTGACTGTAAAGCCTCCACAGGACAATTGGTTTGTGTCTGAAGCTTTAGGTGTGATAAATGTACTTAATTGAATTGCCTTTGTAGCGATCAGATAGTCCACAGGAGATATACTGTGTTCTTATGAGCCTTCCCATTCCCTTTCCAAACTCACTAGATACTGAAAATGATGGAGAATGCAGTGGTCTGCCAGCATGGGTGCTGAACAGGGCGTCTCTGGGTAGCTCTAATATGTGGCTTGAGGTTTGCTGCATAGGGTGTATATGTTTGATGTGAAGCAAAAAATTATACAGGACTGGCTCATAAGAATTCTCACCCAATTTGTTCTTATAACTGATACTAGATCCCCCTCTCAGAGAAAATAAACAAACAAACAAAAAATACCAACCAACCAACCAAAAGAAAACGTAAAACAAAACAAGAAAAACCCCAATCACATTGGTTTATTATCTAGGAACTCCAAATCTACTTTTTCCCTGCCCCGAATACCCTGAATTTGATCACTGTGTCACAGTCTGTTTGGCTGCCTCAAATTTACAGGACAGCTCATTAGGAACTGTAACAAACGCAACAAACAGGGGCTGAATCCCCTTTTGAGCAGGTCAGTCTATCCAGTGAATTCATTTATTCACCATTCAAGCCATAAGTCTCCATAACTTATAACTGTTAACTCATGAACTTATAAGCAAACAAAAAAGAACAAAACCTAGCTGGGAGTAAGAGACTGCTTATCCCTGCTCCTCAGTCATGGTGCTGGTGTCCCCTATGTCACACCAAAGAGCAGGAGAGCCTCAGCAGTCCAGCCGCTGTTGAATCTGCTTTTAAAGCTTTTGGGGTAAGCTGATGTTTTATGCCTTCCAGCTTGGAGGCGTTTTATTTATACCTCCAGCTTGGAGGGCCTATACATTTTCATAAGTTAGCAGATTCTGGGGAACTGCAGTAGGAAAGCAAATAGGAGACAGATTTGCCGGTGATGATGGTTCATAATATCTCTCGAGCTTTTTCAGGCCACCTGTCAGCCTACTTGTTGCTCTTGCTTTGAACTACTGACATTGCTCCCAGCATCCATCAGGTCTTACCAGGAGCCAGGTTAGTCAAAATCTGAGCAGAAGTGGAGTGAACTGTCACGCTGAGCACAACAGAAGTATTTCAAAGTGTTTCTTCCAGTGGTTCAAGGGTACATTCCCAGCTTAGAGGTTTGGATTAAGTTGTAAATTGTGGTGGGTTTTTTAAGTAAATTTTTAATGGTGAGGGGTATGATAAAATATCTAGGTGGTTGGTGATTCAGACACATTCCAGAGACAGTCCAATTTATTGCTGAAATATGAGGCTAAGTTATTATTAGCTTTCTCAACTTCAGTGAGATGTAATAAAACATTATTCATCACCCAGAACAGAACACTTGAAATCATTCTATTTAATATATTTTTAATAATAGAAGTGGAAACTAAACAATTTATCTGCAAGGGCTTGTTCTTAAACTTGGTGAAAGTGAGGAAACACAGTGTTCAGTATAATTTATTCAAGTTATAATTTTGAAGCTGTTAAATCAGAAGCAAGAATTACTCACATTAATTCTTTCTGGAATAGCACTCTTAAATTATTGAACTAAGTATGACAGCTATCGAATGCATGTTTTGTGAGGTATATGGTGACTTCTCTTGAGACAAGATGATGTGCAACTGGTATGATTTTCAGAGGAAAATGCAAGCATATGGCAGTTTCTTTAGCACTTTTTTCTGATAGCCAAATAGCACCTGCAGGATCATGTTTCCTCAGCCCCTTACCAGTTCTCATTGTATCAGTCTCTGCAAACAAATAAGCAATTGATACTTCAAGTCAATGGATTTCAGCTTCATACTGTCATTATATAGGAAGTTAATGAAGACTGGGAAGCTGTCTGAAAGTGTTGGTTTGGTACCTGTTTTTTCTTAGAATGCTCTGCTTGATGTAAAACATCTGTGCAGAGAGGTGGGCCTTTGTTTAGAGATGTATCTGGAGATTCAAGGTATCACAGTTTCCTGCTTGGCTCTGACACAGGCTAAATATATGAAACTGTTCTCTGAGTTCCTGCGTCCTGAGTGCTCATCTTTGAAGGGGAGGAGATAAATCTTCTTTTCTTCAACCCTGCATATCTTCTACTGTAAACTGGGTCAGAAGCTCCTGTGTTTTCTTGTAATGAGGGACATAACAGGCCCTAGATTTTGATGGAAAATTACATATTCTGTACAAAATAGCCTGTATACTGATGGGTTTAAATATGATTTGGATGCCTCAGTTCTTATGAAGGCACCTATTGATAGCTTTTTACTTTTTTCTCTTGAAAAAAACACTAGTTACAGATTTCATATACAGTAGCAAATAACCTTCATCTAAAAACTAAAGCTCAGATAGAGAAATTTTGAAATTCCATCAGTATTGAATCCCTTGAAGAAGGGGTTTGGGATTATGAATCCTAATCCCTTTATCATCCCCAATTTGGTTATTGTTTTGTGTATTCAATTACAAAGCGTTTATATATGAAGTGATTAAAAGCCCCAAAATCCTAGAGTGACATTATATTTTCCTTGTAGAGCATGGGAAAACTTCCACTGGCTTCACTCAAGCCTGAAACTGCTTCAAATTTTAATTTGAATTTCCCTTTGTTTAATACTATCTTGAATGCACATACCTGTTTTAAGTTCTTGTTCATTATGCTTTCTATGCGTGCACACTATATGCAAAAACATTTGTAGTGTTTGAGACTGCATTTCTAGTGTTTGAGACTGTGTGTCTCTTCACATTCATAGGAAACCAATTGCTATTAACCATTTGTTGAGTGAACATCGAGATCTCTTTTTCCTAGGAGCCATCATTTGAGATGCTTCCGTTGACTGGGAAAACAATAATATTTGATAGCTTTCCTGATCCTTCAGATACCTGGGAAATAATTGAGACTATTGGCAAAGGAACATATGGAAAAGTTTTCAAGGTGTTAAATAAGAAAAATGGCAGCAAAGCAGCAGTCAAAATTTTGGATCCTGTTCACGTAAGCTACTTAAATTATTTGTTTTGTGCTTATTTATTTGTTAGTTTATGTAGCCTATTTTTCTCTTTGTCTTTGTAGATCATTTGCATTAAAAGTGACAGTGAAATAAACTGCTTCAGCCTGCTAAGTATCAGGCTAACTATCAATGCATTTTTCTTATCATAAGTGATCTTTTGAAGTGGTTGCATTGGTAGAAGTCAGAAGTATACGTAAACTGTGTTACTTCTACTTTGGTCTATCCTTGTTTATCTCTTATTTTCAAAAGCAGAACTGATTATTTTCCTTTTCAGTGCTAGGAGTCCTAGCTTATTCTGTTCTTACTGTTATTCCTTTTCCCTTTATTTTGTTTTGACATACTAGCCAGCAAGAAAGATATGTGCTTCTAAGTGCTTAAGATGTACCTTCACACATCTGAGTACATGCTTGATGCTGGGTAACATGCTTTGAGTGATTCTTCAAAAATAAAATAGCATACTTTATTGTTATTATTCATTCTGGATTTTCAGGCTGTGCCAAAATATGTAGATACCACAGAGGGATCCCCCTTTTCAAATGGAAAATGCAAAGGTAGTAGCTCCTCCACACAAAGCACGAGGTGACTGGGAGGTGGAATTATTATGTTGTGGAATATGTTTTTTTTCCTCAATAACTGACATTTGTTAGGTGGCAGATTAATGCTCAACGAGTAAGGAAGAACATTAGTCTGGTTTTAAAAGCGTACGTACCCCACTGACTTCAGTGGCGCTGCTCATGGCTTGGGATTTTTCTCAAGAACAGTAACCCACAAAACATGCACAAGCAGCTGTTCCTGTTTCAGTGGCCCGTTTGAGTTCATCTTTTGCACTCCCAGTATAGGGTTGTGAGGCTTGTGCTTCAGTTGCACAACCTCTGGATGGGAAGGGAAGAGAATGTCATGCCATGTGGAACCCTGAAGTTCTGGAGTTGCACAGCCACACAGGCCTCTGTCTACCTCTTCATAACACACAGAGTGTCGAATTATGATCCCATGGCCCAAAAATCCATGAAATGTGTTGGTGAAAACATAGTGTGTTGCATTATCTTTGCTGTGTTTTTTGTTGACCTGCTCTTTATTTCAGCATGCTTTCAAAGCAGCAAAAGGATGCTCATCTCAGTTCAGTACCACTTACCTCTCCCAGAGTAAACATAATTTGCAGCCAAGTGATAAGGATCTTGATGACTTCAAATGCATTGGAAACTATTTCTGACTCTGTTGCTTTCTGTAAACAAGGTTCTTGTGCTTATGATGAATAGGCAGGACTTCCGTGCCACTGGTGTTTGTCTAAATGCCTGTTTAGCAGGAAATGCTTCTGCTTTCATGTGTTTCACAAGTGTTCAGGAATGATTCTTAAGTGGCAGCTGGCTATGGCAGGAATTACTGAAGGAATCAGGAAAAATTTCAATGCTGTGTACACTTCTGAGGTTGAAGGAAAAGATTAAAGGATGATGATGGGAAGAAAGAAAAGGTAGTAAGGCTGATGCTAGAGGAAAGAGAAATGGATTAAGAAGGAAAAAAGGGAATAGAATTTAAAGAAAATGGAAGAAATAGAATGGATAAAGATGCAATAAGAAATTGAAGAAGGACAAAGACATAACTGATGAAAACAGATTCCTTATTTTAATGAAAAAATGGAAGTAATGCAATCAAAGCCACACTCCAAGACTTGACTCTTAACTGAATGTGTTACTCTTTTTATTCTAAGAATACTACTCTTTTCCCCCTTCTATATACAGGATGTCTGGAGTAGCTGCTGTACCTCCATTTTCCTAGTAAAATGGCAATCCTATGTTAGAAATAGGGTGAAAGCAATAATCAGGTTCTTTTTTTTTAAACTGAAAGTATTATTAACGGCTGCAGAGGGAGCCATTGCAATGAAGAAAAAGATACTTTATGTATTTTCTTCTTTACATTTTACAATTTTTTTCCTCGAAGATGGTTTCAGGATTGTGTCACTTGAGAGGTGGACTGGAAACAAAGCAGAGGAAATGTGGGTTTTATAGGACTTGGTTTAACTGATATTTCCAAATTAAACTGGGAACCTGCATTATCATGGGGGACATAAGACTGAAATTACCATTTCATATTTAATCCTTTAGAGCTCAGGTTCTTTTTACTGAATAACAGCTCAGCTTTTTGAAACTGAAACAGGAAAGTAAAGGTGTTGAAATGAGAATATATGAAGATGGAACTGAGAAAATCTCAGTCTTATCCTCAGGACTATAAGTAGATACCATTGTACTTTAGAACCCTTAGCCAGGTAATCCTATATATAGGATGAAAATATTCACTCAACCATTTCTAATGGAGATACTTTTATTCAGGTAAATATATTAATATTCAACCAAACATTTCAGTTTTTCTTCTTTCAGACAATAAAGAGGAAGATTTTAATTTTTAGTAGGCACAGAATGAATATTCATGTAGGTACTCCTTATAATTGTAAAAGTCTCATAAATTCTGAGTACCCCTCAGGAGACAGAAACCTCTATTAAATCACAGTAGGACAGTGGGCTAATTTTCTTCCTATTTCCCCAAGGCAGTCAGAACTATTGTATGTTTTGTGTTTAGTTTCTTTGCTTTTGACTGTATTTTTTTGCTTTTTTTCTTTCTTTTATTTTTTCCAGATGAGTTTTCTCTCTTCATCCCTGCTTCCACTCTTTCTGTCCTCTGCCATCCTCAGGACCTTGGTTCTTTCTTCCTTCCTTCCTTGTATTTTTTTTTTGTGTTGTCCTTATAGAAAAATTATCTTAAAGTGAGTACCTCCTTTTTTTGAAAGATGAAAATTTCTGCTGTTTTTTGGTTAATCCAATAACAAGATTGCTAAAACCCTTCCTTGTGAGAAGACTTAGTCTTATAGTCTCAATATGAAAGCTTAATGGCCTGTTTCCTGAAGTACTGGTGACTGACAAATTTCCTGGAGACCAGTCAAGCTGGTCTCAAGACAAAGGGTTTGTATGAGGAACTTGAATTGGATATTGGAGAGACATGTATAAGAAGCAAGCCAGTAAAGTCCTCTTGAGGCAGATGAATTGAACAGAATGAGAAGGAGCACCATTCACTGGAAAAACAAAGTGTCCCCTTTCTCTGCCATGGTCACTTTCTATTTGGCAATGGTGAGACAGGTTTTTGGCACTGAGTAGATACTTTTCACTGATAGAAAATCCACTAGTATGGGTAGTGGAATTCACAAGGCAGCCCCCTTCTAGAATGGATTTTTCATTTTGTTTAGTTGTAAATAGCAAATTGTATTAAAAATATTTTAAATCTGGAAACAAGTATGTTAACATTTTTTGAGATTTAACCAATAGGGAAAAAGACTGCAGCTATTCTGCCTTACTTGTGGTCAGGAAGGATTAAGTATTTTCTCAGCGGGAACTGAAATATCATCTAACCATGTCCCTCACTGAGAAATTCCAGCACAGAGGTGAAAAGGGTTTGAAAAGGGTTTAACTGAGTCATCCAATGCCTGCCATTGCTGGCATCCATGTTTGGTCTGAAGGAGTTTGCACAGCTCTTGGTGCATGTGTTGGCAAAACTCATCCTCATCTCTCACCTCCGCATGGATTTCCCTCACTGTCTAAGAAACCTGAGGTCTGTAAGGAAAGACTGACAAAAAGCCACAACTCTTATAGTTCTGTAGGAAAACCCAGAGAAATAGTGGATGTCACCAGCTTCTATGACAGTAGAAAATGAAAAAAAACCTCACAGATAATTTTGGAAAGTGGGATGGTAAATGAGTAAGATGTGGCTGCAATAATACTTGTTTGTGCACAGAGAGGTAGAGAGATAATTCCAACTGCACCATCTCTAGCTGGGGATACCCTTAAGACTAACACAGTAACATGTAACTTCCCAAGGCATCTGCATATCTACCTACTTATGGATTTCACTGTCTTTGCCTTGAAATCACAGAATGGGTAAGGTTGGAAGGGACCAACTGTGGGTCATCTGATCCAACCTCCCTGCCCAAGTAAGGTTATCCTAGAGCACATGTCACAGGACTGTGTCCAGATGGTTCTTGAACATCTTCAGTGAGGGAGACGCCACAATGTCTCTGGGTAAACTGTTCGTTTTTGGTCACTCACATAGTAGACAAGTTCTTCCTTGTGTTCAGGTGGAACTTTTCCTGTGCATCAGTTTCTGCCTGTTAAGCTCTCATCCTGTTGCTTGGTACCACCAAGAAGAACCTGACTCCATCCGCTTGACACCCTCCCTTCAGATGTTTATAGACACTGATGAGGTCCCCTCTCTGTCATCTCTTCTTGAGGCTGAACAGCCCAGTTCCCTCAGCCTTTCCTTGTAAGAGAGATGCTCCAGCCTCTTAGTCATCTTTGTCATACTACACTGGATGTGCTCCAGGAGCTCCATGTCTCTTTTGTACTGAGGAGCCCAGAACTGGACACAGCACTCTGTGGCCTCGCCAGTAGAGAGACAGGATCACCTTTCTTGACCTGCTGGCAGTGCTTTTCCTAACGCACCCCAGGATCTCATTGGCCTTCTTGGTCACAAGGGCACACTGCTGGCTCCTGGACAGCTTGTCGTCCACATGACCCTTGCTCCTTCCCCATTCTCCTGAGGGCTGCTCTATCATACCCTGTATGTTCGTCAGTGGAAATTGATAAAGTCAAAATTTAAAAAAGATGACTATTTTGTATTGAGTAAACAGAACCAAGCTTTGTAGCCCTCTAAACAGTACATTGATGTTCTATTTGTTTTTTTTTCTCTGTATCATTTCAAACTACATTTGAATTGCCAGAAAATGCTGTGTGTTGGGTTTTTTTAAATAGCTATCGTTATTTATTTCTTAACTGTTATGTATTTCTCATTTGTGACACTAGGATATTGATGAAGAAATTGAAGCTGAGTACAACATTTTGAAAGCTCTCTCTGATCATCCCAATGTAGTCAAATTCTACGGCATGTACTATAAGAAAGATGTGAAAAATGGAGACCAGCTTTGGCTAGTTCTTGAGGTAAATAATAGAGAAAAATTAAATCTTTATTTTAGTTGGCATTTCAATGTTGATTATAAACCCAGTGAATGAGATGCAAGTAATTCGTTCAACGTTTTTTTCTGGAGTGGTTATGTGTAAAGTGGTAAGTGCTGTTGTTTAGGCTTTTCAGTGTCCTGATTTAAAGTTCTGCTCTGAGTTCAGGATTCTTACTTTGATATTATACGGATAGTGCTGTGCCTTCAGAATTAAGATACAAAATCTAATGGGACTCATAGGATTTGCTACCTAAAATCTTTCTTTGGTGAAAGGCTTGCCATGGGAATCTTCCTCTGGTAGCATTTCTTTAAGTATGACTAACATATAAGAGTTAAAGAACACAGTATGGAGATTTTTTTTTCCTAAATGAAAGCATAGAAACTATTTAACTGAATTCCTTTTTTGTGGTGAGTGTAAATGCACAAATTGATAAATAAGCCAATAAAAGCAGGCTCCTGCCCAAATGCTGTTGAATACAGCAGGATTTCCTCAAATGAAGTCAGAGCAAGGTAAGACCTGTAATTTGTGTGTTTCAGTATTTAGTTTTGATTAATCTGTGAGAAAAGAGCTTGATCATTGTAGTTTTCACAGATTCACAGCCTGTTCTGCAAAAACTTCCTCTTGTACCCAGAGGAAAATAAAGAAGAATGTCTCTGACAGGAATAGTCAGCTTTTCACAGTCAAGGCCTTTGCTGTCATTTGATCAGTGTTTGATAAGGTTGAGATTGAAGAATTGGTTGTATTTTATGATTTGTTAGCTAATTAAATACAAATCTCCTGCCAAATATCTCAATGATACAATGGTATCTAATAATGGAAACAAGCTCTCAATAATGCTTAAGTTATAAAAAAAAATTCTTCCGAAATCTTCTGAGTTCCACTGGAAGACGTTTTTAAAAATAGCTTGCATTGGAAATCATAACCAATTATTAAGTTAGACTGATATCAAAATATGTCAGCTCTTTGCACAGTTACCATCTTGGAAAAAAGTTTCCTTTGTGTCAACTGGGCATTTGAAACTCACATCTCTGAAACTTTTGTCCCTGAAGGGGAGGGATGCTGAACAGCCAGGATGGAACAGACTCTGAGGAAACAGTCAAGTGTTTACATTTTAAATTCTATTTCACATGGAATTGTGTTCTAATGGGAAAAACACAAGCCTACATATGGAGTATGTTTTATATCTGCTCTTTTCATGCCAAGCTCTACATATTAAAGTGGTAGTATAGAGTGTGTGGAATAGTCTTGGATGGTTTCTGTCACTGTCCATGTAGATCCATGAATGCAGTGGATTTTGGTTGGTGTGTGTATTCGTAGATATGCATGAGTAGAAAAATATATTTCAGTATTGACTTTGGTGAAGCTTTCTTTTTAATAATAGTATATGTGAAAGAAAACTGTCATGAAACAGATTTCTCTGTTGAAGTGGCACCTTCTTTTCGTCTTGTATTCAGCTTTACAGAGTTGTTGCAGTCTGCTTTTCACAGCAGCTGTTAAGGTGTCCTGTAGTTTGTAAGAATGTATATCTTTTCATCATCACCTTTTGTGTTCTGTGATGGGATCCATGGGCAGGAGATTTTGGAGAAAATGTCACAAATTCCACTAGGAATGGTTTGTTATACATGGCAAAACTCAGCATTTAGTAATGGATTTAGAGCCACCACTGCAGTTTACCAACAAAGTTATTCTCTTGAGCGTTTAAATCTATATATTTAGGTGCTATCAATTTTTTTTTTCTAGAGGAAAAAATCCTCACCTCATTAAGATGTGTCCCATGCAATGTATCAATGGCAAACCAGCCTGGAAAGAAAGATTGTTGTCGGGTGTCTTTTCTCCTAATTCCGTCTTCAGCGTTGGTTGTATGAACTGTATTGTTCAATTCTTATGTCTTTCTTAGTATATACAGTGTGGTGATTTTTGATGTATCTCATAGATTTTGGTAGCTCTTTCGTATTGCACTTGGTCATATTTGGATTTTGGGGAAAGGAGGCTAATCAGGTTTGAACTAGGCTAAAGTAAGTGACTGAGGTACAGCTTGGAGGCCAAAAGGGACCAAGAAGCTAAAAAGACTACCCTATTATATTGTTAAGGATTCTTGAGAGATTTTAGTCCCAAACAGTGGAATTATCATAAAATTGTCATACCTCTTAAGTTACCATCTATTCTGAATACTGGAAAAGACCTTGGATGGGTTTATGATGAGATTACTGCAGTCTTGGTGTGAACTATTCTACCCCACCTTCCATCTCTGTTCCCCAAAATGAATCTGTTCTTGCGTGATTTGGTACATGTCGAACCTGTGGTCTCAAATTCTAGTTTGATATAGTTGGATATTCCATTTTTAACTAAAATTGGCAGTTTCATTTGCTTCTTGTTCCAAGGCATATATCAACAATAAGGCAGTGGATATTCACAGTCCAGGTTGAAGGGATTGTCCTCTGACTAGAAATGATTAAAGCAGAAAGAAATAGTTACCTACAACTAAATGGAATTTAGAACTGACCTATTGGTGTGGGTCATCTGACAGTTATTAGTATGTCTATAGAAGCCACAACCAGTTGCTTCAGAATGATGGAAATTATTTTCTGCAGAATAATCCTGGGTAAACATGACATTTCTGCTGAATCTCCTCACATAAATAATTGCCTAATAGCACATGCAAAATTAAATGAATTTAATTTTGTTTGCTATATTTCTGTCTCTGTGGTTATGTCTTCTAACTGATCTTGTTAAGCATTTTGAAGTTGCAGTTCTGTGAGCTGGAAATATGCTTCTAAGAGAGTAGGAGCTGTTGTTCAGGTTTGTTTTTTTTCTATTAAAAGAAATTAATTTTTATATTATAAATATTATAAAGTGTCAAGACATAAATAGCCAGTCTTATACTTTGATTTAGCCTTTCAGTGTAGCTCTGATTGGTTAAAAAATGTACATAATATTTACTTAGGAAAATACACAACCTTTTTGCATAACACACTTCATGTTACAGTCTAGAACAGTATTTGTAGGAGAATTGTAAAGTTATCGTGTTGTGCTCATCTTAACACGTGTGAGGACCTAAATCTGAGATTAGTATAGAATATGAATTTTAACTACTAATTAAAAACAAGAGGAAATAATAGTGTGAGACCTTTTAGTGTCATTAGCATTTTTTTGGTAATAAAGGAACCAAACTTTTTAAGGAAAATACCTTTGGGAATGAAAGTGAAACAGGAATACATCTGTACAGAATAACAGTACTCTCAGTTCGGAAATGCCCTTATCTCTGTGGGCTGCACTCAGATAGACTGAACATCTGTTCCTCTTTGGATGTTGTTCTAATCACGTTTACAATAAAGAATACTGCTGGAGGGAGGATTCCTGCCAGGTGCATTAAGCTTCATCACGTGCATCCAGAGATGCAGGCTGAAGAAACTAGCCTATTGAGACTGTGTTTAAAAGAAATCCTGTGAGTATTATACTTGGGATGAATCAGCTTAGCAGTTTCATGTCAGCAGACATCAGCATGATGACACAGCTAAGGCAGAGGGTGCTATAACCCATTTTTTTCCACTCTGGATGTTAGTTCAGAAGGGAAAATGTCTGAGGTAGTTGGAAATCAAATGATGGAAGACAGAGCAGAAAGGTAAATCATATCAGGCCCCACAGGTGAGCATGTAGGTCCAGGGCAAGTGGGGAGGAGGACAAGTGGTACAGCCCTTGCCTGAGATCTGTTGCAAAGAACAACCTAGTCAAGAAATAGTGAAGGCTGAAAATACCCCAGCAAGGTAAGCAGTAGGTGTTACACTGTTTTTACTTGGTACTGTAAGCCAGAATCATAATGCAACATATTTCCACAGTTTGTTTCCTACAGAGATCAGGTAGAACTTTAAGAAACATTTGGTCCATTTTCAAAAGACGCGTAGTTATGAATGCCATATTTGAGATGAATTTGGGTTTGTGAGTCACATAAGTAAACAGTATATTTTATTGTTCTTGATATATTTTTATAGGAAATAGAGGAAACATGCATTATTATTATTATAGTAAATATATTATTACTATTACTATTATTATTATTATTATTAAATTAATTAAAACTTACCTTGGTAGGGGAAAAATTTTGTAAGGAGTGATTTTCCACCCTGAAAATACAGATTTTAATACCAAAGCATTTTGTAGCAACTTCTCATTTTTGGAGAGGTAGAAGGAGTTGCCAAGTGTAACACAAATACGTTTCTTTCACTGCTGAATCCCAAGAAGACTGACAAAATATTCTTTCTAGGTGTTTTTCTTCCTGTAGTGTGAACATTTCAAGAGCATTTGCAATGCCCTGCTGAGTTAGACCAATGGTCCATGTAGCACAATGTTCTGTCTGCTGTGGTAGCACTAGAAGATGCTGTTTAGGAAGGGTTTGTTGTCCAGTTTTTGCAGTCCATTTCCCTCATGCTTTCCAGCAACCATGAATGCTGTATTATGGATGTCCCAGACTATTCCATCTAGTAGCCATTTATGGACACACTAAACCTGATGATGATACTGTCATGCTATACAATCTCCTCTTACAGCATGCAAGTTTAATTTTTGTATCACTATTATATATTAATTTCTATTTATATAATATTCCACATAATAGAATATACTGTTTTCAACATTATGAAAACATTTCCAAATCTAATTATTTTTCAGTGTGAAGAAATTTAGAATCCTGTTCATCTGAGAAGGAGGAATATGTTACAGTTTCCAGTGGACTGCAGGCTCTATTTTCTGACCAGCTCTTTTGTTAGAAAGTACCTTCACAAATGTTTCAGTAGCTAGTGCAATCTGTGCAGGTGGTGGTTGTGCACGGTCCAGATTGAGTCAACCTGATTCATCTTTGTTCTCATGTAGAACCTTTTCTTGATCTAGTGTAATCTTCATCAGAGAAATCACGTGCAAGTGTAGAGTAGCTTGTACTTGGAACCTGCTTCTCTGAAGAAGTGCCATTTTAACCTTTTTCCTCAACCTTTTAACGTGGGAAAAATCATTAAATAAACTGATAACTTACATAATTTTGTATTGTTGCAGACAAAGTGGTGTATTTTGAGTTTCATCTTCTGGATGTTTCTTGGTGTTAACTGAACCTGCTAACCAGATACTGATAACTGAAAAGAATTACAGAAATATTATCATAATGAATTATTGTGATTCAGTTGGCAGCTATGTTTGCTAATTTAAAATTTGCCTGGAGTGATTCAAATTTGTTACTTAACTTTGATCTTTTAAAGTTAACACTAAGGGATTTTAATGTACAAATATCTAAATTTTCTTTTTAAGTCCTTGGGATGTTTCTATTTGTGATAGGGTTTTTTTCAGAAAGGAAAAGTCTTAAACCCTGTAAATAGAAGCTCTCAGGAGTTTGAATTAAACTAGAATACAGAAAACTGTAGTGCATCAGTTCACCTGCTACTCTTTCTGCAAACAAAGTACAAACCCATAGTTAATCAGAGTAAGGGCATAGTAATTTTTACGGGTAATTGTAAAGGTAGGCCCATATGGAGAAAAAGGAATAAAGTGTCAGTATATCAAACTGGCAGCCTGCTACACCAGGATAGTGGCAGTCCATTGCTACTAGTTTACTTCCTGTGGCTTGCCTGGCCTGGGGAAGCTTGTGCATCTAGGATGCCAAAATGCTTCTAACAGGGTAAGAACCGAGAGACAACCTGTCTAACAGACTGTTGCTGCGTTACAAGCACAGAATAGCCCACCAGTGTAGTTCCTACTCAGTTGCCAATTTCAAGGGCAATTGCATTTGTCTGGTGAATCACTTAAATATAATGTGTGTAACAAGCTGAGATTCTCTGATAAAACTCCTTTCTGGTTCGGTGGAGATCCTTTAGAAAGAACTACCATTCTTGAATTTGCTTTGAGATGGAGAGCCCAACACAATGTGGAGAGTATCAATTACTCACTCCTTTCCAATCCTAGAAGTGACCCTTCATAGCAGAGAGCTCTCATTGAAGATTTAAGCAATAGAGCAAATGGCTTTGGAAGAGGAGAACTGAATGGGTAGCAGAAGTCAGCTGTGATCTCAGGCAGCTGCAAGCATTTGTCAGCATTGTGATACAGGAGACTTATTAAGGAGGAATTGAAGGAGGATAGTGCTACAGTTTTCTGGTTTTTTTTGGCTGGTCCTTCAAAGTAGAAAAGAAAACATGTTATGCCTACAGATACCCAGTAATGAATGCCAGCCCTGTGAGCTGATCAGGGTTAGAAGTAGATCTCCTGCTGCATAAGAAATGGTATTAGGACTGCTGTGGGTCTTGACAATAAAAGCAACTAGCTTATTTTTGATGTGATTGAGAAGGGTCAGCCAGTGTGTGGGTTCAGGGGAATAATGGCACGTTCGGAGATGGCTGGTTAGGGATAAGTACTCACTAAGGCCAAGAGAAGAAAGTGTTGCATTAAATTGTGGGTATAAGTAAGAATGCTGAACAATACATGTGCACTGCTGCATCTGGCCTGGAGTGAATCTGCTGTGCTGTTGCGCTGCTGTATCTGCTCTTTGGAGAGAGAAGTTTAGCAAATCAGATGCTTCCAAATGTTTGCAAATCTAACTGTGGTCACAAAGAGAGCTTCAAAATTAATGAAATATGTATGAATTTTCCTCCCAGATTCATAAATGAACAGTGATGGCACAATTTACATATGTGTCAGAGAATAATGAGTATAATTAATGCCCAAATCTTGTGTGGCTTAATAGTCTCAGATCCTTCAGTGACCTACTATATGTGGAAGAGTTTCTGATGAAGTTCAGAGTTTCAACACTGCATGTAATTCTAATAAATGGTGAAACTCACTTAAGTGCATCCTTCTTTTAAACAACAACAACAAAATCCTCTGCTTTGTTACATAATATCCAATCTATGGAGTATATTTATCTAAAGAAATACCAGTCTCAGCACGTCCAGTTGCCTTGAGGAAGGGAGATGTTTCTTCTACTGTGGAATTAAGATGCTAATAGTGCAATTATAGGTTGCAGTGTGGTGTCTACAAAAAAGGAGCAACCATGGTCCAAAGATCCAGGTATTGATACTTTCTTTTTTTTTTTTTTTTTAAAAAAAAAAGGCTAAAATATTTTGCTGCTGTTGTGTAGCTTAACTTGAATGAGGCTTCAGCTGTTTGAGAGCTGTGAGTTTGGCTGATGGAAAATATGAAGAGAGACAAGAAACTCTAGAAAAAAACAAATACCACCCCGCTCCCCCCCACCCCCACAAAAAACAACAACAGCAACAACAAAACAAACAAAACCCCAAAAACCACAAACCCAAACATACTGAAGCAGGCTGGGCACAAGAAATCTAAACCTAGAGCAAGATGGGTAGTTCTCCCCTTGTCTCTTGCTGAGATTTCCAGCACCATGTACGAGTCCTGATGGCTGGCAGTAAAGCAGTTTTCTCTCCATTAGCTTGATCTCTTTACTCTCTGAGCTAATGGTGGTGTCACTCTTCATGGCGCCTCTCTGCATGGAAGAGGGAGAGAGGAGCTACAGTCAGTGTTGCAAGGCAGCTAATGCTTGTTCTTGATGAGCAAAGATATTAGGCTGAAAATATCTGCAGCCTCTGAGTCTGCAGCCTGAAAAGAAGGCACAGAGCCTGAGGAGTTGCTGATCATGCAGACTAGTACATCTAAAGTTTAGTGAACAAATTCATGTCATTGCAGCTGTTGGGACTTCAGTTGTTGAATTCCATTTGACTGAAGATTTTTGTATTTTAAAAAAAATACTGTTGTAGTGAATCAAGAAGCATTTGGATGACATGCTCAGGCACATGGTGTGAATCGAGGTTGTTCTTTGCAGGGCCAGGAGTAGGATCTCAGTGATCTTAGGATATTCTTTGATTCTGTAAGGAATGAGTAGAAGTATGAAAACTGGAGTTGTTCCTATTGCTGTGATAGTTTTATCAGGAGTGGGAAAATCCAAATTCCACTAACTTAGTGGAAAATAACTAGTCTATTTGGGGTTTATATTGGGGTGGGGGTGTGGGAAGGAAAGCTGTAATTTCCTAAATATTATTAGGTATTTCCAATTGACATATATGGAAGAAAAATTAAACAATTGAAAATTGCTTTTGCATATTTCTCAGCATGGGCCATTTTTCAATAATGTGTATGGTTATAATTGCTCCATTTAGACCAACACTGAATATTTTGATCCATTACATGTCTGAATCAGTCTTGATTTCTCCATTTCTAAAGTATCCCTCTTTGCTTCCCAGTTATAGCACTTTTTCATTCTTGAATCATATCCTGTTTTCTCAAGACCAGAGATGTGTGGCTACAACTATCATTTGATGCTTTGAAATTTTACTAAACACTCATAATTTCTCTGCATGAGGACTATTTCATATTACACTGGGTTTTGCACAGTTCACATTTTTTAAACAACTGGTGAAGATATGTTATGGCCCACCTTGCTGGAGAATACTTACATATAAAAAGCTGATTCTGAATAACCTCTACTGATTTTTGCCACCATGCAGTAAAGCAGAAGCCCAGAAAAAATATCCTGAGTTTTACCATTCCACTATGTAATTAAATAGCATGTGATTACTATGCCTTTCACATTCTAATATTTAACATCACTTTGCTTTCTGTACATTTTACTTTTTATCACAATTTTACTAAAAATATGAGATTATTTAAAAACAAAATAAAACAAACCACCAAACCCCACATTTGCATTGGTTTGGGTTAAATCTGAGATAACCAAATATCCTTTAGCATCAATCAACATAAGAATGCTTGGGCTAAGACTTGTTGCTCTTTGCTTCAGACACTTGAGGATTAAACACTTTAATTCAAGTGTGATAGACAATATAATGTTGCTGGTTTTGTGCTCAGTTTACATGTTAGGTCTCTTTATAAGGAGTGACTGAAGACACTACAACAGTAGGGAGAGTGTTCTCATTCTTTGTTGGGCAGAAGGGGCTGGAGGCTGCAGACTATGGGAGAAGAGTACTATAGCAAGGAACAAGGAGCTGGGATGTGCAGAAAGAAGACAGCCAGGTGTCAGTGGTGATGGAAAGTTTCCTGGGCTCCAGAAAAAATGTCAGCATTTGCTGCAGTTCGGAAAAGGGCTGACTTTGCTGAAACCAAACCCTTGGAAGTATGGAACTGCCTTGCACAGGCACAGTGAGCAGAGGGAGATTGGTTTACAAAAGACTTTAATTTCAATTCTAGTCTCTCTGAATTAATCATTCCAGTAGTTTATTAAAAGAAGGGGGGGAAAAAAGAAAAGAGGCTTTTGAGTTTAGCATCATTTTCGTTCATATAAAACTGTCTTTAAAAATGTCCTTCAGGATGTTCTTGCTCATTAGGGCCCCATGAAGCTTACAGAGTCTGTAGCTCCTTTTGTAATCACCAGGAAAAGGCGGGCATGTCCTAGAGTGGTTAAGATGACAAGTCCTGCACGCTCCTGCAAGGAGAGGAACTGCCTTTTGGATGAGTGTGTTTCAGCTTCACTCCTTTTGTAAAACCAGCCTTTAGACAAGCCCCATTGTTTGGATTTGCACTTCCCCAGTCATGCTTTTAAACTCAATAGGGAAGATTTCTATTGCAGTAATTTAAATTACAGTGAATTATACTAAATTATTGTCTTCATGTAGAAACACACACAAAATGAATTATGTATATTGTGGACACGGTAGTACTTGGAACTACTGTCTGAACCCTGAATCATAGAGAAATGGTGTTACAAAAGAAGAAGGTACTTTGAAATGTCTCCTAATTGCTGAAGAGAGAACAAAAGCAATGTAGTTCTGAGCAGGAAAAAAGGCTGTGAAGTGCTTGCTGTTACCACAGACTGCCCTATTTTCTTATGAGATTCTGTGTGTTTTCTGGAGCCTTAGCTAAGTTTGCAGCTGTCAGTAGAAATACTTCTGTTGACATTATTGGTCCCAAACTTAGGCCCTGGTTTTTCTCCCTAGCTGAGTGAATGTTTCTGCTCTCTAAATGTTATCTTTACCACTACTCCTTGTGTATAATAAAGCAATGAATTGTAACTAAGTTTTCTCTATTAAAATGTTCTGTTGTGGTAAGCTGCCGATTGCATTTGCTCAGAGTCCTGGGCTCTTTACTGACCAGTACCCTAAAGTTTTGTATGTAGGGTAGCTCTGATTTTGCAAAAGGATCCTTCTATTTATTTGTTTTTTTAAAAATTAAAGCTGTGCTGTGGTGTTGCCAGGCCATGAAGACTCAGTTGAAGCTCCTTTCGAATTTCTGTTTTAAATATATCTAGATCTCAGTTGCTTTACAGAACACTATTTGAAATCATGACTTGGTACCACTTCAGCTGTATAACCTTTTGAGGAGGAGATTTGGACAGGTGATACATTAATTTCTTCATTAGCAACTTCATGGAGAGGTAAATCTATTATAACATAAAGAATGTGAATTATGGAATGGTGCAATATGAAGTTTACTTCAGGATGAGTTAGCAGGGGAATTCAGTTTTGCTATGCCCAATAAACCTTTTTAACAGCACCGTCACCTACTTGCTTTTTTTCATTCTGCTAGAGACAAAACGGTATTACAAATGTCTTAAAACAGAAAAAATCCTTCTTTGAGGGATTAGTTCTCTTTGTTCTTGTGTATGTAAAGCCTTGATGGCTTCATTCAATTATGCTGAGTTTGAAAGAAGAAATTTAGAAACAGGGAATAATGGTAAAGTTGTGGCTTTTTCATTTTGTCCACAATTGAGGTGGGGATATCTTTATTCTGACTGAGAAAGATAAGAGTCTGTGAAGGCTAGCATTGCATAAGATGAAACAGGCAAACTTTTCCTCTGGCTGTCTGTCTTGTCAGTGCTTGTGTGTGGCAAAGAAAATGGGAAGTTAAAAGCCAAACTGAAAGGAGAGAAATCAGAAGCAACAAATAAACACCCGTGAGGCTGTGACTAACACAGCCCTGGAGGTGTGAGACGATACAAGAGAGCTAAATCATAAATACCACATGGTTTGTGTTCACTGAAGCTAAATAACACAGGAAAGATGTCTGTTTCAGTGATACATTTTGTTCACGCTAAATTGAAAGCAATCAACTTTACCTAAAAGCATGGAGCATTGCTATGGTTTCTTTTGGTTATGGATTGTCTTGTCCAGTCGCTATGAAAAATAAGAGTCGCAGTGCACATCTGTCTTCCATTTGAGATGAAATTAAAACTGTGCTGCACAGACAGGAGCTGCATATTAAAGCATTTGGCCCATTGAAGAAAATAATTGAATTCCCTGTAAGTCCTTACAAGGACCTTCAAGTATTTGTGGTAGGTCTGAGGTGCTGCCAGTCGAATGTGCTCTTTGGCAGTAATAGTTGTGAAGATACCTCACACTGTAGGCAGAGAATAGGAGTTAATATGGTCACAGCTGATCCTGAGAGATAGTCTATGGAGTTCTTTCTTGGAGACAGAAGGCAGAGAAAGTGACTCTGAAAATGGTTGTATCAGGTAGATTCTGTTCTAAGAGAGAAGATCTCATTTGAAAAGTTGAAGATGGAAGGAAATTTGAGTGAAAAAGCCCCAAAATAATTGTGTTCACTTTCCTGAGAATAGAAAGAATGATGGAGCAGCAGGGTAAGGATTATGGGCTTAGGAGAGTATGCTTTACCTGGCTTGGGGTTCTGGTAGGTACCTGTACTTAGGAAAAATAATGTAAAAATGAAGGAAAGTGCCAGGATAGCTGGCAGTTATTGAAAGACATTAAAAACATAATATCAAATTAGCTGATGCAGAGGAAAAAATAGAAGCACAGTAAGAGGCATGTGAGAATGCATCAGGGTCTGCTTCTTTTAATATTTCAGAATGTCTTCAAAGAGGAGAAACAAAAATGCTTAGCTAAGGCATTTAAGGATAATCTCCAAGGGGCTAATGTGGAGAGTGGTAAAGAAAAGGTTACTAGAAAAGTGAGATACAAGAATATTTAGTATATGTCTTTACAAGGTGAGGAAAAATAGTGACCTAGGGAAATACAGACCAATCTGCTTAACTTTGATACCCACAACAATTTAATAGAAACCATTGTAGAAATATCCAGAACCCAGTAACATGGTAAGTGGTTGATTTGGACTGGGTCAGAACAAATGGTATTAATAAAATCTCTTTGTTTGACAGGATAACAGCTGTAACAAGGGGAAAGCAATAGATATATCTTTTGTAAGGATTTTGTATGGTCCCGTGTGACATTTTTATGAGGAAAATGTGGAAATACAGAAATTTCACATAAACAATAAAGCAAATAATCTCTTTCTCATAAAACTGGACTTAGTTCACTTTTGGGCTGGGAGAATCTCAAAGTGGGCATCTGCTTTTGGTCTGTTTCTGTTCAGTAGTAACTTGAGTAATGAAAAGTCCACAAAAAGTTGAAGTGGACAGCTAGTTTAATTACAGGCATATTGGAGAGTAGCATCAGATTCACAGTTGTGAATACCAGAGGAATTTTTTTGAATCACAGGAAGGTGATTAATACAAAGTACTGCTATCCATAGGAAGAATAAATGGGACATACCTGACCATGCTGTGGTTATGCAGAAAGGGATTCTCTGCAAAATGGAGATTGTTCTGTTCAGCATTTCCCAGTGAAGACAAGACTTCCAAAGGAATTTTCTCTGGAGTTTGGGGACAAAACGTGTCACAAACACCAATAGCAAATTGGAGGCAGTCTAAATTGAGAAAACATGGCTAATTTCAAAATATTACAACAACTAAGTTTGTACAGCCTAAAAAAAAAAAAAAAAAAAAAAAGAGGAAAAGGGATTTTATCATGACAGTAGTCTGACAGAGATGATGTTAAGGAGAAAATTACGGCAATTTGTTGTCAGATACTACTGGAGGGAAGGGCAAAAATTATGCGATTTTGTTGGAAGCAAAAATATTCAGGTTAGATAGTAGGAAAAATGCTCTGTCAGGCTAGTGAAACACAGAAACAGGCTATTTAGAAAGATTGCAATCTCCCTCAGTGGGAGACTTTTAGGAGTGAGTTAGACAAATATCTGACATTTCTGAAAGTACCAGGTCTCTATACAGTACACATGCAGTGGACTAAGTAATTTCTTGATATCCCTTTTACTTCTCTACTTCTGTAGTTTTATGATGACAAAACAGCAACAAGTGAGAAACCTCTGTTCTTACAGCAGTGAATACTACAAGGAAGGTACAGTCAGCTCAGAGATTGGCAGTGCTGCTGCACTGCACGCTTAGGGAAACAGGTCAGATTATTGATCTATTCTAAGAACAGGAAAAACAAATAGAGATTAGTGCCTGAGATGCTTTTAGCATTCTTATGTGTGATAACATTAAAGCAATATTGGACTTTTTCATAAGTATAATTCTTGCATGCCATAAGTTGTGCATATGTGATGTGATACCCAGTCATTTATGTCTGTGCAGCCTGTAAAGATAGGGAAGGAAATAATTGTAATTGAGACACTCTTTGCATTGAAGTAAGATGAAAGCATCTTAACAACTGCAGGCTGCAAGCAAACATTACCTGACAGCTTAGTACAGATGTATAAGTCCAGAGCAGTTGGATGATTAAAGGCTGTAATGGCCCTAACAAAAGTGCAATTGAGAGTTTACTTGAAAGGGAAGCTCATAATGAATCCTTATTCAATGGGCATCAGAATCAAGAAGAGCTGCAGAGGAGAAATATATCAACTGGGTCAGATGAAGAGTGACTAAGACCTAAAAAGAACACCTGCATGACTGTGATGTGCTGGCAATTTTAACTGACATTTCATGTGTTAGGATCGTTTTATAATTTTTTTTTTCTGAAGTTAGCTTAGCATACTAATAGCTCAATTAAAGTAGCAGAAGGTTGTGGCAGATGGGTGGGTGGAGGACTGCGTGTCATCCCAGTATGAGTCTTTGCCTTTTTGAGTGCCAGAAAATCATAAGGGAGGAGCCCTTTGCTACTACTGTAGAAGAGCCATAATCACCTCTTTTGATAGAGCTATGTATGGCCGTCAGAGCTACAGCTCTCTCTAAGGGAGGTTTTTGCATGGATCAAGACTTCTATGAAATTATTCTTTCCATTGGTCTAGGGATGCAATATTTCCTTAGTTCTTTCCCACTCTTTCTGCTATCTGAATATCCAAACTAGGAACTGAATATTTTAAAATTCAAGTATTCTGAACCATATAAAAGTGCATCATGGAAGGGACCTTTGGAAGTTATTTGGTCCAGCCCCCTGCTCAAAGATTATTGACTGCAATGTTACAGGTTTGCCTTTTCAATTCAAGTTTGAGTATCTCCAAGGATGGACATTACATAGACTTACTGTGTCATCTGTTCCAGTCGTTAACTCAGTGGGAATTTTTTTTGTCCTTTATGTCCAATAGGAATCTCCTGTCTTGCAGTTGGGAATTGTTGCCTCTAATCCTTTGCTGTGTTCCACTGGGAAGATGTCTCTGTCTTCTCCACTCCCTTTTAGGTAGCCTCAGGGGTTCAGTTTACCGTATTTTTAGATGCTTGTTGTTGCAGGTAATATTTGCATTCTATTAGTGCAGGCACGGAAAATACTGCTGGTAAAGAAAATGCCCGTAAATCACAAGGGAACGATAGAAGAAGTGACTAACATTAGATTGATGAAAATTGCTCATGTACAAAGTTATCAAGATGACATTTCTAAATAGCTTCCTTGTGGGAGGATCACTGGTATCTTCTTTTCCTGTATCTGATAGGCTGGACATTATAAGAATCTGTCCCTTTAAACTGAGTACATTCAAAGCTTAAAAGGGGGTTTCTGTCTGATACAAACCACAAGAAATGTATCTGTGTATGCAACAGAAAACGTGTGTGAACGTGTGGGGTTTTTTTAGTGTAGGAGAGAGAAATAGAATTATTACTCTTTCCTCCCAGAAGAGCCCCTGTCTTATGACAGGTGAAAGGTCATTTGATTTGGTGATTTACTTTGATCTTTAGGGTAGGAAGCAGCCCTGTGGCAGAGCTCAGATAGACATGTGGCTTCTGCTGTATGTTTGTGTCCTGAGTTCTCTGAGCATTTGTTGTTCTCTGTTTATAGTGCCCTTTATCAAGGTATTCTGAGGAGATTTTACCAAATGATGTAGAGTAATGACACAGACTGATTAGAAACTATTTGGTCATGTGAGTTCACAGTACTTGCAACAAAATAATAGCTATCAGGACCTCCCTTCTCTAGATGCTCACTGAAAACTAGGAAGCTCTTTTTTAAAAGTTATCTCTGTTGCCTTCATGATTTGTTGGCATCCAAGCATTACAGTTAGCTTAACTCAAACACAGTGATTTTGGTAAGAGGCTGCACAGTTTTTTTAATGTGGGCAGCATGCTACTAAGAAGTAGCAGAGGTCACAATTATAAGCTGCAATATTTAAAACACCCCAGGAAACTTTCGGTCTGGCAGTACTGCTGAATAAGGTTTATCCCATAATCTCTCATTAAAGGATTGTATAAGTTAAGGTAATGTGATTTTTTAAATGATTTAGGTTTTTTTACTCCTTTAAGTTTCTATGTCATGGGATAGATCCTGGTCAACATCCCCAATAGTAATCTCCCCCTCTATTCAGATTCCCAAGCAAGCTTGGTCCAGCACTAAGTTGGGCAGCAGTATTGTAACTTTCTGTAGCTTCTTCTTTTGAGAGGGAAGACAAGAGCCTGACTCATTATGAGAGTGACTTTTTGAGGTGTTTGTGATATGTTTCCATTGAATACACAAGCAATTTGATACCCTGAATCAGGAGAAAGAATCACTGTTTCAGCTTCAATTATGTGCATGCTTATAGGGACATGTAGCAGCTTCACCTGCAAAAAGTAGGCAGTAGAAGTGGGAAATTGGACCAGGTACAACATTTTACCCATGAGGGTAAAAATAGAACAAGATTAACACTAACCTGTGTCATCCTTGTCGTCATCATTCCCCCCTCCCACCCACACAGCGTAGAGCATGCACATACAGTGTCTGCCATAATCTCCTTTTCTAATTGTGGTTGTATTCCACTAATCCCTTTTCCTCCTTATAGCTGCTTGCATTCTAATACCTAGCCTTTTTTCCTCTCTTCCCCCTATACTGGTAGTCTCAGAAAAGTACTAATTGTCTGATGTAGGTAAAAGTACAACTCTTTGACACAGAAATAGCAAAAGAAAAGTTGCCCTGTGTTGTATGCAAGAGCCTATATCTATGACATCCTCAGCTGAACTTCATCTAAGCAGCCTCTCTGCCTTGGGAATTCGTGGAGGATTTCCATGGTGGTATAACTGACTTCTAGGTTCTTTATTTCAAGACCTGTTTAGCTGACCTTTTACATACCAGGTTCAGTTTTGGTTTGGTCTAAAATAATCACAGTTTTAGTAACTTGCATTACCTGATGTTTAGATAAGTGTTATCTTATAATGCAGATTTTTATC
This sequence comes from Lophotriccus pileatus, assembly GCA_035583135.1. Classification (NCBI taxonomy): domain Eukaryota; kingdom Metazoa; phylum Chordata; class Aves; order Passeriformes; family Tyrannidae; genus Lophotriccus; species Lophotriccus pileatus. Next base: position 15,953,282 of record JAWWES010000081.1, on the reverse strand, counting down.
TCATAATAAGGATTTATGTATTATGAGAGTAGTAGAAAAATTAGGTAAAGCAACATGTGTAAGAATGTAAAAATTAACATTGCTGACCCAGACAAATAAATTCAGTATTGACTTTACTGCCTAAACATTAAAGAAGGTGGTTTCTGAGATACAATTTCTCCCTTCACATGCCTGCAAAAAGAATATAATCCTTTCTGTGTTGTTTTTTTTTTACCTTGAATAGAAAGGCTAACAGGTATCCAGTTCTGTAAAGAAAAAAGAGAATCCATCTGTAAGAAGCAAAATTTAAATATTAGATAATGAAGAAAAATGGTTTGAGGAATATCATATGTGTAATTTATTTCACAGCTGGTTTGCTACTAGTCAGACAGTTTCAGTGCCTTGAATTAAAGTGCATTAAATTAACCAGAATTGTTATAATCCATTTGGTTTGATTAAATATGTTGACAATGTGGCAAAATTAAAACAATAGAAACACTGAAAAGATAATGTCATTGTAAAAAAGTAACTAACTTGAAAAAATCAGTGGAGAAGGCAGACCAGCATGGCTAATGACAGTAAATGAAATCCTGCTTGGGAATCTGATCCTTATCCAGCAAAGCCCTTAATCTCATCATTTAAGCATACGAGTTCTTTTCTCTCTAAGCATGCATATTGTCCCACTTAGGTAAGGGTGAGGTTAAGTGAGTTCCAAGATTGTTGCCATAGAGCTCAGCACCTGTCAGACCAGAGCCCTGGCTGACCTGATGAGGGAACCCATCTTGCAGCAAGAGTTATGTGTTGAATGGTATTTGTGTAGGCACTCATGTGATGCAAGTTCAGTGCAACCCAGGGGTTCCAAAGGTAATCAGAGAATTACTGTTATGTTTGGTTACAAAGGGGTATAAAATGCTTCATACTGTAAAGTGCAAGTCTTTTTGTAATTGCAGCACAGAGAAAAATGTAGAGGTGTAGAAGAACAGATCAAAAATATACAAAAAATTCTGATGTCTGGAATTCTGCACTTGAAAGGTTTAATAGATAAATTATGCCCCGATTTAAATATACTTCAAAAGTAGTGAAAAGGAATTGCTGTTTTGTGCTGCATTTTAAAAATGTCTTACATGGGTATTTAGTTTCATGTGAAAATCTACTGGATGATACAGTATAAAACTTACAATCTGTTTTACTGTTTTATCGGAAACAGCTACGCCTTTACAGAGGCAATGGCTCTTCAACCAATGAGTATTGTCAGTGCATTATGGATAGTTTAAGGACTTAAGTACCAATTCCATCTTTGCAGGTATGTAACTGCTACAGAGATAGTCACTAAAGTTTCATTGTTGCTTCTTTCTGTGGAAAAACTGTAAGTGATAAAAATGAACATATGAAGTACTGCAGGTCTAAACTAATCAGTCAGCAATGTGTGTTCAGTATCGTTTTTAGAGAGCAAGGTCAGACTCATTCTTCCCACATGTATAGGACAGGATAGGGGTTTGCAGGAGCCTAGCTGGACCTTAGACAGGAGAGGAGATTGTCCAGAGTAGTTTGTGACTCTGCACCAATGGCACACTTTGTTTCAGTGGTAGATGAGACCTTTCTTTCCAGTGTTTCATCATCTTCTGTGATGCCCATCCCTTGTGTATCACATCCTTCTACACTAGGAATTAAGTGCTGCTTGGCAAAAAGGGCAGCTTTCCCCTTGGCAGGGACATTTCTCTGCTGCCTGTCTTCTGATGCCTTAAATCCATTTTATGTTGGACATAGCTTTTGTACCTGAGAATTGATGCTGTAATAATCTGCATTACTGGTGAGATGCATGTGATGAATATAAGAAGCAATTAGTGTGCCCCACAAAACATGCCTTCACAGAAAATTTATTGCTCTGTAAGCTGTTTCTGTTTCAGTGAAAAGCAATCATGTATACAGCAAAACAAAGAGATGGACTGCTGCACTTGTGTTTGGACAAGAAGAATTAAATGTAGAAAGTAGTGAAAAAGAATTGGCAAAAGTTGCTGTGTATGTTGTTTGTATAAATGGTAGACGTAAGGACAAATCTGTGAGTTGCCAGTTTACTAGGAGCTCATTTGGCTACAGATACAAAAACTGCTGAAAACAAAAAACTGATGGCTACTCCAACACTCTCTAATTCCTGTTTATATTTCCTTGATGTTTTGTAGCTGTGCAATGGTGGATCTGTGACTGATCTCGTGAAGGGGTTTCTGAAGAGAGGCGAAAGGATGAATGAACTTATAATTGCTTACATTTTACGTGAAGCTCTGATGGTAAGATAAGCTTTCAGTGAAAGTCAACATTCAGTTCATATGTTTTTCCTTAAATAAATGAAGATCGTGTCCCCACTAATACAGATAGCTATCTTCTGTTATAGCAGTGTTTAATGAAATCAAGGTGATGTGTAATTCAGATGGTTCTTTTTAAGCAGGCAAGGTAAAGAACAGTTAATCTGTTTGTTTCATTATTAAGAGAATGAAAATTGATTTCTGAACATTGATTAATTTTCTTAGTAAATACAGTTCAGCATAAAAACTGCTTTTCTTTTGAGAAGTAGCAGAAATATAATCAAAATACTGTCCAACTTCTTGTGTCTGGATCCAAAGTATTTTTATACTAAATATCCACATATCTAGTGAATTCAAACACCACTGCCAGAAAGTTTTTTGCTCATCAGGATCAAGAGTCTTTATTTATCATTTTCTTGGAACTGAAATTTTACTTTCTCCAGTGAAATTTAGGCCTTAGCAGTTTTCTTTGAGTTTATGCTCTAAAGGTATAATGTAGGTTTATAGTGCTATTTTTCTGTTTTTATCGTAACATTTCTATTTGACATAAAGTGGGGCAATTAAAAAAATATCTGTTCTGTGTGATGTGCCAAATGATTTTCCAGAAATGGTTTTCCAGAAAACATCTCTGTGATTTTGCATTAAAAAAATTTTTACATTTTTTCATACTTTTCTGCCACTTCATTGTTTCTGCAAATGTATTACAGAGGACAGAGCTGTTATTAAAAAGTTCATGTTTACATCTCACTATCCAGGGACTTCAGCATTTGCATGAAAACAAAACTATCCACCGTGATATTAAGGGAAATAATATCCTTTTGACCACTGAAGGAGGAGTCAAGCTTGTGGATTTTGGTATGTTATGTTTACTTATATATACAAACAATGTTTTATATCTGAAGTATGGAAAATAAAATAGAGTAAACAAACCAGAAAAGATTAACTATGTTAATTTTTTGTTAAGGCTTTGAGTTCTTCATTAAAAATCACTTGGATAACCAAAGTTCGTGTTTTTTAACTTGATAGACATTTTAATAATTTTGGTAATGCTGTTTCAATAGTATGGCTAACAAATAGAAATTGTAATGTGGTGGTAAGTGCCAAATGCTTTGGGGCACACTGTAAGTGAGGTGGCAAAGTGAGTTAATAGGATTCCAGATGAGATTGATGTTTAGTTCCTCCAGGACCATGCACTGGGACTCAGTGAAATTAGGAGCTGATTGGAAAAAGCTTCATGTTGTATATGAGAACACTTAAAACTTAACTAAATACATATACTCAGACACATATATTTCATTAGTTTGATTTAAAACAAAACAAGAGATATTTGAAGGCAGTAGAGGAGGCATATTATGTAGGTCATCCCCACTTTCCAAAGTCTGGGAAGACTAACAGATTTGGGCAAATGTAAATCTAAGAATTACCATTAAAAGGGTCTGTTCAAGTCTGTTAGGCCTAAAGTGATTCTTGAATGCTGTCACCTGGTGTCACCACCAAAAGTGAAAACGAGAGACACAGGTAAGTGGATGGAACCTGTTATTTACCAACCATAGCACAATGATTTGCCTGAAAAATGTCCTGAGTGTTGTTTTATATGAGGGGTATAAAAATTTGCAATGTTTGTTGTTATGAACTATTATCTTCTGATAGCACACTGTCTTTTAATGTTTATATTTATTTTATTGGTCACTATTTTACAGCACAGCAGACACAGTAAATAAAATATTCCATTCAGCAGATGGAAAACCTTTATTTTTCCTTTGCCCTCCTATTTTTTTAATGAGATCGATTCAATGGATACATAACAATTGTTTAAACAAATAATTTTAACTACCTTTAGTATAGTATTTTCCTGCCAGAAGATTGTATTTATACAACTCTCATTACTTCACAGACAGAATCCCCACAACTGTTAGGATTAGTAATTCTTCTGAAATGTCATGTATTTCTGTTATATTTCTCAGATAAAATCTTCCATTGGAAAGCCTGGAAGTTTAATGTGCGGCAAAAATCAATATTTTTGCCTACAGGCTTTTAATGTGTTGTAGATACTAATTTTTTAAGGTGTTGAAAGCAATTAGAGCTGCATAGGATCAACGCTTCTGAAAATTAATTCACTTACGCAGATGTCAAAACATACAAGCTGTAGGGATGAGGACCTGAATTCTTTATGCCCCAGGTACTGCAATCTACTGATAAGGCTGTAATTGAAAAATAATCTTAAATTCTTGGGGGAAAATTGCCATGCCAAAACACAGATTAGACTGTGCACAAGAAACAAATATACATACACACACACATGAGTTCAAAAGGGGCCTGCAATACCTGCAGCAGTCCTTCCTCTGAAAGGAATCTACGAATGGCACCTTAACTTAGGAATGGATTGACATTTTCACTGGCTTTTTTTTTTTTCCTTTCTCAAAAAACCCCACCCCAATCTGAAGCCAATAATTTGTAGTTTCAAGTGGAAAAAATTTATGCAGTCTTCACAAAATCACCATGGAAGACATACCAGTCACCCTTCAAGCTGCTGTTTAAGGTGTTCAGCTGGGATTTGGGAGATTTGTGTCTTCTACTTAAGAGGATTTAAACACACGTTAATCAGATTCTGAGATCATTTTTTAGCCAGGAATGTGAGTTGATCAAAATCTCTCATGTTGGCACTGCTACAGACTGTTGTATGTAAACATTTATTGGATCAGGGATTGAAACTCATAGTCATCTTTTATTATACAAGCCTGTGAATTGGTTCAGAATAAGACAGATGCACAGGCACAGTCTCCTTTTTAGCCAATAAAAACTCAGAGGAAGAAAAAAATTTTAGTTTACAGTGAACAAGTTATTACATGAGGCCAAACAAACAAAACCAACCCAAATAATCACATCACCCTTTCTAGTGTGCACACAGCTTTTCTGTTGTGGAGAGGGGAGCAGAGGCAGTGAACCAAGGATTCCTTCAACCACCAAACACACATGACCAAGGAAGTGAGCCCTTCCCAAGATAATTTTGTCTGTGCCATACTCCTGCATGCTGGATGCTGCTGAGATGTTCCTGAAGAAGCCTTTGCTGTTCTCCCCTGATTCTTTTTATAGTGGTTTTCTTCTGAATAAAACCTGTATCTGAAAGATAGGCCTGTGAAGTGCCTTATGGAACAGGAAACTAGAAAAGGACCCATTCTCATTCTGGGTGTGTTGTGCAATCATTTCACTTGAACTTGTGCCTCTGTCTTTTAAGTATATTTAGGAACTTTTTAAGAGTCATAATTGGAAAAAAAACCAACAGTTAATTAAATCACTTTTGAAAATAGATTTTCTTTCCCTCATTTTTTTTTTGTACTCTTTGAACTTGGTGTGTGGTGTACTGCCATTGTGAGACCTTCCTTGCCCAGCAGTACCAAATTTTCAGAATCTTTATTTTGTGGCATAATTTATACACATTTCCTTACGGTCATTGTACCATAAGTATTTACATGTGCTGGGACCATATTTTCTGAACACTAAAGAGTCCATAATAGATAACCTTCACCACACCTTTATGGAGAAGTGAATGACTTTGATTCCCAGTTAACAGCTGGGGATCTGAAACTTTGAGAGGCTGGGTTTCCTGAGGCAACACATAAGGTGTGTGGAAAAGCCCTCCCAAAGTCCAGGCTAACAGTCGGAACTGTTCACTTTTGGAGAGGTACTGATAGTCAAAGAAATGAGAAAGACTTTGAAAGAACACCGTGGCCATGCCTCACCCAGATTGCTTTGAAGAGTGAAACTTTTGCTTTTGCTTCAAGTTCTGCTGTAATATTACTTCATCACCTCAGTAACATTCTCGTATCTAAGAAACACCCAATACCAGTATAGATTAATGATGAAATCAAGTCCAATACCTGGGGGGAACCTATAAGAAAGTTGTAGAGAGACTATTTACAAGAGCATATAATGACAGGATAAGAGGGAATGGTGGTGAGGCAGGAGCAGGTTGCCCAGAAAGCTGTGGATGCCCCATCCCTGGAAGTGTTCAAGGCCAGGTTGGATGGAGCTCTGAGCAATCTGATCTAGCAAAAGGTGTCCCTGACCATGGCAGAGGGTTTGGAACTAGATGACCTTTAAGGTCCCTTCCAAACCAGACCATTCTATGATTCTATAACATCTCCACATCAAAGCTTCTGGAGCTCAATTGCTTATCAAGGAGCTGCCAGATAAAGTTTTAGTTTAAACTGTCCAAGGCACAAGAGTTTTGAAATACTGTTACCAGTGATACATTCTGTCTCCTCACATCCGTTCAGCAGAGAGAAACAAAATAATTTTTATATTCTACAGATAATGGGTAGCAGCCAAAGGAATCTATTGTAAGTACATCCTCTGATCACAGATTCAGTCCCTAAATTCATTAAACTTCTAAATATATTAATAGTCCATATTTTCTTCGTAAGGGAAGAAGGCTGGCTGAAAGCAGTCTCACTACCTGAACATTTTTGGGAATTAGCTGTTAAGCTGTTCTGATAGAAAACTTTTGGGTTAGCATCTTATGCCTGCAAATCATGACAGTTATGCTCCAAGCAAGGACCATCCTCTACCACATCATATACTTGCATTATATTCCAGTGTAGCTGCTATGTTTTCAGTAAAAAATAGGGATTGGATAGAAAAATATACATTTAAATTAAATTCCCTGCAGCACTTTCAAGAGTGACTGCTATATAATCTATTGTATCAAAAGAACTGGGGGCAAGCAAGGTGTGAATTAAATTCCTTTTTGATAAATATTCTTAATTGTATTCACAGTTGTTTATTAGTGTTCTGGGAAAGAACTCTTCTACATCTGTTTCACAGAACTCTGGTTGTATGCAGTGGATTGATGTTAAAGAGACAGATTTCAAATGAAATTTTAGCCTCTAAAGGTGCAGAAAAGCACCTTATGAAATTTTCAAAAACTTCTATCATGTAAATCGAAATAATTGCTATATACCTTTCGAAAGTTGTGTGAAAAATTTGCTGCCTAAATATCTGTCAGTGTCTGATCTTTTTTCATCAGTTAAAAAGCTGTCCTGAAGTCACTTGCACACCTCATCTGTAATAAAAATTCATATATTCATCTGCATCTTATAACGTGTAACCAATTTCATAGGAAGCTGAGGGCATAACATCTGCTTCTGCTGACAAATACTTGCTTCCTTGAATAGTCCCTCTCAATTCAATTTCTTTTCTTAAAATCAGGATGCTGCACAGGGCCTTTCCTGTATTAATGGTAGTGTAAGACACGGTTCTATAATGTCCTGTTCCAAAATGGGAGAAAAGAAACTTAGCTGTATTATTAGAGTTATTATTTTAACTTTGGTCTGAGAAAGTCTCCAAGTGACATTTCATTTTGAAAGATTTGAAGTTATTTCTGAAATCCCCAGCCATTTCAGTGAGTCTGGGAGCTTGAAAGTCAGAGTTTTTCATGCTTAATGTTACTGAATTTAGAGAATCCTAGAGGACACAACTCCCTATCAGCAAACTAGACCAAGTTGCTGACATGTCAGGAGTCGTGGAAAAAAGAACCATTTTTCCACACAAATTTTAAAACCCTACAGTCACATGGCACGTGATTCTTTTAGCTACAAAGAGGAGACTGTAACACTGATGGAAAATTTCTCTTCAGCTATGTTTTTGAGGGTTGACCTTGTGGGCTGATCGTCTTGTCCAAGAGCACAGGTAGCTCGTACTTCTTTGGGACTACTGAAACCTGCTGCCAGACACTAGAAATATCTCAGTATGAGCCTTGGACATGTCCAGAAAAAATATGAATGTAAATTAAACTCCACTACTTTAGAAATCCATAGTTTTCCAGAAGCACTTTCTTGCTGAAGGCCATGCCTTTCTATGCATCAAATGAAAACATACTTTCATACCACATGTAATTAGACTTTAGATGTTATTACTATGAAAGGTCATTGGGAAAAAGAAGTAGTAAGACAGTTAGATGGATATAAGGAATATTCAATTTCCCATAAGGAAAATAAAACATAGGACTCATTAAATCTTTAGAATTCAAGCCTATTTCTAACTAACTACATGAGATCCCATGATTCCCCATAGTTTGCCCAGCACTGTAACTGTGGGAAAGGGGATATTGAAAAGGATTGGCACTGTCCATTCCCAGTTGTTTCTCAGGCATTTTGTTAATGGTACCTAAAACTCTCCATCATTAGAGGCTCTGGATAAGCAATGCATAAGAAACATCTAAGCTTGTAACAGGTAAAGCAGGTTACAGTGTAAGACATGGAAAAAAGGTAACACAATCTCTCTGCTGCTGGCAGATGGAAAATTACAAGCTGTGTGTTGCATGCAGTTAATAGAATAATGACTTCAAGGGTTCCTTTAGTACTGTGGATAAATTAATTGCATAATTACAATGTATTGTAATATTAATGGAATATATAGTGAAGGTAAGGTGATTTTTGTGCTTCAGATATGCTTAGTTTGCATTTTTGTGCTTTTGTTTTAAAGTGTTGGATATAAAAGTTTTGTTTGAATATTGTCTTGCCATTCCAAATGCAGTTGCAGGTATCTCACTTTGCATGTAGCTAGCACAGTTTTATCATGGATAGTAGCCTGAGTCAATTAGAGATTTAACCTGAGAATTACTCACTGGGGAGAAAATGGATTGGGGGAGAGAATACTGTATTGCTCTATTAAACTCTGAAAACTGACATTATTTTGTTTAATACTTTAACTATTTCTTTTATGTAGCTTGGAACCTGCAAGTAGGCAGAGGTCAGCTTCTGTGTTTGGAATGTAATTCAATTATTATTATGCTATGGAGAGAATGATTATTCTTCTTTTAAAGCTATTTGAAGTCTTCCAAAGTAAAGAGCCAAGGAAATCTTAATATTGGCCTTCTCCAGATGGCCGCCTCATTATTCAAAGTTGCAATTTGGTGAAACCGGTCAATGGTAAGACACTTTTTTGGTAGTGTATTTTTATATTATCTCTACGTTTACTTTAAAATGCATACAAGATTTCATTTGTGCAATACTAAATGAAAGTATTAATTTCATAATTCAATCGAGTTATTAAAATAATTTTTTTCCCCTAGACAGAGTAATTCTGCCAACAGTCTGTTGTGTCTCAGTAGTGGTGCACTACTTCTTCTTTTTCTAAAAGAAGTAGTACTGTTGCTAGTGTTTTACCACTACTAGTGATCAGTAACAACTGATCAACATAAGTTAGAATGCACAGGTGATTTTGTTAAGTTTTGTTGCGTGATATGATACATTCTGATGGCCTATTCTGATACAGAAATACAGGCCAAAATATTTAAAATTCTCTGAGTCTACTAAACTGGTTGAGTTTTTGAAGTGTAGATGTGCCAGCAGCTTCTATAATGATAATGCAAGAGAAGTAAAATCAGTTACACTGTACAGCATGTCCAAAACAATGGGGTCAGTCTCAATGTAATTAATGAGTCTGTGGTAAGACTCCTCCTTAATGGTTCCATCTGCTTAATTGTTCACCTTTCCTGGGTTTGTGATGCATGAGGGAGCTTTCTGCTGATCTTGTGGGGAAAAAGGCATCTGTAATCTTGGGTCTGAGGTTGGTGGGGGAACCACAGCACTGAGCTTCATCCCGTCCCTGTGACACCTCACCAGCCCTCGTGTTTTCTTGCTGGGACACAGTGCTGAGGCTTCTCCCTGCCACGAATAGCCTTGATAGGTGCAGTTTGTTGGCTGATCACAGATCAGCCTGGCAGTATCTGTGGCACGTGGCATTGCAGAGGGAGGGAAGGTTCCCAGGACTGTGCAGAGAATACACGTGGTGCAGGTTGGGCTGCAATGGACAGGGAGTCTAGAGCCACCTTGTGCTCAGTGAATAGGGTGAGAAGTCAGTTGTGAGTGATCCAAGTTTCAGTGCTGGGTCATTTTAATCTCTGTCCCTTTTAATATACATCATGTCCTGCTGACATTGAAGAGGAGCTTAGCATGACCTTGAGTAGTTTTCCAAAACTTCTGTAGATTATTTATTCTGGAGTAGTCAGAATATCCCATTTATCCTTTTCTGCTTGCCCTACATTAGCTATAAATGCTGTCTGAATCATTCTGCAAAAATGAAACAATTAATTAAAATAATTTAATTTGAAAGTATTCAAAAATAAAATCATTTTCTTTCTGCCCTCAGCTTACTTTAAGCAATGAGTCATAGCAAGGCTTATATTTGCCTTAGTCATTCTAGCATGCATCCATAATAAAGCTGTCTGCTTCACTGATTCAGATCAGAACCAAACTGTTATTTTGTTGTCATTTCTGCATACCATATAGCATGACATTCACATGTTGCTGCTAAAAAGCATTTACTTGGAGAGGATGGCAGAAGCTAATAAAAGTAAAAGACTTTGAAGAAAGTTTTCTTCATGAGCAGCTTGTCAAACTGCTTTGAACCCAATCAAAGTAATAATTCCGAATTTTTCAACCCAGGGTTAGCAGGGATAAGATGGATTGCATTGACTTGAGCTGTGGAGCTTTTTCATTGTTGAATGTTTAATTCTTTGTTGAAGGCTTAGTCCTTAAAAACATATTTTATGGGCCATGTTTGAATGAAAACCTTTGTGCTGTCCAGTACCAAAAAAACAAAAATCATGTGGCCGAATGCTATATCCAGGATAAGCTGTTCATTTGGTTTTTCAAATATTTTCTTCTATTAATTCACATAAAGATGTCACTGATGGCTTAAGCATTAAAGAAGCTTGATGCTGAAAGCTGATATCATATGCCAGAGACACATGAAGCGAGAAAATAACCCTTTCTGGCCACCAAAGACTTCCTTTTGATTTTCTCATGGGTCACAAAATAGTAATTTCTTGAGGTTATTAGAAACCCGCTGGTCTCATCTGTGTGTACTAAAGTGCATTCATTTTTTACCTGAAAGTTGATCCTAATGACTCATTTGTACTGAAGTATTCCACTCCTGAGGTTTTTTAATGTTCTGTTTGATTAGCATAGGTGTTGCCAGCATTCCTGATTGTCCTAACAGGAAAACTATTTCATGGAACAATGAGAAAAACCTCCAGGGCTTTCCCAGTCATACAGGGAAAAAATTCCTTTTTGGGTCTCAAAGTGGCAGTCAGTTTGAAATCTAATTTGTAAGGAAGGCAGCATACTGAGAAGGAGGACTTTCCTCACCATCGTACTGCACCAGACTGCATGTAGTTGTACAAATCCCTGAGGCTCTAGAGAAGACTAGTTCTCGTATCTAAATGCATCTGGCCAATTGTGCATCAGGAGAACAAATGTTCCTGTGCATCCCTTTCAGGGAACCAGCTGAAGCCCTGAAGCATGAGATTTGATTAGAATCATTGGTGTTGTGACGCACTGAACTGTCAGGAGCATGTGGAGGGGAGTCTGTGGTCACCTGCTCTCCTGGAGGCCATGGAGAGAGGGCTCAATCAGACTCACAGACGAAGGGAAGCTGGAGTATGCTGCCGCACCATCCTGTCCAGTCTGTAATATTGAAAGTTCTTGGATTTCTTAAAGAAAGAAGCTGTATTAAACACTTTTGTTTAAAAAAGGATTATATATATCAGAAATGTAGTTAACATTCTGCCTTTTTTTTATGTCACCGTTTGCCATTTTATTATCAGTATGCACCTTATAATGATTCTGTATCTGATTTAGGATTTCACTTTTTTTCCCTATATGTTCAAAAATGTCTTTTCTTTGTTTTTAATCTTTGTGGTGAGTTTACTGTGAAAGGTACCGGACTTTGATTTCTTTAGCTTCCATTTATATCACCCTGTTTTTTGTAGTACAGATTAACTTTTAATCTCCCTTTTACTCCACACCTCTTGGTTTTGTAGTAAACGCCATGGATTTTTCATCTCTCAGGCAGTTCATATAGATGGACACTAAGCTTTTGATCTTTCTAGAGTTATAAAGGGCCATTTGGTTATCTTTTGGATATACCTATTTCAGTTAAAAATTTGTGTCTGCAGTGTGTGTTTTCCTGAGGGTTTGGGAAACTAGTTTTCAACATTAAAACACTATGTGCATTAAAATAAGGCATAAAGACAGAGAACGTGGTGACAAAGGGTGTAGAAAAGGCTGAGGCATTCAGAGTCTCTTTTGCCACAGTCTTTACTTGTAAGATTGGCCTTCAGGAATCCCAGATCCCTATAACCAGTGGGAAAGTCTGGAGCAAGGCAAACTTATGCTTAGTAAAGGGGGATCAGGCTAGAGATCATTTAAAAGAACTGGACCTACACAAGTCCATGGGATGGACCCAAGAGTGCTGAGGGAGTTGGCTGGTGTCTTTGCAAGACCAATGCTGATAATCTTTGAAAGGTTCTTGAGATTGGAGGAGTTTCCTGAAGCCTGGAAGAAAGGTATTGTCACTCCTATCTTCAAGAAGGGCAGGAAAGAGGATTCAGAGAACTACAGGCTGGTCAGCTGCACTTTGATCCCCGGAAAGGTAATGGAGCCAATAATCCTGGAAATCGTTTCTAAACATATGATGGACAAGAAGGTGACTGGGGGTAGGCAGCATGGATTTGTGAAAAGCAAGTCATGCTTTTTGACTGATTATCATTTTTGACTCGTCATTTCAACTTTGTTTCCTGTTTCTTTATTTCCATCTTATTGATTTTAGTTCAAGATTTAATTTGAGCACTTATCACTGAACAGAAGTTCTCAAGCATGCTTTTCTGGCAACACCTCACCCAAGAAAACAATATTGGCTCTCTGCTCTTTTCACTTAAAAGTTTACTTTTGAGGTCAGGTGGTTGTCTATAAGGAATTCTGAGTATTGATGTTGTTTCATAAAGCCTCGGAGACATCTCTTGTAAAGTGATCAAACCAACCCTTTTTGTCCTTATGGTTTGTTAGTAACATTTTCTGTTAAATATCTCTATGCTTTCCATCCATGCTAGGTAATGAAACCTGGGAGAAGCTCTCTGATTTTCTTTTACAGTCTTAATGGAGATGCCACTATTTGCAATACAGTTAAATGTGGTTACACACCTGCTATGTTGTGATGTTTGCCATTTGGACTATCAGAACTGGTTTGTTTTAATCTTGTTCTTTCCCATTGTCTTTTGTCATATGGAATATGAAGGAATCACACTGGTTGAGGGTTTTTTTAGCGTTTTTTATGCAATTCAGCTGATCTGTCTGAAATATTCTCTCTGGATATGTACCATTACTCTGATACAACCTGAAAGAAGCAAACAAAGAATTGAGTGTCAAAGATAGCAGCAACTACAGAGGAATTGAGTTATAACTCCACTATTGTTGTGAGGGAAAGTAGCTACTTTCCTGTCCATGTCCTGACAGGAATGGTGGTTTCCTCTCATAGTGAAGCTTAAGGTGCTAAAGGAAAATCTGAAACCATTAGGACCTGTTGCCTCCAGATCTAGTAAAAAGGTGGAGTTGAGTGATTTATTAGGGACTGCCTTCACACCTCTGGGCAAAGAGGCAAGGAAGGAGAGGACACTTTTTGCATTAAACAACATGAAACAGGAATGGCAAAATATACCTGCCAGCAGGCTTAAGAGGAATACAGTGTAAAATTGTGCTGCTGTTTTACACCTGTTTCTCTAGGAGATTAAAGAAAGGTTGGGAAATAATTCAAAGCATTTCAGCCTGTTGAGATCTGCAAGGTTACCAGCGTGAGCAGTTTTTGGTCCAGAGACTAGCTTGAGGAGTGATGGAATTACATGTTCTTAATCTATGGAAGGTCACAAAGAGGGTGCTTTGGTAGTGAAGTTTACACTGAGGGTACAAATAAAGAAGGGATAGGGAAGAGCTTGCCTAAGAGGTGTAAGGACCTTACCCTTTGGGGTGAGGTAGTTATGTATGAATACAGTGGCTAACGTGTTGCAAATGCCGTCTCCCTGCCATGTGTGGAATGTGAATTTAGTACAATTTAGGGCTTCCCTCACTGGCATCAGCCACTAAAATGTGAATACTTCTGTCCCAGGGCGTAATCATAAAGCAGTGTTGTACAGCCTCCCGAGTTAGTGTCTGCTCAGATTGGGCACTATGAGACAAATCTTTCCCAATAATAAGGAACTAATTTCTGCACTGTTTTCTTCTACTGAGTGCTAAGGTCAGAAGTAGGTGGCTTTATTTGGAATGTTATTCCAATGTGCCAGTTTTTGCAATGAAAAGCTTGAATAATACTCATAGTGTAAGTGTCCTCCTTTCCAGTTTTTATTAATAAAAATATGTCTGGGAAAAAAAAAAAAGAAAAAAGCAGCTATATATGCACAATATTTTCTTTTCAGTGGTCATTGCTACGATTAATGCATTTATAAAGCTCTTAACTTCCATAAGATTTATAATTTGCTTGTAATAAAATACCATTTTATGACATATTTTAGGTTTTCTTAGGACAATATTTTTTTGCAACAAAGCGGTAGTAAATGGGAAGGGGAGGAGCAAGATGTTTTTGTTTGAAAATATATAAGTTAAAAAAAGCTGGCGAGCTATATGGTTGACTGCTTACTGAAATGCTGGAAGAAATGTTACTAAGTATGGAATTACATCATCTTTCCTCTATACACAGAAAAAGCCCAAGGAAATATCATTTGTCATAAGACCTACACTGCATAATCTGAAATGCCACTTTAATGCTAAGAGCAAAAGAATTAAAAAACCCAACCAAACAAAACGCACACAAAACCCTCAAGAGTCTACAGAAAGTAGCGGTGAGCAATTCAAATTAAATCAGTTTATTACAGAAATAAAAGAAGGGTGAGGAAGAAAAAAATTCCTCAGTTTATTTAATAATTACAGTTCAAAGGGTAAAAAACAACAGTGCACAGACAGACAAGACTGAATACATGAATGTTCCTTATCTCTACAGAAAGTTATGATTATTTATAAAATCTGACACTGGAATCATAAAAATTCAGTTACTGCCTTTCTTTGCCTGCAGATCTGAATCCCATTTCCTTGTCCAAGACTGCAGAAAAGAGCTTTGCACAGGGGACTCCTCCAACACATAGGAAAGGAGAGAGGAGAATAGCCTCAGCTCCTTCCAAACCTGAGGATCTCACATAATGATGTCTGCTGGCATCGCTGCAATGGTTTCAGAGCTGTGGTGATGTGTGCTTACTAAATGACATGTTTTTCTGAGGGCTCAGAACAGCCGCAGACTCTGTGAGCCGGAAGCTGGACTTCAGACAACTCCTTGAGGTGGCAAAAACAAAGCCCTTTCTTAGCTGAGCTGAAGCAGGATTGATGGACTTTGTGCTAAGAGTCACATTGTCCTGCTTTCCGTGGTGCATAACTCTGTGTATTGGACTTTCTGTAGAGAGAGAGGAAAAAGATCCAGCTTCCTCAAGGCTGGTATAGACTAGAGAGAGGCAACCACAGAAGCAGTGGTTGCACTTGTCTCAAAGGAACAGGCTGGGTCTTTCTTGCTGCCCTTAGTTTCAGATGTTACATTCATTTCTGTGATGGACAAATGCAGATATTTTGTGAATCAGAGACGAACACATAGCTTTAGAGTGAAAAAACAGATCAAGCTCTCCATGGTTTCCTGACTACACTGAAGAAAACCAAACCAATCAAATTCTACCTAGACAGAGGTTTACTTAGTATTTCCACAGGGCAGTTAATGTGAATTGCTCCTGTTACAAACCAACTGTAGGGTTTTCAGGAAGATAAGGTCAAGCATATTCAAACCAGAGTTGAAACTGCCTGGTGGTGGTGCTCACTGGAGCTTCATGTATTTCAGAATAATGAAATGGCACTCACAGAGTGAAACAGAGTTGTCTTTTTTAAAGAGAAAGCAGATATATGTATGAAGGCAAAATTAGTGAGCTTCAGTGTCAGGCAGATGGAGTTTGGAGCATGTATATGTAGAGCACAGGACCTTTCTGGCCATCCACGATATAACAGCACGTTAGAATATGCCTCTGGTGGACCTCAGTGTTGGCTATTACTCAAATCCATAATAGTTTAAGACTTGCTAGCTGAGGGGCTGTTTCTCTCCATGTGTGGACCTCACAGTTATTTGTGACTCATAAATCCATAATAGTTCAGGACATGCTTGCTGAGGGGCTGTTTTTCTCCATGTGTTGTACTCTTCCCTTTGCATGCAGTAGAGTGTTTTCCAACTGATATACCCTGGTTTTGTAAGGAAAGAAATTGGTGGCAGACTGGTCAGAAGTGTACTCCAGCCCACTTCAATTCCTAGTATTTTAGTGTTTTTTAATTTAAAACTGCAAGGAGTCTTTAAACTTCTGAGTTCACTTTCCAACTCTTGGCCTGAAATAGTTAATTTGTTAAACTACAGCTCATATTGCAAAGCTGATTTGCAGGCTTGTTGCTTTGAGAATGTGCTTTGAGCATGGAGAGACTCCTGCTTTTGTAAGAACTGCTGAGGTTTCACTGTTTTGTTGTTTCTTTTTTATGACAGAGTAGTTAAGAGATGAGGATAAGTGTCTTTTGTAGTGTTAACCTGAAATGTAGATATAGATACAGATATAAAATGAAACAGGAGTTTAGTGTCAGTACTGAGCACTAAAAGCTGTGGAAGGTATTGTACTTTTCCACCCTCACTGACATGCTTTACCGCTCTCATAATACAGGAAAAACTAATTAACCAGTCAAAACATTTATTTGGGACTAAGTCCTCGTCCTGCTGAAGTCACTGGAAACAACCGATGCGGAGAACCTCAGCTGAAGTTCTGTATATCTCTGAGGACTGGGCCTCTCTTTCCAGAGAACTGGAAAGATGTATTTCAGATTTGCCTATGGAGGAAACTGTAGCCTGACAAGACAAGAGCATCACCATTCAGAAGGGCTGACTCGGATGGAAATAGCCACTGCTCTGATTATAGCTTCCCTTCGTTCTTCCAGGTGTGTCTGCTCAGCTGACCAGCACTCGGCTCCGTCGGAACACCTCCGTGGGCACCCCGTTCTGGATGGCTCCAGAGGTTAGATTCATGTTGCAGAACATTTTGTCGCTGGTATCCGAGCTGCTCTATTGTGCATTTCTGCTCTTTCTTTTTCTTTCTTCTTGACCACTGGACTTTTCACCGAATGAAACAGCAATGCAATTTTTTTTAAAAACAGTGTTTTAAAAACTTTTTTGTTACATGTTTGCAAGTTAAAATGGGGGTTACTTTTCAAATTACAAGCTTAGAGCCAGGGAGCAAGACACTGAATGGCTTACTAAAATGTTAAATACTATAGAGTACTACTATTGATACTTTCCAGCCTTCCAAGCTCTCAAACTACAGGCGTCTCATTTCCTCATGGACAGAAGAAGTGAGCCCAGGGTGGTACTATGTTGCATTATAGCTTTTATTTTTTGACTTCTATACCTGGAAAGTTTTAATACTATATGTCCATAGATGACAAAAAGAAATATGAATAAAGATGTACTATGATTCTGTGGAGATTTTTCCAGCCTGAAATCAAAGCATATAAAGATATAGCTTAAGCTGAGGCAGGGAAAATATTTCCTCATAAATAAACTTATCTACTTACACTATTTGTGTCCACACAAGCACATGCATGTACATCTGTTTATAACACATGAAACAACTCTGTTTATACACATTTTTATCAACACACTCTGTTTATACACATTGGTCTAGCCATGTAACTAATGGCATACATGTTGACTTAGATCTGCAGCTAATGGGATGAAAAAAAAAAATCTAGATTCATCCAACATTGTGGATGAGCTGAAATGTATATGAAATTAGATACCTTTACTGTGATCCAGTGGCAAACACTTTGTCCAGATCTACTTGATCTGGAAATTGGCTAATTTGGCTGAATAAGGACCTAGTAAGAGATACAGAATTCACCTTCTGCTTTTTGTCTTGTTTCACTTCATAGAGAGAGCAGCATAGCTCCATTAATTACTTTGCAGGAATAATCCATTTCACAGAGTTGTAGGGTTGCTGAGTTTCCTTCTACTTCCTTAGCCATGGGATGCAGTTTAACACCTTCACCTGAAAAAGCCAAGGATTTGCAGCCTTTTGTCAGATCAAGGAACATCTGGCCAGAGAACCTGGTGTTCATGGACACTTGCTTTCTCTAGTTTAAACATCGCTTTTTTCAGCTTTCTAAATATGTGCATGTCTGTTTATTTCACTGAACATCTCCATCCTGTAAGAGATTCCTCCAGCTCTGAGAGTACTCTTACATCTGGATATTTGACCATCCAGTGACTGTCCCAACCTTTTATTCCAACAGGTGATTGCCTGTGAGCAGCAACTAGACAGCTCCTATGATGCCAGATGTGATGCATGGTCACTGGGTATTACTGCAATAGAGTTGGGAGATGGAGATCCACCCCTTGCTGATTTGCACCCCATGAGGGCACTCTTCAAAATACCAAGGTAATATCTTCATCTTTTTATTTGTTGGTGGGTTAGACTGAACTTTTTTCTTAAGTGTTACTTTTCTTCAAACTTAGACTGTGTAAGCTTGTGGACTTTCTTTGTATTATTTATACTAGGAGGAGGTTAGAAATACTTTGTCCAGCTGTATTTTGTGCAGGCCGTGCTTCATCCATGTGTGCACTTCGAGAAGTTCAGAGCTGACTGTAGCTACATTTGAGAAAAAGTATTAAGGCCTTCTCCTTAGGCCACATGAGTGCAGGACTTAGCCGAGTCCTGTATATTCTTTTACAAAGAATGACTTATGATAGAAATAGTCTGAATATGCTGCTGTGCTGAACGAGTCCCATACCTGTTTTTAGGAGTTATCTTCTGTCCTTTGAAGCAAAGGTTGTTCCACTACTCACATACATTTAGGCTTCGGCTTTTCATTGGCTTGTGCTATTTCTGGCAGTTCCACTATTGCTGTTCTTGGGCAGTGCAAATAACAACTTCTTTTGTGTTTTCTTTGAAGCTGGAGATAAAAGTACCCAAAGTGCCACTTACAGCATTTCAAAGAACATGAATCTCCAAGTCTGTAGGGAATTTTCATACTATAGTTTGTGGATTTCACTCTAACAGTTGGAGCAGTACCACAACAGCTGCTGAGACTACATAAGTGCTTTGAGTCCTTTTCAGCCAAGACAGTCAAATTAGTTTAAATTACCTTTATGTTTAGGAAATCTTGGCTGACTTGACACTGAAGCAGAGTATCAGTGCTCTTCTAACACTTGCTTCCTATGGGAAAAGCAAACTACTGTGGTCAGTCATTGCAGGTAGGACTTCAAAAATAATTCTGGCTTATACCCTTACAAGTACTGGGCATCTTTCTGCCCTGGAGCAAATACAAGATCAATACCCTTTCATTACATTAGGTAAAACCTGAAAGTGATAGACTGAACGTTCAGCAGCACTTAAAGAAAAGTAGTTATGACAATTGATTGAAAAGAGGCAACAAGTAACGTCAATTGATTGAAAAGAGACAGCAAGTCACTTCATCTGTCAGTCGTTCATTTGTCTTCATGACCATACTCTGTGAAAATGCCACCCCTGAATGGAAGAAGACTGTCAAGACCATTTCAACCAAATTACACCCAGAATAAAGAGCTCCAACAATAGAAAAGAAAGAAGTCATATCTATTTACCGTAGATCTGTGTTTAGACCTTCACTTAATTTCTGATTATCTTCTGAGGATGAGAAATAATTAATAATAAGCCAGTTCCTTTGGACACTTTGTTCAGCGAGTTGATTAATTCAGTCCTTCTGGGAAAGCTTAAAATAGAATTTATTTTTAAAAATTCTCTTAAGAAAGTATATTGTTTCAGGCTTGAAAAAGGAAACTTGCCATTACAAGTGAATAGTGATTAATGGGTTATTAGTTTAATTTCCGTTTATTGATTTGATTGAAAAAATTGTAGTGGTTCTCAGCTACACTTGGTAGATCATCTCAATGCTATTTCTCCTTATTAGTTACATAAAGTAGGAGAACCAGTGAGGCATTGCATCATCTACCCATGCTCCTTTTACCGGTGGAAATCAATATCCTTTTTCAATGGCCTTCTAAAGCTCATTACTCAGCCTGCCTTCACACATTGGTTTTGTCAAGTGTGTAGCTTATTAACTTATCATTATCACTGATCTTTGCAGAAATCCTCCTCCAACATTACAACAGCCTGAACTGTGGTCATCTGAATTCAATGACTTCATTAACAAGTGAGTAACAACTGAGACCTCTCTTCGAATATGGAATGTGTAAATGTCATGTGTAAAATATCTCTGTGTTCTTTGTGGAAGTCTGTCGCAACTAATACTCTTCTTTAAAAGCCTAATTTGTAAATCCAGTTTGACTTCCAAGTGAGACTGTAGATTTAAAACATGAAATAACATTTTAACACACTTGATGTTTCTTAATTTAAAGAATATTTAGTTTTGAAATGCAGTAACTTTACTTCTTGGACTCATCAATTCTGTGAAATTGTATCAATTTTCGGCGCAGAGCTGTTTTGATTAAGATGGATGTATTTATTATGGAGGCATGAATGAACTCCAGACAAGAATTTCAAAGTTTAACTGTGAACCCTCCATGATAATATGTGTTTTTCTGCCAGCACAGGTGCTTGACTAAAGATTATGAGAAGCGTCCAACAGTATCTACTCTTTTGCAGCATGATTTTATTAAGCAAATTGAAGGAAAAGAAAACGTGCTACAAAGGCAACTCATGGAATTTATTGATGTTCATCAACAAATGGGAGTCACTGAAAAGGCAAGGTAAAAGTAGCTGAAAAGTAGACTACTTGGGACAGTGTTGATACTTCCACTGTTTCAGAATGGCTAGTGCTCACAGAAGGATTCAACTCATGTGGCTTTAGCTGGCCAAAAAATAGAAAGCTTAATATTTGGGGTCCCAGTACTGCCAGTGGAAATACAGCAGCATCATGATTCAAGTATGGGATGAAACAATCTTTAGAACTACCTCCCTGTTCTCATGTGACTCTAAATGCAGCCTTAGGATCCCAGCTTTTAGAAAGCTAAGGTTAGGTGAAATTAATGTTTGGCATTTTCTTACATTTGCATGGTCAGCTAATGTTTAGTTTCAGCAAGTATGCTAAAAATAGCTAGTCAGGTTCCTGCAGTAATTGGATTTTCCTGACTGAAAGAAATTATAGTGGTAGCAGACCTTGTTTTGCAAACTTCAAATCTTATGTCTTATTGAATAGATACTTTCTTTCTTCCAATAGTATTTAGTAATATCAGTTTTGAATAAATCACTTAGCACCTGATGGCTTTTATTTAAAATGCTTGAAAATCTCTGGGCTCAATTTTACAATTGAAAAAACCCCACCCAATGCACTGATGTATCAGATGTGAAATGTAGTTGATTAGTATTGATGTACTCCTGGTGTGACTGCTCCTATGCTTCAAGGTAAAGCATAATGATTTTTCTCTTTTTTAAAATGGAACATGAATTTTAAAAGACATTTTGTCATTATCATTTGTATGGAAAAAGCTTACTAAAATCTACCACACTTCTTTTCACACATTTATAGTAATAACATGTACAGCAGTCTTGAGTTCTAATTAAGGAGAATTTTCTTTTATATTGATATATTTTAATATTTCTATTCTCTGTACTTTGAGGAGAATAATAAAAATATATTTCTAAATAATTTATTATATTCAAGTTTTCTTTGACTTTAAATGAACGTAGGATGAGTAGTACTTTCTCTTTTCTGACATTGCAGTAAAAAAATATGCAGTTGGCTTAAATTTGAGCCTCAAGCTGGGTTTGTGTGCTCTGTATATTGCAGACTTGACATTTGCTTAATCCAGAAAGATTCTTGAATTGAAACGAGTTTATCAGATGTCAGTGCTGAGCACTAAACAAGCAACATAATCCAAACTTTAAAAAGTACTTACTTATAAAACTCAGGGAAATGATATATGGTAAAATAAGTCCAAACCACTAAATTATATGACTTAAAATCCTGATAACACTTGTGAGATTGGTCATTTTAAAACCTAAATAATTTTTTAAAAAAATCAAGCTTCTAAGTCAATTAGATACTGTGACCTTTTTTACCCATTTTATAGAACTCGTTTTTGATTTATATCGTATTTTTTAATCCTTCTTTTTATGTAAATGCTGCATAAAGCAAACTACATGAATTCTTTTTCCTGTACAATACAAACATAAAGTGGCCCGATTTGCATGTGCGTAAAGAAGTCAAGTGGCACAAGAACAGGATGACCTACTGATACTTTCTCTGTTCTGTTTAGACTGTGTTTTATAAACTTATGGCTCTTCACACAAACTAGAGTTTAAGGGAATGTATTAATATGTGATGAAGTTACTTATGCTTTTACAGTTGTTCAAGTGTAGCTTCTACATAAATTTTCCCAAAGGAAAACAGAATTTTCTCTTTCAAAATAGTAATAATTTCTTATCTCTAACCATGCCAAAAATTACTTATTTAACTAAGGGTGTAATTTAGATGGCATGGTTAGACTGATAGCTTAGTCCTTATTTCAGTATAGCAGTTAAATACTAAAAAATAGTATTTCCAACCTAAATGATTCTGTAATTTTGCAAAATATGCGGGAAGATTGACTACAGAATAGCATTTGGGTTTTTTTCTGCTGTGAATGATGACAGATTATACAAAGATTTTTGAATTCAGTAGCCATACTTTTTTTGAAGGCTTTAAATACTAATCATATGTATCTTCTGACCTTCAATCTGCACAGAGCAAAAAAGGTGTTAAAAGCAGTGTCTGCACAGAAGTACCATGTAAACCTGATTTAGAGTCAAGACATGGGCTATATAATGACAGGGCACCTGGAAGAGCTGCGTCTTAAAATCTCTTTTCTTTCTTTTCTTGCTTATGTTGTTCTGGGACTGTTTTTACAGTGGCGTTTGAGGTCCCTACTGTGGAATTTCTGAACTTTCACCAGTTGCTGGCAATGTTCCTTGTAAACCTTCCTCCTGATCTCCAGGTCACACTCTCAGTCCATAATATGAAGGCATAACTCTCCTTCTTCTTGGCGCTGGGAGGCAGGTAGTTTAAGGGATTAAAGATATCTCCCTTCCACCAAGGGAAGAAATCCCACTACCTGTGCTGTGTTATATAAATGGGCATGGCATATAAAGTCAATAAATTTGGTAATGTTGAATTAAAGCAGCAAGTAAAGAATCCAGTTATTTTCTCATGTGTTTACTCTCCTCATCAAATTCGACTTTATTACTAAAAGTTTTGTATTTCAGAAGAAAAAAAGAAAAATACTTGGAAATTAATAGCTGAGGTCCAGCCACTGGGTCTTTTGTGGACTATTCCTGTTTTCACTCAAAATCAAGTCACCTTCTTTGCACATTTTGCTGAGGTGTAATTTGCTTCTGACTTCCTTCTGCGGTGGTAGTCTGTTGATGTGCTTGTGATCTTATCGTGTTTGCTGAATGCGGAGTTGGTACAGTTCAAAAAGAAGAGCTCATATTACATTGTGTCGTTCTCAGGGTTTGTTTGGTTTTTTTTTCTGGGAGGCCAAGTTCTCAGGTCCAATCTTTGTGCTCAGGAAGGACACGTGATCTCTAGGCGCAGAGTGGAGTCACCCTACAGTGACTCCCATTATAGCACCATTGTTCCTGAGGTATTTTCTAACACTGAGGAGTCACTGATTCATTTGGGCCCAGTCAACTGCACTCTCAGAACCTTCACAGTATTGTTACTAGTGAAGAGGAACCTAGGTTCAGGTTCTGCACTGTACTGCATCCTTTCAAGAGATGGGAACAAGAGAAACAAGGAGAGGAAGAAAGCCCACCAACCTCCTGAGTTGCTGAAGAAATCTTGATTTATGCTGATAAAACTTTAAGTGGCAATATGCCATAGTCCTGCTCCAGGGAAAGTGGTGGAAGATAGTACTGGTTTTTCAGTAGCCTTTGAGCAGTGTTATAGCACTAGCATATCTTGTGCTACTCAAGGCTCAAAAAAGCATGAATGCTAGCAGTAAGCTTCATTATAAATTCCACTTTTTTACTGCAAATGAAGTACATTTTTCTCTAAAATCATTGCTTCTTAGTGCTAAACATTCCTGTTTGCAACTTAAACTTTCCTAGCTCAGAACTCAGGCTGATATTACAATGGGAATAGCATGAGAAAATACCCCTTGATAGATTAACACTTTCCCATATCATCTCCTCTGAAAAATCTCCAAAATCTGCTGCTTGGAATGATGAAGTAAGCTATATGAGATAAATTCATGTTAGAGAAGAGGTGAAGCAGGCAAAGTTGCAGACTAAGTGCAATTAATTTGGGGGGAGGGTGTGTTTGTGAGGAGACTAACCCTGCAGGATAGGGTCCTTGAGCTTGACAAGGGTCTTCGTGGTATAGCTGTTAAAATGTATAATTACTGATGAAAATAATTATTAAAAATGAGCACTGCAGCATATACCCCAAAACCATTCTAAAAATACATTTCTTCTAGGCCAAAAGAGGGGAAAGAACTCTGCATTGTAAAGAGTTTTACTTTGCAACAAAAATAGCTGTCTTTGAAACAACCTTCAGAATTGTCGCATCTACACCTGACAGGCTTGTAAGACTTTTATCTTGAGTTGTTTGGCTGTCTTATTCTTGACTGCTTTTACAATAATCTCTTCAGAAATATGCAATGATTAGTACAATTTCCTGGGATTTGTGACTCATTCCAGAATGAGCTGTATATGCAAGGGATATTCACTGCACCTAGATTTCAGGGAATGACTCTGGTCCCCAAATTAAGAGCATCATCTTTATATATTCTCTTAATAATTATGGGAAAAATTCCCATTCTACTGCAAAGTGATGCAAAGTTGTGTGAGCTGAATTATTCTTTCAAGAGTTTGTCCTTCTGTATTGGCCACATAGGCATAGCACTTAGATCAGTAAAGGACAATAAACAGTTGCTCTATTCAACTATTTGGAAAGGTCAGGGAGGTAATTTCATAGAAATTCATGTACAACATGCTCAAAGGTTGATGTCAATTTATTGACCCCTATTAGAAACAGGAGTACCATATAGCTTCCTTTCATGATTGCTCAGACTTGTGTCACTCATTTTCTGGGTGTTCACGTTCTCGCAGTCTCTCTGACTCATCCTGCCGATGGAAAGCAGCTGACAGCAATCCTTGAAGCTCAGCTCTGCAGGACAGGCTTTAGCAGAGGATAGGTCACCATGCTGGCTTGACAAAGACAGTATAAGGAACAGAATAAGATAGTCTAGTGCTGTCTTGGTCAAGGTCTGCAGATGACGTCTGGATTGGAGTAGTGGCTTAAATGAGAGCCGTTGGAGTTCCAGTCTAATCTTTGAGCCCTTCAAACCACTTCTTCCTGAACTCAGTGTGGGCTTTGTTGTACCGAGAAGTGTGTACACCTGCACTGAGGACACTCCTATGTAGCATGGCTATGCTGCAAATTGTTCTCAGGCTGTAGAAACAATAGGGAGTTTCTGGCAACAAAGGCCTTAGAATAAGCAGACCTCCAGTCCATGTGCTTCTAGCTAATACACATCTGAGTCAGAATAATATTCTTCTATACAATACAATGGACAGCAGCACTACCTGGATGAACAATAGTTTATCTTCTGAAGAAAACTGGAGGAAGAATTTTCTTCTGTATTCAGAACTTGCTGGGAGTAATGTTCTGCAAGTGGTACTTTACTGCTGTGTCAGTCCACTTGCTCAGCAACTTATTTCTCCTGAAGGTGGGATACCTCAGCAGGCATTGCTTACTTCTGGAGCTTCTCCTTTGTCTTCTCAGTATGTTTTGATCATAGTGCATGGGCCTCACTCATGAGGGTAATAAGGAACTAATCCCAAAGAGTCCTTTTAGACATCTCCTATTTGCTCAGTTAAGAACATATTTTTCCCCTGGTATTTGTCAGAGATATGCCAACATCCACCAGGGATACAGCCATTTCTTGAGGCTATTGTGAAGGACCACTCATCTCCCTTGTTTTGCAGGTCATGGTAAAGCAGCACAAACTTTGTCAAACAGATTGTGCAGAGCAGGACATATCCCAAGTGGCTGGACACAGGGCACCTCTGAGTCAAAAGCCCCATAGCTCTGCAGGGCAGCACTGTGCTCTCAGCAGCATTGCATAAGCTGCAGCACAGCTCCCTGAGACTGCAGCTGGTGCCATGAATCATTTAAATACAGAGCTTGTCTGCAAAGCATTGTGCAGATGCAGCTGCATTCTCATCACTAGAGTCTTACACTTTCTAAATTCAGGTACAGATTTTTCATAGATATCAGACAGTAGTTTTATTTAAGCATATTTCATGAGATTTGTCTTTTGAAGACAAAATTTTGATTTTAAGTGTGAATTAATATGGCTCTGTGTAGCTTCCAGAGAAATAGAATCACCAGCTATGACAGGTCCTGTTCAGGTTTCCCTGTGGTGCTTCTTCGTCACTTTTGCTGCTGTTTGTAACTGCTGGGAGGTATACAGCTGTTCCCACCCTCACCTTACAAAAACTTCATTATTTTTAGTTTCTTCTTTACACCCAGCCCTTTTCCTGTCACCTTTTAGTCTATACATGATTCTCCAAGCAGTTTAGGCAGAGGGTTCAACAGGGCATTATGAGTCACACTTTCCTCTTCATGGTATTTTTGGAACTATCAGAAATCTTTTAAATACATTCTGACAAATTGAAGAGAACGCTGCAGTTGCCTCATTTTGATTTAACTGAATGTTGAAAGATAAGCAGGGGGTATGTTGGTGTGAAGGAGAATGCACAGAAACAATGTTGCCTTGACTCATTTTCTTGTCCATACTGTGTTGATGTTTTTGGACTTTAGCTGCCTGAATTGCTTGTAGAGCATGGCTCTGAGATCTAATGCCTCCAACAAATTTCTGAGCAGAACAGAGAAACATGGTTATTTCAGTTCACAATGTCTATGTGAATGATCTTAATGAAATTTCAGCACTGATGTCAACAGCACTGATGTGGGGGTTTTAAGTGGTTGGAGTTTTAGCAAGTGAAGCAGTATAACTGCCCTTGAGGGGTCTGTGCCCTTCGACAGCAAAGTGTAAAAATATTGTGTTCTGCAAATCTGCCACTCTTCTGTACTCTGGAAAACAGAATATAATCTGGTCCAACAAGCGCTACTGTTCTCATAATGTCAGCTGAAGAGGATTACAGGAGAATTGATTTTATGTAATTAAACTTTCCTGGCATAAATAGAGATTGTTTCCTTAGAAGAAAAAAAAATAGAAAAAGAGAAGTGTTCATGACTAGAATATTCTCCTCCCTTCCTGCAAGGCAGTTGCTAGCTACCTACATTAAATTAACCTATGGTAATTGTAACTAATGTTGGAAAATACAACTCTCTCACTGATACAGAGTAACATATAAGAATTTAACATTTTAAAAAAAAGTGTTCAATGTGTAACAATTCATCAGAAATGGAAAGGAAAGCTTGACAGATGCCTTGTTTTGGGTCTTCCTGTGGCAACAGAAAAATTAGAACAGCAGAGCTCGGCACAGTCCTGCAGTCCTGCGTCTTTCCCTCATGTACATATTGATAGGTCTTTCTCAAAGTCATACTGATATTAGATGCATCCTCTGGACACAAAATGACGTTCGCAGAGGAATAAAGGAGAAATTTTTTCAACTGTCCAAATTTAAATTTTCAAATGAAACTCTTAAATAGAGGTTTAAAGAGGAGAGTGGATTATAGAGGGGATAGATTTCTATTGAGGGGATAAGATATTATCTGCACCTCTGACTTTGAATGCAGTAATGTCTTTTAGCTTGGAAAATGCAAATGAAAAAGCAGCAAATCATGCAAGAGTTAATTTAAATCTTAATATTACCACATTCTTTTTAATACAACTTAGGGTACATACTACCAAAAATTGTGTCATAGTGTTATTGCAAAGACAGTACTGTCGGAACAGCTCTCGTGCTACAAATGGGTTCCAGAAGGAAGGGAAGAAGAGGTCAAACCTAGGAGAGGTGCAGTTGCTTTACACCAGACTTATCTCTTTTGATGCTGGCTGCTTGTTTTCCTGTGTGTTTTCTGCTTCAGCACATTTAAATACACACCAAATGACAGCCCAGTCATGGATTTATTGCAGCAAAAGCTGCCCTTCTTTCCATACAAAGACACACACTCCTTCTGCATGTTTTTTTATCTATTTGCACCGCTCACGTTGGCAAAGGCTCATGTGTTGCATGTTCTGTGCAGCATGGTGGTATGTGGCATGGCTCTGGTACTGTGCTGTGTAGCATTCCCATTGCTTTTCACCTCCATGTAGCTCAGCCTCACCATCATCCTTAAAGTGGTATTTACAAACAGTCTTTTTTGGCAGTAGTAAATACTGAAAGAAAACCTTTGGGAGCAGGTTGCTTTTGCATGCAGCTCCAAGGTCCTTACAGTCTGACAGTAGTTTCCAAAATAGCTGGGTGTAAAACTGGCAAGACTTGGTCCCTCTTATCCATCAGGGTAATGTAGATCCTCTTGACCCATATGGTTCATTATGCCTCCTGGTCACTTAGCCTCTGCACTGGGTATTGTGCTGCAGTATCGGCACAGAGAGCGTGAAACTCTGTTAGCGCTTACAACGAAGACTTGCATATTTGTGTCTTGATATTAAGGTTGCAGAATTAGTCAGCTATGGGAGTGAAAATCCTGCCTTTGCACTGTGGACAATTGAAAGATTCCAGTGGCAGCTGGAACCTATGTAAAGAAGTAAGAAACTGCCATAACTGGTCCCAGGATGAGGACAGGCCATTCTGTCATCCTCAGGGAATGATTGTTAGAGACAAGAGAAATTGAAAGAAGTGCTAGATGAAGTGCACTCCTGTCAGCATTTACATCATCTGGATCTTGATTGCACTCACAGTTTGGGAGGGCATCATTTGCCCATTTCTTCCAGTCCCTCTTCAGTCCTGGCAGTCAGTAACTGATGCCAAGTCAGTGCCTGCTTGACTTTCTGCACCTCATCAGTGCACAGCCAGCGTGACCTGAAGTAGCACTCATGAAGTAGGTGATATTCATGGAATGGGTACAGGCCATTTAATTCTGCAATAAATCTTAATTTGGGTGTTCAGAATTCTCTTAGCTTTTCCCCCTGGGTATTTACTCACTCTACCTTTCTATCTTGGTGCAACTACCCTCTTTCTCCTGTCCTCTGTTCACTGTATTTTAAAGTTCTTGCCTGAGTAGAAAACACCTGTCTGCTCTTACTCGTGCCATACATTCAAATATCAAAATTAAATAAAAAATTTCCCTGGTCTCGTCTGGAATTAAGGTAAGGAGTGAGTGCTTCACACAACACAGTTTCCCAACGTATGTGTTCCCTGTGTTTGAGAGATGCCTTCCTACCTATAGCATCAAATGGAGTGAGGTCATATCAGGAGATCAGATTTACTTGATAGTTTTTCTGTGCTTGTGCCTTACTGCACATCTGAGCTTGATTTAATTTGTGAACTCTGCTGTTACTTATGCAGTTTCCCTTTCCCTGATTTTCACTCATCTCATAAAACAAATAACTAATGTGAATTGTAAACCTTGCATTTTCTGCTGCCTTTGCTCTGTTTAGCAATGCCTTTACTCTTGGATAAAGAATGATCCTAGTCTCTGGGAATTTTCTTGTTAATTAAAATAAGACTGCATAAATTTTTTTTTGCTTTGATTAAAAGATAAAAGAAATCTAACTTTAAGACAAACTTAAATGAAGTTTAACACCAATAAGAAAACTATTTGAAGTTTTGTTTCCTTCTGTTGTATGTATTTTTCCTGTAGAACCCCAGAAAATTATTCTTGGTCAGGATGTATTTTACTTACCCAGTGTTTCTGTAGCACATTGCTCTACAGTGTGGTCATCTCAGCCAGGATGTATTTTACTTACCCAGTGTTTCTGTAGCACTTTGCTCTACAGTGTGGTCATCTCAGCCAGGCTTTAGAGCACTGTCATTACTAAGCTAGGAAAGTTTCTATCCTGAGTGTGCTTTGTCTGTGTCATCCTTGCCATAGTATTTCATCACACACTCCTGACTTTGTCTTATCCATAATTTTTATCTGGATCATTTTTCTTTTTGCAGGTTGGTGCCAGAGTTTGGCTGTTATAAGCTTTATAAATATGTTCTTTTTTTTTTTTTTTTTACCTGTATTGCATCACTCCAGTGTTGCAGCTGATGTAGGGGTGTGATCAAGCAGGGATCTATACAGTGACAAAGTTCTTCCTGGCAGCAACTGTGGAATCAAATCATAGATTTTGAATTGTCAAGTACAAGTAGTACTTGCTGCACTAAGAAGTAAACTCCTGTCCTGTTATTCAGATATTTGTGTGGTTAAATTCAGAACAGTGGAAAGCTGGAATGTTTCAGTTGAATTGCCTTCAAGATGGTTAGAGATGCAAGATCTGCTCTGTGTTTCCTTACATCAGGAAATTGTATGTCTTTCTTTTCTAGATTTGAACGTATTCATACAAAGAAAGGGAACTACAGTAAGTCTCTAGTTTCAAACCAAGAAGAAGTAGATGATTTAGCAACCTTGGAGGTACTGGATGAGGTAAGAAACTTCTTTTCATGTTTTCCTGAAGAGGACTAATCACATATTAAAACACAATAGTGTGCTGTTGATTTTCAAATTCAACTGTATTGTCACACTTCAATTGTGTAAATGTACAATGACATTTCACCCTTTTATAATAAATATTTTAGATAACATTTCCTGTGTCAGAATGGTTCCAACTCAAAGCTAAAACAATCTCTACTGTTACAGCCATAGACTGAACAGTATTTTAACACCATTGGCTTAACAGAATTTATATCACTGGATTTTCTTTCAGCTAAACATCCAGTTTGCATTGGTGTGTTAACCTGAAGTTAGTCCACGTTCAAGAATAAGCACCTTCTTCCTTGTTGCTTGAACATCTTGAGTTGTCTTAAACCAACTTATCATTCTCCTCCCTGGGTTCTCTCTGTATCATTTTGTTGTGGAGATGCACTGGGATCAATTTATGTCTGCTGAGGCTCTGACCTGTCAATGCCCTCTGGTGAAATTTTGACAAAATTACTAATACCCCCGGTGGTCTAGTGGTTAAGACACAGCGCTGTTACCGCTGAGACCCAGGTTCGAGTCCTGGTCAGGGAGCTCCCCGGGCAGATGGAGCTCGTTAGCCCTT
>JAWWES010000081.1:15795707-15921869 GCA_035583135.1 Lophotriccus pileatus | reverse complement strand
GCAGGCTCGAAGGCCTTATCTGCATATGCGGGTAAGGACCTTCCCCGGCTCTTTGTTCGCGAAGACTGGCCATTACTAATACAAATTTCACTGGTTTGTCAAATTCAAAAATGAATCTACTAGGGGCAGGGGAACATGCATAAGGGAGGGGGGAAGTCTGCTGTATTTATGCTTTAAGCTTCAAAACCAGAGAGAAGAATCAGGCCACAGCACATTATCTGCAGGTCTTGGAGGCCATCAGTGGTTGTAAACAAACTGTCATTCTTCCTCTACCAGGCTGTGCACAGAGTATAATTCACATTCTCTTATCTGTAAAACTTCTCTGGTATATTGTATCTTTGTTAGTTCAGAATATTAAGTGTGGCTCTTGAGCTGGTAAACTCCTTAATGTCCACAGAACATCTTCTGTCTGCAAGAGCTTTGTTATAGTAGCTTAATGTTTCATTAATACTAATTCAGCTAATCCAAACTTCATTCACTGAACGAAGTTCAGGTTTAAGCATTTTTTTAGTATTGGGAATAGCAATATGCTAGTAAGACTGCTTTCTATCTTTTACCATGAAACATATAAACAATCCAAGATAAAGGGATTTTTCACACAAAAATATATTGAATATTTTATAAGTTTTCACAATATTCTTTTTTTCCCCATATGATTCAATGTTCCTGTTCTTTCTCCATCAGAATACAGTAACAGAACAGTTGCAGAAGGGTTATGCCAAGGATCAAATCTACACATATGTTGGGGACATTCTCATCGCTGTCAATCCGTTTCGGAACATAGATATTTATTCTTCACAGGTATGAAAATCTAGGTTTGGGTATTTTAAACTACCACAGATTTCCACTAAAATATAAATATTTGTGTTAAGTATAAAGTAAGATCATTCTTGATACTTACTTCAGTTCACTCTGAAAAACAGAGTTACCAGTAGAGTTGTTCCTTCAAGTGCCTATTGACACACACCCTTAACGTGCTGAATTTCAACACAGAAATGAGAAATAAAAAACCTCTAATTTCTGATATCTTTATGTCTATAGTGTAGATCATGCACAAAAGAACCCTATACAATGTTAACTTCTGTGAATTTTTCTCCCCATTATACAAAAGGAGACAGGTATAAAAGTCTGGTCATGCAATAATTTGGCATTATTAATTATCAGGTACTACAGGATCTAAAGTTTGGTCATCAATATCATGCATAATACTAGGAGGAAGTGAAGTACAAATAAAATGAAATTATAAGTTAGTCCTTGATGTCTGGCAATATTAAATTTTCTCCTAAATAATTGAGTTTCATAGCATAATCAGGGCTCAAATTATAGAAAATTGCGCTTCATTTTTTTTAGCAGTTCTTATAGTACTAAGTACATACAGATTCGTGGTATAGTGAGTGCAGTAGCAGCTCACTCAGAAAACATCACTGCTGGTAACCTCAGAATGCTGTACACTAATCTAAAACTAAAACTTAACTCTGATTAAAAAAAAACATTGTTAAGGGACACCAGTAATGTTTTCATTTTTCTTACTCTTAGCATTCCAAACTGTATATTGGAGCCAAACGGACTGCCAACCCCCCTCACATTTTTGCTGTTGCTGACATAGGCTATCAGTCCATGGTGACGTACAACTCCGATCAGGTATAGATGAGGTGTCTTAATTATATCTTTTGCTGGGCTGAGAGGTGTGTAAAAAGCTCAGAATCTTGCTCTTGCTCCCTGCAGTGTATCGTTATTTCTGGAGAAAGTGGAGCTGGCAAAACGCAAAGTGCCCATCTGCTGGTGCAACAGCTCACTGTCCTGGGCAAGGTATGTCAGAGGGGATGCCTCTGTAAGGCTTTGCTATCTTGTGCCTAAATGACTGAACCTATGGACAGGGCATTGCTTTTGGGGCAAGACTGTCACACATTTTCAAAGGAAAACTGAAACATGATGCTGATCTGTCTTCTCCTCCCTCCCTTCTGAACTAGGGTCACTTGAAAATATGTTGGCCTTTGCACAAGGAAGTACCCACTGCAGTGCAGGCTGTGACTTAGTCAGTTCCCTGTTTGAGTGTCTTCAGGTCACCCAAACTGTACCAAGTAAACTCCTCTTCCAGCTTTTCACCTCCTTCTACAACCAGATCACTGTCAGTGGGACACAGGCATTCTGGGAAGTGGCTACCATAATTGTCTAAATAAAATGCCATTTTTTTGCATGTCCCAGGTGAGATGCAAACAAACAGTTGGATTGGTATGGTGCACTGGATCAGTCAGGAGATGCTAAGAAGGATCCTAAAAGCAGATCGGCCATCTCAGAGTGATGAACCACAGAAATTGATCAGTTCTGGTGGTGTTGTTATCATTATGTGTGTTATCTCTTCCAACGAGGCATTACTTCTGAAGATTGCTATATTCTGACAGGTTTCATTATATGCATGTGTATATATATATATATTTGTATATGTGCCTTTCTTTCCCTATAATACCCATGATAATGGCTACCCCGATTATGTCACACTTCAGAACACCAACAAGAAGAATAAAGAAATACCTAAAAATGAATGTATTTGAATAATTACTGATAATCTGAAGCAATATCTTTTTCGTATCCAGGCTAATAACAGGACTCTACAGGAGAAGATTCTCCAGGTGAACAACCTCGTAGAAGCATTTGGGAATGCAGGCACTATCATCAATGATAACTCAAGCAGATTTGGAAAATATTTGGAAATGAAATTCACTTGTGGTGGCACTGTAGTTGGAGCTCAGATTTCAGAGTATCTCCTTGAAAAATCCAGAGTTGTGCACCAGGCAGTGTAAGTATAAAAATTGTATTTGACCTAATTTGGGAGTTGCAGAGTAGGCCTACAACACAAGAAATCATCTTGATTCAGAACACAAAGATGAATAAGGTACCTGGATTTTTTTTCTTATAAATTATGTATGAATAGGTTATAAATCTGTAAGCTAGCTGAAAACTACTCCTGATTTCACTTTTTTTTTCCATTTTTTTTTAATTTCCTGGGCTATTTAATCAAATCTCATAAAAATGCACGTGATACATAAAATATATCAGAATGTGCAAAGAATTAAAAGCTTTCTAATAGTTCAGTTATACATTTCTTTGTGTAATTTTGAAGTATTGTGTTAAATATATTACTTGGATTTAATTATGTTACATTTCCTCTAGTACTGTAACTTACTTCTTTCTTTGTTTGCTTGTTTTCTATTTGGGAATATCTAGTAGGGCTTATTTATGAAGGGTTATGGGTCAAAAGTAGAACAGATCCATCTCTGTCATGCATATATCTCATAATATAAAATGAAGAAAAATTTAATTAATTTTCCAACTAAATTTATTGATATGCAGTATTTGTCCTAATATATAGCATGTCCAAATAACAAATATTTTGGCAACTCTATTTCTTCCATAATAACAATCGGAACAACAGTTTGAGACAAGGAGTGTTGTCACTGATTTAAATTTTTCCCCTTGCCAATCACTAATTCATTTTTCACTCTTTTTGTCTTTCTGCATGACCTTGTTTCCTGTTGTAGGTTGGTGAAATGTAGAACATCAAAGTATCACTTGGATTGTTTCAATAAACAATTTAAAGTTAGAGGCAATTCTATTAGATGTTGTTTATTTTCTCAGTTGAACATAAGCACAGAAACTGTTTTTTCAGAATAAATCAGCTTTTTCTTTAAAACACGACTTTTTTTCATAACTTTTAATGGGTTTGTTCTGAGCCTGTCAATTTATATTTATATTTAGTCATATACTGAGACAAGCAGTCGACAAGGCATTTACGTGCCTCAGGTGTTATTTGAGTAGGTGTTTAGGTGCCTGCATTCACAACTAAATGCCACCAAAGTGTTTAGCATGAGAGCCACTGTAGGATGTTAAATTTTGAGGAATGAACTTCCAAAGGCAGCTGAAGCTCTTTGTGTTGAGTGTGTCGTCTTCAACTCAGGTCTCTGTGTGGCTGGTCCATACAGCTTTTCAGGGCAGAGAACAGACGTTTAGGGACTGCACTACAAGTTAAGTCTTGCTCTTCTGAGAGACGGTGACTCCCAAACTCACATGAAGACCTAGGAATGACTTTTCTCAGAAAACCAGTCATTCATTACCTGGAAAATGGGAGATCCATATTCCAGACCCACTTCAAGCCAAAAGATTTTGAACCTAATTTCCCCGCTCTTTCCAAGAAAATACACAAACCTTCAGGATACAGTGACGTTTCAGAGAGTGTGCAGAGCTATGCAGTCTAAGGTTAAGACACTGAGCAGAAAGATAAAAGATCTAATCTGCTCCTACTCCTTAAATGGATCTTGTTTTCTGCTACTGGTTGTCCACAGTAAAATATGCAAACTGAGTTGGTACTGGACTCTGATCTAGGTATGCCCTATGCAGAAAGGACTGCACTGGGCTCTGATTCTGTTTCACAGAAGCTTGAGAATTGGGCCCATGGGAATCTCATGAGGTTTAACAAGATTAAGTGCAAGGTGCTGCACCCAGCTACGACTACAGGCTAGGGGATGAACTGATCAAGAGCAGTCCTGCCAAGAATGACTTGGGGGTGCCGGTGGATGAGAGTCAGAACATGAGCCAGCAATGTGCACTTGCAGCCCAAAAAGCCAATCATATCCTGGGCTCCATCAAAAGAAGTGTGACCAGCAGGTTGAGGGAGGCTGATTCTGCCCCTCTACTCCACTTTGGTGAGACCCCACCTGCAATGGTGCATCCAGCTCTGGGGTCCCCAGCAGAGGGAGGACACAGACCTGTTGGAGAAAGACCACAAGAGGGCCACCAAGATGGTTAGAGGGATGGAACACCTGTCCTGTAAGGAAAGGCTGAGAGAATAGCGTTTGTTCAGCCTGGAGAAGAGAAGGCTTTGCATGACTTAATTGCAGCCTTCCAGTACCTAAAGTGAATCTGCAAGAAAGATGAAGAGAGACTTTTTGCAAGGACATGCAGTGGGGACAATGGCTTTAAACTGAGAGTAAGTTTAGATTAGATATTAAAATGGCATTCTTTACTGTGAGGGTGGTGAGGCAGTGGAACAGGTTGTCCAGAGAAGCTGTGGATGCCCCATCCCTGAAGTGTTCAAGGCCAGGTTGGATGGGGCTTTGAGCACCTGGTCTAGTGGAAGGTGTCCCTGCCCATGCCAGGGGGCTTGTAAAGAAATGATCCTTAAGGTCCTTTTCCAAGGCATTCTATGATTTTATGATTTAAGGGTGCTCCTGAGACACAAGCCTCAGCTCATGCAGAAAGCAGGGGTTTGAACACAATTCCCTTTTGCCGTTCAGTACTGACTGATTTGGGCATCTCAGGGCTCAGTAATGGCTGCAAGTTTTCACCTAAGCATCCCGTTCTTCCTCATGATGTGCACAGGAAGCTTGGATGGGCAGTAACCTCTGACCTGGGTTTGGGCACCTAGGGCCAAGTCATAAGGCCCTTTGCTGATTGTCCGCTTACGTGCTTTCTTAGTTCAGGCTAAAGGACACAGCAAACATACTGGAATCATTGTAGAAGGAGTGTATAGCTCTTCCACAGTCAGAAGATGTTTTAAAGTAACTGGAGTTAAGTAGCACATTTTATGCAGCACCTACCAATTGCATCAAAGGCAGAGCAGCATTTAGCTGCTTGTAGCACCGAGCAGCCACCCTGGCAGTCAGGACAAACACAATGGCACAGAAAGGGTGTTCACAGGAACTTCTGTAATAGCTTCTTTTAGAGCCCTTTGTCAGTTTGCATGAGTCTTGGCAGTTATTAAAATAACATTTAATAACCGTATGTATGTCATCAGTAAATGTAGCATACTTACATTACTAAACCAGTTTGTTGTTTCTGTTGTTTCAGAGGAGAGAAAAATTTCCATATTTTTTATTATATTTATGCTGGTCTCGCAGAAAAGAAAAAACTGGCACATTATAAACTGCCAGAATACAGACCTCCCAGGTAATGCACTTTATTTTTACATAAATTGATTACTAAGAAATGCAGTGTTGAATTCTCAGCCTCATTTGTATTCTAACTCTGTATCCATCAACTCTTTCAGATATCTGCAAAATGATCATTTCAGAATAGTGCAAGATTTCATGAACAATAGCTTTTATAAATCTCAGTTTGAATTAATTGAACAGTGCTTCAAAGTCATAGGTTTTACACTGGAGGTGAGTGCTGATAACCCTTTTCTTTTGTGAACTTTACCAGCTACCTTAATCAAAAAAAACCTATGTAAAGCATTCAAATAATCTCCCTTGTTATTTTCTTCCTTTAGCAGTATTGTCTTTATGTTTATGATGTTGCACAATCAACTTACTTTTATATTATAACATTTAATTTTATAAGGTTTTGAGGCATTGATAAACCAATAAAATGGTATTAGTCAACAAGACTTTGAAATCGGTGAACACAGCACAGCTGAGTAATTGGGGGAAAAAAGATTTTTGCAAATTAAATGCATAGAAAATGATGTTGTAACTGTTTATCAGCCGATAATTCTAGGCCTGTGAGTATGAGACTCATCTCTGTTTTAAGAGGATGTCCATGGTGGGAGTTGTAAAAATTCATTGCACTGATGTGAGTATTGATGCACTCAGTACATTTTCACAGCTCCAGAAATAAAGTTGAATGGAGCTTTTACATCCCTTTGGAGTGAATCTCATCACTAAACATTAACTGAACCCATTCTTTCTTTATGATCTTGTATCTTTGTTTTGCTGACCATTAAACCCCTCTTCTCAGTCTGTCTTTGTTAGAATTAAAATTTTAAAAAGGACTCCGAATTTATAAAGTAGGATGCAAGAGAAGGAAATCCTATCCTGTGCCTTCGTTCTATCTTAGGAGAAGTGGTACATCCCAGCTGTCATTTACTGCTGACTTCATTTATCATAAACAATAATAGGGGTATGGTCAATATAGTATCTGTGACATACAGCACTAGTGCTGCAGAATGGATGTATGCTTTAATTTCTCTGACAAAACTGCATGTGATAAGGATCTTTTCACAGAAAATTACTCATTGCAGTTGACTATTTCTGGCTTTCCTCAATGTAAGTATTTGAAATAGATAACAAAACAGATTTATCCACCTATTCTATTCCTCCATAATGATTTTGCATTAAGTCACAGTAGCAGTGGCATTCACAGTCTCTTTCTCCTCTACATGTTATTCACAACTGCACTTAGTAATATCACACCTGTACTATCACATCCTTTCACCTATGCTTTCACCTTTCCAGAAGCAACCTGAAAGGACATGCACGGTTCAGCACCAATAACAGTTTTATTGCAGCACCAGAGCCCTTGATAAGTCCCAACTTAAACCGTGAAAAGCAGCAAGTCTGTTTTTGTTACCAGTTCTTTTGTTCACTTGGATGGATGGAAACAATAATCCTGATCATCCAAAAGAGATCTTCCGTGCATATTGAAGATCCAGTTAGAACTAGGTCACTGGCTGCATTGTGCAGTTCTAGGATGGATCTTCACTTGATTAACTCAGCAAACCACCATGAGCTGAATCTCTAAAGGAATTATTTACCAGTAGAATCCCCACAGTTTCAGAAGCAGGTTGAGTGGTAGAGGCAACCTGCTTGTGGCTACATATGATCCCCATCCATGATAGCCTGTCTCACATCCTCCACAGGGTGAATTAGCCTGTCTGAAGCTGTGTTTGCAAGAGTGAAGGAATAGTCTTCTTCTCCCACTGAGGTTCTGATATCAGATACATGTGCAAAGACAATTTTTTTCAGCGAGAAAAAGATCCTCCAAGACAGAGAGTTCCTTTCCTAAGTACATTCATCCCAGTGCACAGAGGAACTTTCATATAAGCGTGTTCAATGTTATATTAGCAGAAAGCCATGGACGAAAAATTCTCTCAGAAAGACTGAGACCTAAAAAGATTTATTTTTTTCTTTGAAATTTGATTGTAACTGATTGGCAGCTTTTAATAGTAACTACTGTCAGTACTCCCTGTCTTAAAATCAGACTGTTTTATTTCAGGCTGCATAGCAAAATTATTAGGAAAAAGGACTGCCTACGGGGAACAATAATCATGCTGTATGAGACAGATCAAGACGGATTTCAAACACACTGGAAAAGGGCAGAAAAATGTCAGCAGCTATACATACAGTACAGCATAATGGCAGAAGTTAAGCTATCCATTCCTTTGCATTTAAACCGTGTCCCCAAGCTTAAAATGAAAATGATTGCTTAATCCTAGGTAAACTGTGTGCCACTTACCCTCAGCATATTTTTTTAGAGTGATCTTATCTAGCTTGTCTTGCTGTCACTGGAATCATTATTTTATTAACTGCTTGATTAACTTCTGAAAGTGTTGAAAACAAGATCAAGTATTCTAGAGCAGTTAGGGGTTTTATCTGACTAAATGATGCCTGACATGGTACCAGCAAACTATTGAATATTATAGATAAAATGTCGTGCAATTATGAAAAGTTCATTGTTATAAGGTACTTGTCACATATGCAAAACTGCTTCTCATAAAACTACTATAAAAGTTTCCAACCTGCTATTTATAAAACACACTATTACAGTATCCCCCAAAATATACAGTGTCAAAGATTCCTAGTCTGCTTTGCAGGAACCCTCAGCATTTCTGAATAAAAAGATCATCAGGTATACTGATACACATTTACAGTTCAGATGAAAATTTGCAGTTCAAATCGAAATCAAACCTGCAATGAAAGCATTATTTTATGAATTCCAAATATAATTTTGCCATATATAAGTTCGTAATTTACTCTATATATCACTTCACTGTCCAGAGTAATAACAGCCATTTTCAAGGCAGTGTCCCTCTTCAGAACCTACTGAATAATTTGAAATTTAGATATGTGTAAGTAACGTCCATATTAAGGTGCTTTGATGAGTTTGTAACTGACATTTTAAGGGCGAAATGTTCCACTGAATCAGAGATGTGAGATCTCACTCTTCTCTCAGTGAAACTTCTACTGATGACATTGGTGGGGACAATAAAGACCTATTATTTGGAGTACCTTTGTTTCCATGATCCAAGAAACCTAGATGCAGATTGTTTCTCTATCATTGTTGACCTAGGTATTACATTTTTAGACACAGTTGTGCCTGCAGACACAGTGAAGGATAGATATAAATAACCTCTGAATTCTTTCTGTGTAAGAGGATATATACACAGTGTTTTGTGCTTTCCCTACTCCGTGTCAATCCTGTTCTGTCAACAAGTAAGGGAAAGAGATTAGGCTATAGTTTGTCTTGTCCTCTTTGGCTGTCTTACTCTTGAAAAACTTTGCTGAGTACAGAACAGAAATAATTGCTGAGAAAATTGTTCCTAGAAGTAGTGGGCACGTGGCAGACAAGAAGAAACAGCACACATGGACGTGCCCATTGCACAAACCACAGAGACAAATCTACCTGGCTATTAAGTATTGTATCTTTTTTAATATATTTTTCAGGAACTTGGGAGTGTGTACAGCGTCCTGGCTGCCATTTTAAATGTGGGTAACATTGAATTTTCTGCAGTAGTATCTGAACATATGATTGACAAGAGCAACATTTCCAACCCAGTAGCCCTTGAGAATTGTGAGTGATTTTTTCTTGATTCAAGATTGTTTTTCTTACTGTTTTGTTAGCAAATTTATTTTACAGCAAGAGAGTTATCAAGAACCTGTATTCACATGGAAATTTTGCAAAAATAATTAAAAGGTGAAGGTCAGTTAATTCTACGCCCACCTAAATTCACATGCAAAAAAAGAAAAAGATTTCCATGTTATGCATCTTATTTGACTAACCAGTTCACTGGTATACAGGAAACATGACTAATACTGCAGATGCCTAAAAAGAAAATCTTTGGAACATTTGATGGAGAACCTCATTAACACATTGAATGGTTTTTTCCCAGTTTCTTTCTCAGCTGCTCACTTGTTCCCCACATGTGCCTATTGAAATACAGCTCACTAATTCTTTGGAAGGGATGCCTTACATTATGGGCGGCTGGGAGGTGGAGGAGGCAAAGGGGCAAAGATTCCTAAGAAATTTGCTACACTTTCTCAGTAATTACAGTTGGGAAGATAATGAAGTATTCACACTATCTTCTTACATGTTTTCC
The DNA here is from genome assembly GCA_035583135.1 of Lophotriccus pileatus. Classification (NCBI taxonomy): domain Eukaryota; kingdom Metazoa; phylum Chordata; class Aves; order Passeriformes; family Tyrannidae; genus Lophotriccus; species Lophotriccus pileatus. The sequence continues at coordinate 15,911,779 of JAWWES010000081.1, read as the reverse complement.
TGCCGCAGATAGAAAAATATTGTGGAACTGGGAAAGAAGCACCCCTTATTTGGAGCAAAAGAAGGAAGCAGTGGCTTGTATGAGTGGATTAAAACTGAGAGGGGTATTCACACCTCACAATTTCTGACAGAGTCACCTAGATTCCCTAACATTTCTCCATAGACTGTTTGGAGAAACAGCCTCCTGGATAAAGGAATTCAGAATCTATTCATTGTCTGTAGTAGAAGCTAGGAAGGTTGGTTACTAAATTAGATACTGACAGTTGTTTGGTGTGAAATTCCTCATTAGTTCAAGACTTTGATTTTGCCCCTATTCATAATACATTGCACTTGCAGCTTTGGTTGCAAAAATGCCCATTTCACCTTCCAAAATCTGCCTCTGAGCTATGCCGGTGACCTTCCTTCCTAGGTGCGTCCTTGCTGTGTATTCAGGCAGATGAACTGCAAGAGGCCCTCACCTCTCACTGTGTAGTGACTCGAGGAGAGACAATTATTCGTCCCAACACTGTGGAAAAAGCCACTGATGTCAGAGATGCCATGGCCAAAGCACTGTACGGACGCCTCTTTAGCTGGATAGTCAATCGCATCAACACTTTACTCAAACCTGACAAACATTTAAGGTAAAAGAAGTTTTTCCAGAATAAAGAGAATTTTTTTTTTCTGTGGGAATAATATTGTCTACACTAGAGAATTTAGTGTACTCATGTTCTTCTTCTCTGCTACCTTTTTGTTTATGACACCACCACATCAAAAAATGTTTTGTCCTGTTCCTAGCATATAATGAAAATACAGTAGCTATGGATAGCACAGGCATCCAGTGTTTTACTGTTTGACCTTTACACATTTAACCGTTTGTAAATTACATACTAGCTACTTTTTCTTTTGTAATTTTTCAGGGTCAACTTTTGACATTGGTTTGTTGATTATATAGGTCAAATTCTGCTCTTATTTGCAGTGATGCTCTTGCTTTTGTCACTGTTGTTATGAGCATGGTTTCTTATATGTGCGAGAATAGCTTTCACATTTACTGCAGGTAATGTCCACTCTACACTTACAAAGTGACATTTTAAACACAGAGACAAGAAAGGAGACAGTGGGAATGAGGATGTAAGACATTTTGCAAATTAATCAAAAAAGAAATTATGTGGTTTCTGTTGTAGATCCTATATGTCAGGGCTCTCTATCGTGGAAAAAGGGGCAAACTTATAACTACCTTAAGACAAACAGCAATAACAAATAGCTTTGGTTTGCAAATCAGGATTTTCTGGATTTTATTTTTTTAAACATCAGAGGAGAATCAAGGTTGCAATTCTAAAATTTGGCTAAACTTTTAAGTATTTGGTTACAGAAGAGCAAGAATAAATAGAACTTTAATCAGTGAAAGGATAAAATTCATGATAGGTAGGGCAGCACTGCCAGCCTGTGTGCCTCTCTCACTTTTCTGTTATGGAGCCCTTTTCAAATTGAAAACTTATGCTGGTGAAGAGGAAGTAAAATTTGACCTGAAATGTTCACTATACAAAAAAAAACCAACCAAAACTTTCCTTTGATTTTGTGGTAGTAAAATAACTTGTATCTGCTATTTTTATGTAATTAGCTCTGAGAAGGAACGAGGCAGGCAAATTTTAGCAGTCTATGTACAAAAAGTGTCATTTTGAGAGAGATTAAATAGTCACCAAATTTGGGTCAAAAACAACAAATACATTTGTTCCCTCCACAATGAAATGCTTCTTTTTTTGAGATGGACTTCACAAAGAGGTTCAAGAGCAATTCATTCGTGCATGAAGGGGTGTATTGAGGCTGATTCTTAATTTCTGATTTCCTACATCTTTATTTAAAAAAATTGGTTACAGATAGACCCTCAAAGGGATTTTGTAGGTAGAATGTACTTTATTTTTTACTTTCCTCAGAGAAGACAATCATGTCACCTTCAGTTTGTTATAAAATTATATCTTCTTAATTTTATTGCTTCAGAAAATAAACATTAGAGCTTTTTTCAAGTTGCAAAAATGATCACATCTTCAGTATGCCTTAGCTAAAATATCAAACCAAAGTTTTTACTAGTGGTACTTCTCTGGAATTTAATTGATAATTTAAATTCATCCCACATTTCAGTATTTAAAGTCGTTATTTAGATGCATGAACAGTCTAGATATTCGTTCTTTTGGCTTTAATGTTAAAATAAGCAATTTTAATTGTTGTGAGTAAATAATTTGAAGAGATATTATTTTGTGACAACAGTCTTTAATTTAATGCTGTTGAGTAAAGCCTGTGTTATTACATGAGAAAGAAAAAGAACATGTTCTTTCTGTACTGTGGTCAGCTGTATACAATAAAATAATTACTAGCAAATTAGTTTAAAAATAAAATTGGAACTCCCCTATTCTCTTACCAATTGACTCGGTCATTATGTGATTCAGTATATCTAGTCTGCAAATACAGTAATCTTTGAATTGATCTTCATTTATTGTATTTCAAAGGAAAAAATTATTGTCATTTTAAGAGGTATCTGGTTTAGCAATAATTATCCTATGTAACTGTCGTACAGACTGGGCCCATGATTTTCCTTTGTGAAATAATAATTAAGCTAGCCAGTGTAATATAAAGATATAACAATGGAAAGTTTATTTCATCTTTGCAGTGAAAATGATGATGGTTTGAACATTGGAATTCTTGATATCTTTGGCTTTGAGAATTTCAAAAAGAATTCTTTTGAACAACTCTGTATCAACATCGCCAATGAACAAATTCAGTTCTACTTCAATCAGCATGTCTTTGCCTGGGAACAGGTATGTGTGGGTTATTTTGATAAAGCTGTAATATTGCTGAACATATAAAACCTGAAGAAACTACACTGTTCCTTCTCCATAATAGGTCGTAAATTGCAGATTATAACAAATATTTTTGAGTATGTATTCTGTGAAGCAGTGCTTGCTATTTGCAAGTAAAATGCCTATATAAAATGCATTAAACTTGAAATTTACAGTATCTAAGCAACATAACACAGTGATAATCTGTTTGATGCAAATGCAATGTTGTTTTCTTGAGAAATAATGAGTGTTGTATTATTCTATAGTAAAAAAATAAATTAGTGGTAACAAAATTTTGAAAGTGCAGTGTTCATAATAGCTTACCAATAAGCTTAATAAACACTGAAATTCCATTATTAAAAACTACAAATCTCACAATTATTTTGTTCTTGTTCAGAAACTAGATCATCTCAACTAAATAATGATGGATTTAATCTAAATAATTTAAAGCAGATAAAAGGAATAGCATTGTAAATATAAAAGTTTATGAAACTGAAGAGGAGAGTGAAAAACCTCAAAAAATATCATCTCAGCTTTGTAAATAATTACATGATAATTAAATTAACTATCTTTAAATCATTATCCACTATTGTTATTTGAAGAAATAGCATTAAGAAAAAATATTAAACTTGGTGAAAATAGAAATATTCCAGAATTCTGTATGGTAGAACAGTCAAAAATGAAATTGTAAGTGAAATAATACTTTTGCTGTTTTACTGAAATTATTGTGGTTTATGATACACAAATGAAAATCCTCCTGAATACTAATTTTAATTTTTAGTAGAAACAGAGTATTTTGTCAGTGTTGATCACTGATTGCTTTAAGGATAAAACAGATACAAGTTTGGAATGTGTCTCTGTATGCAGGTGTGTACACACATGTATCAGTCAAGAGTTGTATATATCTGTGTGTAAAATGGAAGGGGTTTTTTATATGGATCAATGCTTTATCCTCTTTCCAATTATTTCAGGAAATGCTGTCTTAGAGTCTTAGACCTTGTAGTTGTTTTGATAGATATATTTGTGAGATTCTCAGACACAAATATTTTCTTGGTTTTAGTACCATCTAAAATTCAGAGAAAATTTAACCTGAACTACTGTAATTACTTAGGTGCCTTCTTTCCAAAGTGCACAAATTCACACAAGAAGGTCACTTGGCTAGTGCTGTTTCTAACAGTTGGAAGATGGAAATAGCACAGACTGCAGCAGCATTATTTATTCCTGTAAATTCAAGCACTGACCAGGTCTCTTGGACTTGCATATCTCCACTTGGCTCAAACGTTCCCTAACTCAGTCCTCACGCACTGAGTCTTTCTTCCCTCTGGTCTCAGGGATCTGGGATTATCAGTCAAGACCGATGCAAAGAAGGCATCGAATATTTCAGCTTTTTCCATATCATCCATGCTTGCAGCAGCAGGACCACATTCTCCCTTTGACTTTCCTATCCCTATACCTGTACACCAAATATTGTCTTAATATTCCTTCTCCTTTTTAATTATAGTCGGGTCTTGTACAGTGTAATCTGCCTTTACTTGTTTCTGAGTATTCTGGTGCAGAACATTTTGGCCAGACCTATATTAATGCAGAGGTCTGTGGTGTCACCATCTAGTAGGAACAGTTTGCCCTCTTGCACATGCCCTGCTGCAGCATAGTCAAGATGGTTTTTTTGCTACTGAGCAAGGGATGATGAGATGAGGGGAAAAAAATTAACTTCTTATTTTGACAATATCTAGTTTACCCGTTTCTCCCTGTAGGAAATTAGTACAACAATTACTGACCCTATGGAAGGGGAAAGTGATCTTTATTTACAGAATCTCTAGTACTTCAACTTTACCCATTTCCAGTCATTCTCTCATAGATGTCATTGACTCACAACCATATAGAATGCACCACAATGTGTTCAAGTGGTCTGCCAAGGATAATTTGTGAGTGACTCATTAAATAAGGGACACCAGCTGGCAAATCTTCATCGTGTCTCTTAGGTTCTTCTTGCTGCAGTAGTTTTTGGACACATCTTTTACAGCCTTTAGCAATTGTCAGTTGTTACAGGGCAGTTCTTTGCCTCGGAACCTTATTTACTTCAGCCTCCATAATCTTCAGGCAAGGTCATTATCTGACTTTGCTTGTTTGAAGTATATACATCTTTATGCCTACAGTCCATTTCCTTGGTGGGTTCGTAGGAAAACCTTATATGACGTGCTGTAACCTTGCAGTCATCCTCCTGTTGTCAGATTTAAAGGGTGTTCCACTACCTACCTGTCTGCAGTGTGTTTTTATGTAAGTGCAAGCCTTCTGTTCTTGATGTAAGCAACACTTTCCTCAGTTTTATTGCTATGAACAAACGTTCTGCATTCAAATCACAGGCTATTCTTCTAAGACTCTTTTTTCTGGTGCTTATACACACATTCCTATTCATATTTCATTTATACCAGTTCTAATATTTCTATTACAAGTGTCCACATCCTACCCATAATACAAACCAAGTGCATGTCTGCTTTAATTTACATCACACCACTACAGATTATATCCAAGTTCATTACATTATCTTGTAGCAGTCTCCAAAGACGCTAGTATGGCAGTGCAGAATGAGCTATACAGATTAGGTTTGTGCAAGTGTGGGTGTAAATCCCCCCCTTTCAGAGACAGGAAATGAGAACTTATTTTATGTTACAACCCAATGGCACAGATTGATTTGCAGTATGATTCACAGTCATTATAAGACATCACTTTTCACTTATTATATATATTTTCAGAAACATATGACTGAATTTGTTCTTCTTAGTGATACAGAGTATCACTTACATAAAAGCCAAACCTTAGGATGACCCCTGCCCATTGCTGATGTTGGTGCCTGACTTTACAAATGACTTTACACGCAAGGGTTTGTGTCTCTATCACTAAAAGAAACTAGTTAATTTTATGGGAAGGCTGATGCCAGCAGCCACCAAGACCTTTGTGTTGACTTTTCATTAGCCCAAGCTGACGGTTTTACTGATGGAGCAATCCTGTTGCTGGGGACCCAGGATAGTGTCTCTTCACAGCCCTGTGCAATGCCAGGCAGACATGTCAGATTGTTCTGGGCTACCTCAAAAATCTGTAACATGACACTGCACTGCACCCTGTAGATCCACTCAAGGAAGAATGAAAAATTTAAATTATTTCACACTTCCCTCGAGAGAAGTAAAATGTACAGGTACATTGTTTCTTCCTTCTTTTCCCTGCTTTGCCTCTTTCAATTCCTTATCACATACAATTAGAGGAAATTTGACATATCTAGTGGGAAGTCAAGGCCTAAATCAGTGAAATATAGTTTAGTTCGTAGTTAACCCATGTTGACCTAATAAGTAGTGATTATGTCACTGGAGAAGGTGAAAAAGTTTGGGCAACTTGAGCAATGAAGCCATAGGGTAAGTTAACCTCATAGGGTTGAACTTTGCTTTCAATTTTGCAGGTGATATGGTTTTACCATTGTTAGTGGTTTCTTTTCTGTATCTGAATCTAAAAAGTGTTCACAGTTTTGCTTTCCATGGAAGTGTGGCCTGAGAAAATATGGCCTCAGTAGTGACAGGAATAGTAGGAATGAACAATGGTACTATCACAACCTGAAGCTCAGGGTGTCTGCTAGTGCATAGTGTCTGTGAAGTCAAAATTAAGGGAATTTATTCTTTATTGTTGACTTAATGTTTGCATTTAAGAATAATGGCTTTTAGGCCTGAGCACAATCTCCTTTCCCTAATTTAACAGAAAGACTGAGGTGGGCAGTATAGTTTAAGAAAAGATAGTGTAGATTCCAAATAGTCAATGGAGACAAATAGGTATATCCCTGCCTCTACTCACTAAGGAGAGAATGTGGGCTCACAACTTAGACACTGCTTTTATATGTCCACCAGTCTTCCTGGCACAAAGCTTTTTTTGGGTCAGTATTAAGCAAAGCAGAACTTTTGGACCTTCAGTGCCATTCTTCAAGGTGTTTCCCTTACGTATTAGGTAGTGATGTTAGTAAATTTTTTGTGAGTTCCATGATCTGCAGGTCACATTGTCCAGCAAGGCAACCTTCCCATTTCTTTCTCATTTGTGATTTCTCCATAAAAAGTAAAAGGTGTAATAACAGATAGCTAAAACATTTTGGAAAGTGGCAAGTTTGCTGTCAGTTGGAAGGATGATACTTTTTGCATTAAATGTATGCAGTGTTTATTTTATGTTCTTATGACAATTTAATCTTCTGCTTTAAACTGGAAAAGGTTCATTCTGAATAAGTCTCTGGTGTTCCCATTTAAATCAAAGTGTCATCGTAACATGTTCTCAGCAAAATGCCTTCATATTAGTAAACATTAAGACCATTTCCTAATGCATTTAATAATTCATTGTTATTAAGTGAAATCAGGTTGGCCAAGATAATGTTAGCTAGTTTTGATCAGAAAAAATACCATGCAATAGTGAGATGAGATAGGAGCCCAATTAATAGTGTAACTCAGTTATTCCATTTGACCTCCCATCCGCAGGAATACTTTCTAATGGATTATGCTTTAAAATTTCAATAAGCAGCTATTTTACAGAGCTTTCTTGTCACAAAACATCATGGGGGATTATAAAATCCTGTAGCTGATTCATCTTATTAATTCAAATAAGATCTATTTCATTACAGCTTTATGATGTGCATCATTAAGGCTTTTATACTTGCTGCTTGTATCCTAATAACATGGTTGAAACCACCATTGCATTAAAAAATGTAATACAGTATCATTTCTGAATCATCTGTCACACTGGTGCTTGGGAGACTGGGTTATCAGCCATCCTCCAGGAGCCCATGGGAAGTGATGGGGTGAACTCCTTCCGTATCCTACTGGGCAGATGGCAGCATTGCCAGAGCTGTCAGCGCTGGCTGACACTCCTTCAGTTGTTGAGGTGTGGACACAAGAGTCTGAATGGTCACATATGCAGCAGGCTTGGAGGGCAGGCCCTGCGTGCTGGCCAGGCAGTGATGGCAGCAGATGTTGCTGTTACAGCATAGCAGTACAGCTACTACAGAGCTCCTTTCTTTTTCAAGGAGAACACTTTTATCAGCTCTCTAAACCAGCCTCTCTCACGAGCATCTGAAGTTAGAAAAAGTTAATCATTAGATAAGTTGGTTGTGAGAACTTGTTGGACAATGTCTGAGTGTCACAGAAACACTCTTCTCCTCTGATAGATTCATCCTGAGCAATCTCTTTCCCTTGCCCTACTGATAAGTGTGCTCTTGATAATCCTAAGCAGTAACAGTTGGTTCCATGAATGTAACATCTGTGTGTCAGTACAGCTGTAGCCCTTGGTTAAGCTGCCCCTACTCCGGTATTATCTTTGGGAGATAACACAGACTCATTCCCTTTCTGCCACCAGCTCCTACAGGTATATAATTAACTTTTTGCCTATATCAGTGATGCATTTATTACTCTCCTGTCGTGTCTTGCTACTCAGGTCATCGATTAAAATAAAAAGCAAAACTCTACCTGTCTACTGCTTCAGGGCAGACATGAATGAAGTTAATGTTATGTGTCTCAGATAAGGAGCCCTCATGGGGCTGTAGGAGAGATTCTTACTGACTACACTCTCGTACAGCACAAAAACTGAGCCATAACCTATCCTTGGAGTGAAGACTGTCCTGGGAAATTAGATCTATCTAGGTACTGGAAGGGTTTAGGTATATATTTCATGTCATCTTTCAAATGGATCAGCAGATTTGTTTATTTGTGCCTGTATATCCAGGACAGTATTATTGATTTTATCCCTTTTGGTATTTCTCTCTGTCTTAGGAATTAAGAGGCATGAAATCTAATAACATGTGCTTTTCTGTCGTATATGGCAGTTAACTTCTTTTTCAAATGCTCAATGTATTGTGTTCTTCACTCATTCAGACTCAAGTGAATGACACATAAAGAGAGGTCTTTCAGGGTTAGAGGTCTTTGAACTCATTAATATTAGCCATCATTCATGTTTATGACACTCTTCTCACAATGAATTCAGGATAGCAAACCTGTGATATTAACACCATACATGAACACAACACTTTTATGAAGTCCTATCCTTTGGCAGAGGGATGATTTTTAAAGTAGGTCAAAAGGCTTAGCTCTGTTTCACAGTACAGCCTGCACAGGACTGAAGGCAGCCCTGCTACAAACAGGAGCACCGTGCGGTGGATAACTGCTATTATTATGTAATGCAGGCAAGAATAATGGAGGCGTGGCAGTCCCTAGAGCATCCTTCCCTTGGTAAATCTATGCCTGTCCTCTGCCTTGCTGAAGGATTGGGGAAGGTCATTCTTGTATTCTTCAGCTATAATCTAAATTATATTCAAGATAAAACTATCACAACACACTGTGGACACAACACTTGTTATCCTTTTCAGTCTGGTGGGAATCCAAAGATATTTGCAGTCTTCAGGAGAAAACCAACCAGACAGAAATAACCAAACAAAAAAATCCCATCCTGCCAGCTTTTCTGTTGTTTTTAAATCTTGGGGATTACCTTTCCCTAGTTCCTTAAAAGGAGAGAAAATGAGATAGAGGCAAATCTGAGGCAATTTATTTAATTTTTAGAAAGTATGTATACAATTCTTTAATTATTAGAAAGTATGCGCACCTTTCTTTTCCTCTTCTTTCCATGTTGAGGAGGGTGATCAAACAAGTAAGGCTGTTGTAGTCTGTGGTCACTTTTGTAAATCTTGGCCACTGCACATCACATAGATGTGAGCAATGAATTGGGAATGTAACTCTAGCTCTAAATGGTTAAGAAATATTTTCTACATTGCAGAACTTTCTACATTCTACATAGGGAAGTAACTAGACCCTGAGGTCTCCATCTGCAAACACTATACTTTATCTTCTTCAACTCTGTTTTTTTAATTCTTGCCATTGAACTTACATATTCAAAAGCAAATATCCCAACTGACATTTGTTTCTGCAAAACCTTGATGTCTTTAGTCCTGAGGCATACTTTTTCAGTGTAGTTTTAATTTCCTACAATTAAGAGTTTGTGAATTACCTCCTGAATTGGTTCTGTGTACACAGACAAAACATGCCTTTTGTTGTTTGCTACAGAATGAATACCTTTATGAAGGTGTAGATGCAAGAGTTATAGAATATGAGGACAACAGGCCCCTCTTAGATATGTTCCTGCAGAAACCAATGGGTTTATTGTCTCTGTTGGATGAGGAAAGTCGATTCCCACAAGCAACAGATCAGACACTTGTAGGTAAGTATATGGTTTATTTCACAGTCTTGCAGCATGTTTTCTGTTAGATTTCTGTTTTGACATGTACAGTTTAAACTACATGCTAGTTATGTTTTTAGTGAGCCTCCATTCCAGTGTCACGGTATGTTTGAGGGAGACATGTATGTAGGGATGGTTGTGTCCTTGAAGTTCATTGAGAAACATCAAGATTACAAATGAACCTCAGTTGCTGATCTGGGTTTCAAATTCTCCTGCCTTCAGGAATTTTTAGCTGCAGGGTTTGAAAGGTAAAGATCAGACTGAGTTAAAACTCTAGGTTCATATGGCAAGAACATTGTTTGCAAATTGAGTCATGTTCAGCTCTGAGATTTTTGATGAGCCGTATCTGAACAAGAAGCTCAGTACTTTTTTAAGAGTAATGGCTGTGAACATGCTTCAGTGCATTTCAGCCAATTATGTTTCCTGGGTTTTTTTTCTATTCAGAAATTAAAATTAAAACACCTAAATGTGTTGTAATTCAGATCCTGGATATTTTAGTGCTGCTGAGTAGTTGCATTTCCCATTGGTTTAGTCATATTTCTGTGCAGATGAATCCTTGTTTTGCTCATTTTTGAATGTGCAAAGTGTCCTATTAAAGTTTCACCCAACACCCAGTTACAAAACCTAATAATATCCAGTAACAATGTCCATGCTAAAGGAATTACATGAGCTTGTTGTCTTTCTATCCTCATACTTTTTAATCTAGAGTACAGAAGCCCTCAATCAATCAGTAAGTGTTTTCTCACAATTCCTCAAGGAATCCTTAGGAAGGATTACTGCATTGTTTCACATATGAAGATCTAAACCTTGGAAAGGCAAACCCTGGAACTGTTCAAAAAACACATAGATGTGTCACCTGGGGACATGGTTTAGTGGTGAACACAGTGGTGTTGGGTTAATGGTTGTACTCAATGATCTTAGAGGTCTTTTCCCATCTTAATGATTCTGTGATTTAATGAGATCACACAGAAAAAAACTGGTACCAAGTAAGTAACTTTCCCAAGAGCTTCCATATTCTCTGTCCAGTGCCTTTTGTTACAAGATCATTATGCCCTTGAAAACATCAGTGTCTGTTTTGTGCCTCTGCATTGCCAGACAAGTCAGGCAATATACTTAGAAGGATACAGCTTCGGAAGAAAAGTATTGTTCAGTAACTCCAGTAAGATGAACTATGTGTTTCCTTTCAGAAAAATTTGAAGATAATTTGAAGTCAAAATATTTTTGGAGACCCAAAAGAGTAGATCTAACCTTTGGAATTTATCATTATGCAGGAAAGGTAAGTGACTTGATGATATTAGTTGTGTTGAGTGGTAGAGCTGGAAGAAAATAGAAGAGATTGGTTGAGTTGGTTCTCAACTGTCATCTATTCAGCCCTGACATGGGAATGTTGGTGGTGCCTTACATATCAAAAGTAAATTGAAAAGTTATTATCCCTCATTAAAAAAAAATTTAAAAAGCAATAGCAGGATTGTATTTTTCTTAAATGTCACCAGGCAAATTAACTGGCTGTAGTATAGAAGATCCCAAACACAACTGTTATGTAATGCAACCTGGTGCTCTTCCTCTTCATTCCTCAAAGCCTTCTGCCATGCTTGTTCCCACTGCTTCTAATCAGGATCCCACTCCTTTCTTTCTACTTCCTCCTACACCCCATGAGCCTTCCTTAGTTCTGTACTTTGTCATTGCCCAGATCGGTGGTGCAGGCTGTGCTTTCTGCTTCATTTGATTAGCAGTGTCTTGCCTGCCACTTGCTGCAAGGGCCTTTCAAACTCGTGAGGAGTTGCTGTCGCACTGCAAGATGATGCTGGTCACTTGAACCTTGCCTTGTGAAAGCAGGACCTCCTCCCTCCTTTTGAGCTCTTTTAAAGGGTACAGATGAGCACTGATGCCTCACATAGAAAACCATGTTGGGTCTGTGTAGTGCTGGAGCAGCTGGCCTGGGAAGAGGCAAATACGGCCCATCAGCTGATGGAAAAAAACTTATGCCTTGTGTAAGACAGTCAGCTACAAAGAGCCTGCAGTAACTCCTCTGAACCTCATCTCCACCTGAATGGCACTTCACCAGCATAGCATATCTCATGGCTGAAGAGTGGAGAGTCAGGTCTCTCTGTACCATTCCTGTTACCAGGCACTGAAGATGGGAATTACACCAGTGCCCCATCAGCCCTTTCCTGTGTTCAACAAGCTTTTTCATTAGGAATTTTCTCCTAACTTATGTCTCCACTGCTGTAATGTAAGTTCTTTACTCCTAGTCCTATGTGCTGTGGAACTGGAAAACTATTTATTTCCTCTTCCTTTACAAGCCTTTTCCCCAATTTAAGACTCTTTCTGAGTTGTTTTGTGAGGGGTTTTCATGTCAGTATCTTCTACCCTTCATGACAGGTCAGGTTTTCTTGTAGATTCTTTACAGGATCATTGAGAGAGTCCTGGAGTTACAGTTTGAGTTAGGTACACCATTATTGGAATTTTTACAGTGATTTCAATTGCCAATATGCAGATTTTGCAAACTTCCTCTACAATTAATACGGAGATCCCTAAGAAGAGTGGTAAGTTCTGAGTCCAGTACAGCACAACATAAATAGCACAGAAAGACTGTACAGTCATGTGGGTAATCCTGTGTGACATGGTTGAAATCAAATGCATTGTTAATTGTGCATTTATAAATGTAGTGGTGTAAAGGAGGACTACAATACACTTGTCTTGCTGAAAAATCCATGCTGGCTAAGGCTACTGTTAACATATCTGCATTAGGAAAAATAAATGTCTTAAGCTACTTTGAAATGATGGATTTGCTTTTAGTGATTTGTATCATATCTCAGTATTGAAAAGTTAGAACTTCCAGTGATCAAAAGAAAGACTGCAAGCAAGAGTGAACCTGATAGCTGAAAAACTATTTGTGTATCATCGTATATTAAAAGCCGTATGCCAGAATGCTTAAATTTACAATTGCTTTTCAAAAACCAAGAAGATGCATAAATGCACTTTTTAAACAGGTTCTATATAATGCAAGTGGATTCCTAGCCAAAAACAGAGATACTCTGCCAGCTGATATTGTACTGCTCCTGCGATCATCTGAAAACAACCTGACGCGACAGCTGGTAACCCATCCTCTTACAAAAACAGGTATTGCTGTTGTGGTAATCTTCTTAGTCTTCTCTACCCTTCATGATGAACACTGCTAGGTTTCATATGACTACTCATTGATGACATTACACACTTTGTGGCTTAACTTTCCAACCTAGAATCTATACAGAATGGAGCCCCAGCCATCTCAAGCTGCGGGGGAGGGATTGGTCTGGTCAAGTGCCAAGGAAGTGGTAGAGACTTCTTTCAGGGTCCTCTCTTCAGGGTAGGGGAGCAATACAGGGAGTGGAGTGCATCTCTTGAGTTGAGGACTGAACAGAACAGATCAGGTAAGTCACTGGCCTTTTTTTGGGCATGGCATATATAAACTGCCTGTTTTGTCTCAGTGCAATTTATCCCTAAAGTACTAGAGAACGAAGGTTGGGGCTCTTAACATCTGCTGCAAAGACTGAGGACGCACTTCTCAATTTACTCAATCTTTTAGTCCCTTACAATAGGTGACTGATGGGGTCATAGTAGTAAGCCTTTCTCAAGGAGTTCATAAGTTGAGGTGGAGGAATAAGACTGGCTCTACAGAAATTATTCCTAAGTTGCATCTTAGTTGAACTATGTCCTTGCTGTGTCCTACCTGCCATTTTAGGGTGATGGGTAAGTCTCCTTAAAACTAGGTTCTTACTGTGTTGTAGTACTCCCTGTGTGATGGCATTGATGCTATACAGTAAGTACTTTACAACTTAACTTCCTTGTACAACTACATGGGAGATGTATTTCTAGCAAATCAGAAAAGCTAAATTTGAAGAATCTAATGGAAATTTCCCTAAAATGTTATCGTAGCTTACAGAAACTAAGGTTTTGGCAAGGCTTCTATTCTTCACAAAGGGAGCTTTGTGTATGGAATGCAAAATTTGGTCTTGAAGTTCTATTTTAAGTGAGAGTTCCTGGGAAAGCAAAGAGCTCAATGTCCTTGCCTGAACTTTTTGACTTGTAGATATCTGTTAAGATACCAATAATTTCTGTAGAGTCAAAGTAAGGGTCCACATGGTCCCAAGAACTGATCCCAAGTCTTAATGTTTTGCAAGATAATTCTGAAGGCTGTTTTGGTCTTCTTAGATATTGTAAAGCACTATGTATAGCCTTTTGAAACTGACCAAAACCATCCAGCTGTAGCCAACTAGAAGTTAGATTTCGCATCTGTTATTCATCTAGAATCAGTGAAATTGTAGAGGTTTACCCAGAGTTCAACCCATCTTGCCTATCTCGGGTGTTTCTCTTAGGACAGGAAAAATCTCCTCTGAATGTGCCTCTCTGCACTGAATATAGCAGGGATCCTTAGACACCTCACTTTCAGGTAGCTAAAGTTAGGTGTGAGTAATCCTCTCCTTTTCCTTCCCATCCTGTGATATTCAGCTGAACCCAAGGGAGGCTTAGCTCTTGATATCATCACATAATATGGGATGCATTAGCTCACCATGCCATATATTTGCAGTTGTTATTCCAGCTCTTATCCCTGTTTTACTGATAGCAGCTGAGCACAGAGAGATATAGGCTCTCCCAGTGGCGAGTGAGATCCCAGAGGTGTTTTGTTATTAGCAGAAGCAGTGGCAGTGTGGAGCACTGGTTAGGGTTTATCAACACAGAGAGGCATGATGGAAAGCTCAGCAGAGTTTTCATTATTCCTTTAGAAAGAGGAGTGTCTGTGTAAACCATGCCAATGCACCTAGTCCTTCAAAGTCATCATGAAGGTATTGCTTGATTAAATATTTGAAGGTTAGAGTCTTAAGACTATTTCTGTGCTAGTAAACCAAACAGAGCCAGTGAACAGTAGCTGGAACACTCCCAAAGGACTGCCCATTCTGATGAATGGGACAGGTTTGGAACATCTCAGCTACCTGCTTCCCAGGGATACTTAGGCACACATCAAGGGAAACTGCAGGCCAGCAATGGTTTCCAGCAAGCTCAGCGAAAGGGGTTAAAAGAGCAGTGAAGTATAGTGTTTAGCTGTTTGAGTCATGCCACGTCACTTGCCCTCAGGTCCAGAGAAGGGTGCTAGCACTTTATTTCTTTTAACTAATATATACGTAGCGTTAGAACTATAGTAGTATAATAACATTCTTGGAGTAAAACCACATGGATACTCTAAGAGGTATCTTTCTTATCTTCTGCAGCAGTCTGGGTTTTTTTTGTGATCTAGTAGATGACATATGAGCTGAAGGAGAAAAATCATCCCTTTTCATCTTCAGGCAACTTCTTCAAAGCTTGTTCCATCCCGAGGGTGAAAGGGGAAACAAGGACATACCCTAAAAAATTCAATGACCTTTCTAATCATATGGTTACACTGGGGACATGAATAAGGTGGTGCAGCATCAGTTTTAGTTTAGATGAGATGTAAACACTTTGCTAGGTTGCTTTTTTCTGTCTTCCCATAGGTAACCTGGCACACACTAAGAGCAAAACTACAATCAGTTACCAAATGTGGACCTCCCAGAAAACAATAAGTCATACAAAGGTAAGAAAACCAATTTTGTGATTCTGCATTGAACGTTAATTTAAACTAGAAAGGCAATACTGGTTTTCATATTAAAACCTTAAAACCTTCCTTGGTTTTTCTCCCTCTCCTATTTTCTTTTCTGCTTAGCTGGATATCTTTGTGTTGTGCAATTCATATTCCTTCCGTGAGGTAAAATCCTAACATTTCCCTTCTTTCTGGCTATAGTTTTATAAAAACTTCAGGGGAAAAAAAATATTATTTCCTAGCTGTACTGTAGCAAAAAGAGAAATTAAAATATTGGTGAGGAGTATAGCCATGTTCCATAGGGAACTACCAAAATAACAGTGATGATGGAATAACTAAAAGGACCTCAGACATTGTCAGGTTATTTGTGGCAGTTATTAGATGCTCTGTTATCAAATTGTGTCCTCTGTGTGTGAATGTTTGTGTATTGTGTAGCAAAGTAATGTAACGTACTGGTGTAATTGATTTGTGCTGTGATCATGCTGTAACTTTTGCTGCTTAGAATATTTTTTTAATTCTTTATGTTCTCTGAGGGGTGTTTTCTCGTGGCATTGGAAGGGCGCTACAGGCTCACTAGAGCTAAAAAGTGTAATTTCTTTCTTCATCTCTATAGAACGAAGCAGGAGATACTGGACATCATCCTAGAGAGACAACCAGCATGAAAACACAGACAGTTGCTTCTTATTTTAGAGTAAGATATCAAATCTTTTAATATAGATTTTTAGAGTACAATAAATGTTTATTCTTTCACCTTCTGAAATGCATCGGTTTACTTAGAGTCAACAGTGATCCATTTAGAGTTTGTGAACTGCATATGTGGTGCAGTGCTCTGTGCAGCACAAATATCTAGAGAAGATTGTGATGTTTCATCTTTAGTTGTACTTGATTACACAGCTACATTGCTGTCATGATGATGTATGATGATCAATATTAATCTTTCACTTGCTTGTTTTTCTACCAAGGAGATAAAGGGAGATTGAACATTAATGGTATGGCATTTCTTTAGGAGTTTAAGAAAGAGGGCAAAGCTGATTGGAAGACGGAGCTCCAGAGAATGTTCTTGATGTTCACTGCTCAGAGGCTGTTGTGAGTCAATCCATGTGCCTCCTTCAGCAGCTCTCTGGACCTTCCCAGGCACTGGCTGTGATGCTGGTCTTGCAATAGAAAGTAGCTGTGAAGAGCATTCTTTCCTCCAAAGTGGTGCACACAGTTGGTTCACTTGAGCTCAGCTCTGAATTTCCAACTCTTATTTAGTCATCTGTCTCAGCAAACCATAAAGTGGCTGAGGTGATGTTTGTGACAAATTGGATGCAGGGCTCGGAGAAATACTAAGTAAGTTTGCCAGAGACCCTAAACTGGGAGGAGCTGTCAACCCTCTCAAGGGCAGAGAGGCCCTGCAGAGAGACCTCAGCAAATTAGAGAGATGGGCAGTCACCAACAATATGAAGTTCGACAAGGGCAAGTGCCGGATTCTTCACCTTCAAGGGGGCAACCCTGGTTGTGTGTATAGACTGGGAAATAAGAAGCTGGAGAGCTGTGCCACGGAAAGGGACCTGAGGGTTCTGGTCAATGGCAAGTTTAATATGAGTCAGCAGTGCCCTGGCAACCAAGAGGGCCAACTGTGTCTGGGAGGCATCAGGCAAAGCATCGCCGGCCAGGCAAGGGAGGGGATTGTCCTGCTCTGCTCTGCACTGGGGCGGCCTCACCATGAATATTGTGTGCAGTTTTGGGCACCACAATATCAAAAAGACTTTAAGCTATTAGTGTCCAAAGGAAAGTCATGAGGATGCTGAAGGGTCTGAATGGGAAGCCGTATGAGTAGCGGCTGAGGTCACGTGGTCTGTTCAGCCTGGAGAAGGGGAGACTGTGGGCAGACGTCACTGTGGTCTTCAACATCCTCACGAGGGGAAGAGGAGGGACAGGTGCTGATCTCTTCACTCTTGTGACCAGGGACAGATTCAAGGAAATGGCCTGAAGCTGAGTCAGGGGAGGTTTAGGTTGGATATCAGGAAAAGGTTTTTTACCCAGAGGGTGGTTGGGCACTGGAACAGGCTCCCCAAGGAAGTGGTCACAGCACCACATTTGACAGAGTGCAGAAGGGTTTGGACAATACTCTCAGGCACAAGATGTGATTCTTGGGGTGTCCTGTGCAGGGCCAGGAGTTGGACTTGATGATCCTGATGGGTCCCTTCCAACTCAGCATATTCTATGATTCTATAACCCATAAGAGTTCATTTACATCTATGTCAGAACAGTAAGGAGCTGTTTAGTAGATACAATTGCACAGCTTTGTAGACCATGAAGGATCATTTCAGCCTAGGTATCATGACAGTCCAAAGCTGCAAGGTGTTCTAAAGTTCTAGATGGAAAAAATACTGAATCTCATTCAAACATAATGTCTGTGATTCAGTGCATTATCAGCACATCAAATGAGTTAATTATATTTACACTTTTCTGGTACTGTTTTCTGTAGTGAAAATCCTTGCTCAGATTGTGCTAGCTAATGCTCTTAAATGAAGATTCAGCTTCAGCCCCACTGGTTTACTCACGCACAAAACCTATGGGTGATTGAGAAAAGCATATGCCACCTCAGACTGAGTGGGAGAAAAATTATCCATTAGCGTGTCCTACTTGTTTGTGTTCAATTGGCACACTAGTGATGAAGCTAATTAAGCACTTTGCTGCATGATGCAGCTTCTGTCCAGAATGGAATTGCACATTTTAATAGGAAACATATGGCTCTTGACGTCCTACACTGGTTTCATGTATCCAATCTACTGCTGAACAGCATTACCTCCTGGCTACTTCTTTCTGTTGAGTCAGGTTGAATCTTGAGGACTGAGTCTATTCATTTGTGTTTTAATAAGATCCTCCCATGAAGCAATTTTGCACAACACCAGTCAAGGTTGTTTACAGCCAGATTCCCCTCAGTTGGCATGGGGAGCTACAAGCTGCATCTCCTCTGCTAGCCTGGTACCCTGGTGAGGTGGGAAAAATGCAATTTTGTCATTTGCAAAAAAAAATGCAAAATTGTGATTTTGTGTAGTTCCAGTTTTGCCCTCCTCAAAAGTTTCCTCTTAGCAGGGCAGCTATAGTATCAGCATCAGTCTATACAATGAACAGGATGTGCCAAGATCAGAGCAGTTTAAGCAGCCCTTCTAGGGTGGCCTTATTTTCCTCCAGTCTAATGAAGGGATTTAAATATTTACTGGCTTGCTGCTGTTCCACTTCCCATCCATAGATGGATGATTTACATCCTGGGTGAAGAAAGGTCCTCAAATAGGTGACAGCAAGAAAAAGAAGAAATGGGCTGTAATTACCTAACAAAGCTCCAAGGTAAGCAAATAAGCGTAAGGAGAGTTTCCATCATATGTTGGACATTATGGAAGTTTGTGAGAATATCCTGAGTGAAATTTGGTACATTTATTTGTTTCTCTTAAGTGGTAACTTAGAGATCTTACCAGAGCTAGAATTGTTGTTGTGTAATTTACTTCATGTAGTCTTTAAGTACCAGCTTAATGAAATATAAATGGACATGATTCTGGTCGTATGAAATAAAAGTTCAACTACACGTGGATCTCTGTACAAGTTCTGTAAATATATTGGTGGCAGATCTTTTGTTATTTTTTTTTGCAGTATTCTCTGATGGATTTGTTATCCAAAATGGTCGTCGGACAGCCTCATTTTGTCAGGTGCATCAAGCCAAACAATGACCGGCAGGCAAACAAGTTTGACAAAGAAAAAGTGTTGGTTCAGCTGCGTTACACAGGAATTCTGGAGACAGCAAGAATTCGAAGACAGGGTTATTCACACCGTATACTATTTGCTAACTTCATAAAAAGGTAATATTGATGTGAAGCTCTTTTCTCTCCTACCATTGCTGTCCGGTATTTTTTAAGCATCAGCAGTGTTTTTGGCATGATCTTTCAGAAAAAAACACAAAGGCATTTCCTGTGACAGAGAAGATTATAGTCGGGATGACAAAGACTAGTTCAGGCACAAGATTAGTGACCTGTTTTGGATGCATAGGGGAAGATGATGCATCTCAGGATGATTTTTCAGGCTCCCTGTGCATTTCAGTAAAGATTTAGTTGCTTATAATCTGCACAGTTTTTTCAAAGACTTGAGGTTTAGAAGTGTAATACTTCAAATTAAAGCCAAGAATTTGGAGCCACAGCATCCAAAGAACACCACAATTTCTCTAGCTCCTGGCCTTCAGCACTGTGCAGCATCTGCTTGTGTAGGGTAGATGATAACTTGGTATTGCTAGTCTAGGGCTGAAAATTTCATTAAGTGCATAGTTCTGTTTAAAATAAAATTCCTAAGAGGTTATTTAGTCACTTGTTAAGAAGAGTAATGAACTCAGTATGATTTTATAATTCCTTTAACTATCTCTTTCTCCGCCCCAAAAATCTGCACTTCTCTATTACAAGTGTAGACCCTGAGAGATGTGTGGAATGGAGATCAAAACTGGGAAGAATCAAACAATATCCATTCAGACAGAAGCACTTAAAAGTAATAGTGCAGTAGAAACAGAGAGCTAGTAGCAGAGTGCTGCAGGTGCATGAGAAGAGAGGGGAAAAACAAAGGGATATTTTTATAGTACTGTTTCTGGAAAGAATAATCCTGGGTCTGTTGCTGTTTTGGAAGAGTGCAGCACGGGAAAAGGTTTAGGTGAAAGAGAGGAAAGCAGCAAACACAATGGGGTAGCTCTCCAGAGAGCGTGCCCCTGATTGCAGAGAGGCTGTGCAGATCTCTGGCACTGAGGACATGGCCTTCAAACAAAAAGGGATTTTTATTAAGTATTTGTCTTCTTATTTTGGGCTTGTTTTTTTTAACAGTTGAGAGTTACAGGTAGACCTGAGATAATGGTGATGTTATTTTGTTAGAATAAAAATAAGCCAATTCATTGTGTTTAAAAAAAAAAAAAAAAAAAAAAAAAAAGGAAGTGGAGTGGAGGTGATAATGGAGGGATTGATATTGTCTCTGTTTTGTTATTGCATGAGAAAAGTATTACCATTATTTAAAGTTGATAAACCCAAGGTTTATTTATAAAGGCTGAAAAACAAGAAAAAAGGCAGAATGTACTGTCAGAATGCACACATAATTCATGTAATTTTCTTGAATTAAAAATTAGGAAAAAAAAAAGATATGGTTAATTTTGTTATGGAGCATTTTGGAAAGTTTTGGAACAAACAAGAACTTTCCTACCCAGCAGCTGAGCTGACGTATTACAGGTAATTTTTATGCATGAGCATCCTGACCTCTTTTCCTAATCAGAATTAATTCTGAGTAATGAGTCTGGCAGATTGAATGCTTACAGATAACAGCACTTTTGGACATAACATTTGTTATTTGGACATAACAGACATGGAACATAACAGTTCCAAAAGGATCTGCAAAGCTGAATCCAAGGAGGTAACAAGAGCTGGGATGCATCTCACATCATGTTAGCTATCTCAAAGATAGATGGTCTAGCACATGACCTAAGATATGAAATGTTCATCATATTTCTAAATATGAAACAATATAATTAAGGCTGAAAAGCTTTTAAAATATATCTATTTAGCCACTGAAATCACTTTCACAGAATCAGAGAGCAGGAAAGAACTGATGCAGTACTGTACTTGGGTTGCACACTTTTTAAAACCTTCTGGTGTTGATATAGAAATAAACAACCCTTCAGGGCATGCAATATGTCACTCATCCACTTTGGATTGAGTTTCTCAGTACTGCATATAAATCACAGCAATTTCTTTCATACGTTGTTTTAGTTTTTTCGGTGCTATGTTTTCTTTCATGCAACTGCTTTTATTATTTAAATGTATTTGCATAAATTGCTCTTTGTTAATCTAATAATCATGCATTTGTCTTTAGGTATTACCTCATCTGTTATAAAACAAATGACGATCCTCCAGTCAGCCCGGAAACCTGTGCTGCCATCTTGGAAAAAGCCCGCCTTGACAACTGGGTTCTTGGAAAAACTAAAGTAATTTTTTAATATACTGTATCTGCATCATTACAGTATGCCATTGTTAACTTACTAAGCAATTTGTTTTCTCACTCATTTGGAGTAGCTCTTCGTCTCTATTAGTTTTAAAAAACAAACTCCCTTTTTCTGGGTACTGTTCCCTGATACCTGTAAAGGGTTAAAATTCTCATCAGCTTTAGTGAGGCTACAGTGCAAAACAGTATGTGACAACAATACTGCTTGCATTTTCTTTCAAAAAATGTTTTAGTATGGATCCCAATAAGCTTAATCCAAGCTTCTTTTCTTAAGGAAAAGAAGTTATACTTCTTCCCTGCAGCAAACAGACTCACAAAGGGTAAGGAAAAGGTTTTGGCTTTCCAGTTCGAGGCTGCTGTGGCAGACTTTGCTGAGCACTATGAGAAGAGACAGCAGGATGATCCCATTTATGTCAAGTGGAAGGAAGACTTTATATTGAGAGAAACATACATCTGTTCCCATACACTTGGTTTTGGTTCTAGCTCACTAATCTTCCCAGTGTGCCAGAGAGGGACACACATCTACCCCCAGTGACAGATTCCAGGAGGTCTGATAGAGAAATAGAAGCATCAGACAAGTACTGCATCAAGTCTCTTTATTTGCTACTGTAACAGAAATGCTAGGAAGGATATTAATAGGGAGATGGATCCTAAACTATTTGAAATCACCTGAGTGAAGAAGAAACAACTGTTTTACTGAGACATCTTCCTGGATACGTGGGACAGAAGCCATGAAGTTGCCTCTCCCTCAGCCTTTATTTCCCTCTGCTGTCTTAGTGAGGTTAATGGACAACATGCAGTCAAAAGAATCATATCTTGGGATGTGAGATCTATAGCTTATGTTTAATTAGGTTTAACCTGTATCTGTACCAACAAATGGTCATGATTGGGGGAATTCTGCAAAATAAGCATAATTATTGTCTTAATTGAACAAGTCTTCCTACACATTTTATTTTATCCTAATATACATCAGGAATGTGTTGGTATCCCTTGTACTAGCCTCATACATTAAACTTTATATGAGTTTCATGCTTGATAAAAGCAATTTAGTAAATAATGCTTTAGATTTAAAACTGGAAAGTGGAGAGATTGAAGGTTCCAGGTTGGATCATATTTATGTAACATACATTAGATTTGTGAGGTTAGCAAAACTATGAGCTCATGGTTTTGATTTATAGTTAGTTACAGACTGAAGTTTTGCATTGGAACTTAAAAACATCTTCCCATGAAAATATGAATAAGAAGGGACTGACTAGAGATGCTGAAAGAGAGAGCAAGGTAAACTAATAACCTGAACAATGAAAATGGAATGAAAATGAAATCTCTAACAAGAATGATCCTTTAGGTGCTACAGCTGAAGAGTCTGTTCATCATTTGAAACTAACTTGTAACTCTTGTTGATGTTAAATGGGTTGAGTGAATACAGGGCCTGGGAGGGTAACTAAAACTTTTGCTTGTTTGCCTACTCTTTTTAAGGTATTCCTGAAATACTATCACGTGGAACAGCTAAATTTAATGCGGAAGGAGACAGTTGACATGATTATTTTGATTCAAGCTTATGTCAGAGGGTGGCTGGGTTCAAGGAGATACAAAAAGATAAAGGAACAAAGGGAACAAAGTGCTATTAAAATACAGTCAGGTAACAGCTTTAAAACATTTAACATTTTGCTTAAAGCTAGTGCATGTGTACGGTTGATAGATGAGTGTGTATGCTGGATGTGGATTTTGCTCTTTTCCCGCTGTTACATTTGACAAAGTATCTCATACTTGGTGATATCTGTTCTTATGAAGAAAAATTTCTTTTAACCAGGTTATGACAATCGCTTTACTGAAATTACATTTCTCAATGTTACATTTAAAAGGCAATTTTAAGAATGGAAGGATGTGATTGCACAGATGATACTGTTATTAATAATATTCTGGCATGCACTGACAAGGTTGTATAATATAATAATGAAAATAAAATGTATTAACTGTCCTAGATAATAAGGCAAATTATCCCGTTGATGGAGGCATCAACTGAATTTTTTAATACTTTCAAACATCATCTTATTTTACATTCTGATTCTCTTATGTTTTGTATTCATCTAATTCACAACAACTTTACTTACCAGAAAATGTAGTTTTTATGTAGATTTACTATTTGTGCTCATTTGCCATGTTTATTGAAAGATAAATGCTGAAAAATATTTATGAATATTTTCATACAGGTCTGTAATTCCAGACTTTTTTTTATTCTTAGAGCCTTTTTAGTACCTAATGAATTATTTAACTTTTGACATCTCTTTGCAGCTTACAGAGGGTTTGTTGCTCGTAAAGAATACAAAAATGCAAAACATAATAAAAAAGTGGAAGAATATATTGCCAGATTTCAAGCAAGTAAGAATTGTTTGCTTTTGTAGCTTGTATTGTTGTATCCATTCACAATATGTTGATCCAGATTCTAGCTACACTGTCTGTACTCATTTACACATTCTGAGGTATAATTTATCTATTATCTTTCTATATACACTGGTTGAAATGGGTCACTGTATTCTGTTATCTGTACCTCAAAGTGGTTTAGAGGCACTTTCCACAGCTGTGAAGTGGGATGCTCAAATGCCATAGCAAGCCTTTTCACTCCTAGTCTAAGATGTTCAAGTATTACAGCTGGTGTTGTTGAAACCCATATGACCCTCTGTATAATGTGTGTATTCGTGCTGTTCAATTAGGACTAGGTTTTGTTATGTATCAGAAACAGCTATATTTGACAAGACTGCAATCTGTAATTTCACTCATGTCTCTTATTCTTTTTTGCCCATTGCTTTGTTTCTCTTTTGCAGTGATAATGACCTTGCCCTTCCTGTCTGAAGGAAGACTTTGGTCTCCCCTGTCCCTGCAGAGATGTCCCCAGCCAGATGTAGTCTAGGCAGCTCTGAAATCAGGAGCAGTACAGCTAGAGAGATGTAGATCTGAAGGCCAGGTTGGATGAGGCTTGGGGAAATCTGGTCTAGTGGAAGGTGTTCCTGCCCATGGCCGGGGGTTAGAACTAAATAACCTTTAAGGTCTCTTCCAACCCAAAGCATTGTATGATTTTATGATTCTATAAAAACTGCTGACACAAATCTGCAGAGCTTTTTCAATAATTACAAAGGTGACAACCCAAATATGAGCTAGTGCTGCGAGTACCCTGGTTATCTAGATTTAACTACCTCAGATATGCCTTCTTGAGTATATACCACCACCAGTTTTGTTAATTGCACTGAGCCAGTGCTAGTGTGTACTGAAGATCACTGCATTTGGTAGAACTTCATCAGTATAGAAAACAATCTAAAACCTGCATAAAATCCAGTAAAGCACCAAGAATAATTAGACATCTGAAAGTTGTCAATTATATTAAGATATTTTGCAAATGCAAAAGTATGAATTTACCACTTTGCTCTGTTGATATCCCCAATGTTTCTTCCTGTCCACCTTCTCTGTCCTATCTGCAGTTCCATTTCAACTTTCTTTCAGTGCATGAGAAGCCAAGGCAAAATGGAAGTCGATTTTTACTTAGCTCTCTTAAGTTCCCCCACCCTCCAATTTATTTCTAAAGCAATGCAAAACTCCTCTTCCAGTTTGAAAGCAAAGCTTAGACAGCCAGTATATCATGGCAAAGTTCTCAGAAACTTCAAAGGTGAACCAGAATAAGTCTATAAAGACCAGATGTAATTTATATTGGCATGTCCATTGACAACATAACTTGATTTGTTTCAAAGTAACTCCTGTTGAGTTGGTTTTGTATGAAAATGGGATAAGACTTGGCTCATAAGTTCAAGAAACTCTAGAAGTATTCCAAGTGCTTTACAATTTGCACTTTCCTAAGGCCCTGTCAGACTGCAATATAAAACCCAATTGTGCTACTTCTAATAAGTATTTGGGTTTCTTTACCCTATATCAAGTTATTAAGGTGTAATTTATGTCCCTTTTATATGGTGTTTCTGAAAGAGTGCACCTAGTGGAGCCAAAGTTGGTCTAGGTTATGAGTGGGAAGCACATAAAACTGAGCACTAAGTTATATGAACATGTCAAAATAGACTCCTCATGCTCCCACCTCATTCTTAAGTCAGCTTGACCTTTCCTGTGATTCAAAGGACTCTCAGCACAGTTGGAGTAAGAGCTTCCGTATCTACCATGTCTGCAGGATATCTGAAGCACCATAAAGTACTCTATCCTCATACTCTTGGTACTGCATTTGGAATTAGAGTTCAAAAGAAATACTTTGACAAAACATTATGTTCTTTTTACTTTGCCAGGGATTAGTGGATTTCTGCTGAATCCCTGGAACTGCAGACTTGTCCAAATCACAGCACTGTGGAGACAGTGCCTTAGGAAATTATTTGCAAGTTCAGAAATTTTTGAAGCAACATTCTGAATGCAATTCAGTTTCTGATTAAGACACTTCAGCCTAGATGTCTAAATGTGACCTAGGTGTCTAAACTGCTCTTAGAGTCAGTAGAGCCTAGAGTTTGATTAATTTTATTCAAAACCAGCAAATGTTCAGCTCATTTGCCCCTATATTGATATCTAGTGTCATTTGAGGTGCCCTGGTTATCCTGCCTGGCCTCCAGCTTTATTTCACATCGTTCACCCAACTTTCCCTCTCCAGAAGGTCCCATTTGTCTTGTTCTTTCCACCAGCTCCATGTAGATGCCTTGGCTATCCTGGAGCACTTCAGATGACATTATATACCACTGTGCCAGCAACTGCATCAGGGCCCTGGTGACTAGTTAGCACCTACCTGTCTCAGGGAAAGCCCATTCAGACCAGAGACTTTAACCTGTGACTTCCAAAAAGCACAAATAGTGAGTTCCTATGCCACAGTGCACCTGGTTACTGTGGAGCTTAGCACATCTTTCATGCTGAGCTTTTTCATTTTGAATAATGAGTCTTTGCAGAAGGAGTATGAGCTAAGTCTTGTAACTACTGAGCTATAAAATTTTCAGGTTTTCTCTGATCTATTGAATGTTCATCTAATTCCAAGCCTGTGCCAGTTGACAGGCTGGTAATCTCTATAGGCTGGTAATCAGGCATTTCCTAGGGAAATAAAGTACAGAGTCAAGTCAATTGCCTGAATCAGGCAAAGCAGGTACAAAAAGCTCAAAGTACTGTGTTCTAGAGGCACTTCTGTAGCACTATGTTTCTGCTTCATTCTGCATCTTCCTGTGTTTTCTTTAGCACAATAAAATATGAGGAAAGAGCTGCTTTTTATCCTTGTGTAGAATGGGTACAGCTTTCTAAAATCTCAAAAAGGTTTTGTGGGGCATAATAATTTCAGATGAAAGATAATCATAATGGGCACCCTGGTCTGTATTTCCTTATTGGCTTTTGTTTAATGCTGTTATCATTTGACTTTCTGAAATGTCTGTGACACCCATTGGTTGTTGTTTTGCATTACAATATGTATCAGTTGCCAGAGGATACTTACTCAGGAAGAAGAGAAAAGAACTAACTGAGACAAGAAACAAATCAGCAATAATAATTCAGTCTCACTACAGAGGATATAAGGAGAGGAAGATCTTCAAAAGCAGAAGGTAGTGTTATTTTCTCTTATGTCACTCAAATGTTTCCCTTTCCAGTAACTACTGAATAACAACATTGTAAACTAAGAGTGAAACAAATTAGGGTTATTCTAGATATGTAAGCAGAGGTAATGGTCATTTATGTGGACGTTTTTAATGTCAGTAACCATTTTTATCTTCTTTTCAAGCCCAGGGAATAAAGGCATATTTAGGGGAAAGATCAACAATATTGTGCTTACCTGTAATGTTAATGGAATCCGTAGATGGGTCACTTTTTGGAATTAGCTCATCATAAAAATGTTCAGATAAAAGTGAGATGGATGTCTGCAAGGAACTGTTCCTCATTCTAAGCCACTGTTTGAGATCAGCATAGGTGATGACAGAACGAACCCAGTTGTCTTGCTCAGGTCAAACAGCTGCAAATTAGGTGAAGTGAATCACATTCTAAATATCTCTGCAATGTCCCAGTCTCTGAAATGGAGCTAGTAGCACTTTGATCATCTCCATCATTTTTTCAGTGATAGGATTTAAATAGGTGGAAACTAGTCCATAGCAGTGGAAAACAGCTGTGAAGGAGCTCAGAGTCTTTCTGTGGGAAGCAACAAGGTTGACAGATTTCACCTGGCACTGGAGTTTTATTGATAGTAACAAAGACAGTTTAAGTAATATGTCTTTTAAATATGACCTGGACCTATGCCTAGGATCACTCTTCTTGCATTCCTTTCTTTCATGAGTACCCTTAGGATTATGTGTATTTATATATTCTTGAGATGCTAAAATGTTTTTCTTAACATTTAAATTAATTCTTTACTGCTTTATCAGCCTTCACACTAGATTGTCTCCCTAGCAATTTTCTGTGAAATTTAACAGGGATGTCCCTTTTCACTTTAAGAGATAATAATGATAATAATGATCATGATGATGACGATAATTATAATAATAATGTTCCTTTTCACTTTAACAGATAATAATAACAACAACAATCTTTAATTCCAACTGTATGC
The DNA here is from genome assembly GCA_035583135.1 of Lophotriccus pileatus. Taxonomy (NCBI): domain Eukaryota; kingdom Metazoa; phylum Chordata; class Aves; order Passeriformes; family Tyrannidae; genus Lophotriccus; species Lophotriccus pileatus. The sequence continues at coordinate 15,883,576 of JAWWES010000081.1, read as the reverse complement.
ACTAAACCTTTCCCATGTTGCAATGTATCAAATTGCCATTTAGTACACAAAGACCACCAAAGGTAGTTGTGAAGTTATCACTATTCTTCATTTCCTTCAGCTATAATTTTTATCCAAAACTCTGTTCCATTCAGGGAATCACTTAGAAAGCAACAAACTGAAAATGCAGCATCCATTAGGAAGAAGGAAAATGATGAAGAACTTCAAGATAATGAGGAAAGTCCAACTGGAGAGAAGAGTGCCCTTCCTAAAACAGAAGAAGAAGCTGCTGTCATAGCAGAGGATGAATTATCTGCTGTGGAATTCCTTGAAGCACAACTGCAGCCAGCTCAAAATGATGCACTGGAAGAAGCAGCAACTGAGGAGACTCAAGATAAAACTGATGTAGTCACTGACGGCAGGTGCTCTGAGTACAGTGAGACAGGGAACATACAGGAGCAACAGCAAACATCTACTGAAGAAGAGGCAGCTTCTGTGAAGCAGAACCCTGGAGAAGAACATAGTAGTGAGTGTGAAGAACAGGACTCTTTGGAAGAGTTACCCAGCAAATCTTCTTTCAAAATCACAGCCGAACGTAGTCTCCAGCGCGATCAAGATCATCAAGACACACTCAGTGCAGATTGGCAAAATCAAGAATCTGCTGTGGTCCACCCCAGGGCCAACAGGGATGTGGAAAGAAACAACCTGAAGCATGAAACAGTGATGCCTACAGGATGTAAAGGAATTATAAGAAAAGAGTCACTAAGAAGAGGCTCAGGAAAGCAAGCTGAGGCAGAAAAACAAGGTTCAGAAGACAAAGAGAAGGCAGCATTGGTTATTCAGAGCAGTTACCGGGGTTACAGAAGGAGGGGACAACTCAGAAAAGAAGGGAAACTACCCTGCAAAATACAAGAGAAAACTACAAAGGATCCAACAGAAGCAGTATGCATTCAAAATAACAACCCCCAAAAAATTAAAGGTAGGGAAAGCACCAGTACACAAGCTGAAGACTCTAAGACACTGAAGGGAGACTCAGAGAAAGAGGCTTGTGATTTGGCAGCCTTTTCACGGCAGGTAAGAAGCTTGTAAGCAAGGTATGTTGAGCAAAATACTCTGGCAGTGACAGAACGGCAGAGCTATTTTACTGACTTCAGTGGCACCAAGGTTTTACTCTCTAAACTAAGACAGAGATTTTGTCATTTGGGTTCTATAAAAATGCATATTTTGGTCTGCAAGAGAAAATAGCCATGTCAGGAAGGAGGAAAAGACAAAGAGCACTAGCAGATATAATGTTTTCAAGTTAAATGTTTTTAAGTTAAAGTTTTTAAGTTAAAGCTTTGCCTTTTTCTGTTGAAATGTTTGTTTTCCCATCAAGGTCCTTAATTAAACTTGTGAAATGCCTGTGTAAATGAAACTAGAAGTTGCTGTGCCAGTGTCGGGGACTCACACATATGCAGAGAAGTATGCCTATAGCTGTAGAAGCAATTGCCATCAGCAAGGCACCATCTGCTCACAGGTGTAAACCAATAAGAAGTAGCTGCAGGACTGGTGTGGAGTTTCCTATATGTCTTTTTTTTTGTCTTCCTTTTCTTTGGGAGAAGACCCTCAGCGGGTCTTCTCACTTTATTAGAAGGTGTTATCCACAGCTGGCAGCTGCTAACCCCTGTAAAGGGCTAACTCTAACAGCTTCTGGAATAGCACCTATTATTAGTAAAAATTGTAACAGGTTAATAAGGTTCGAAGATTGCCAGAGATAGTATCTGGGTGCAAAAACGTATTTACAGCAATATACTATGCTATAAAGCAAGCTCTAATCCTAATAACAATATTCAGCAAGAATAGAGTATAGTTCTTACCCAGTAGGAATCCATGTAGGGGGAGAAGGCAGGGACCGCCTATCGACTGATCCCAGCAGTTTCAGTGGAGTCTTCCCCATTTTCTTCCTATTCTCAACTGACTTTTATACTAATTCTTTATGATTAGGTGGAGCTTGAGTGACTTTAGTCATAAATACCTTTGGTTTTGATTGGCGTAAAATTCTCTTGCTTCACTTTGAAAGATGCAGTCAAAAGAATGCAGGGTGCATGCTCAGTGGGGGTGGTCACACCTTAGAGGTGGGTAATTTTGGGATGGAGGTGTGCTTTAATGTTACTACTAGGCTTTAATGAACCAAGTTCATCTGAGGAGAGTGATTTCAACATAGTTGTTGGCTGGGCATCAGGACATCATCTATCTCCCTTGGTTGACAGGTGCTATGCAGTCTTGGAAACCACAAAGTACCACCATGTCCCCCTCCCTGCAGGGTTTTCTGTGGAGGGAGGCCGCAGTGTGTCCACTCTGCTCAACCCTCTGTTCCATCCCCCATAGCAGGTGCTTATGGTATGGGGAGTCCTTGTGGAACATGTCGACTGCATTCCATCCGGGGAGTATCCGCTGCATTTTATCCTGTAATTCTTAGTCTCCTCTAATTTTACCCTCAGCCATCTTCCTATACTGCAGTAGGTGGAGCAATACCTTTTAAATTAATTCTCTAGTCCACAGTTTTACCTTTGATTAGCTTGGAACATTTATAATTATTTCTACAATAATATAAAAGCCTGTGGTGTATTTTTCAGATATCAAAATTATCCGAAGACTACTTAGCATTGCAGCAAAAACTGAATGAAATGATAATGTCCCATCAGCTGAGACCTGTGATGCTGTCCAAAGATAAGCAAGCTAATGGCCGTCTGTCTTCTCATGTTTGTCAGCCAGGTAATGTTTAATCTTACTGTTAGCAGAATTTTCATTTGTGAAAAGGACTGGGAAGAAGCAACTCCTAGTCATGTTTTTAAAGGCCCGGAAACTAGCAATGCGTTAGTTCCAGCTTCTCATATAACTCAGGCAGTATATTAGGCCCCATATCAGTACATATCTGGAACATAGTTTCCAAAGAAATATCCAAGTCTGGTTGGAATTTATGTATTTACAGTTTTTCTTGGCATATTGTTTCAGTGCTGATTAAGGTTGGTGAATGAATCCTTGTGACACCTAGACATAGTATTGCTAGGAATGCTTTTATTTGGAAAAAATTCCATATTGGCTCTTTTTAACTCATGTGTCGCTCAGCTGTGTGTGCTATTGGTAGGATATGGGACTATGCTTTGAAAACAAAAGTTTTTTAGGTAATACATCAAACAGTTAACCAAAGTTTGTTACATATATGTTGAGTAAATTTTTAGCTATCCACAAATGCAACTGAGGTTATTCAAAACCTGTAACTCCTACCCTTGTTGGTGGGTATGTTCTTAAAATTGCAAGTAAAGTTTTATTAATATCCAGTGTCCATTTAACTCACACACTTAAGAGGACACGACCTTTGGAAATACACTCAAAAGTTTTTATATTCCAGTTAACATGGACAGTGAAGATTCCCAAAATGGGAGAACACTTGGAGCAGGTTAGGTGGCACTGGGGATGGGTACTGGGAGAATGAAGGTGGAAGACATGGGATTCTGAGCATGCAAATCATTAAGACCTATGCCCCACTGAGAGGACCAGAAAGATCTGATTGAGCTGCTCAAGCCTCTTCAGTTGGAATAGACACTACAGGGAATTTCCTCAGCCCATGTCTTGGACCGCAGATGTGGGAGGAAGATGAGGGCAGATGTGGCAGATAACTGGGTGGGTTTCTATTTCTGCAGCAGGGCTTGTACTAGCCCGCTGCACTGCCTCTGGGGAAGATCTCTGCTCACCTCTGCATAGCTGGAACAAATAAGATCCAGGACTGTCTCTTACTGCCCAGAGCCAATTGTGCTATTTTCATTATACCATTGTGGATTCAGTTGTCATGTGTGATGAAACTGCTTTCTGTTCCCATGAATACATTGGAAAGATCCTAAAAGTATTTCAATCCCATTTTGGAATCCTCTCATATGGGAAAGCTGCTAAAATAGGGGCTTGGTGTTTACAAATGCTAAACCTCGAAGTATAAACCAGCCGCTGGTAGATAATCTCTGTAGTTCAACCTGTTTCCGAGACCAAAGTCCGCAAAAGAAAAGAAATGGGAAATGGAAAACTAAGTGCCATGATCTTTCATTAAGGGCAGAGCAATGTTTGTGATTGCCGTTAATGGGTTTATACTGAGTTCTCTATTATATATTGCTGACTTTTGACAAGATACACCTGAGGAATTAAAAATGCATACTTGGGAAAATAACTCCTGGTTCTAACATATTTTCCTGCAGAAGCTAGAGAAAAGAGGTAGACAGAAGGAAAAGAAATACAGAAATCCCTGTTTTATCAAAGATCTCATCGCTTGCATAAGTGAACCAGGTGAAAATGTAACAGTATGTTCATGCCATGTGCAAAATGCAGTGAAGTCTATGTTTTCACACTGCTAATAACTCAAGTAGCTCTATGGGAGACAAAAGCACACCAGCATTTGTCACCTGTGTCTCCAACCCTGTCTAAAGGGTTAACCAGTCAGCCACTTCACTTCCCTTTATCTCTGAACATGGTGTGCTGCTGTAAACCTCTGTGGTGTCACAATGCAGAAGTTTTACAGCAGTAAAGTGTGGTAACATCTCCACTGAAAAACCCTTCTTGATGTGGAATGTGAATTTTCTTTTCCTACATTTGAACATAATTCACATGACAGGAAAACTGTTTGCTTTCCAACTATGACCAATGCACAAGATACTAAAGTAAGAGAATACATTGCAGTAATTCCCCAGCTTACCTTCAAGCCAGTTGGAGCCCAAGCATCAGAGAGCTATCACAAAGCTGCATTGTCTTAAGTAGATTTTTATTATAACAAACATGATCTAACTAGATGTAGAGAATATTTAAGTAACAATATGCCTGTGTTCAGTTCATTTAGATTGTACTGCCTAAAGCACAGGATTTACCAACATTCTGGATCATACTTTCTTTCTGAATGCAATATAGTAAAATAACTGCAAAAACCCCCAAATATCTGAGGTAATATACTGCAGACAGTCATGCTGAAGTGAAGCAGACAGAAGTGATGATCCACTGCCTATTAAACAGGGAGGAATCTTCCTATCTTCTTGCCTACATTATGTGTTACAGTAGGATTTACACGCAAACGTTTATGGAAGGACATGCTTTTACTGCAGCTTTCCCTCTATGGCTACTTTTGCTGTCCTACCTCTATGAAGGCAGGGATTGTTGAGCTTTAGGTGTTCTTTAAATCATGTGATATTTACCTATTTGTCATTACTTTCGTCATTTACATTTATATACATTTTTTCATCAGCTTCACTAGTTTTATATGTTGTTTTGCGGCCATAACATGTGAATTGTATTTTGTAGCTGTGTGCTAGATAAGAATGCTTGGCTGCCTTTGTCTGTGGGAAGGTGGCTATTGCGCAGTTTGAGAACTTACCACTTCCTCTGATAAAATATTTTATTACATTGCTACCCACAGAAGGGGAGGAACTGAGGGACAGCTGGGTGGTGTACTGGGACAAATTTTCAGATTTTCGAAACTGTTTGATTGAGGTTTTTTAATGAAAATGCAAAGCTTGCAGTTCAAAGAGCATATGAGCAAAAGGTTAAATGATTCTTAAATCCACAAGGTTAAGTTGTTCTTAAGTGAATTTATTTGTATTTATAAAATGCATAAAGCAAGCTGCACAAGGTTCCTAGAATAAACAATATTCCCTGTGGCTAGAATCTCTGAGTAGGTTATATTTACTTGCTTAAATGCTTTCAGCTAAATGTAGTGGCTGCATCGCAGAACTGCACCTTTGGACTGCTAGTGAGCCTTGGGTTACTGTGGTGTCAGAAGAGAGGCACAAATAGCTGCTGTCGAGATTTTTGGGGTCAAAGCCTGAAGTGAGGGGAATTTGATCATTATGGGAGCAAATTTTATTTTCTTTTTTCTTCAGATAAATAATAGTGCCCATCTTTCTAATTATGAAATGAAGTTCAAGTACAAAATCTTGGGAAGAGAATTTTCTGTATTTAGAATGAAGTTTACATGGTATAAGGAATTCCAGTGTAGCTGAGGACCTTTTCAGCTAGACAAAGCAGTGAGACAGGTAGAGTTTTCATCCAGGATACCTCCTGCTGTAGGTTGTCAAAGCAACATTTATGGGAGTTTAATGGGCAGACTTTGCAAGGAAAAGGGAGTCTGTGTAGCACTGGGTGAGGAGAGCAGTATTCACTGGCCAGACTTTCTTCTTTGCAAGTGAGTGAGCAGGCAAGGACCACTGAGCATGGGGGGAGCCCTGGGACTGGAGAAAAACAGGGTAATGAAGCACTTCTACCATCTGGTTGTTCTCAGCTACTGGAGTGGCCCTTCGAGCACCATACAGCCAGGACATAAAAGATATGTGTTGGGAGTAGGTCAGATCCATGGCAGAGCATAAGATTTAGGAGGTCATGGAACTGGAGTACAGCCATTTTCCTTAAATACCTTCTCTTTAAAAGAAGTAATCCCAGGTCACCGGGCTCTCAGAAATGAGAGATGCTGGAGCAAGTCCAGAGAAGGGCAATGGAGCTGCTGAAGGGTCTAGAGAGTAAGTCCTATAAGGAGCAGCTGAGGGTGCTGGGGTTGTTTAATCTGGAAGAAAAGGAGGCTCAGGTGTGACATCACTCTCTACAACCACCTGAAAGGAAGTGGTACCAGGTGTGAGCTAGTCTCTTCTCCCAGGTAACCAGTGACAGGAGGAGGGGATGTGGTCTTAAGCTACACCATGGGAGGTTCAGGTTTGGCAGGAGGAATTTCTTCATGGAAAGGGTTGTTAATCGTAGGAGTGGACTGCCCAGGAAGTGGTGGAGTCACCATCCTTGGACATGTTCAAGAAATGACCAGGCATGGTGTTTAGTGCCATGTTTTAGTTGACAACATAATCAGTCAAAGGCTGGACTGGATGATCTTGGAGGTCTTTTCTAATGTACATGATTCTGTGATTCAGTATTAGTGTCAGCCAGAAACTGAAACTTCTCTCAGTGGGGCTGTGGGAATTAGGTGTGTTAGATCAAACACTTTCAGCTTCTATATGCAGTCAGAAAGTTCTCATTTTCTTGCAGCTTCTACTTCTAGGTTGTGACAGAATAAGCCCTCTGTTTTTTCCAGATTGCTATGAATTTGCAGCCATCAACCATAATTTCCAAATCCGGCTCTGTTAAACATCCCATGAATAAACAATACCTAAAAATTACTAACCAGAATGGTAAACAGCAGTGTAAATTCCAACCTTGAGTAATTACATTCTTATACTGTGTACAACTAGAACAGTAAAAAGGTATGCACATAGATGTTGTAAGCAGTTATACCTGTTAGATTCTCATTAACAAGTCCTGAAATTCCAGTTACTCTATTTGCATTTTTTCTCATTATTCCAAGTCCCTCTACAAATCCTATACAATTATTGCTTTTATTCATTTTATTTCCTGCTTTATTCTGAGGCTGGCTTTATACTTCTGCCCCCGTAAGATGTGGAACGGCTCTAAATCAAACATGAAACGTTTCACTTAAATGACCCGAAGATGGGTTTATCTGTTTCTCCAGGTAGCCTAATAAATAGAGACCTTTCATCACGTAGATGCTTATCACAGCTGTAACCATGCTATTTCTACAGTCTTCAGTATAAAATCTGTTGTAAGTCATAGTTAATTTACATTAGCATCCACAGATGTTGATTCCTCGAGATTGCTGTCTTCCAAGCTTATCATTGTGTGTAAGAATGTAGAGACACGGTTCAACCTAAAGGGCTGTTGATACTGACTCATCTTTATTCAAACATTTCTTGCTCATCCTTGAACATTTCAAGCATATGCAGCTCTCCACAGTTTCTGTAGCTTGTGATGCTGTTCAGGATACACTTACATATTGTAAGCATTTCAGCATATTTGGAGCTTTCAGTGAGGGCCGAGTGTGCAAGTATTAATATTTGTAGAATTGACTATATGTGTAACTTAGGTAGGAACCTTTGAGGTAGTGCTAAATGAGCTAGCTGAGATACTGATAGGAATAAGGAATTTTCCTTAGATTTGCTAAAGCTTCTTTAATGTTATCTGGCAGCCACACTGTTCACATGCCTTTGCTGACCCTTAACGCTGTATTTCATTCATTCTCATGGAGAATGACTTTAACTTTATTAAACTTTCCATCATCACTGGATTAAATGTATGCTTTGACAGTCTGCTTCAGGTTTGGGCAGGAGAGAGATTTAACTTCCTGGGAATGTGTTAGGGCATGCTTGACATTCGCTGTCAAAAGCAAAGCATCCAGGTCAAGAAAGATCTTACTAGAGATACTTGAAGTCTTAAGGAAAATAGGCTACAAGATATTTTACTTGTGGAGAGACTGGACTTCAATAAAAATATTTTCTTTAATGGTCTCTAGAAACAACATAATTGCCCTGTTCATAAATGAATTATCTCACCCCTCCTTTCTGCTTCATTCCCTACTGCAGAAAGATATAGGCCATCTGGAAAACATGCACAGCAAATTCACCATTTATAAGGCTTGTGTATTTAATTTGCCTTCCACCTTCAATTCAGCTGAGTAAATGATTTCTGACATTCTCAGCAACTAATAAAAAAGCAAAATTTACTTTGTATTATCCCATACAATTTACACATCTGCTGAATTTCAGGAGCGATGATCACACAAATCTAAGTGCAGAAGGAAATCGCAGCTTCGCTTGCTGGTGAAACAAAGAAAGCTAAACCTTACTGTGTAATTTGGAGGCAAAACTCAGAATTGCATTTTCAGCTCTATATTTAATTCTAGAAAGGAATGATGGAGGTCCAAGCTTATAAGGCTGCCTGCCCCAACATGGTCTTTCTGTCCCCTCAGTTCTTTTGCATACTTCATACATATGTACAACACAAGAGCTGAGATGAAAACCCTTTTTTTAACATTGTCAAAATGGTATTTTTGAATGTAAAAACTAGTCTTCTTTGCAGAGCACATACACAAAAAGTATACAAGTAATCTCAGTTGGCATAACTGTAATCTAGAATACAATAATGCTTTATCTGTTTGACAGTGATGAATTAAATAACGTAACAGCACACAGAGTGATGAATTCTTAGGGGACAGTAAAAAATCTTTAGGTATTATGAGAGCCTTTTCATGGCAATTTTCCTAAAGCCCCCGATTTGGCTTCATTTCTTTTTTCAGATTTTCATGCAGTCATGATCTTTGACACAATTTTTGAAAATGTCCTACAGACAGGGTGTTAGGTATTTCTGTTCAACTGCACTGAATTTTAAAGGATTTCTTTTAAGGTAGTGTTTCCAGTTTAGACTCCTGTTGTGTTTAAAAATAAAATAGGGAAGATATGCCTCTACTCTTTCACAAATGGAAAGTCAGATAACTCAAGGTGGCCCATTTGAAATGCAGCAAGGTAACAACAGCCCACATTAAGAGCACAGTCAGGTCTGCTATACCTACTGAAATCAAGGAATGTAATTTATATTCAATACAGCTTACTGAAATGGATTTTTTGCATCTAAAATTCACTGTTTAATATGAATTATTTGTAACCTGGCTTAGAAAAACACTATTGTTCTCTTAAGTGCAAAATGTTAAAAAAAAATACTTGTTCGTTTATTACACAAGAAGCAGTCTGCGTTTCAGATAAGAAACTAAAACAATAAATGCAATTATTATCCAACTGCAATTTAAATTAATGTTATTCATTCTGGCTTCTCTGTATATGCATGACCTTTACAAGCCTTTATTTATCACAAATAACAAAAAACTTAAACACCTAATTTTGCAGGAGTCAACACTGATGTATTACTGATCGTTTCTCATTTTAAATGATTGTGCTATCTCCTTAATTAAAAAGATGTCTGCTGTACATGGGAGAGTTTTTATCATGTAAAAGGGTTTCTGATGGTCATTAGGGATCAAAATACATTTTTTCTCTAAGACTCAATCACATTTAGTTAGCACATATGGGTTATAAAGTCATTTCATGTGAAAGAGGATAATATCACCAGAACACACTTGATTAATTCATTGGGATCCAGATCCCCATTCTACCCTCACATTACATTCATTTATGAGTAAGGAGATGTTTTTTTCTCATGGATTGTCCTGAGTATTTCTGTAATGGGACAAGATAAAACCTCACTGGATAATGCAATATACCTTAGACACATGGTTCATTGTGCCTAAACCTTGTGCTGTGACTTCATTCATCACCCTGTATGTGTCCCTATGACCCATCTCTATCATTGTTTTGCTGCCATGCAACCACCTTCTCCTTCATCATGAAGGAATTGCTGTCACCCTGTTAACTTTTCCTAAAGCTGAAGTGAATGGAAGGTGACCATGCTCACCATGCTGTACATTTCTGGTCCCTTGGCCTGCAGACCCAGTTCTGTGGTCTCCAAGAACAGGCACAAGGAACCCTGCATTCTTATGTTGGCTCTGTGACAAACAGCCTATGAACCCTTAGCAGCCCTTTTATCCTAGCACTGTCAAAACTTAGATTTTTAACAAGCAAACACCCAAGACATTTCTGTAGTTCCCTATGTGCCAGCCAATGTAATCCATAAGTCAGTGTCTAGCTCTGAATTGGGAGACTGCCAGAGGACACTAGTTCCATTTTGTGTTAAAATCTTGATTTTGTTTCCATGAGAGTGAAAGCATTTTTTGCATGTTTGCAGAAAGTTTTTGTAGAAATAGAAAACAGAATTTGAGTACACTAAACTAGACTGCATTGGATGCAATGGACATGGTCATGCTGTGTTGCCCAGTGATTTGGCTTGAAATTAAAAGCCTCAGCAGACCTTAAGGAAAATCAACACCATGATAATGTAGAGGACCAACCTCTGAAACAGAGGCCTAATGTTCCTTAAAGAATGAATTGAGTCTGAAAGAAACATTGTCCCTGCCACCAGTCCCTCTTACAAGACAGGGACCTCCCAGTAGCCATTACCCTTCAGAGCCCTTTTCTGAATGTGGAGGATCAGTCCTTTCAGAAGGAGAGGTCCATGCCAGGCACACTGTTGGGATGCTGCAGCCTGGCATTCGTTATGTGGCATGTATTCCTGTGGGCAGTCACAACCCAAATGGATAAACCCATTTTCTGCTCATGGAAATGCCCAGATCATTTGCTTTCTTGAGTTACTGCAAGCAGTAAAAGTGGATATGTGGATTTTTTCTTTTTCTCTCTTTGTAGAAATTTTCTCCTGTTTTTTTAAAAGCCTCCCAATTCTGTGAAGAAATAAGCATTTCTATCTTCTGATTTTTTACAGTTATGACCAAAGTAGAAGACTCTCGCCCAATGCAGAGACCCCCAAGAAGGCCACGGAAACCCAAGACATTAAATAATCCAGAAGACTCCACCTATTACACTCTAATACACGTGAGTTTAAGAAGCTTTTGTGGGCTAAAACTTCCAGATATTTCCCACCTAAACCATCTTTCTAATGGTCCAATTCCCTATATTCTTTTCTAATGTAGTATAAAAGCTGTGTCCTGCTGAGAAGAGACAGGCCAGGAACTTCACATTTCAAACAAGGCATAAAATTGAAGTTCAGAGTTACTCTGACTGGGGACCCATGTCAGACCAATATCTACTTTTGTACCTAAACATACATACTTTCATTACATGCCTAAGCTGCATTTGCATTTTCAGTATCCAAATCAAGTGCCCTGTCTCCATAGTTTCTTTGTAAGTCACAGCAGAGAAACAGGAGAGTCACAGGTTCATTTGGAGAGCTATTTTGAGCATCTAAATTAGTGCTTGATCTTGCAGAGAAAGCAAATACTAAAATAAGCTGTATTAGTATGCACACTGTTACTTCCTTTACAAATGTGTCAGATTGTGATTATGAAGGAATTGGCAAATACCAACAGCTCAGGAGACTAATGGATTTGAGTGTGTCTATATATAGCCTTTGGTCCAAGTTCAGATACCAAGTGCTGCATTCTACTCTTGACTTCAGTGCCCTTAAATATAGCAAAAAAAGCAAGAAAGTAAGCAGAAAGAGAGAAAATGTAAAAGCAGCTCAGAAAGCATTTCCAACAAAAAAGCAATTAAACTGATTTGCTCCAGGTACCTGTATCTTAGTGACCTATTTTAACAGCCAGTGAGAACCCAGCTAATAAACTAACCGTAGCAACCGCTTCTCCTTTCAACAGAAGGTGTCACCAGGGCCTTTAGGGACAGTTGTATCTGGCATACAAAAAACGATAAATAGGGTTATGTTTTATTCTGGAGGCTTTGAAATAACACAGCTTTCCAACAGTGATATTTTGAAAAGAAATTACGTTCTTAAAAATAAATTCGCATGTAAGAATAAAATTTGTTTTGCAAAAGCAAGATTGTTAAGATAAAGGAATTAAATGAAAGGCAAGACAGAGAATTCTGTATTAGGAAATTTCTGAGGAAAAGGGTAATTCTGAAGTAAATGCCTATTTAGAAAGACAAGACTATAGAACCAGGAACATATTATTTTCTGAAAGCTAATTTGTTACATGCCAGTTCATACCAGAAGACAGCCATGACATCAGTGTAAAGAAAATCTGCAGTAATGCCAGGAAATTTTTAATCATTTTTTTAGCAGTTTTTCAAGGTATTAATCAATATTACCTTCAATTAGTTGTATTTTCGAAAAGGTGTGAAAAAGAGAAACCTGTTTTTCTGACATTAGGTTCACTGGTCAGGGAAGGGTTTAACATAAACATCTATACACTGAAGATTAGAAAGGAGACCTACAAGTTCTTATAATTCTTAGACCTTGAGTAAGTCACTGAGCTCTAACTTTAGATGGTGGGCAGCTTTAGAAGGTAGTCAGTTTTCCCAGCTATCATGGATTTTCTACCTTATTAAAAATCTCTGTCACCAACAGGTATTCACAGGTTATTATCAAACCCAGATCACCTGAAAGTGAAGGCACACAATATGAGTACATTTTTAGAAAATTTTTCTCTATCTTATGCAAAACCAGGTATTTCTCTCAGATAATGTTACAGATATTAATTGGACACCTTCCATTCTCACTCATCTCCTTGCATATCAAATGAACTACAGGGGTACACAGGTATAAATGAAGCCTGACAATAGCCCATTGTTCATATAAGGCACTAGAAGTTTATTTTGGGATATATTTTTTTCAATCACCCTGTTATTTTGAAATTTATGTCATGCTCATTTGCCTTCATACTGAAGTCCATCAGGATTTCTGATTCTCGGTGACTTTATGGTCACTAATTCTAATGAGTTTTCACTCATTTGCAAAAAACACAATTAAGACCACTTGCACTTTCAAGTGTGATGAGTTAGGTGCTGCAACATACTGTCGTTTTGGGTGTAGAGACAGAAATCTATTAGAGATAAGACATTATTCACATTCCCTATAAATCTTCTCTCCTCCACATTTGTAGATATCTTGTGTCCTAAGGATTCTTTTGCCACCTAGTATACTAGTTTTTAAATGGGGCCTTTGTCTATTTTATTCTACTAAAACCTGTGCTAAGACTACATTGTCATTAATGAGAATAGGATTATGCCTGCTCCCACTCTGTTGCCTCTGTTCATGGAAATTCTCTTGGCATCACAGTAAATTTGCCTCAGTGAGATCATGTTGTCAACTTCATTAAAAGAGCTATAGCTATATGAAAGTTTTAGATTTCCTTTTTCTCTTCTGATCATGATTATTTTAGATTTTTTTTTTTTATGGTATGGCAACTGAAATTTGGGAGCAACAAAACTAATCCTATTCTCAGTCTCAAATATTCTGAAAAGAGATTTTCCTGGGACACTTGCTTGGCAATATTTCAGAAATGTTTTCTTTTAATGAAAAATATACAACACTCTCCTACCTAATGCTGCTGAATTGTATCTTTGCATAAGCTTTCCTTTTAGTATTTTTAATTACTTTTTACTTTCTTAGAAATCAATACAAGATGAAAAACGGAAACCAAGAAAAGAAAGGTAATTTTTTTCATTATCGCATATTGTCCGTTTAATACTTTAGAATAGTTTTTAGTCAACCAGGAGAATAAGACATTGAAAAAAGAACGGTAATTTGGTGATTCACAGGAAGGACATTGTATACAAAGTTAAAATACGCAATTTTCAACAACTAAAATCCATTATGGAACTCAGTCCTTCAGATTCAGTAGAACATGGCCCTTTACCATGGCAACACAAGCATTCTAATAAGTTAAGGTCCACATCAAAGATACTTCTGACACAGAAAATAATTGAAGGTGCTTAAAATTCCAGTCAAAGCAAATGAGCAACCAGTTCTTTTTTGTTAGCAAAAATACAAAGGCTGTTAAAATTCTCTCCTAAAAATATATGACTGTTTGGAAATAATAATAAAATTTTAAAAAGAATTATTAATAATGGGTAAAGAAGAATAGCCCTTGAAATTTCAAATATAGGTGTTTTCCTCACAGTGTAACTAACCTATTTCCATGGATCTCTGCAGAAAAAAGGAAGCGATAGGTATATTCTGCCCTTCTGCATCTTGGATCCTTGTGTGTCCTGTAGGCGTGGTTCACAGCTCCTGGCATACATCATAGCTTTATTTTATTTATGTTTCTATACTTAAGCTTTTTTGGTGCCCCCTCAGTGACACTGCTGTGGGATCACAGCGTGCATGGTATGGCAGCCTTGCTCGTAGGCGCAAGATGAAAGGGCTCCTTGCGCTGTCCTTGGCTGAGGTTGCAGAATACAAACTCCATAGCTCAAATATGTATCTTAAAGGGTGTTACATGACATTAAATGCATATAAAATGTGCTCAGGGCATCTAGCTTTATTCAACCATAGTTTAAATTGCACTTGACCATGCCACAGCTTAAGGGATTGACCTTATGTCCATGTCCCCCATGTCTGGTCTCTTTCAGCTTTTTTTCTGATGCCATTTGGAAAAAAAACAAAACCAAAACCAACCAACCAACCAAAAAAACCCAACAACAACAACAAACAAACAAACAAATGAAAAAAAACCCACACTAGTGTTTTCTCTCTTTTGCCTCAGTTAGGTTTCACTCATCTTAAATCTAGTTCACCACTTTCCTGATGACATCTGCCTTCATGTGCATCAATGGAACATAGCAACTGAAATCAATGAATTATTTCTGGTTTCTACCAATGTGAGACTTGAATTCTGGACTTCTTTTTTCAGATTGTGCTTTTAGGATATTTTTTTTTCCCTAGCCATTCTAAACTGGATGTCAGGATTGATTTTTTTCTGTATATATAATATGCTGGATAGCATTCACCTAACAAAATAAAAGACATCTGCATTATTGACACTTATACCTGAACTAGTTGCTTTAGACTCTCTTCTTGGACTTAGAGAAAAAATAGTAATCTTTAGAAAAATGATTCATCTCTTGCTCAAAGAGATATCTAAAATAGGTCAGATGAATTACACCATAAAAATGCCTCTGCACTGAGTATAATGGCAAATCCACACAATTTCAGTCCTCTATGTCTCCTTTATGAATATATAAAAGTATTTAGCATTTCAAAATTCTCAGTATCTGCATTGTACAGCAGTCACACTTCAGAAACTGATTTTTTCTGCCTATATATGTTTTACCTTAGATCTTCAACACAGAAATAGAACTGATAATTGTATTTGCTTTACCTTGGTTTTGAATGTTGAATGTAAAATTGAAAAGTTAAACTGCTAACTTAGTGTTCTTATTTACTGACAGTCTGAGCAAAGTGCTAGATTTAGATATCTACTACCAAGAAATTTCATCTACTGACTCCACCTCAAAGGACAGCAGTTCTACCACAAGAAGGAAGAGACACCCAAGTGAGCGCAGGACTTCAATTTTAAGATCTACTGAGCGGTAATTCATACAAAATAGTAATAGGAAAAAATAAATGTTGTATACCCATGTTGAGATATTAGAAAGATTAATAAAAAGAAAAAAAGATACACTTTCAAACTAGACATAAATCTATTCTTTTAGTCACGGAATCTTGCCAAACCAACTTGTAAGGTGTATAGCTGAAAATTTCCCATCTTCATACAGGAGAGATAAATGCCGGTGTGATTGGTGTTCAGCCTACCTGCTAGTTTTTGGTGTCCCAAAGGCCAGAGGAGATGGACAGATACTATGCTGTAAATCTCTGATCTAAAATCAAATTAGAAGCAGAACCTAAAAAATTTATTTCTGATCAGTTAGGTTTTAAATAGGATGGTTGTGCTCCAAACATTCTGCACATTTTCTGCAGGCAAGACTCCAGCTTGACTGCCTCCTTTTCCTGCTCTCCTGTAAGCAGCACGTGTGTCTGCCGCCTGTGGTGCACCTCACCAAGGTGGACAGTCAGGAGAAAAACCTTAAATGGAGGGTTCACTCGACCTCCTCTCTTCTCATGTAGACTTCATAGACGGTGACCACTGCTGGGTTGAAGGAAATTTATATTCTCACTCTTCCCAATGCACCTACACACATTACACATGCAAACACATATTTATGTATCTTAATATATTTTTGTATTCTTGTGTCTTCATAAAGTGAAGAAAAACTTGGAAAATTACCTAGGTCAAAGGAATAAAGGAAACACTAAGTATGGGATTATCGCTGATTTGAAAATGTATCTATATAATAGAGAAAATGTTTGTAGAACATTTAGAATGTAGGATGTTTTGTGCCCCTTATATATTTTATTTCTGGCCTTTTTTTAGGTAGGATCTAAATTAATTTTAGAAAGGTGTTGTGAAGACATGGAATTAAAAATAATAACATCAGGAAATCACTGTATAGTTTACATTCCTTTGAACATGTTACATTTCAAAGGTGGTTAATTACAGCGAATCTGTCACCCTGAGGTCTAGTTTAAGTGAATAAGAGTTTTGCTACTGAGCTTACTAAAAGGAATTTACCTTTTACTGTGTGCTGCTCTGATTGCATCCTAATTAGCCCTTGTGAAACAAAACCTGTGTAACTGTTAAATTTGCACTGTTGTCTCAGAGGGCAGATGAATGCAATTAATAAACATTTCTAGACTTCAGTATCTCTTGAATGGACCTGAAAGCTACAGCCATTTCAATCTACAGAAGTGAAGTTTTATTTGGCACCTTGCCTTTGGCGCTGGTATAGGACCATTGGTGGGATGCATATTTAGTGTAGAACACTGCAAATTTTTGTAATTATTTCACTTTTTAAATAACTGAGTTTTATTTTTAATCTTTTTCAATTGTAACAGCTGGTGCCAGGTCACCATTCCAGCCTGTCAGAGGGGACTTCCAAAATGCATCTTGCCATGTGAAAAAAAAAAAAAAAAAACACATAAAAATAGATGGACACTTACACTGAGCTCCACTGGCAGTTTAAGAACAGAGCAAACAAATTTATGCCAGCCGAAAATCTGGTTCAGTAACCATCAGGCAAACGCTACTGCAAAGGATCCCCATGTTCTCAGTGTTTTTGTGTCCTTTTATTATGTCCCCTTTGTACAAGAACATGTTGTTCTTCAGTGTTCATCTGCTTCTAGCATATAATGTGTTTGTTCCTAGGTGCCTGCTCTATGCAGCACAGGAAGAGGCCTAGCAAAGCCAGTCGATTTCTTTCTTTCTCCTTTTATTTTTCTCCCATGAGGCTGGAGGTTAAGCAGTCGATTAGGAGGGTTTGCCAAGGTAAATGTTTTGACTTTAATTTCTAAAACACTTCTGTGCTTAATCCCTAGGTCGAGGATTGCAGAAAGACCCCTGGAAGAGAGCAAAGCTGAAGATAATCCCTATGACTACAGACGACTGCTGCGGAAGACCTCACAGCGCCGGCGCCTTATCCAGCAGTTCTAGCTGCTGCTGCTGTTCCTGCTGCCATTTGGCTTTTATTAGCATAATTTTTTTTATCATTTTATACCATGTGCTTCCTTTTTTTTTTTTTTAAATCTTCAATGTTTCAAGTTTACAGTGTGTGTGTACATGTGAATTTGAATTACTGTGGTTTACAGCCCAACACCGTTGCAAAGGGACACTGTCAGTCACATATCATATTCTTAAAAAAAACCCCTAATATAAAAAGCAGCTTTCTTTTGGGTACCATTGCTACATCCTAAAATTATTAGACATTAAGCAGCCTAAATGTAGTTTACTTTTGTCAGTGCATTTTTCTTTTTTTCATTTCATCAGTCTCATTCAATTAAAATAATCATTTACTTTATAGTTCCCTAGATAAGCTTTCAAATTCCCATAAGCACCTTCAGAAAACCTTAGTTATTGTTTCTAATAAATTGTTTTACATGAAAAGAAAAAATTACAAGAGCACCATAGGGGAATTTCTGTTCATTTTAGTTTATAATGCCTAAATTTTGGGATTACTTGTTTGTGGCCAAGTGTCCCTCTAAAAAAAATGAACAGAAATGATTAATTGGATAGCATGCTATGGCAGTTTATTTCATTATTGACTTTGCTGTAAAGCTAGTAGCCAGTTTTAAAGGTCAATATAGTGTGTATAATTTTTATGTTGGAGATGTCCATTTATGGGAAGTCTATTCAGCCCTCTCCTCTGCCTCAGCTTTGCAACTAAGTGATGAACTTCTAAATCGTGTTTGCTTTGTTCTCATTTGCATTAGATTTTTAGGAATCTTAATCTCTGGGGTGCCAAGAAAGGAATAGAATTACACTCTCTGGTTGATTGCTGCTGAAATGTAATGATCATTCTTAATCAGTTCCACTAGAAATTTAGTGGAAATAAAAGCAATAGCCACGGTGTTCAAATTCCCCCTGATTCAAAAGACCTTCTTTCACAGAAACCACACAGATAATTGCAGCGCTTCCTTTCAGGATTCATAATTGCATGTTCCCAGCTGCAAAGCAAGAGAAGGCAAATTTCATGACGTCAGCATAAAGGCCTGATCCTGCTCCCTTGCTTAGCCTTCCTAAATATGACGATTGGTAGCAGCAGCCAGCCACTGGGGTTGGGTTTTGTCTGTTCCTCACACACATTTGGCTCTTTTCCCAGAGACAGGTAACTATTGCTTCCTGATCTGCAAATAGTTATAAGGCTGTGCACCGGATTAAAATGTGCTGCAATGTAAAATTTTGCTATAAAATTGTTTAAAATTTGAAATCTGTTTAAAGTTGCTTTCTCATGTATTATTAAAACAGTAAAGTAAATAAAAATACACAAAGCAGCGATACAGTTGGCCGTGTCTGAATTACACCCAGAACTGATGAAATACTGTGGAGTGGGGCACGAGCAAGGCAGGGAAGGGCTCACAGCAGCCTCTGGCCGTGGAAAGCCGAGTTATTGTCTAAGTAAAGCACAATGTGATGCAGCAACTGAAACAGACCTGTAATTTCACATGAAGAGGTGCCTAGACTGATTTCGTTTGGTTTCCCACCATGGCAGTGTTTTGAAAGACCAAGACATTTCTGTGAGGTCTCACAGGGGAACGGTCCTCCTAACCTTGTGGGTGCCTGTAGAAAGGGGAGATACCCTCGCAGAACACAGCGTGGGAGCCCCACGAGTATGGGGACCCTGCGTGACCAGGGCTCTCCGGCAGAGCCAGATCTGGCCTGGCGTGCTCCCGCCTGCCTCCCTCCAATGTTAGGGCTTGAAATCCCTCCTGTGCCAGAGGAGAGGCAGCCGCGGCAGGGAAGGGCTCCCTCGGAGACCCGGCTGGATGGAGGAGGGAGATCTGGTTGGCTTCAGAAACGACTTCGTGTGAGGAAGGCGGCAGTTGTTTTCCTGCTCTTCCAGTCTCGCCTCCGAGATCTGCTGCCTCCACGGGGCTGGAGTAAGGAGGGCGGCTCTACCAGGGTCCCCATCGCAGGAGATTGCCAGGATACCCCGGGAGTGGGCCG
Organism: Lophotriccus pileatus; assembly: GCA_035583135.1. NCBI lineage: Eukaryota > Metazoa > Chordata > Aves > Passeriformes > Tyrannidae > Lophotriccus > Lophotriccus pileatus. The sequence goes on along the minus strand of JAWWES010000081.1, from coordinate 15,863,832 downwards.
GGGACGCGGGGACAGATGCGGGAACGAAAGGCCACCCCCAGGCAGCCGCGGCGTCGGGCAAGACTCCTCCTGCACCTTCGTAGGAACCAGGACCCCTCTGCCAGCCCGGGAGCAGGGGGGCAGCGGCAGTTGCTCATCCCCGAACAGGCCCTTCCACCAGCGCCTTCTCCGCGGCGGCCCGATGGGGCGGCGGGGACTCCAGAGGGTTGTCCTTTCCCCGCCCCTGGACTGGTCCGCTGCTCGGAGTCGGTAGCAGGGGCCGTCCCGGCCTCGCCGTCGCCCGGGAGTGCCCTGCTGGACGTGCGGGGGTGCCCCGGTGGAGGGGTGAGAGGCGGGGTGTGTGTGTGAATTTCCCGTCACTTTGCACCTCACAGGACTGAGGACGCTTCCCCGTAGTCCCAGCCCCCCCCACACCGGGCGCAACGCTGGACCACCGCGGCCTCCCGCGCCGGGACGTGTAAAACTATCCTTCCGTTCCGCTCAGCGCTCGGCGGCGCCGGAGGGTTCGGTCCTCTCCTCCGACCCCGTCGGGCTGCCGGCGCAGAGGTCGTGGGGCCGTCGATGGGGTGAAGCCAACACAGGCCACCTCGCTCGCTTTATCCCCCCCGAGGCACCTGCAGCGCCAGCGCAGGGTGACCCTGCAGCTCGGGTCTGCCCCCAGCGCTATCACCCCCACACCGCCGCCCCTCGATCCTTCGGTGCGGGGCGCGGACTCCCGTGACAGCAGCCGTCTCCGCCGCCTCCCGCCTTGGCGGGCACCTCCCCCGGCCCTCGCGGCGCCGCCCGCCCCGTCCCGGGCAGCGGTGCCTGCGGGGCGCGGCCGCGGCATCTCGGCGGAGCGCGCCCCGGGGGCGCCCACGGGAGACGCTCCCACCCACGCGTGCCCGGGGCGCTCCCGCCCCTTCGCTGCCGCCGCCTGGCGCAGCTGCGCGCACTTACACACCCGCACACTCACACTCACGCACACTCGCTCGGGCCGCCTGGGCTGCAGCTCTCGCCGCAAGTCGCCCGCCCCGCCGGTTCGCCTCCGCCATGGCAAGCCCCGGCTCCGGCTTCTGGCCCTTCGGGACCGAGGAGGGCTCCGCGGCCGCCGAGAGCCCCGGCACAGGTAGGGGGACGCCGGGCGGGAGCGGCCCGGCGGTGCTGCCGTGACAGCGCTGCCCGGTCGGCGGAGCCACCTTTGTGGCAGGTCGAGCGGCGGGACGAAGCGGTGAGGGCGGCGGGGACCGACGGTGGCTCCAGCCCAGGCTAGCGCGGCTGAGCTCGGCGGGGCAGGGGTTCCGGGGGAGCGGTGCCCGGTGTGGGAAGAGATGCCCCGGGTCCGCGTCCGTCCCCACGGACCCTCCGCTCCATTTTCTCTTTCAGCCAGAGCCTGGTGTCAGGTTGCCCAGAAGTTCACGGGAGGGATCGGAAACAAACTCTGCGGTAAGGGCGGGAGGCCCCGGCAGCTCCTTGGGAGCGCCGCGGGACCTGCTCCGGGACGGGGGGCGAAGGGACGGGGGTTGCTGCCGCGGTGTTGAGACTGTGTGTCCGTGTCGCTGTCAAGCCCTGCTCTACGGAGATGCCGAGAAGCCCGTGGAAACCGGCGCCAGGGCAGCAGCCCCCGGGATAGCGGAGCCGCGGCCGGCCTGTACCTGCGACAAAAAACCCTGCGCCTGCCAAAAAGCGGAGGTGAATTACGCCTTTCTGCACTCAACAGGTAACGGTGCTCCCGGGCCAGGCTGCTTCTCTAAAACTAACGAAAAAAACCGGGTTTCGGTCAGGAAATCGCCTCCGCCCGCGTTGCGCGGAGGCGGGGGAGCCCGGCGGTGCCTGGCGGTGCGCGGCGGAGCCCCGCGCCCTCAGCCGCGGACCCCTCCGGCGCCGGGCGTTTCGCAAATCTGACAAAAAACAGCCAAATAACAAAAAAATCCCGGAAAAAGACCCCAAAGCAGTAAAATCCCGCGTGCTGGAACGTGCAGGTTTCTCTAAGGAGCATTGACAGCAGCGACCTTCCCTTTGAAGACCCTGCGATGTAATTAAGATTTGAGGGGAGGAGGGAGAAAGAGCGGTCTCTCATTTGTTTCAGTTCGAGGTATTTTTGTACTTCATCTTTTCTGACCTTGGAGGTAGCGTCTTCGCTACTGAGTAGATTCCAGCTCCCCGCAGACGTGCACTAGCCAGGAGCTGGCTCGTTTGCTCGGCAGCCCCGGACACGCTCTGCCCGCCGGGCTCCTCCGGGGGAGGGCTGCTGCTACTGCTGCTTGCCTGACCGACCCCGGGGCACCCCAAATCAGGGGCTTCCACTACAGTCCGGCTCTGAGTGAGCCATCGCGCTTAAACAAAAGCTTTGTGTACGGCGAGAGACTGTGCAACATTGCCTCAGAAAAAGGCATTAAATTATCAACAAGTTACTTACATAGGAGAGTCGCCGCAAAGGTATTTTATTGTAAGGCAAACGGCAGATTTTAGGATGCTTCATGTAGCGGTTTTTGCTCAATCTGTCTTTTTCCTGAGATTCTTTTTCCGATTTTTCTTGTTTAGCTGCTCTCCCTCATTGTCTTAAAAATTGGTCCGAAATATACTGTGGCCAAAATTTGCTATTTTAAATCGGATATTAAATCTTATCTCTCAGAACATTCCTTAAAATACAACCTTAGCAATTTGCTTATTAAATGAAAACAAAAACTATTCGTATTCAACACAGACAAAAGATTTTCTGAACATAAATGGGAGAAGCCTTTGTTCAAAATCTGTGTATGTCGTTGTAAAACGAAGTTAACTTAAATTTCTCCATTCCTAGATCTTCTGCCAACGTGCAACGGAGAAATAACAACTATGTCTTTCCTACAAGACGTTGTGGACATTTTACTTCAGTATGTGGTGAAAAGTTTTGATAGATCAACAAAAGTTATTGATTTTCATTACCCAAATGAGCTGCTCCAGGAATATAACTGGGAACTGGCAGATCAGCCACAGACCTTGGAAGAAATTTTATTGAACTGCAGAACAACACTGAAATATGCAATTAAAACAGGTAATAGACATGCTCATTTTCTTCCCTGTATGGTCTCATCCATTGATTAAAGGCGCCATTTCATTTTAGCTTGAAATGTTAAAGATTGAAGCAGCAACTGTATTTTGTCAGTTCCAGGCAATTTCTGGCGGAGACAGAAATCGTTTTCCAAAATGATAAACACTCCAGTAGCCCCATCTCTGTAGCTGTCAGTGCAGCCTCGCACACCCTTTCCGATTTCAAATTAATGTGTCTGTGCGTCGGAGTTGCCGAGTGTGCCACTGAGCAGCCTTTGCACCGCCTTCGCCACTTTCCTCCGTTCCTTCTCGTCCATTTAATGTGCGATGCCTCGGGGGTCGCCCCTCGTTCCCTGCAGAGCTCGGGGCAGCCGGGAGTGGGGCGGGGAGGGGTCGTCCCTGCATGGGGGGCAGCAGGGACCAGCCCATTTATCAGCCAAAATCGCAATAAATATGCTGCAAATGGGAGTTCTGAGCAGCCATTTGCTGTGTCTCCCTTTACCTGCAGGACACAAAAATAGGAGAATTTAACAGAACCATGCACAGGAATATTGAGAGGTTTGCCCCAACTTTAGGCTCAAGCAACAAAACGAAAGCCCGAATTGTTTTAATAGCCATTTGTTGTTGTTTTCCACTGGGGAGAGCAGGGATAGGTTGACTTCTGCCTGCCTAGGACCCCCCGTTAGTCGTTAGTCGTGCCCACCCTGCGGGCTTCGTGGCGGGGAGACAGCGTGGGGCGACCCCAGGCATGGGCAAGCGCCCGGCTCTGCTTAGGGGCCACCTTAAATAAACGGCGGCGGAGCGGGCAGAAAGTGGAGCCGCAATTACTGCTGTCATTGGGAAATAATGTGGAGTCCGGGGAGCTCTTAGTGGGAATTTGAATTACTGAGAAATTGCTTAAAAATAAATTTGTAGCGGTTACTGAAAGAGACAAAAGGCTGATTTGAGACTAGAGGCTGAGGGGAAGACAAAAGACAGGTTTTGTCACATTTTAAGAACAGAACAGAGTCGTCCAGGTAAAGATTATGAGGGATCTGTGTAATCTTCGTTTAGAGGTGGAAATGATCAGCCGCGTGTTTTTGATGCATGGGTTGGGTGCTGTCAAAACGCCTGCAAAATACTGGAATAAACAGATAAATGATGTCCAGAGGAACAAAGTCGATCAGTCCAGTGATCCATGTTATGTGTCTGGGTACGTCATAGGAAACATGTTTGCACAGAATGGTGTAAAACGTGGGATTTGTGATTCTGGGAAATGAAAAAATAGAGTTTCTTGGGTGATTTTCATTAATTGTTTTTTATTATAGCCTGTTTTCACATAATAGACCTATTTAATTTTATGCATCTAAAAATACCCTTTAAAACAATGCTGTCATTTCTCTTCCTCCCCCTAAATACCTTTCCCTTCTTGACATAATTTTTTTTTTAAATGAAGATAATGCTTTTGAGGTCTGAGAGTGGGTGCTGGGGGGATGTATGAAATACAGCGGTATAGTGGGGTTCAGCCAGGGAGTGCAGAGCCACCTCGTTTGGCTGCTGCTGCTCGTCAGCATCCTGGGGTGACAGTCCCAGCCGGGGGGGGGCTCACGAAATGCCCAGGATTTACATCTACAGCTCTTCAGCGTGTGCTTCAGAGTAAAACACTGGAATTACCCTCAGAGGAAGGACAGTGTGATGAGGTTTTTGGCAGCGGGGATTGTCTCCTCTCCTGCCACAGCAGCCCTTCAGACACGGCCCCTCCTGGGCTGTGTTTGGCTGCAGGGGCCCAAGACGCTGATTGAAAAATAAATTGTATCGCTTAGATTAGCCTCACAGCTGGATCCCCAAGTCCAGGGATTCGAGGAGCCAGATGGCTGATTTTTCGTCTAAGGGGCAGGTGTCGGTTGCTCCAGGTGTTGTCTGCATGCCACTGTTCGCTGAGGTGCTCAGGGGGACCACACTTTCTGCCCCTTTACTAGCAGAGACAGAGTTCTTGTTAAGAGAATATGAGAGTGACTGCAAATGCAAGGAAAAGATGGATGCAGAATTCAGTTACTGTGCAGTGCAATTGAAATTAAATTGAGTGATTGAAATGCAAGTGTTTAAAAATGGCTTGGAAACCCCAGGAAGGGTGCAAGAAGCTGGTGCTGGCCCAGCTTTGCTCCCTGGCAGGCCCTGATGCATGCATGCATGCATGCAGTGAGGCTGTGAGCAAGGCCAGGCTCAGTGCTGCTGGCCGTGCCTTTATTCGTGCTGTCTAGCCATGCCTGGCCCTTCTCATCCTTTCCTGTGGAGGCTGTGTGTTTGTCCTGGGCATGCCCGTGCCTCAGACCAAGCGCAGGCAGGAGGATGTTTGAGAGGGTGCGCGGGGCAAAGGCACGCCCTCAGTAGGGAAAGCCCGGCCCTGGGGTGTCCCCGTGCCTTGGCCCTGGTTCATGGCAATCTCGTCCCAGTTTACTCGGGGGTATCTGTGAACACACTGTGTACTGCTAAACCGACCAGCAAGCAATGATCTCCTACTTTCACCTCTCTCCCTCACACCCTATTGGTCTCTTTCCCAGTCACCTCTTTGTTCAGTGACAACCACGACAAAAGATGTTCATTTCAGGCAGATGGCACCCGGGTAGTGATTTTTGAGCATCTCTCACAGTCTTCTTACCCGGCCAGTGGAGCCTGTGTTTTAAGCAAAGCCACAGTTTTCCACGCTCATCTAGCCAAGGGCAGAGAGCTCACTCACGTATATGGGTGTCACATGGACAGACAAACCACTGCAGCTGGGGCTGGGGTCAGGCTGGGCAGTACGTTCTGTTCCCTTACATGTTACAGTCGTGCTGCAGAAGGGAAGGGCATCACCGAGCGGAGGGGGCTGTGTCACAAGTGTGGGTGCTGGGGGCTCGCCCAGCAGCAGCAGCTCCTGCTCTCTCTCTGTACTGACATCTCTCAACACAGCACTGCTCCCCCCACCTCGCTCCAGGGCAGTGCTGCCCGACCTCCGCGTGCGGCCGGCCCTGTTCCTGGGGCAGTTCCCAAAGCAGGTGGGTTGCTGTGAGGTTCACTTGAAGGAAGAGGCAGTGACAGCAGGGCTGTCGCCTGGGGGTGAGTATGGGGCTGACAGAGAGCCACTGAGACACCGCAGCTGTGGGCTTGAATTCTGCTATTCCCCAGCTTTTCAGTGTGGATTTATTTCCAAAGCAGGAGTTTTTGTAGCCTCTTTGAGCCTTCCTGTAGCCCAGATCCACTAAAGGCTTTTAACTCCTAATTTTTGTTGCTTTCTGGTGAAATTTGGGAACCAGCTTGGAGCCAGCTGTGACACTGAACTTGAATTATAAATATAGAAATTTCAAAAAATCCCATCATCAGGGGAGATGTGGTTCTCTGCAGGCAAAGTCCCTGTCATGGGATCAACGAGGCTGTGGTGGCATTGGTGGGGTACATGGGTGCCTTAGGTCCACCAATCCTACTTAAGAGCATGGGCCAGATGCTGTGCATTCCCCTGGATCTGCCTTAGGTCCACCAATCCTACTTAAGAGCATGGGCCAGATGCTGTGCATTCCCCTGGATCTCAGCATCATTCCTCCGTGCCTCAGGGACTTTGGCTGCCTGTCATTGGCAGAGCAGGGGAAGGTGGCAGTTCCTGTCTCTGGTGGGGAGAGCTCAGTGCAAAACAGGCTCAGGCTTGGATGGCTGTGGCACAGGGCTGGTGTAAGGTTAAGGGCACAGTGGAATTTGCATGTGTGTGTGTCCCGTGCCCCGTATCCTCAGCTCTGGTCTGCCCTCTCAGCTCAGCCTGATTACTCTGCCTTTGTGTGCTGCAGGGTGGGAGCTGGGGAGCAATTCTCTGTGCGGTTCTGCCAGCCATGTGTCCGCGCCTGATAAGGGGCCACAAGAGACTGAAGATAAGTTTTCTCTCAGTACTGGGTCTGCATTTCCTCAATCATCTTGCTCTATCTTTTGTTTTCTCTGATGGCAATAACAGTTTGTCATCTAAGGGTCAGGACAGGTGTTTTCCAAGCAGAGGCTGCCTTCCTTTGAGTCAGATGGCATTTAAGTAATTGTGAACCATCTATAATTTGTAGCAGTAATTATGCCACTTATCAGGGGCTTGCGGGAAGTGACCGGTAAAAATGGAGTTTTAATGGTTTCTGGGTTTAATGGCTCTGGGCACATTTTTAAGAAAAATCTCTAGCAGGATTTTAGAAAAAAAATCAGGAGCCCATTAGATTAACCAGGTATGTGGACTATCAGCTCATTGAATATACTCTTGCGCATCAGTCTGCTGGGGCAGCAGTGCTGGTTTTCATGGGGTTTGTTTAAAATCACAATTGCAAGTAGCCAGGCTATTTGTAATTGCGTTCTGACAGGGAAGAAATGACAAGGACCACCACCTTCCCTGCCATCTCTGTACAATCATCAGCCACTGAGTCATGTGCAAAGCAGTCACCAAAATACACCCATTTTCTCATTTCGCCCTGTCTATTACAATCATTAGCCATTCATCACTGATGTTATATGTACTGGCAAGCTCTTCAGATGGTGTCTCGTGCGTGCCTTTCAAACCTAGTCAGGCAAAACCATATCCAGTGACAACATGTGACACACTAACGGGAGCAAACAGCTATTTTTGTGAGGCAGCAATGTGCTAATTTTCAAGGCATATTGAAAGGATAATAGGGAATGTTGGAATTCATTATTCTATGTTCAGTGTAATTACTCTGATTTTATTGAGTTTGGAATGAGAAAGAAGAGAAATAATTCTGCCTTTACCAAGAAATGTATTTACTGCTGTTTGCTTTGTTTCATACCTTGAAAGTGCTTCCTTCTCTATAGAAATCCGGAGGTAAATACAATGTTCAGCACTGAATAGTTTCATTCAGAATCATTAGCCTTTTGATAACATTTTCCGTCTTGTGCAGGGCACCCTAGATATTTTAATCAACTTTCAACTGGATTGGACATGGTTGGATTGGCAGCAGACTGGCTGACATCAGCAGCAAATACTAATATGTAAGTAGGGGATTTTTTTTCCATAATAATATTTAATATAGTTTTACAGTTAAACTCTAAAATATTAGTTGCAGTATCTGAATGAAAGAATAATTTTATGTTAAGACTGCTGGGGAAAAAGAATTAATATCCTTTTTAAATGGTTACTACAGTTATTTACACAAGACTTTCAACTTTGTCTTGTAGGCTGTCTTCTATAAAATTTCCTCATACTAATATGATGTTGGTTTTGCTACCCCCAAAGATACGCAGAAGATATATATAGATTAGCATTTTGCATGTATAAATATGTAGAATGAAAGGTGTGCTAAGTGAACAGTTGCATTCATGTGGAGGGGTTGTGTACAATCCATGCTCGGAGCATGTAGAGCCATTGCTTTCTGTAAGAAAGGTACAGAATTTAAAGTGTGGAGTTTTTTCACTTTGGTACTAGGAAGCATTTTTGTGTACTTGGTTAGTTTATGTCTTGTCATTATGAATTGGGCTGAGGACAAGTGTGCTTTAGATGTGCACACAGGTTTATGCAAGGCGAAGGGCTGGCTCTGCCCACCGTCTCTTGAATATAGGGCAAAGCCTTGAGCCTGGAAGAGGTGGGCAAGATTTTTTTCACTGAAGCAGGTGGAAATGGATTCTCAAGCACTCTCTGTATTTCTCCTTCTAGACATTTGATGTCAAATCCAAAGGAAGACTGTGGAAAGTATTGTCAAACAGAACTCTACCCAGTGCCAGATAGAGTATATTGTGGCTATAATGTAATGTAATATTGCAAAAAGATGTATTAGCATTGTAGATGAAAGCATTAAATATGGCCATTCCTACATTTCAGGTTCACCTATGAAATTGCTCCAGTGTTTGTGCTTTTGGAATATGTCACACTAAGGAAAATGAGAGAGATGGTTGGCTGGCCAGGGGGCTGTGGCGATGGGATATTTTCACCTGGTACATAACGTTTCAAGCTTTCTTTATTTTTCATACTACGGTATATGACATCCCTTATAGCTAAAGAGTAAATATAATTAAATATGCATGTTTGAGAGGACACTTGCTAGTAACCACCAGTGGCCTCATTGAGATAAAGTATTGCATGTTTATGAATTTCAGGGATGTGATTATGAGGGTCTGTTTGAGCAATTTGCACTCTATGATGAGCAGCTGTAATGGCACATGGGAAACATAATCAGAGGAGACATTTGCCTTGCAGTTTCACTTTGCCCCCACTTCTTGTGGATTACATGAAATAGAAAGACTACTGTGTTAATAATGGAGGGAAGAAACACAACAAAGCTGTCCATCACCAGAGGGGAAATTGAAGGAAACAGGGAAAGACGTAGCATCCCTTCCCGTAATTTTAACGGAGTCAGTAAGACCCTGCCAACAGTAGAGTATGCTGTTAGCTTTCCATATAAAGCTGGCCTGTTTTGCTCACTGGGGTATTTGTGTAGCTTGTTAATCTGAGTGCTTAAAGGCTTAGAAATCTGGTTCTTTCAGGGCAAGTCAATAAGGCAAAAAAATTAGTGTCGAGAAATCATTGACTCAGACAAACACTACATTATTAAGATTTTTTTATTTTTTTAATCATTCCACTTAGTCTTTTGATTTATACTCTTCATCACCTCCTCTCTTACTGTGGAATTTCATTGCTAAAAATTTTGGCCTGTCTACCTCACAAAACTGCAAAATATTGAAAGAATTTACATTGGGCATAAAGTCTTGGCTTGTCAAAAGAGACAGACTGATAGCTGTTGCTGAAGGAGGCTTTCTGAAAAGAAAGTCCATTGACCTAATGAAGAAGGAAAGAGTGCGCTGTTGAGCAAAGGAAAGGCCTCACTGATAACAGCGTAGGATATTCAGCTCTCCGAGGCCGTGAAGGTCAGGCAAGGCTCATCTTCAGCTTCTCACATCTGAGTGCACCTTTGGGAAGTGGTGCACAGATGAGAAGTGGTTTCCACAGATGAGAAGAATTGACATTGCTTTTTGATGAGTTCTTATTTAAAGAGCGCTGAGAGGAAAAGCTCTGACAGCTTTTACTGTAGTGCTTAGAGATACCCCTGAAAACCTTGGCCCCCATCACATCAGGCATCTAAATGTATATCACGTGCCCAGGACCTAAGTCAAAGCTTTTGGAAACTGAACAGTGGTTGGTTACTGAACAGTCCTTGACCTGACTCAGTACATCTGGTTTTAGTTCCTTACCTTGCAGGCTTGAGATGCAATAACCCCGCAGGGCTGGTCAGGGACGTGAAAGAAAAGAGAAGAGTAATAGCAACGCTGCCCAGCCAGCCCTCATGGGCACAGGCTGGTCATGGCAGCAGAGCTGAAAGGCTCAGCGCATGTCCCAGATGTGCCTGCATCTGGCAAACTCAGCTAGAGATAGTTTGAGTCAGGAAAGGTGTCAGGGCCTCAGGAGAACTGCAGGCCCTGCTGGGACTGTGACAGATCCCTGCCTGACCTGGGCCCAGGGTGTTGCTGGTGTGTCAGGTGCAGAGCTCGCTTCCTTGTGCTGACACCGGCGTAGGGACGAGCTCTCTGGCAGGCGTGTACCATTTGCAGGGCTGCCCCCTCTCACCCTTTCTTCCTCTGCCATTTCTATTTTGTGCAAAGTGCATCTTTCTAATTCACACTCTTAAGGCAGCAATACTCAGTGTGCAGGTTCTGCTTTTTTAGGCAATAATCAAAATCATCTCTATGTTGTCTTCTCGCTTCAAGCTGTCCTGGCTTCAGCTAAAGACCTTTCTGTTGCAAAGAAAATGTTCTTGCTCTCTGCATTCTCTGGAATGAAGTAAATGGTATCAATACATGCAAAACATAAAGGCCTGATTATTTTCTTCAAAATCTGCAGGTGTGTTTTGTTGCCTGTACTTAACTGTGGATGTAAACGCAGCTCCAAAATTAAAGGCAGAATGCAGGCTTATTAATCAGCTTAAGGTTAAACAATTAGGTAATAATAATAATAGGAAAGCTTGGTAGTGAAGAAATTTAACACTTCAGTCTTGATTCTTTTGACACTGAGCCAATGACTTTGGACAAGATAGGCCAAATTGCTTCAACTTGGTCACATTAGTTCAGTCACATAAGTCATCAACATGACATCTGCATTTTTTAGAGGCAGGTACCTGAGTCCTTCCTCCTAATCACTCAATTTCCCGGTTTGTAATTTCTGAAAAGAAGGGTAGAAATATGTTCAGATCTCTCAAGATAGTTGAAAAGGGAAAAAAAAACCCGATTCTGTACTGACCCCTCTGCCAGCGATGCCATCTTTTGGTGGCATTTTTCTTTGGATTCACAGGAGGGCCACTGAGGTCAGGGAAAGCCCAGAGCAGGGGCAGCCTCACTGCAAGAGCAGAGCTAGGATACTGATTAGAAATGAAGGGCACAGTTTCTGTGGGCTGTGGAACAGTGTATGTATCTCCAGTGAGATAAAAACAAATCTTACAAAAGTCAAAACAATGTTAAATTTGCCAGCACAGATACCCAGCAATGCTTCCTTCATCTGCTTAAAAGGTGGATTTTAGCTTTTCTCACTTTGGCTGTCCAAGCACTGGGTGTCTACCATGGGCTGGTTATAGAAGCTCCCACATATTCAAGCGAGAGGAGTGGATGTGTCTGCAGGGCAAGTCATCCCATCTACTGCAATACAGCTACCAGAGGATGAGCTGAGCCGTCCTCTGGAGGTATACATCTTGTGCTCTTCACTCCATTTTTAGATGGATGAATGTTGCATGAGTTGAACTCTATCTTAGCAGCATTTCGACCTGTTCATTTCAAAACTTTGCTTTATATAAACATATATGCATAAACACAAATATGTAATCAATCTCTGTATATACATATATATACAGGATAAGCCTGATGGATTTCATGTATACCTATCTCTGTATGTGTGTGCTTGTGTGCATACATACATTAAACTACTCAGCCTGTGCCTCAGGTACTGCATTATATTCCCATAGTGCTCATGTATCATTAATGTAAAACCAAACATTGTTCCTCTGTAGACACAGAGTCAGTTAGTAAAAATCTCAGAAAGGAAAAATTAAGTGCTCGTTTTTAATTTATGCATTGACAATTGAAATATGGGGACAGACCACGGCAGAGCTGCCATCTTGAAATGGGTAAAATATCCATCTTGAAAGGGATATTTTTAAGTCAGTGTATGCCAGTGATTTTAAGGCAAGTTTTAGGGATATTTGACCTTTTCCTCTTGCTCCCATCTGAGGACATGTAAAATGAAAAATACGTGTTAAAATGATCCTTTTTCCTTTTTGTTCCTTCCCCCAACCCCTGTTATCCAGCAGTTAGTGTCTGTTGGGAGTCACTGGGTGGGGCATTAAACACTGCTCTGGGATTTGGGAGGGGAGAGCACAGATTAGGTTGCACTTGAAAGTCCCTTAGGATGTTGCCTTGTGGTGGCATCTGTTTGGGAGGTGAAATAGAGTGGAGTTATGTGTTGATGGGGTACGGAAAGCTGACACTGGGGAATAAAGGAGAGATGGTAACAAGAACAAGGATGAATGGAAGCCCCAGTCAGTTTTTGCCAAGTGCTTTTTGCATAATCTGTTATTTGGGTGTAGTATTACACCCTGTTATTACACAGCCCAGCTGTGATGAGCAGCATCAGGAAGAAAAATCCATGGTTCTGCCATGAGGCAGAAACATTAGCATTAGAGTTAGATAAACTGTAGCGAGACTTGTCATTTTTTTCTGAAATGATATTACAATGGATAGAAAAAGTAACAGTATATTACTGTGGACTCCAGGTGGTGCCATATCTAACATGTATGCTATGTTGATTGCACGTTTCAAGATGTTCCCAGAAGTTAAAGAAAAAGGAATGGCAGCTATTCCCAGACTGGTTGCCTTCACATCAGAACATGTATGTGTTTCTGTTTTTTCATATCTGTTACATCTGCTTGTATGAATTTATGATGAAGAAAATAGATGAACAGGAACTTGTAGCCAACTGTCTGATTTCTGTTATTCTTTCACTGGGAATAAAAAAGTGGGAAGGGGACAGCTTTTTGATATATAGAGGGATGATCTGTGAACTTATCTGTGGCTGAAATCCAGGGAGAGCAGGCTTTACAAACCATTGCCATTTTTTTGCTCTCATTTGTGTCCATATAAATGTTTATGAGAGTGGCAAGAACCACATCAAATGATGAGAACTCATGATCAGGCTTCAGCACTTTCTACCATGAATATATGCTGTTTGGTCGCTCTGGGGGAACAGAAAATCCCTTTGAGTCAAAATGTTTCCAGCTGAAACCACTCCTGCTGATATTTAATGGGAGGCTGATAACATACATGAAGACATCACTATGGTGATGCTGTGTGTGTGTGCAGCAGAACAGCTGTGGTATTTGGTGGGCAACTGGGTTTTGCTGCAGGTTTCTGCCCATGGGCAAAAGCTTCAGCACGTGGGGGTTCATTCACAGGCACCATCACGCTCTGGCAGGGCCAGAAGTGAGGGGAGGTGGGCACAGGAGAAACCAGAATGGTCCTAGGGGGAGAAACACAGAGTTCTTTGCTCTTCGAACAACCATACAAAAGACTTTCCTGGGGTGGGGGTGAATATTTTGGCTCTATGACCATGTAAAAGTGCTTGCAGCTTAAAGTGGAGAATGCAGGTGTGGGAGGAAAGGGAAGAGGAAAGGTTATCCCCAAGAGGGACTATGAGCTGTTTTCAAATTTTGTGGTCCCCTTCTAAATTTCTCTCCAGCTGTGTGGGCTCATCCAGAACTCGTTTGTGGCTGAGTCTCAGCACGTTTTTTGACTTATCATAGAACGTGTTTCATTCTATGCGAGTGTGAAGAGCAAAATATACTAAAAATTGATCAGAAAAGTCCAGCAATAGGATGGGATGAAATGCAATGCACAGCCATGGACTCTACATTGCGGAATAATTGTCCCCATAGCAGTTAAAGGGAAGGGTAGTCAACAAATGAGTAGCAACTTTCCAAAGCTGTCCTGCTAGAGATACATTCATTATTCATGTGGAAGTTACAAGCCTAATAAGTCTTGCAAATAAGGTTCAGCATGATTATTTAAAGTAACAAATCCTATTAATCGTTAGAGAATTTCACTGTATTCATAGTGATGGAATGTTAAACAATGACCCAAATTGTGATATCAGTCTCAAAATAATGAAATGAGTTTTAATAATTGTGTTTTCATGCCAGGGAAGAAGCAATTCCCTTAGCAAATTAAACATTCAAAAATCAAATATACTAGAGAATCCATAGGACAGCATCTGAAATCCATTACATTTTAAAAGTATCTTGAAATTTCAGATTTTTTCAAGTTTTTTATAGAGCATTATGCAATGGCACATCTTCTAGAGAAGGTAAGAAACCATACTGTGTGAAGACAGGAGCCTTTAACCCTTAACTTCCCAGAGAATATGGGATTATGGTTTAACCCTCACAACAGCAGAAGCTGTTACAGGAATTCCAGAGGCCTGGAAGTACAATCCTTTTTAAGAAAGGAAGGATCTGAACAGATATTAAGATATGCAAATTTCATCTGTCTCATTTATCACGTCATGTTGATCTTCTGCTCATTTTTAGACTCCTCAGCCTGATTGTGGTTTCTCTCTGCCACAATTGGATGCTCATGTAAGACAATGGCCGTGGAACAAGCAGACTGTGGAATTATGGAATCATAGAATATCCTGAGTTGGAAGGGATCCATCAGGATCACCAAGTCTAACTCCAGGCCCTGCACAGGACACCCCAAGAATCACATGGGGTGCTTGAGAGCATTGTCCAAATGCTTCTTGAGCTCAGACAGGCTTGGTGCTGTGACAAGTTCCCTGGGGAGCCTGTTCCATCACCCAGCCACCCTCTGAGTGAAAAACCTCTTCCTGATGTCCAACCTAAACCTCCCCTGACTCAGCTTCAGGCCATTTCTTTGAGTCCTGTCCCTGGTCACTACAGAGAAGAGATCAGTGCCTGCCCCTCCCCTTCCCCTCATGAAGAAATTGTAGACCACAGTGAGGTCTCCCCCCCGTTGCCTGTTCTCCAGAACAGACCAAGTGATCTCAGCTGCTCCCCATACCGTCAAGGTCCTTTACCATCTTTGTTGTCTTCCTTTGGACAATCTCTAGTACCCTAATGTCTTTTTTATATTGTTGTGTCAAAAAGCGCATAAAATATTCAAGGTGAGGCTGCACCAGTGCAGAGCAGAGCAGGACAATCACCTGCCTCAACGGGCTGATGATGCTTTGCCTGATGCCCCCCCCCGAACATGGGTGTCCCTCCTGGCTGACCCATATTCAATTTGCCATCAACCAGAACTCCCAGGTCCCTTTCTGTGGCGCTTCTTTCCAGCCTCTCTTTCCCCAGTCTATTTACATAACCAGGATTGCCCTCTGTCACATGTAGAATCCAGTACTTGCCCTTGTTAAACTTCATATGGTTGGTGTTTGTCTACCTCTCTCATTTGTTGAGGTCTCTCTGAAGGGCCTCTCTGCCCTCAAGGGAATCAACAGCTCCTCCCAGTTTAATGTCATCAGCAATGTACTTAGTATTCCTTCAAGTTCTGTATCCAAGTCATTAATGAAGACGTTGAAGAGGACTGGGCCGAGGGTGGAGCCCTGTGGAACCCCACTAGTGACTGGACACCATCCTGATGTTACCCATTCACTGGAACTCTTTGTGCCCCACCTGTGAGCAGGTTGCTCACCCATCACTTAACACGGTTATCCAACTGTGTGCTGGACATTTTGTCCGGAAGGATCCTGTGAGAGACAGTATCAAAAGCTTTGCTGCAGTCAAAAAATGTTATATCTACTGGCTCCCCTTGATCAGTTAGGGGGTTACCATGTCATAGAAAGAAATCAGGTTTGATAAGCATGACTTTCCCCTCATGAAGCCATATTGGCTGTGACCACTGACTGTGTTGTCCTCCAGGCATTTTTCTATACTTCGCAGAATAATCTTTTCCATTATTTTAATGGGCACTGAAGTGAGACTGACAGGCCTGTAGTTTCTGGGGCCCTCCTTCTTGCCCTTCTTGAAAACTGGGACAACGTTTGCAGCTTCCAGTCAGCTGGGACCTCTCTAAGTTCTCAAGACTGCTCAAAAATCATCAAGGGAGTGTTGGCGATGATATCACCTAGCTCGTTGTGGATTTTCGGATGAATCTCATCAGGGCCCATAGGTTGGTAGGGATCTAGCTGGAGCAGCAGATCCATACTGATCCATAACATTTCCCCATGCTCTGCATGCATGGCATGGTAGTAAACATGGCTTAAAGGTGGTGTATGTGTTTAGAAACTTGGGAATTTTGATCTTGACTTTTTCAGTCAGGTGCAAAGGTTTCAATATCAGCAATTTTCAGCCAGAAATTCCAGCATCCCAGACAGTACTCTATTTTCATTACTACCAGTCTAGAGCTTCCATTACTATAAATGAATGAAGCTGTGTCACATTTGCCACCAATACTGTTGTAATCAGAATCTGGCCTCAATCCGATGCCATGAAATGAAGTTCAACTGCCAGTGGAGGAAAAGGGAATGGAGGAGTAATTCGCAGTTCTTAAGTAATTGCCTCGCTAATTTAAGAGTGCATCATGTTCCTAAATTAGGAGCCTCACGCTCTGCACAACCAGTGAATAGAAGCACCTCTGGAGACAAACTCAGAGCATCCAAATTAGGAACCTAAATATCCCTTAATTTAGATGTTCTAAATTACGTTTGGGAGGGATTCACCTACTTCTGTGCACTGACCATAAAGAGCCTCCTGACATACACAACCTACATTCAGGGCCTAAAATAGGTTATGTGACTATTCCAACTTGCTTCTTCCCAGTAAGCAGATCTTCCCCAAGCTGTGACTTGCCTCTTGCTCTGCCTCTGTTTGTTTCTGTTTCATCAGTGATGGTGAAGTACACTGCAATTACTTGGGTCCATCTTGCACAGGTTTAATTTCACTGAAACGCACTTGCACTCAGGATTTAATTCAGTCCTCTGTGTTCATTAGGGATCATCAGTCTTCCTTCATCTGCACTGGGGCAGGAGCAGTGACGTCCTTCAGGGCAGCTGCTCTGGACTGCACATGACGCAAGAGATCTTGACTCAGAGGGGAAAAAATGATGGATGCCAGTTGTAAAAGCCTATTTCAGTCTATCATTTCAAACACAATGAAAAATCTAAAATGAAAGTGTCCTCCTGTGTCCCAGCATATCAGCTCTAGGCTACTCCAGTTATTCAGAGGAGCACATGCCTTCTTCAGCGTGGAAAAGGGGCTGAAAGGGAGAGCTGCCTTCTCAGAATATTTTAGTTGTTCCATTTGTCTATAAGGCAAGGCCTGTTGAATTTTAACGCATTACCAGTTGTGATTTTGATCTCCCAACCAGCACTGTCTTACACAGTATCCAGCTGGGAATAGTGCAGAGCCGGGATTACACCTAATGGGCAAAAGGACAGAGTTACCCTGCCCTAAGGAGAAAAAGGGTGCAGAGGGGCAGAGTTTAGGTGGAGAGAACTAGGTGGGTTCAGGTTACCAAACAGCCTTTGGCCTTTTTAACTGATAGTAGGAAAATAGCTTAAAAAGACTTGTAGCATTTCTGTGGACTTGATTAATTAGGGGCTGTATGGGCTCAATCCATAGTTCAGAGAATGAAAAAAAGGCTGGGCATAATTGGAAAGACATTGAAATATTTTCATGTCCTCTGTTCTCCAACCTCGTAAGACTGCGCCCATGTTTTCTTCCTTTCCCACTCCTGTGGGAACCCACTAAGTAGGAACATCTTGTCAGGTGCTCAGGAAATAGTAACATAATTCCTATCATAGTTTTGGAAAAGAAAATGCAGTGTAAGAACTGGCAGGTAATTGAGTCTCATCTGACAATAAGGAGTCTCTTCACCCAGTTAGAGACCCAAGAGGACGCAGAAGAGGATGTCCTTGCCTCTAGCATTTCCCCATCTGCACTGCTCTTGTCATCTAGCTACTGCTGGAAGCTTCACTAGGAGTGCAGCTCTGGCATCTACCAACTGAAGGGAGGATCTGTTGGCTGTTCAGGTATCAGTGTCATAGGCAGCTGGACACACTTGGAGGGACCTCATCTTCTGGGAGAGGTGGCTTGTCTGAGGAGGTAGGAGAGCACCCTCCCAGGAACAGTGCACTGAGTATCCATACAGCAGCTAGGTTGCAGGAGCCAGTTAGCTGTAAATAACCTCTTCAGCTTCTTGCTTGATGATTTCCCCTTGTGGATGAGCCCTGTTAATTGCAGGGAATGCTTCAAACTACACCATTGTCTGTGGGAGAAGAGTGGCTTTGGCAAAAGTTTTACCTGAACAGTTTTCTGAAAGCTATTACAGGGCTTCTTTGTGCTGATGGAGAAAGAAATTAAAATGTGACTTCTGTCCCAAAACATACAGCTTAATAGATCTCCACAGGCTATGGAAGATTTTGGTTTGGTTTCTCTGTAGAAAGAACAAAAATCTGATCTCTAGGCCTACCACTTCCATGACACATAGTGTTGCCCTCTGGCCAGGCAGCTTAGGAGACAGTTTGGAGAACTGCCACCTGCCAGAAGCAGGGGGGTTGTATCTGGTGTGGCTTCCAGAGAAAGATCTGAGGAAGCTGGAGATCGTGTTTTCTATTTGGCAGCATAGCTTATGAAGCTCTAAGTTACACTTATGAGAATACAGAGTAAATAGGAATTTTGTTTCCACCTAAGGAAACTGAAATCAAACTGAGGGATCCACACGTTTTTTTCTTTGCATTACATATTGCATAATAACTATAAAAGTATTTTTGATGGTGTTTGAAGCCGGGGGAAACAGCGAAAATTTGTTCTTTTTGAGGAACAGCTTAATTCAAGTAGCACCATTCAAATAAAAGTAAAACCATTTTCCAGAAAATTAGTGCTCTAGGGCAGTCTATCCCAAAGGGGAAATTCGTCATTTGGGTCTAATCCTTCATCTGGTCACTATCTCTGGCTTTTACACTGCCACAGGGTCATCCTGAACTCAGTGGAACACTTCTAACCTCACATAATGCTGCAAAACTATCCATGCTGGGAAAAGAACAAGTGAGTCTTGCTGGATTAGAAAAACAGCATGATACATATTTCAAAAATACCAAAGATGTAAATACTGGTAGGTTCAAAAGCATTATTATCCTCATTTATCTCCTGATATTAACAAATAACTTTAAAAACTGAATAGCAGTAGCTAAAGGAAACAATAGCAAATATATATTGCATTACAGTGTATTTGAAATTGGGATAAGACACAGTCTACTCTTTCTGTAGGTAATGGAAGGAGAAGCTGTAGCTTATAATTACATAATAAAGATAGAATTCGTGTCATTTAACGTTAATCACCCAAAGTGTAAACATTTAATCTGAGTTAGTCTATACACTTTTTATAGCCAATAAAAAAAGAGCAAGATCTGCAGAAGACAATTCATCTAAGTCTAAAATGGGTGCTAAAGCCTCCAAGATGCAGTGCCTTCTGGAGGTATCTTTTCTTCCCCACTATTGAGGGAGCCACACATTTTTAGATGATTAAAGTTAAGAGAGAGGTATCCCAGCCTACACATCCAGGGATTCCATATTGTTGAAAGCCCAGGAGAGGTGAAGAGGAAAGTGTGTTAATCTCTTTTGCTGGTGAATAGATGATGGGGTGAGGCTAGATGTCCCGGACTTTTGGGCATCAGACTGCCAGTGACCAAACCTGCAGACCTTGGAGGGGATTCAGCTGCAGAGTGGCTTGTCTTGCTCAGCATTTGGGAACTGGTTACTGATAAGTTACGTCCACAAAGCTCATACCAGTCTGGATTTATGTAAACAAGGAATAACAGCAATCTGAAAAACCAGCTGTGCCCTTTGGGGCTCATGGCATTAGGATGGTTCTTCCTGGCAGCTTCAACCATGCCAGATGATGAACAAGTAATTTTGCAAGCTATGAAAACAGAAGCATCTGTATATTGAAGTGCTGTTCACTTAAGATAACGGTGCCATACTTTTCATCATCATATTTTTAATTATTCTAATTCCTCCTTTTTCCAAAAGGCCTATTCATTCTTGCACCTGTAACACATTTCTACTCCATTTTTACCCTTCAAAGCTGACTAAGGAAAAATGGCTATCAGGCAAACAAGCCTATACCTAAGAGTATTTGAAATTATAAACAAAGGGAAAATTACCCTGGCTGAGAATCACCAATTTATTTTTTTTCTGACGAATAATATGCTTTTGTCACTAATATTGGCTAATATTCTATACCTTCTCCTTCACCACTGAATTTCAGCCACATTTCTTTTCAGAAAGAAATTAGGCTCCTCTCTATTGGGGATGTATTTGTAGTCTTCCATGCACCCTTTTGCAGTGCATGCAGGGAGGGAAAGAAGAAGCCAGGAAACCAAAATGACAGCCTATTTCCACTTGCGTGTCCTCCTGTTTCTGGCAGGAACAGGGCAGTGCCAAAACTCTGGACCTGCCAGCTTCTCCAAGCCTGGTTTTTCCTTCAAGGCTGGTGTCAGGCCATATGCCCCTGTCCACCCTTTGTTACCCTGTTTCTCCCACCATAAGACTTCAGACCTGTGTAACTCTTACACGGCTGTGTTGTGAAAGATGTCCAAGCTCGCTTCCTTGCATGGCTGAAAAGTCTGTAGCCCGTGTATCCTCAAAGGGGTCACATTTCCTGTCCTTCTTTGTTAGCCCGGTTGAATCATCTCTCAGTAGTTCTGTCTAATCAGGTTTATTTTGGCAAACCTTTTCTTCTCTTTGACCTTTATATTTTTCTATGTTTACCATTATAATTATGCTGGCAACAAAATTTTCAGCATCATCACAGGAATATTAAACCGAAGTTTAATATTTATGGTTAGGAAAGTTTTCTTTGCTCTTACAACTATATTTTTTCTATTTTTCCTTCATCCTGGCTCTTTCAAGAGCTTCTCAAGCAATTGGA
This sequence comes from Lophotriccus pileatus, assembly GCA_035583135.1. Taxonomy (NCBI): domain Eukaryota; kingdom Metazoa; phylum Chordata; class Aves; order Passeriformes; family Tyrannidae; genus Lophotriccus; species Lophotriccus pileatus. The sequence goes on along the minus strand of JAWWES010000081.1, from coordinate 15,842,916 downwards.
GTAATTCCTTTGGTGTTATCCTAAGACAAGAAAACGTAACAGCAGTCGTGTATCTTTGGCTGTATACACAGATAAAGCAATTTCATATTCAGAGTTTGTTTAGAAATTGTAATTGCATTTGCCCTTCTGTGCACAGACTTCTGTATTTCTTCCCAATTTATCCCTAAACCAATTTGGTTCCTGACCACTGAATTCCCTTCAGTCTGTAAAAAGCCTTCAGGCAACTGAGCTATCAGCACTACTACCTCTTTTTTTTCCCTAGTGCAGTTTTAGCAGTGCCATGAGACTTCTCAGTGAGGCAGCTGAGCTTGGCCATATTCCAGTGGATGCCTTTAAGCTCATGGGCTTAATTTTCTTCCTCATAGTAAACCATTCAAATCTGTATTCTCTTTTTAAGGCACTTTGAATAGTTCTGTTTTCTAATAGAAAAAAAATTCAATAGTAAATCTTTTGTAACTAGTGTGGAATAAGGAGCAAAATTAATTAATGTAATGTCACTGACTCAAAACCCAGTGAAATATACCTGTGACTCTTCACTCCTAAATCTCTGCCTGCATTTATGTATTACACTAACCGGTGTATGCACATCAGTTTGTGTAATGCATGAATAAAAAACAGATTAAATTTTTTAAAGTGTATAAATTCAATTCTCACTTCATATAGCACATCTGTGAACTGTCATTATACTGGCAATATTCTAGCTCTGTTTCAATTCTACAAAGTTCAAAGATACCTTCCTAAAATTGGGAATTTTTTTATGAGTCTCCTCCTGTCAGTAGCCTTCTCATGGCCTCTCCTCCTCCCTCCTCTTACAAAGTTGCACTGTCTGCCCCCACCATAGGACTCAGGGTGGGCCCAAAGCTGGGAAGAGACTTCTGTGTCCTTAATATTTAGAGGTTTGTGAATTGATCACAATCCAAGCCTTCATCTACAGTGTATTTGTACTGGGAAAAAGTCCACTGCATTTAGTGAAGGTGATGAAGCTCATGGAAATATGTTTGTTCAGAAATTCGGTTTTATGAAATAAATAATGTGCCATGAAAAATACCAGTGTGATGGCTGAGCTGTGATGTTCAATGTATGAATACTTCCTAGCACCTTGTGACTCACAACGAGAAAGACAGCAGGGCAAACTCCCTCTCTGATGTGAAAATACCACTGACCAGTGGTTTTAATAGGCTGGACAATCCCATAGCGTTAAAATGAAACATCTGTAGTGTCGAGAGTGTTAGTGGCTGCAGATGCTGTACACTTTTTACTCTCACAGACAGCAGGACTTGGTCCATAGGGAAAGGGTAGAAACCTCTTCACCTGATGTCATTCAGCACCCCCTCAAAACCAGCTACCCTTATGCTGGATAAATCCTCACCTGGAGGTGCCTATTTTCCCCAGAATGCAGAGGAAGCCTACTTGATGACGTAAACTTGGTTAGGCTAGCTGCAATGAACCCAGTCTAATACAGCAAAACACTTAAGCACAAACCCAAATCCCCTGTAGCTCATCTAAGTGATGAGTATGCATTTCATTTGGTCATTGGTTTAGGCAAAAGTCAGTCCAAACTGTGTATTTTTACATTTCAAAATGTGCTTAGTTCAGGGACTGGGGTGGTTTGCTGCACTAGGGCCTTAAAAGCTGATTTTACATCTAGGCATCGTGTTCAATGGCTGCTCAATACACATGGTTGGTTAAACTACAGCCATGTCCCATGTACCAACCCACTGCATTTAAAAAATGAATGTAGTATGAAAAATATTTACCTGAGGAAGTATTTGCAAATTACCCATGTATCATCAGTGAATCTTGGCTCAAGAGAAATCTGAAAATAGGAATTTGGAGCGGAAACTCTTATGCAACCTCAACCGTAGCAGTCAAGACTCAATCAAAATTACTCCTTGAGCAGTTTTTAAAACACAGAGGTTTTTACTTGTGAAGTTGAATGTACATGTTGAGGTTCTACTCTTCTTCATCTTTCATTAAGTTGGCTTAGAATTTATTTTCATTCTCAAAGTGTTCATTATGCATGGAGCCCTTTAGTGTGCAGTGAAAGCCTTCTGACTTCAGAACCTTTAGGTGGAGCACACGTGTGTAACCATTGTGTTAATCCCTTTCCCTTCAGCTCTCTGCCACTTGCATGACTGTGGAAGCCAAATACTCCCTTGACAAAGCATTAGTGATTATTTCTCTGCTTTGTAGTCTTCTGCAGACTAGGTCTTCCTTTCTTCTTTAACATTGTGGACACTTAAAAAGCCCTGTTAGATTTTTATGTTCTTGATCTTTTTTATAGTGTTACATCCTAAGCTAATGATACTGTAGTATACATAAAGAATTTCCATTTTTTAAAGTTTAATAATCTGTAGTTAAAATTACTTTGGACAGTATTGTTAACAGCTGGGTTTGAGTTAATACAAAATCAGATTCTTGAGAGTATAATTTGATAAAAAACTCTTTCATTATCATTTAAATTAGAATTATAAACTAACACTGGCTCAGAAGTTAAGTCCTGTGAGTGAGAGAAAATTAGGCTGACTTGCACTCTGGTACGTAACTTCCACATCGTATTCTGTACATACAGATTAACTGATAGTCTTACTCATAGACCTGTTCTGATTTTAAACGGAAGTAGCTCTGTTTACTAGTAGGAGTTATTACGAACTTTCACTGGCATGAGATCACAATTAGGCTTACTACCCTAATTTCTCTCAGTATCTTATTTGGCGTAAAGTTGCATGATAACACATCACTCTGGACACCATAAACTAAATGAGTTCTCTAGGGAACAATATTTTGTATCAGTAAATCAAGCTTGGAGCTGATTCCATACAAGCATTAGAAGCTGCAGTTAGGCATCAAGGACAGAATTTGAGTCCATCACTGGCCACAACTGTGTATTTAATGTTCTAGGAGTAAATCCAGATTAGAGTGATTGCTGTTTCTCAGTTGACAGTAGTGACCTGACACAAAGCCTCAAATTAAAATGATCAGTTTCCAGAAAAGCTATGAATGGAATTATTGCTTGTGTGAGGTTTTTTGCTAAAGGGCTTGCAAGAGGGTTGTGGTTTATATTAAATTAGATAAATAGTAATAAAAATAATAAATAATAAATATATTTTTCAGAGTCACTTTTCTGTGAAGAAAGGAGCTGCAGCCTTGGGTATTGGTACAGATAGTGTGATTTTGATTAGATGTGATGAAAGGTAAGTGAAGATGTCAAATACAGCTCGTCTTGACAATACATAGAAGATCATCAGGTGCTTAGCATAGAGAGAAGATGTAGGATGTGCTCAACAGTTGGTACAATTTGCCGTAACTCGGTCATCTTCAGCAGCCTCACACTAATTTATCCCACTTGAGGAACTGGCTCTGTCAGTAGCTTCATCATCAGTCAGTTTTTGGAGTTCATCAAAAATATTAAAAGTTCCCTTCCTCAGGGGTTTCTGATACTTCCTTTTATTTCATCCTGAAGTGAAACAATACCAAGCTAACATCCTTTTTTATGTGTTGTGCCAAGATACCAGGAGGAAGCTTGTTTTGGTCAAATCAGAGCATTTAGAGAGTCTCACATTTGGATCCATTAAAATGAGCAGAAGTGGGACTTTTTTATGAGTATATTATTTAGGAGGATTTGCTAAAGCAGTTCTATTGCTTCATGCCCCCACCATTTTTCACAGCTGGACTACATTTCCTTCAGTGCCCTTGGTGGGGACACTCTTGCAATGAGATGTGAAGAGAAGGATCTTGACAGCATTGTGGGCAGCAAAGGCCAAGGAGGATGATGGCCCCTGGAAAGGAGTAGCACAGCAGGAAACTGTCACATAGGCTCCAAAAAAACAGTAGTAGATAACTTCTTTCTTAAAACACCCAAATAAAATGTTTCAATTCTTTATGAAAACCCACCTTACAAAATCAGCATCTGATAATGAAGATTTTCGATTTTAAGGAAAGAACTTTCTATGGGACAAAAATTAATAGAACAATCCCTGTTGATTCTACTGAGAGTCTTTTCAATAGAAAATACTGTTTGAGTCTGTCATTGTTATAAGGTACTGAATTGCTTATGTCTCTAGCATAAGGTTTTGCTGCTATCAAAAATTCTCTGCTCCCACATTAAAAAACAAGGACAAACTGAGCAATTTACAGCGCTAATCACAGTGCCTGCATATTGACTTGTGGACTTATTATCTCTGTTAACAAAAGAGTGAGCACACCTTGAAGAGGATTTAATGACAACGTCAAAACAACCAACACACATCAAAATAAACCAACATTATTTCTATTCACTAAAGACAAATGTGGATCAATGAAGTCTTGTCTTCCTTTTCTTCTTCATGCAAATTCAGCATGAAGATTTTCTGTGAAAACCACAATGCCAGTGTGAAGTAAACTGAAGTAAACAGCAGGATTACTGCGTCTCACCAAATCCCAGCAGAACCACAGGGACAGAGCAGATTGTTTGCACAGAATATGGGCTGGTGTGGTTGAGATGACCCTCTGTGAAGATGTGTGGGCGGGTGAAGAGCCGTGAGATCTTTTTGGTGTTTCCAGCATGAACAAGCATACCTCCTGGTGGCTCTTTCCCATCCTGACCCACACCTGCCAAGTTTGCCTTGTCTGCTGGTAAAGCTTGACATTACTTGGGCATTGCACTCTCTTGTCCATGAATTCCAGCGTGTACTCAATGAGACCAGGAGCTGGATAATCACTTGTCTTGGTAAAAAAATTTTGGGCAATGAAAGCATCTGCCAAGTTCTGTGTGTGTTTCTATGCACAAGGTTGCTAAATTAGAAACTATTAAAGACCAACAACATCTGAATTATATTTTGAGGAGGAACTCATTGCCTTCTTTTGGCATAGTTTTATTTTCTTTATTCCACTAATGATACCAGAAACAGATTTTGAGCACCAGACAACTGCTGATTTTCTCTGAACATGTACACGTGTCTAGGGGGAACTCACAATGAGCTGAATACTCTTTAGACCTTTCTTTGAATTTCTGCAAGAAAAATTGGGGCTAATTTTTAGATTTGTAGAGTTTTCTATTTTCAGTTATTCTTTCAGTGTTTTAGTGCTTTGAATATGCAGGAGAGATTTTGCAAAAAACTCAGAAGTACAAATCTATTTCTACTGAAATAACTTATTGTAGGCTATCTGAGGCTGAAAACTTAGAAAACCAACAGCACCTTACCAGAATAAGTTAATAATTTAAAAAAATTTACATGCATCCAAATATAATTAAAACAGTTCAGGGGTTTTGTGCAAAATCAAACCAAAAGTAATGGTTTTATTAGTGTCCTTGTAACTACCATTTTGAGGTTTAGTAAAGGTTGTTCCTTTTTTGTAGGAACAGGAAATCAGAGCTTAATTAAAGAAAAAATCTGAAAAAGTCTTTAAAAATTGATATTAATCTAAATGTACGACACTCAAAGCCAGTGAAGATTTTTTAATGTGGAAAGCTATCATGTTTGTATTGCTGTTATTCATGCCCTTTCTTCTTTGATAGTCTTGCTTGTGTCTAAAGCAAAGAAAACCTTAACCTCAGTATTCAGTATCAGCACTGACTTGTCTTATACCTAATTCATTTGAAGGATTTCCTAAATTAGCCTTCAAGCCTTACACCACTGAGTCTGAATCTGAGGTAGACGTATCATACTCGAGGTGTTACAAATACAGCCAATGCAAAGAGCCTGACAGTGCATTTAATGAGTCTGGACTGGTAGCTTCCCTCACACCGTGCTTCAGGCAAATGCAAACATGTAATGCACTAAACCGTGGAACAGTCACCCTGAAACAAGTTCACCGCTGGGATGGAAACACAGAGACAACTGTTTACAGCACAGCTGAGTTGCACTGCTCGTGGCCATGAAGCTCAGCTGGCATTTTCTGTGCCTGCTGAGAGGGGACTGTGGGATTTGGCACCCAACAATTCTTGGGATGCTGGGTTGAGCCTCAGCCTGGGAGCCTGGAGCTTATTCCCAGGACTGTAACATCGGACAGGACCAGGAGGCTCAATGGAGCAGCATCAGTCTTTAATGGGGGTGGCCATGAGATAGCTTCACTCAGTTGCCATCACCATATTTATGCAAATATATTGACTAAATAATTAATATAAAACCTAAGACTAGTGGACAGAGCCTTTCTGTGCTCTCCACTGCTGCATAACCCTTTGGCAAAAAAGTCACTTTGCTTCTTCTTTGGGTTTCCTGTTAAGTGAAGAAGTAGCAGCAAAAGCTGATTTCAAGATCAGATTACTGATACAACTCTCTCTTGCTCCAGAGGGAAAATGATCCCATCAGACCTTGAAAGAAGAATTGTTGAAGCGAAACAAAAAGTAAGTTTACCTACTTTTCTTCTTCCAAAGAAGAAAAAAAAAGCCAAGAATGGTACAGCTAATTGTTTTGCTTTCCTTTGTAAAACAACACAGGCTTGCCCACTAAGTTTTTATTTATTTCTCAGAAATGTAGCTTGCCAATTAATGAGGCAAGAGTTGCTGAGAAAATAGCTTTAGAGGTACTTCATAATGTCCATTTGGCTTTCTTTTTCTATGTTGTTCTGCATAACATCCTCCTGTTTTATATTATCTGCCTATGATGTAGTTTCTTAGCTGAATATTGTTAGAACCAGAGTAAGCATTTTGGGGAATTTGTTATATTGTAATGCATTGAAAATACTCCTCATAGACTCACCAAATGAATTGAAAATAAACTAAAATCCACAGATCTCTAAATATGCACTACTTTTGTATGTGTTTGTTAACAGAAGCTAGAATTAAAACATCAGATTAAAGTATGAAGTTAACTAAGCCCTATGCTTTCAACATTTAGGGAAATACTCATTAGACACACAGCAGTCAAATCTCATTAATAACCTAGGTCTTCATTAAAAGCTCACTTTTTCCAAGAAAGGCAATTCAGTAGATAAATAAGGAAAAATGACAATAGAGGTCCAGTCAAACCTATGGACAGTTGTAGAAAAAGGGTTGTACCTTTTGGATGGTTTAAACTCCAGTTCTGCCAGAAAAAAATAACCACTCTTGACCTCTGAGTACTCCTTATGAAATCAACAGAGCTTCAGATGAAATTAAAATGAAATACTGGTAAAAATTTCAGCAGACCTCATAGTGCAAAAGTGATGGATGGTGAGTGCTCTGCTGTGAGGCACAGCGTGTAGCAGAGGGAATCCAGGCGATGGTCCCTGGCCTCTGTGGAGGCTGTGGTCTTTTCCTTGCTCATGCTGTCTCCCTGCTCTGCATGAGGGATGGGGCTGGAGGTGAGCCCTTACCTGTCTCGTGCATCCTAATAAATGGAGGATGCTGGTCTGGAAGTTTGCTGCCACCTTAAGGTAGAAACTAAAATATCGCTGACATCTGAACTTTAAGAAAACCAGTCCTAACGTAGCAGGGATGTCCTCCGGGAGACTCTTGTGGGCTGTGAGGAAAGCACAAGGGGAGCTGGGGCTGCTGCAGGTGAGGGGGCTGCTGCACTCTGACCATGCAAACCTCTCTGCTTCCTTGCAGGGATTTGTTCCTTTTCTGGTGAGTGCGACAGCTGGGACAACAGTGTACGGGGCATTTGATCCTCTCATAGCTATTGCAGACATCTGCAAGAAATACAAAATCTGGATGCATGTGGATGTAAGTATCATCTTTCATGGAGGGCTGGATTACAAGGCGTATTAATATTAATTTATTAATTTTGGACAGTGTTGTCTTTTACAAAACCCATTGTGTTTGGGTCCTGTAATTAAGTCTAACATCCAAACACTCACTTCCCACTCTTCTGAACGACTCAGGTCAGAGGGATGTTTTAGGACCTGTGACTGTAGTTGTACTTCTGGCAACTGGGTCATTTAAAGATGACCTAGTTCGAGTGCTTTTAGCTTTCAGCTTTATCTCTAAATGCCATTAGTAAAGAAATACATAAGAACCATACTGAGCACTGGCTCAGCTTCTGCAGCAACTGCAAAATAAATACATAAGGAAAAGTCTACGTTTGTCTGGAATAAAGTACTGCAAATTGCTGATCGGGTTAATGCAAATGCTAGGGAAATTTATCAGATTGGCTACTTAGCTTATCCAGGCTCCTGCCCAGAAATCTTTCTGAAGGATCATCTTTCAGCCCTAGAATGGCTTCTGTGTCATTTTTGCAAATCTTTTCTCCAAAGAAGCTTGGTAATTGACTTTGCATAGGGCTGAATATCCTGCTTTTGGATTGCTGTGTCAGCCAAAAGCAGTCCAATTCAAAGGAAGAATTTGTATTTACCTTAAGTGCTTCTCAGTTGCATGAAATGCCTGCTCGTCCCAAATTTCTATGAGGAAAGCAAATGAGTATGGGGCAAGCAGTATTGGGTCCAAAATATGGTGAAAACTCCCCAGAGATCTGAGATCTCAGCCTGGTTTGTTAGCACCACTTAGTCACTAAAAGAGAAAAAGCAGCTTACCCAGGAGCAGCTCTGCAAATCATTAATTACAGCATGGGGCAACTCGATGTGCCGTGTCAGAGGAGGTCAGAGGAGGGGCGAGTGAGGGGTTAGCAGATAATAAGGGTGGACGCCTGGTTTATGGCCTATTAACTGCTGCTTCCAAGCTACTGGAAAAAAATTGTTATCACAGCTAATGCCTCAGGCCCCATCTGCCTGGTCATTTTGGAATGTGCCACATCAGCAAGAAAAAAGAAAAGGTCCCAAACTGATGTGAACGCACAGATGTCATCACAGAGAAGAGCAGAGTTCTCATTAAGATAATGTGTCCTGCCTTCCAGGGAGCATGGGGTGGTGGTCTCCTGATGTCAAGAAAACACAAATGGAAGTTAAATGGCATTGAAAGGTATGATTTATTAGTATTAATAAAAGTCATTTATTAAATGCATTTTAACACACTTGTGATTACTATATTAATGCCTATAAATGAAATTAAAGATCAGTGTTATCTCCAAGATACAGCAGGAAGAAATCATGCAAACTGTCCTTCCAGTTGAAGTAGCATTGCTAAGTGTCTTGCCTTTGTTCAGTGCTACAGTAGTGAGGCACTTTGTTTTGTAGTACATCCAGCAGACATTTTGTATTTGTTTTTCTGTTCTTGCACCATGCATTCACAGGTCCACAGCTGTTTCTGCAGCATTCTCTGATTCAGTGTCCAGCATGATTTAGCAATTGTATTTTTCTAAGAAATTAATCTTGGAGGTCTTGTGCGCGGAAATCTTATGTATAAAAGGTGGATGCACCTGCAGTTTGGGCAGGTGTCCTACTCTGTCACTTCTGGAGAGAATAGCCCTCTTCAGGCTGTGTTAATGATGTCTTCTCAGTACATCTGAGCCTAGATTTATACACATAGTCATAGTCATGAGCTCATAAACATTACAGATACATACAGATGAACATAAGTGATGCTAGTCCAGGCTGAAAGGACTGAGCTTAAAAACAGCAGCATACTCAGAACCTTTTAGTTAAATTGTGGAAATCCTTTTCATAGGATGTTAAGATTTACCTGCATTCAAGGAAAGACAAATAAAAAGCATTTGGGATTTCCATGAGCCACAGCTGAGTGGGAGCTCAGAGGGTATTTACTGAAAGTTCATATATGTTTGCCCCATTTTGTATTCTTCCCAGTCACCTATTTAGTCCATTTTCTAGAGACAGTATGCTGAGCTAGATGGAGTCACTCTTACAGTTATATTTCCTGAAGCTCATGGTATATGAGAACAAATCATTACTCCCTTCTGCCTTCTTTATGGATAAATCACACTGCTGTTCCTTGTCAATTAAAATTACAATCAACTTCCTCATCTGGTTCCTGGAGATTCGGAGGATACCTTGATGATTCAGTTTCTTTTTCAAACATCTCACATCCAAAATTTGGAAAGTGGCCAGTGGATCTGTGAATCTGATTTAGTTAAGACTGCCTGCAACACTCCAAATAAATACCGTGCATTAAAAGGACATATATTCAAATATCCAGGAAGTTAGAAAAATCCACCTAGTTGCCTATGAGGGCAGAGTATGAAACAAAGGGTTTACCTCCCAAATTGCTGTCCAAATTATGCTGGAATGAGAAGTTCAGGTTAAATCTATTTTGGAGAATTTTCCAAACAATACGCTTTAGATCCAGAACTCCACTGGATTTTATTTAGTCCTTTGATAAGCACCATCTCCATATGTTTGGCAGTAAATTAAGGAAACTTGTTTTTTCCAGTGCTGTTTCTCTGCTTGATGGATGCAGCAGTTCATTTCAGTTTGTCCAGATCTCAGATGTCGGAACATTTTGAGCAGCTTGACCTTTTATGGACACTCCTGTTTCATGGTAGATAACTGGAGTTGTTACAGGGCTGAATAGAAGAGAACTGAAGCTTGTACTCATGTTTGATGGGGAAGAAGGGTACAAGGAGGTAGCATTAACTGGAGCACACTGTGCTCTGAGTATTCACATCCTTCTGGTAACAGGCAGTCCAGCAGAAATGCCCATCACAGGCAGGAAAAGTTGCAGGACTATCCTTACTGTGCCCTCCACTCCCCATAGGGCAGGTTTCAATCTGCTTGAAGGCACCCTGGAGGAAGCATGTGCCCCAGTCTCTGGAGCAGATAGGTCTGGCCACCATCAGGAGGTTCAGCCTGGTGTCCCTCTTCCAAAGGCTCAGAAGGTGACAGCTACATGAGAAAAGTATGTTTGCAGTGAATGAGTGCTCTCATATAGGGTCTGTGCATCCTTTCCAGGGCTGTGGCTGGTCAGCGAAGGGCACATCAGTCTGTATTTAATGATGGCTGAGGACCAAATTCTGCCAACTGTGAATCTCCTGTCATCAATTTGAAATCTCCAAAGGAAATTTTTGTTTTTCCATCTTTGACCCACAGCAAAAAAAAACCCATAGGTATTTGGTGCTCAGTTATTTGGGCAAACATGAGATGCTTTAGAAAACATCTGCAGAGTCATGTAGCTTTTTTTACTTCACTGTTTGTCTCAGCCAGCAATTTCTTCAAGCACATGCTGATGGCCAAAGCCCAGAATAACTGAGAACAAATGAAAAATGGTGGATTTTTACTTTACATAATTAATTTTTTTTCTGTATGCTTTTGGTATGTAATTGGGTAAGTAAATGACCCTAGGGTAAATTAAATGTTTTAGACAGATAATTTACATCTGGCTATTGTCAGTAAATAATCCTTTTCCTTGAGAAAACACATGCCACTATTATTACCTAGAGATCTCTTAGAGAATTTCTGCTTGATTTTACGTAGGCACAAATAAAAATTAAAAAGTATCATATCAAAGGACATTCATAGACCTGAATGCATGTTCAGAATCATTAGCTTTGATGTTGTAATCAGATGACTGACTGAGCTGATTAAAAGCTGCCAAATACTCAAAAAGCCAAGCCAAGTGGCCAGATGTTGCCTGTGGAAGACTTTTCCCTACAGATTTTGCATCAGGCACTTGCAGAGTCCCATTTAAATAGCAAAGAAGAAAGCACAGAACTACTGCCTGATGTCCATGTGAATTTTGAAGTTGCTTGCTTTGAAGGAGTGGAAGCAATTTGGCAGGACATGCATAAACCTGTCTCCAAGTGTACAAAGGACAACACTGCCAGGTTCTAACATACTCACCTCTGTTCACATTAATGTTCCCTGCAAATGTGTCCAGATCCTTTAAGTTTTCACATGCGTCAGTTGACTGATTTATGTCAATTTATACCATGAAAATGCAAATCACTGCACTTGATGAAATACTGTGCACTGTGGATCCTTGATAGCTTGCCAAATAGGATGCAAATATATACATTTATCAGCTAACCATAATAGGCAGTAATAGTAATCATAAATAGCCAGTCAAGCATAACACAAAATAAAGTAATAAACAACTGGACAATCTTCCATTCAGCCCTCACCACAGTCTCAAGTACCTCTTCTCTAGGCTGTATTGTATTGTATCAGCACCCTGTTTATTCACAAAGTTTAGGCTGACAGCAGTTTTTCCAGCAAATGTGTCCTAAAGGGAGATGGGATCAGATGCTTTTGTGGCAAGATGGATCAGTCCTGTGCTTATTACTGTGGTCATGTGAATTGCCATAGCCAAGCTAAAACTGAGGAGCTATGAAAATTTGCCATAATCAGAGGAAAAATTACTTTGGGCCAGGTTTTCCAAGCTATTCAGTTACTTAGTGATATCCAGAAGTATTTAAAGGAATTTTTTTTAAAGGCCTTTGTGAGCTCCTTACTAAAATCTTGCTGTAACTGGAGTCGGAGGGAATCTGCTAGTTTGCCAGCTTCCTATCTGCATCTTTAATCAGCTATGCGATTTTAGAAAGTTCATCAGTCAAGTGGATGTTTTTAGGAAGTTTGCCCTATGTTTATGAAGTATAGATGACTCCCCAGAAAGTTTAATACTGATTAAGTTTAGTGGATAGAGCAATTATTCTGTGGTGAATTGCCAGGATTGTCATCCAAAAACCAACTAGCATAGATTAGTCCCCTGTGAAGGCATTCCTTTCCTAGTATCAACCCTGATTTTTTCAGCTTTGCTTGCTCAGAAAAAGGTGTGGGATGCTACATGTTCTGATTATTTCTAAATGCCTCTGTGGTTTCATGGCATAGCACAAGGTCTTGAGTTTCATGTGGTTTGCTGTCCTAGGGCTAACTCAGTGACCTGGAATCCTCACAAGATGATGGGCGTCCCGCTGCAGTGTTCAGCCCTACTAGTAAGAGAAGAGGTATGTCACAATATATGTGCTGCTCTGCTCCTTTCTGGCGTTTTGCCTCTGAAAATCCTGGATGCTGTCTTCATAAATGTGTCATAGCTAATGTTTGCTAATGTGACAAGGACTATAAAAGAAACTGAGAAATAGACCTCTAGTTACATGCTCAGGCTGTGACTGCAAAAAGAGTTAAAGCAGCTGTCTAGCAGAAATGATAGCGCCAGTCAATGGCAATATCTTTACAGAGTTTTTTGACTTTCCATTTAAAATGTCTGTAGTTAAGTCATGGGTGCATAGCTGTGTAACCCCATAAGTTGCTGCATAAATGTAACTCTAGGCAAATTCTCATTCTCTTGGAATGAATGACATGGTCTACATGCAGCACAACATTTGGTCCAATATTGAGGCATCTTTAAAATTTCTAGACTTATATAGCTCTGATCTATATATCCACTTTGGGGCACATGGAAGTAAAAATGGTGCACTAAGTTCACTTGTATTAAAAAGTAGACATTTCATTTAGAACTAGAATTTGAATTACCCTTCAAGCCTGTAATTTTCGTATAACCATCAGTTACTGGGACAGCTGCTAGACGACAACCACCACTTAATAGACCAGCTATCCAAAAGCTGGTTGCTGTTTTGCTAGCAGCTGTACAACAGATTGTAATACAAAGTGATTGCACTTAGGAAGAGAGAAACTGGCTTTTATTTGCCCTCTGGGTCAGTTTCCTGAGACAAATCCTGCCTGGCTGAAGTCAGTACCATCCTTGACCTCTAGTGAGAACAGATGGCTCAAATTAGGAGAAAGTCAGGTTTTTCCCCCTCTCATTTTGCTGTCTCAGTTTTGAGTTACACATAAAGATTAAACTTGATGATAAACAGCCAAGTTTTGATTCTTCTTGGACTGGAAATTGCTGTTTTAGGCAACAGCCCTAAGGTATACCATAAACTTGGTTGAGGCCTTAACTGGAGCCAGAACATGGCTCTCTGCATTTTACTTTAAAACCTAAAAAGGAAACCTCATGCTTTCTTGAGCCAGGTTTCCTCACCTTGTTGGCTTCTGTCCCTCCCACAAAGCTGCCTCTCAGAATGGGATGCTGCAACCCAGAAATAGCTCTAGCTGCCTTTTTAAAGGCCATATGCTCTTCTGTCTGTTCACAGCTTTCTACACCACTTAACATCCAATCTGCAGCTGAGGGCTTTGCAGAAAAGAACTGTTCCTACAAAGGAAAAAAAAAAACAATTAAAATCAGAATTTTAGAGACCAAACAATTGAAAAGTGCTGTGATATTATTTAGATTAGTCACCAAATTTTCTCAGTCTGACTAGACCAGAAAAGATGTCTTTCAAGGAAAGGAGGAAAAGGAGCCAGAACAAAGAATAGAAAGCAAGATCCAGAAATTAACTTAAGCATAGTGATGCTAAGAAATAGAATGTCCGGCTTTTTTTTAAAAATGCCTTGTATCTAGGAGTGTATTACAGATTGCTGGGTCAGGTACCATGGTGACTCAGGCACTGAAAGGGATGTGAGAAACTTAGTCCATTGAACAACTAAGTCTAGTTTTGTCCCTTTTTTTATCTTCCTTTTTCACTTGGACACACATTCCACTGAATTTGGGTGTTTGTAATTTCTCGCCCAAGGCAACCCTCAAAGCAGTTGTCATATCCATGCCGGCATCACTTTGCTTGTGTTTTTGTTTCTCTAAGGGATTGATGCAGAGTTGCAATCAAATGCATGCCTCCTACCTCTTTCAACAAGACAAGCACTACGACCTGTCTTACGACACAGGAGACAAGGCTTTGCAGTGTGGACGGCATGTTGATGTCTTCAAGCTATGGCTGATGTGGAGGGCAAAGGTAGGACTGCCTGCTACAGATTTGTTTGCATTAAAGGAATGCACACCAGATACAGTTGGCTTTTTTTTTTTTTATTGTAATCATCATTTTAGAAAATATCTGACCTGAATTTCACATATATAACATGAAAGAAAGAACACGATTATTTTCTGTGGTTTTTCTACTTTTAACAATTGAGCTTCAAAGCAGAACAAATAATTTTGAAACTTGAACTCTATGGCTTTGCATAGCATTTGCTTTGTGTAACTGTAGGAGTCTAATGGCATAAATCATATACCTAGGAATGTTGTTAGGAAGATTTCTGGAAATAAAAGGATGTTTAAATCACATTACGAAATTAAACATGGCAAACCAAGACTGAAATACCTAGTTTCACTGCATGCAGTAGATATGAAGCCATCTTTTGAAAGAGTACAGGAAAACTCATCAAAATATCTTCACTGGAAAATCTGTAGAACACCAGCTCTAATGGCTAATTTATCCATGTTTGTAGAATATTGTTAAATGAGTTCTTGCGTGTATTTATCCAATATGTTATGTCAGGTTGCCTTTGTTGAGAGGAGATGACATCACTGTTTTCATTTCCAGAAAGCCTTAAAGATCCTCCTGTGCTTCATTAAAACTCTGAGGAGGTGTGGGAGTCTGTAAGGGAGGATGCACCTTTCTGTGGTTGCAATAGCTGTTGTGCTAACTGGGGACTGCAGAGTGGTAGGAGATTTTAGCCACATGTCTCTCTTGTACTCTGAGCCTTTCTCCCGGGGCTGTGCTAGCTCTATCCTGTTTTGAAATCTCTATTCACAGAGGGATAATGACATGGGCTTTTAAGTCAGTTCTGCACTGCCAGAACAGATTTAGCAGGGACATGCATCCTTTGCTCAGAAACATTTCTTCTGAAGCCCATTTTTTCAATATGCCTTGTACTGCTTTTTCTCTTCTCACACCCTGCTTGTAATATTAACATTACAAAATAGGATGTGTGTTTCTTAAAGAATTTATCTGTTCCAGCTGTTTATTCCCCTGCCTTCCTCTTGAAGCTGAATCCTTTGTTTGAGCCATCACAGTTGGTGATTGCAGGAACAATTGTGATGTCACAGAGAGGATTATGACTTCTGCCAGAGAAGAAGAAGCAGGTTTTTCTGCAGCTCTTAAAAACACAGCTTCTGGGTTTATATGGTATCTGTTAGAAAAGAAGAGAAAAAAACAGTAAAGAGGCAGTGCAGTATCTAAGCAAAGGGTGCATTTTCACAGGCTTCAGACCAGGCTCTAAAAGTGTATCTGCCCATTCTGTGCCTAACTAAAAAAGAAAAAAAAAAATTGTAAAATACCCAAGCATATCACCCCTGGAAGATTAAAATTCCTTATTCTGAGAATAGTGGGAGACTCCCCATGTCTGGAACTCAACACCTTCTAAGGACCCTCCTCTGTGCCAGTCCAGGCTGTCCCTAACCATCCTCAGCCTCTCTGCAAAATCTACGAAGGGCACCCTTTGTCAGAGGTGTTATTCAGGTTCTCAGCACAATGTTCTTGGGAACCAACAAGTACACGATGCTTATTTTGCAGAAGTGGCTACAGGAGAGTCAGTGGCAAGAGCTAGAGACAAATGAGCTCTGCTTCACAAAGTGCCCTCCATCACATGGAATCAGATCCCTAATTGGTCTCACAGACACTTCTGAGAGGAGACTTGTGCTGATATGTTGGCAAGTATTGTGTGGTCTTTCTGTTATTTTGATTCACAGAACAAGTATTTACATAACTTCTTTTCTTCATCCCTCTCTAAAGGGAACCACAGGATTTGAAGCACAAATTGATAAGTGCTTGGAACTTGCAGAATACCTATACAATAAAATAAAGAACAGAGAAGGGTATGAAATGGTGTTTGATGGAAAGGTATGTATTGCAACTTCTTTTTCTCAATTGGTCAACACTGTTTGCCTTGGTTACCTATTGGGATGCTACCAACAGGTCAAATCAAACAGCATGAGACAGAAAGCGGGGACCCTTGTGACAAAACCTGTTGTTGTGCCGGTACCTCTCTTCCTCGTGGGATCCAGGGACAAGGAAGTTGAGGCAGCTGTGCATGAGTGTTCCATTTGCTCAGTTTAACCCTCCTGAAACTAAGCACTGATATCTCAGCCTAACACAGCACACACACCCACACAGTTAGAACCAATTCATGTGTAATAAAAACAAGTTGCAGTTTCCTAATAGCAGGATCTGTTAGGAGTGAGGGTTACAGTGCCCCACACAGCTCCAAAAGTACAATTGTGCAAAGCGGTTTTGTCAGCATCCTCAGGTGGGCAGTCGCAGGGGACCTGGGGTAATGTGGAGTGATCTGCACTGCAATCCCTGCTGTGATGTGGTGCAGCACAGCAGGGCAGGGGCTAGTGTTGCTTGGGAGCCCAGCTGGCTCATGGGGCAGAGGTTGCACCTGTGTAGAGTGCAAATGTCTTTAGGCGTGTTACTTCTGTGGAGGGAATCCAGCTGTGATTGGACCCCTGGATGCCACCCCTGGTGTTCAGCTGGAGCACAGTGCCAAGGGCAGGGCAGTGCAGCCTAGGTTGGGTGGCTGTACCTCTGAATGGCACCAGACTGTCTGGTGTTTGACCATCACTTTGTGGGCAACCCTCTCCAGCTGTGATGGCAGGGGACAGGCCTGGTAGACACCCCTGTTATAAAATTAAGTGGTATTTTGCCTGTAAAAGAGAGCAAGGTTAAACATCACTGTGTTTCTTCAGAGATTACAAGCTCATACCCGCATGCCACTATGGAATTTATTTTCCCCACCTGACACATCATCACTGAATTTGGTCCACTGGGTCTGATGATGAGTAAGGGAACTGGCAGCAGTAAGAGATGCTGTAACTCACACATTTAGCATCCAGCAAAAATGGACATAGCAAAGCAGACAACTGTTGGGAGATTGCAAAAATACACAAAATGTCACCTACTTCTTACTTTATACCTTTTTTCTTAGTGGTCCCATAGTCATTAAACAAGACCCTGTGGTGCATGCATGTTAATATAGCAGCTAGCTGAATCAAATGGAGAAGTAATAAATTTCATTGAATGTAAGAAAGTCTTAAACTGTCTTATGCACCACCTGTGGCTCCTGTTTACAGAATCAGATTCTATATTATTCTGTCATCTAATAAAAGTAAATGACACGGTCTTCACCTCTAAATTATCTGTAATAGACTCTTGCCTTAGCTACAGGAGCCCTCTAGTCCCTGGAGGGGACAGGATCTGCAAAATCTAGATGCTTCTCAGAAAGGCATAAATATATTTGCCCAGCTGGATGATGTGTTTCTGCGTCAGATGTGATCTGACACCCTGAGAATAAATTGCTTAAAATTATCTTTTCTGCATTAATAATGATGATGACTCTCAGTGGACCACAATAATGAAAACCATTGACTGCTGTCACAATATGATGTATGAGAGGGAGGGAAGGCATGAACTTAATTGCAATTGAGATATTACGAGCATTTCTTACGGTGTAAACCATTATTATTCTGTGTTTAGCCTCAGCACACCAATGTCTGCTTCTGGTACTTACCTCCCAGCTTGCGTGGCATGGAAGACGGCGAAGAAAGAACGAGCCGCCTGATGAAGGTAAGCAGTGTCCTCTGGGATAACGCACAGGGAACGCTGAAACCCTCTCAGGCAGGCAGTCCCCAAAATGATCTCCCAGGGCATGGTCACCTCATGATGTTCTGGCCAGTATAACTTCCATGGTTGTTTTACTGCAGGTTAGTCTGGCACCAGCTTGCTCTGATCCCCAAATTCATATTCCTTAGGTTTGGACAATCTCTAGAGCATGTGTTTGCTCCATGTGTATTTGCTGAAGTTACTGTGAACTGCAATCACTAAACCCAGCAAGTGCAGAAGTTCAATAATACTACAGCACTTTGGCATATGAAAAGAAGATGGTAAATGATTGTAACCATGTTTTGAACACTACAAAAACCAGCAATACTGAGAAAGTAGCAGAGGGAAATTTCCCCAGTGATTTTATGAGCAGGAAAAAGAAACAGAATAAACCCAGTGTCTTTTGAGTCAGACATTTGTTCCTTAGTGGGAGGTAATGTTTTTATCAATATTGAATGTGATTTCATTTCAACTGCCTTTTGTAGCTCTTCATATTTTGTAAAAAAAAGAAAGCATACTCTGCTTTAGTAATAATGAGGATGAGGATAATAATGAAAATAATGATAATAATTACAATAATAATAATCATCATCACCCCCTGCTTTTTGTTACTCTGCAGGTGGCACCAGTGATAAAAGCCAGGATGATGGAGTACGGCACGACCATGGTGAGTTATCAGCCCCTGGGAGACAAAGCAAACTTCTTCCGGATGGTCATCTCAAACCCTGCGGCAACTCACCAAGACATTGATTTCCTGATTGATGAAATAGAACGCCTGGGACAAGATTTATAATAACTGAGTGTGAAAGTCTGCTCCTGGACCTCTAAGTAGACAATTAAGTTGTCACAAACTGTGCGAATGTATTTGTAGTTTGTTCCAAAGTAAATCTATTTCTATATTGTGGCGTTGGAATAGAGTACAGTTTAAAATCAAGAAACATGGCTCCTTTAAAGTCCTTTCCTGAGTTTTAGAATGCCTCCTTAATAATTAGTTGCACAAAAAGCTGCATTGAAACAAATAAGGAAGAACAGAAGATGCTTAAAATTTTATCCCCAGTTTTAACACAGTGATTACTTTACATTAAAAAGCAATTGGACTGAATGATGCCAAAGTTGCCCAAAATTATGACAAAATCAAATTGGGAGAAGCGGGCGGTGGGGGTGGTGAGATGCAGAATATACATACTGTATGTTTGAAAGTGAAAGGATTTTGCCTTTTTCGTAGTATTAGAACAGAATTTCTAATTTACCTATAGCAACATTTCAAATGTATTTAAATAGGTATAGTTTTACAAAAGGAAATATATATATATATATAAAAAATCCTATTTTGTAAACTATATATTTTTATTTTATATGGGTTATAAAACTGCAAGGACAGAAGCTGAAAATTAACTAGGATTCTTTTTCTTTTAATGGAGGTGCCTCAAATATTTATTACTGCTTATTCTAAAATATAAGCCCACCTGATACATTCTTTCTCCATGTCATATGGATTGTTCATCTCCAGGATTGATTACTGAAAAATCTCAAGAGTACTGCAGCTCTTACAACCACTTAATAAGATCAATTACAGTACAACAATAGGATGCTATTATTACCAATTATGTTTCCCACTTGGCCTAAGCAGACGCACAATCAGTAAGTATACAGCGCTAACCAAGACTGAAATAAGGTTGTATTTGGATGGTTTCTGTGTTCTGTGTTTAAAAAGCCTATTAAAAAAAAAAGTGACATGTCTGAGTAAATGCTTATCTCAAAACTATTTCTGCTATAAGCAGTCCAAAAACTACATGGAAAATTGTAATTTTCTGAAATTCTTACTAAAAAGATAGCATACAACCTCACAGCTACATTAAGAAGGTAAGGACTTCTTACAGATGTACAAGTCTGTAAGACAAGGCCTAAATTAAATTTGCCTGTAATCTGAGTGATAGAGATGAGATCTAAGTAACAAAACTGTTTTGTCAAAGGATTTTCACAGTGCTGGACTCCATCCTTGTCTACAATGGCTTTTGAAGTTGCAGAAAACATTGAGATAAGGCTACATCTGCCAAAAAAAAGCCACACAGATCCTCACAACCTAGAAGCACAGCTCTTGCAGAATTCATTTGCTGCATTATTCCCTAACATTAGAGGTGTCTCTGGCATGGAAACTGAAATTTGTCCTTTTTCCCCCGATGTCTGGAAGTATTGGTAAGAGTTCTGCGGCTCAGGCCTGTCTGCTTATAACCCTACTAAAGTTTTGGTTTTAACTTTGCCTATATGGCCAACTTGTGTTTGTAAAGCAATATTGTTTTGCTGTCTCTAAAATACTTGAAACAAAAAAAGAAATGCAATGTGGTTTTAATTTCATCTAAAATAGATAAATGGAGTATTGATTCAATGTAATATCACGAGGACATAAAGAGGAAATAAATTGTGTCTGTAATTGTGTTGCCTTTATTATATTGATAGTACTGTTTTGTCACCTCAGATTGAGGCTGTGCACTTTAGATTTAACTGTACAATGTTGCAAATCAACATGTGTTGCTGTATAAGCTTGTACAATATATTATTGATATGTTATTATTTGTGTGGTAGTAGTATTGACTCTTGGTATTGTAAGAACTGCATTCACGCCCGTCCCTCTACTGTATCTTTGCTTGGTGTTAACCTCTCCTTGTCAGCTTTTGGGCAGGCCTCTCACCTCACTTTAGTGGACTTCCATTGCTGCCTGCAATGCATAATGTTGCAAGTCATGCTATAGAGGAGATACCAATTCTATCAGGAAGGCCTTCAATGTGACCTTTGCTAAACGTGTCAAAATCAGCAGACCAATCACTGAAATACTGAGTAGAGCAGCAAATTATATTCTTTTTTCTTGCTGGGAAAAAGGCAAGCAAAGAACTTACGAAGTAAAAATAGGACAGGGACAATGATGAAGGTGATCAGTAGCCTGGTTACATCTTGCATGTGCAATTCCGTTTTAAAGTGCTAAGTGCAAACAATGTATTTATTACATGTATGTGCCAATCCAAGATTTACATTTGGTGTTCCAGGAGAACCAGCTTTTTTTTTTTTTCTACACATTACTGTACTTATTGCAGCCAGGAAAGAGCGGTGTAGCAATCTGTTCTTGTGTTTGACCAAAGTATCTTATCTGTGGTGTTGATCTAAATCCAAATAAAAGTGTAAAATGTGACTCTGGGTCTTTTCGTTAGCAGCACTGATGGGCACTCTGAGAGTTTATCGCTTGTGCCATTTCAGAGCAAGGCCCCAATAAAGAGAATGTTTAATTGGAACTTTCTATGTCTCCTGCTGGATTTTTTCATTATGAGATGCATTCTTTTAAGTACTGTAACATAAAAATACCAGTTCCATCAGAGATCCTTTCCGAGGCAATACTCCAGACCCCTTTTTTGAGGCAATACTCAGCATCACCATACAAGCGTAAATCTACCATCTGGTATTCCTTAAGATAACTAGATAGATTTCGTTGCTTTTTTGCTCCTCAGACAGGGTCAATTTTTTATGTTTTGTTTTGTCTTTTTATTCCACAAGTACTTATCCCCAGTTAACCATAGACTCAAATCAGCCTTCAGCACAGCAGGGAAAGCAGTAAGGACACTTGCCAGGACAGCCCAGACTATACAATGGCAACAATTTAAAAGGGCCATGAAGTGAAAAAGACAACCAATACAAAAACTAAGATTTTAATCATGATGTCTCCCCTGGCCCAGGGCCTCCTTTTTTCACAATCTGCCACCTGTCTGCTCCTTCCACCCTCTAAAGTGTTGTCCAGTGTGATGAGAAAGAAAACCAAACTATGCTGTTGAAGCAGCAGCAATCAGAAAGTTTTTACCTGAAGTGGGATTTTTTTTGTATCATTTCTTTATATGAGAATTTGTGATTGACTCCTGTGCTGAGTACCTGGACAAAGTCCAGCTAGGAGATCTGTATGGAAATACAGAGGGGGAGAACATGTGGAGATGTTACTGTCCTCCACTCAATGAAGCTCTTCATTTGTCACTGGAGAGAGAGCCTTTCTGAGCCCTACCCTCACAGGAGTGTGTGAAGCTTGGGCTTTGCTCTGAGCCTGTTCCCCCCAAGAGCCACATGGAGCCTCCCTGAGGGACAGTGGGCTGGAACAGATTCACCCAACTCTGTTTAGCAGAGAATCCTGTCTGCACTTAGGTGGAGAGAGCGGTGTGAAAATCAATACTTGATTTTGAAGTCCATACCTGTAAAGAACAGCATGACTATCTGTAAAAGTGATTTGCTGACACTCAGTAGTGAATAGCTGATGCAAAGTTAATACAGAAATAACAGTGTAGATGGGCTCTCCTTCAGCTTCTGCAAATTCACAGCCCAGCATCCATGTTTGTCTGAGCACAAGAGTGGCTGAGGGGCAGATGAGAAGCTGAAGTTCTCAGCCCAGGTGGTCTGACAAGACAGGATGGACCACATGAAGACATGGCTTTCCTAAAGCCCACAGCTCCAAGTAAGGCAAGTTTAAGTATCAAGTTAGTTGTAGTGAACATGTTTCAGCATGTTTGAGGAAGGAACAAAGCAAGACGGAGCTGAAGAAAATATGTATCTTTTATCTGACTCAGCCAGGCTAACTGCCAAGTAGAAAATCATTCTAAGTAGAAAGTGAGCCCCACAGAAAGCCACAGAACACTCTTTAATGTGTTAATGTCATAGACTTACAGTGACTGAACCATCAACTTTATACCTGACCAACCTAACTAAAGGGAGTAGTTCAGCCATTAAGGGAAAACCAAGTGCTGCAGCTGGAAGAATTACAGCCCTGACTTTGCTCTTCACTGACAAGACAGAATGTCTGCAGGTTGTGGCACTGTTCATTACAGCACTAAGGGATGTAGGTGTATAGATTTTACACTGTACTTTGGAGCAAGAAATTGGGTCTGAGATTAGACTTAGAAGAAAAGGAATACTCTTTTTTATTAGAATAAAAGCCTTGCTGCTGAAATTCTTGCTTCACAAAGATGAAAAAAATCTGCTCTGTAAATTCATATTGCATGAACAGAGCAAAGACTGTTTTCTCTAGGCACAGAAATCATAAGTCAAGCAAGGATGGAAACCTCCAATTTCTGCAACAACTCTCCACTGCTCTGCAACAGCTGCCCCTGTGCATGTTCTCACTCCAGCTGATGCCTGATGCTGAGAATCCCAAAGGCATTCAGAGACCTTCTATGGTGTGAACTCAGATTGTCTAATCCCAGTTCTTTAGCCACTTTCAGCCTGTGACCTCTAACCTCCTATGAATAATTTCCCAGAGGTCTGTGACCAATAATCAGGAATGGCAACTTCAGTGCACTGCTCTGCAATATGTGAAAGTTCTGAAGGAGTCCTCAAATTCCATAGAAAGATTTTATATGCTCATGACTCAAAAGGCTTGAAAACCACACAACTAGGCAACCTTTATTTCCAAAACACTTCATTTGGCATTACAAGTAACAGGGTCTAGCCTACTACTACTTGCATACAACTGTTGCCTGCACTGGACACTATAATCATGTAAGATGTATTTTAACTGTTTAGCTGCAGAAAGACATGTTCTGCACAAGAAGCATTAAATTAACATGCAGGACAGGGAGTATAGGAGTACATATACTTCATTTGCCCCATTACCCTAGAAATTTTTATCATTTTATACAGTCCTGTATCAGTAAATTTCCATTTTCTGCCACTTCTACACTGTCTGCATGATGGACCCCTATTTTCCTACCCATCCTCCTCTGTCCTGGTAATGAAAGC
Organism: Lophotriccus pileatus; assembly: GCA_035583135.1. Classification (NCBI taxonomy): domain Eukaryota; kingdom Metazoa; phylum Chordata; class Aves; order Passeriformes; family Tyrannidae; genus Lophotriccus; species Lophotriccus pileatus. Next base: position 15,818,968 of record JAWWES010000081.1, on the reverse strand, counting down.
AGTTCTGGAAGAAAGAACAGATGTTTGGGATTTGATGTAAACATACTTTTGTTGCTCTGAGAAACTAAAAGGAAATGGCTTATGATAAAATTAGTTAGCTGCAGACTGCAGCTTTTTAAAGACAGTGTATAAAGAGTGATGAGGCAGTGTGGTTGGGGACTGCACACACGCTGGGACAGCCCAGCAGAGCTCCCCAGGTGCTCCTGTGCTGAAAGGCAGTGCCCACGATGGGAAGTGACTCCACAAGAGTCCCTGCCAAACAGCTACTCCAGCTAATTTCCCGGTTGAGATGAACCACTGCTGCGTGTATTGCATTGGCAGCCAGTGGAAGCCCAAGCCTGGTAGCAGTAAAAACTGTAACACTGTCAGCTCCAGAACTGAAAACATTGAAGAGACTTGGTGCACAGGACTTCAACTCACATGCGGATTTTTCTCTTTCACCAGTGTTTCCTTCTGATCAGAAGAGACTGTGGAAATAAAATGTGAAGCTTTCAGGCAATTCTCTGTTTGGATTCAGCTTTCAGTGAACTTGACTTGGGAACATAGGGTGTTCAGAGCTGCTCTGTTTCCTTTCATGAATTCCCAGACACATGACTTCCACCAGCATGTTTGATAAAACCTCCTGGCTGCAGAAAGCTCTAAGAAACCAGGACAACAGCTCTGCACAGTGCCTGCAGAGAGGATTCCTGGAGATTGGGCTGATAAAGCTGTCCTTCCTGGGGGAGTGGGATAGTGCACTTTCCTTCTGCAACAAACACCAGGTCCCATCTGGGAGCAGAACACATCTAGATGAGTTATGAATCCGCATCCCTTATCCTATGGCTATTTGCTCTTGCACCAGCAGTTTGGGCTGCTACTCCAGATAAGCCTGTCTATATTAAAATTGGGAGATTGAGAATTAATAGTGATACTAATGAGAGTTGGTAAGTAGGATATTAATAAAATGCAGAGTTCCTTAGGTAAACCCCTACTACTCAGTGAGATTCATGAGAGTTCTGAATGAAATTTTTAGACTGTAAGATTATCAGTGTTATTTTCTATAATAACTTTGGATAAAAATAGAATTGTTTCCTTACAGACTCAGTAAGCTACCTCAGGAATTCATATCCAACAGGCAACTGATAAATGTCAGGGTTATGATATAGTACAAGTGCCTCCATATCTCACTCTGTCCTTTTACCTTCAACACAAATGAGTTGTGATACCGCTTACTACAGAACTGTTTTCCTTGCTTAAACAAACATATATCTGTCTACTTACATCTCACATTTACTAAAAATTCAATAGATGTCAGTAGCTGAAAGAATTAATCACATTAAAGTGAAATACAAAATACAAGGGATTAACGGTAGTGCTCAAAATTGTCAGTTGATGTGCCCACTTTACTTAGGGCCTTGTTTGTGCATATTATAGTTCAGTTTGCACTGATGAAGTTCTCCCTTTGCCATTTCTCTTAATTCACAGTGTTATGTTTTTATGAGCTGGTGTTGCAGAAAAATCTACAAGCACATCATGTATTGTTGACATGACATTGGCAACCCAAGAGGTATGCACAGATCACCTCAACATTTGCCATTGGTTCTGAAACAGCCCGCCTTCTATTTACTGCTGTGATAGACTTTGTCTTCTGCAGATGACAACTGGCAATCACTTTTCTCCTTTTCTTCAGCCACTTCAGCTACAGTCATTATGAAAAAAGAGATAAAAATAATCGAACTCAAAAAAACCTTCCAGTGATTGGAGCTGATTGCAGATGCCTCAGTTGCAATGCAGCTGAAATTAGTGGTGTATTACAGTGCTTGAAAGTAATTTTCTTGCAGTAAGTCTTAAATAAATTGTAGCTATTGATCACTAGCCTTCATATTTTCTGCACAGAAAACCTCCTTTTTGTTTACATTGTAGGCAGCCTCGCTTGATCTCAGGCTTGTTTTTAGAGTGAACCAACTAAACCACTTCTAGGGGAAACTGGACACATTTGACAGGATAGGTCACCACAGAGTCTGATCCAGGCAGACAGCATAGATGCAGACTGCACCAAGTTTGACTTGTGCATCACAGAGGACATTGCAATTTAGAAAATACTCCTGCTCTCTCTCGGGTACACAAAAATACGCTGGTGTCATGCATAAAGACATCATTCTGCAGGCTGTAGCAGAGCCCTCTCGGAATTTATAGAATCATAGAATCGCTTCAGTTGGAAAAGACCTTGAAGATCACTTAGTCCAACTGTTAACCTAACACTGCCAAGGCCACCACTAAACCATGATCCTAAATGCCATATCTACACTGCTGTTGACTGTGTCCTTTGCTATATTACTACATAGTCATTGAACACGAACTAACTCAAAGCTGACTCTCATGAAGGATTGCCACGGGAAGAGTAACAACCAGCAGACAAAACAGGCTGAAGATCAAGAACGGCTCTCCTCTCTTGTTCAGTTAGGACATTCAAAAATGACATCATGAGATCTCAGGTCCAAACTCTAATTTTCTCTAATGAGACCTGAATCCACACCAGCACACCACAATAAAATGATTGTTGGTGTGTATAGGGGCAAGAAATGCTCTTAAATCCCTTCTATGGACATGTAGTCTGGGTGAAGGGTTGTCTGTGATGGGGTTGGTACAAAACTAGTTAATAAATGTGCCCAGAGAGTTTTTTGTAGGTGGCATAGAGAATGGCTCTGTGTAAGTCTCCTCCAGACTTGATTTTGTTCAGCTTTTCACTAATGACTCAGACAGTGAAATACAGATTATACCTATCAGGTGCCTAGATGGCGCAGTGCAAGGAGGGGCAGAAGCCTGGGAAGAATAGGGGAAGGGCAACAGCTGAATTCAAATCAATCTTGACAACCTGGAAAAATAGTCTGAAAAAATAGGTTAAAGCTCAGTAAATGCAAGTGAAGGGTGTTACTTGAAGCAGGACTGTGGTGGGTTGACCTGAGCTGGACACCAGGTGCCCACCAAAGCCACTCTATCACTACCATCCTCAGCAGTGCAGGGAAAAGAAGATATCCAAAAGGTTCATGGGTTGAGATAAGGACTGGGAGAGATCACTCACTGGTTACCTTCATGGGCAAAACAGACTCACCTTGGGGAAATTATCTAATTTATTACCAATCAAATCAGAGAAGGATAATGACTAAATAAAAACTTAATGCACCTTCTCTCATGCCTCCCTTCTTCCTGGGCTTAACTTCAACTTTTCTCTACCTGTGCCCTTGCAGTAGCACAGGAGGATGGGGAACTTCGATCAGTTCATTGCACGTTATCTCTGGCATTCCTTCCTCCTCAGGGGGTTAACTTCTAACACTCTTCGCCTGTTCCAGTGTGGGGTTACACCCACAGGAGACAGTCCTTCATGAATTTCTCCAACATGAGTCCTTCCCACATGCTATAGGTCTTTGTGAACTGCTCCCACATGAGTGCCTCCCATGGGGTGCAGTCCTTCAGGAATAGACTGCTCCAGCGTGGGTGTCCCACAGTCACGGGTCCTGCCAGGAGCCTGATCCAGTGTGGGTTTCCCCCAGGGTCAGAGCTTCCTTTGCTTGCATCCTCCTGTTCTGGAATGGTGTTCTTCAGGGGCTGCAGGTAGATTTCTGCTCTGCTGTGGACCTCCATGGGCTGCAAAGGCACAGCCTTCTTCACCATGGTCTTCACCATGGGCTGCAGGGGAATCTCTATCTGGCGCCTGGAGTTCTTCTCCCACCTCCTTCTTCACTGACCTCAGTATCAGCAGAGTTCTTGCTTTCACATATCCTCATTCCTCTCTCCACTGCTGTTTTTCCCCTTTGTAAATGTGTTATTCCAGAGGCTCTACCACCATTATGATGGACTTGGCCTTGGATAGCAGTGGGTCCATCTTGAAGCTGGCTGATAATGGCTCTGTCAGACACAGAGGAAGCTTCTGGAATCTTCTCACAGAAGCCACCCCTGTAGCTCCCTGCTACCAAAACCTTGCCTCTAACCACAGTCATAGGCTGACGGTACGTTATGTAACAGCCTTTCAAAGAAGGATCTCAATCATTGATGAAAACGTTTTATCAGCAAGAACAACTATGTAGTCAGTTTGGAATATATGAGTGGGAAAATGGCTTGCACTACAGATTGAGTCATTCCTCACATCTAGTCACCAGAGATGACTGGTACAGCCTCCATGAGGACATAATACTCAGTTTCAGGCATCACACTTCCAGGAAGACATTAAGAAGACAGAAATAACTATTAGCAATCTAAAAACATACAATCTTCAAGGAAATACTAAAAGTTGAACTATTTGTGTGAAAACATGTCCAAAATTATGATGAAAGTCCACTAATAGCCAGAATTTTGCTATAGAGAGGCAGGGATTTTTTTTTTTTCCTATGGCCATGAAGGCTCAGACAAGAAATAATGTGTTCAAACTCCCACAGAAAAGATTCAATTCCATATTACAAATAGCTTTCCAGCGATAAAGGTAATAAAGCTGCAAAACAGATTACCTTGGAAGACCATGGGATGCTGGAAATCTTCAGAACAGAGTGAATGGATGTTAAACAAGACACAGCTGATCCCACTTTGAGCAGAGGGATGGACCAGGGACCCTCCTTAAGTCCCTCCTGCTATATTTTTTTTGTGCCTCAAGGCAACAGCCCTGGATTAATCTGTGACTACCTGTAACTCCTTTCAGTGACTCTTTTCAAGAGCATGTCAGTGCTGTGGATCAGCATGAAGTTAATTTCTAGGAAATCCACTGTAGCAAGACAGCTGCAGAGATCTCAGGCAGTCACTGTCATAACAGATGTAAGGAACTGTACTGATTTCCCTCCTCCGGCAAAGGCAGTGACCTTCTGACCTGCCAGCTCCCCAGACTGCTGCTACCCTGCCTTAACTGTGCAGTTGGTTGTCTCCTAAATCATTAACTATTGCAAATTGCAGCAGAAAATTCCTAAAAAACCCTCTTAAATCTAAGTACCATGAGATAGGTCAGAACCACAGAGAAAGAAGAAGGTGATGTTGGTGGAGAAGCAGCCCAACTGCTCATCTTGACTCCTTAAAACAAGGACTGAGGAAACAAACTCAGTCTTCTGCATTCCATTCAAATTTATCCTTTTGTTTTGCCTGTATATTCTCACCACATTATGCACTGGCTCATTAATCATTTGTTTATATAGATGTTACAAGATTTTAAGTAGATGAAACAGGTCATAGAGCTGACAGTCTTCCTATGCTGGCTGTGCCTTCAGGGCATGGCGAGGGAGAAGGGAAGAATGGATGTAGGACCAAGGTAGCTGAACAGCTGGTTAGTATTTCCCTTGGGTCTGGAGAAAGGGGACAGGTACTGATGCTGCATCACAGGACAGTCCTGGTCTAGTCTTGGATGAAATACAGAAACCAGGTCTGGCTGTGGTGACTCTACTTTAATTCTTCTTTCCAGCTGGGTGATTTTGGATTCTCTCTCACCCTGACTTGCCTTGACAATTAACCCCGCACAGTGGTGAACAAGTGATAAAATATCCCTGTAGCCTTAGTTACTGACAGATAGGTGTTGAAGGAAGGTGCCTGTAAATCTTGCTCCTCTACACACACACAAGCTGAGTTTGATCAAGCCCTGCTCAAGTCTGTGGTAAAATTCCCACAGACTGAAAATGGACTTGGACTGAGTTTATAAGCAACATAATTTAAAGGATGTCTTGGCTGCCTGAACTAATGTCCATCTGTTTCAATGCCATTTATGACACTTAAAAAATCAGCTGATCCTGGGGGCTGAGCAGGGACTGACAGGCAAATGCCAGATGGAAACCTGGAATGTCACAGCTCTTTGAATGCGACCATTCTCAGGGACATTTTCCAGAGCAGTGCTCATGCATCCACTCTTCACCTTCCAAGTGGTTTCCCAAGCAGAGGGGTGCCTTTAGGGTCAGCTGGAGTGGGAGGAAGCAGGTGATTGCCCATCCTCATGTCATCCTGCCAGGCCCTCATGCCCCATGGCAGGCAGTGGCCAGTGTGTTTATCTGCTTTCTAGACAGGGAAGGTGCTACCAAAACATTACAAATGTCTACAGGACTGAAAAAAAGGGTTCCTGACTTGCACATATTTTTGAGATAAATATTCAATTTGTATATATGAGGGAATTAAAAAATGCACCATAAACTGAGTAACAGCTACTACACTCTGGCAGTCCAAATAAGAGAGCATAGTTACCTTAAAAAATAAGGAGGAAAAAATTAATAAATAAAAATGAAGACATCTGGAATAAGAATAATGGACTTTTCAGTTCAAGAGACAGGTAAAAGAAAGCTTTTCTAAAGCTCTATTCAAGTTGACCTGAAATGAATTTGTATTAAGGAACAAAATTATGTTAAAGCTAATGTTTTACTTTCTTTGGGAATTACTTAGCCTATTAAACTTGATTTTTTTTAATACAGGTAAGGTTTTCAAAAGAAACCATAATTCCAAAATTAATGTCACATCTTCAGCTTAGAAATGCAGAAATTATATGTCTCAAACGTGCCTAGACTGTAACCACACTTCTGTCCAGCATAGCTAGGAGATCAGTCAAAGCTGCTTTGATCCAAGTTACAACTGGAGCCCATGTGGCCCTTTTGGCCTCCCATACCTTGCTTCATTTCTAATGTTCTTCTTTTTTCGCACATATTTGCCTCCCTGGTCATGAGGAGGGATCCTGCAGTCCAGCTTCTAGATGAAATCCCAGCCTTGCAGCAGTCAGCAGGAGAACTCTCATCTATCAGACCACAGGATTTCACTGACACCCTTCCAGCGTTCTGAACTTGATGGGTTTTTCTTCATGAAAACGATGATGTTTCTGGACTAGGTAGTTGTTTTCTACATCACACAACTGTGATCTGGTTCTTCTCCCAAGAAGACCTCCAGCGAGTGGCAGGTTTGCTTAATAGAAACCGGAATTTGACAGGGGAAGGGACAGAAAGCTGCTGTAACCACCACACATCAATAATGCAGAGCTCCACTGTCCTAGAAGACCTGAAGGATTTGCCTAACACATTGGTACCCATGCAGGAGTGCCACTAAATATGTCATCATTTAAAAGATGGATTTCTTTATTAGTCTTTTCTGTAATTTCTCTGTATTTCTGTTGTATTTGGGAGACCTTACAGTTTTTGCGCTGGTGACTCATTCAGCAAGATGAAATATTTTGTTTCATTCTCATCTTCAATAATCATTTTTAAAAGAGAGAAGCTGATGCAGGACTGTGCAATTGAATTGTTATATTTGTAAACAGACTAATAATACAGTGGTAGCAGTTGGGATATGCTCTACCCTTCATTGCTAGCTATCTGGAGAAAGCTGCTGATAAAATTAAACAGCATTTTATATATGACTACAGTGATTCCTATTTTTTTTCCTAGTCACATACTTTCATCGAAGCATTTTAATGACCAACATTTATAAATTCATAAAATAAAACTGTTCCTCTCATCTTGTTTTCATTTCTAATGCATGCATATGTCTCTCCTCAGTACCTCGTTTTCTTGTATTTTTTTCCTCTTGTGTTTATACTTACATCATACTTTGTCTTCATCCAAATTTTACTGTCATATGTCTATAAAGATAATGTTTTTATCAATGATGCACACAACAGAGATGAATAGCAGTGTGGAATTAAACCCCCAAAGAAGACACTGGAATTGTACTTTGCACTTTCTACCCAGAAACATTTACTTTTCTGTAGAGGGTATTTTACATAATGTAGCTAAAAAAAGAAAAGCTCAAAGCATAGGTACATGGACTGGTTTGGGGAAAAGTGAGTCAGAGAGATTATGGCAGGGCATGAAGTCAAGCTTTCACATTTCAGGAATTAATTGGCTGCTAAGAAGGAGTGGCTGAAGTGTAGGAGGAGAGTTAATTTTGGTGGGCACCAACAAAGAGCAGAGAGATTCCTGATGCTTTTATTTCTCAGTCCTGCTCCAATAAAAATTAAGCCTGTGAAAAGGCTTTTTAGAAGCCAAGGCAAGCTGATGTGAGGATGCTGTGCTGAAAAGATAATGTCTGCTTGCAGGCTGACCACGTCCAGCCAAGCCTTCTGCTGCAAGTAGCACATGCAGTGAAGTGGGGCTGGGGTGCAGCACAGCTGAGCATCCTGGCACACCAGAGAGCTGGCTGTTGGGGTAATGCTTTCTCTAGATCAAGTGAGTGTATGTCAGAAGATGATGTTAAAATGAAAAGGTGCAAATGTTGGAGGCACTTCGAAGCTAACTCCAGTTCCTACAACTTCTCTGATTCAGTTGGTGGATGAAATCCTGACCATGCTGAAGTCAGAGATAAAAGTGCTGTGAACTCCAGAAGTCCCAGCACCCCAGTGGCCATCTCTGCTGTTTGCTGCCACCTGCCACCACAGCTGGTTGGGTTTGGTGGTGGGTTTTTGCATCCTGACAAGGTGCAGAAACAGAGGGGGCTGCATTTTGGCTGTGGGTAAGACAGTATCCTTCAGAGATCCTGTACTTCTCAAGAGGACAACAAATCATAAAGCCACCCTGACCATGCAGAGGATAGAAATCACCTGAGGCTCTAAAATTAGCTGCTTCCAACCTGCTGCTCCGAAGCAGAGCGATGGGCAGAAACTTGCAGGAATGAAGAGATTGGACGTCCATCCTCTAGGGTTAGGGGTAAGAGAGGACTGGCAGTCACCCTCCAAAAAGATGGATGCTGATTTACTCCACAAGGAAGGCAGAGAGAAAGAAATTAAACCGTGAAAGTTTGTCCAGCTCCTGCACAGCACAGCAAGCCATTGCCCCTTATTCTGGGTGGACTGTAGTGTGGCAAAATAATTCTTCACCAAAAATTAAACAAGGAGCTTGTGTTTCTGAAAATTATCAGAATACATGAAAGGGCTTTAAAATACTTAAAAAATGATGACTATATAATGTTCTAAAAAGTATTTGGAAAACTCAGTAAATAGAATATACAGAAGCCCTGCACTACTATATAAATAAACAGAAACTGGAGCATTCAAAAGAAAGTGTGAGGTCCTGCTGTATTTTTTGAAGCATTCTAAAAGCCCTGGTGGCAGGGACTACATTCTCTGTTAATTCTGCAGAGAGGTTTATTTCCTGCAAAATTCCATAATGCAAGGATATCAAAAGTGTTTTGAAAGTATATTACGTGTAGGTAACTGCTCTGCTCAGAGTTTAAGATATACATGCACAAAAAATACATGAAATCAAGTGTCTGTCGAAAGTAAATGAAAGTTAAATAACTCTACCAGGGTCAAGAGGCATTTTCTTTCATTCACTATCCTAAGCTGATGTTTTCTTTTAGAAGAGCTTTAGGTGGAATGTGCCTGAGATGTTTTAAGTAGAAGGACAGGGATCAAGATAAGATTAACTAGGATGATGAAAACCTTGAAGTACACATTAGTCCATGTGCCTTTATGTATAGAAAAAAAAGTGGATTATTCATGTAGAACCTGTTGTTCAACAGGCATTATGATTGTTAGCACTCACACAAAGTCCGTTAAGTCAGTTGCATTTTATGGCTAGTGACTAACCTGATAGTCTCCTATGTTTTTACAGAAATAACTTGGAAAATACTTAAAAGTATCCTATAGATTTCTTCCTCTTTATGAGCTGCTAAGACTACAAAGAAATCACTACATTTTCTAAGGGTGAATTAAGAGAGAACAAGGATTTTTTGTCTAATGAAAGAGTTTTATATGCTCTTTGTCTAGCTGCTACTGTGAGAGTTGTAATTTAAAAACAGAAATAAACACAGCTGTCTTTAGTCATAATGTTTAGTAAGCAAGTGGCCTTACTACAAAGAGATGAAAAGGGGGGGGAAAACCCAAGACCTGCAGTTTTAACAACCTCCCAGTTCTAAAATTCTGAAGAAAACCAACCAACCAAACATGTGGTTCAGTTTTTGAATGGTAGTTTTAAACTCATTATAGTTTTTTTGTAAACCCAGTGAAAACAAGGATATTTCTGGTGTGATTATGAGTTGGTTTGCAAAATTCTGTAAAAATTACAAGGATTTGGCTTCATATGTAGTTGTAAATGGAAACTATTTTGTTAGTCTGATTCTAGTATGGGAAATTACTTTCTCAGACATATGCTTGTTATTTTTTAATGGATTTCAGTTTGTTTAATCTGCTTTGTAAACTAAACTATTGTGAAATGGTGCAAGAGAAATATTTCAGATTCATCCCCTATTTTACAACATCCCCTACTGTATTTTTCTTCCTCCATCTTATTTGGATAAAATGCTACAGGCAAAATCTGCTTTGCTAAACTCAACACATGAGTAATCATGTGGCCATCAGAGTATTCACATGGACACTTATTAACCACAGTTATCTAATGAGAATAAATACTCTGTGCATGTAATTGAAACCCACAGAAAATGTGCTGGCACACTATGTATAGCAATTTGCTGTATAATGCTTAATGTGTTAGGAGCACTCACCAATCCTCATTTCTATCTGGTGCCTCACAGTCTTTTAACATTCTTTTACAAATGGGAAGAAGACTGCTTTCCTCACAGTACAAGTGGCTGTTTAAATGACAGCAGTAACATACCCCAACCTACAGCAAAACACTATTGATGCTTTTCCCAACTTTCCTTTGCCAAGCCCCAAAATGACAACACACTGAACAGCAAGTGGGACATTCTAATATGCGGCAAGAAATTGTCCAGCATTAACTCAGCTCACTCATTGCTTCTGAGTATCCTGGAGCTTATTCTGGGTACTGCTGCAGTATCTGTGGAACCTCTAGAAGAAGTTGTGGCCCACGCTCAGGTGTGTGTTTCCTCTCTCAGCTGGCACCATCACCAGCACTGTTGCCCATTTCAGGATACCACTCAGAGAAGCTATTTTTCCTCCCAAGAACAGGCTTTATTGTTGAAACAAATGTTGATAATTTCAAAGCTATCAGGCAGTTACTGAAATCAGTCTGAAAAATGCCATGCCAACTAAAGCACAGTGCAGTGACAGGTGTGAAGCTCAAAATACCAGTTTGACAATTTTCTGAAAAGTCAGGCCCCACTCAGAGATGTATTGCAGGTTCAATCCCTGGAGGTCTGGGCGCGAGACATGGGTCAGTGAGCAAGAAAAGCAATAAGTGGGAACAGCCACAGGGCTGGAGCTGGACCATGTCACTGCTCCCTGGAACACAACCCTGCTGAGGTCAAAGTGCCGCAGGGTTTGAGCAGCCCTGTTGTCCCTGCCATGATGCATCAGGGCATCGCTTTGTTTTATCCTCTGCGATGAAGGTTTGGGTCCCCATCTCCTGAAGATTGCCTTGTGGAGGGATGAACTGCTACTGGGTGCTTAAAAAGCCACAGGAGATTCAGCACCAAGTCAAACAGTTCTACCCTCCATCGCTTGCACCCATGGCATGCTATAAGGTGTGTTTCCGTCATACGTGCAATATAAAGCCACGGGCACTCTGCCCCTGGCTCCTGAATTACTATAGTATTTCATTACAAATATTTACGTAAGGGACTTATCTTCTGTTTCTCCCTCTGAAATACCCCCTTTCATTACACATCCCTCTCAAGCAGTATCTGACCCCTCCTTGCAGTTTTACCCCTACTGTGATTCTCACTCACATATCTTTCCTGCAAATCAATGTGACAAATTGCTGTGACTGGACATCAGCTTTTTTCCACTGAAAAAAAATTTACTCTTTTTTAATTTCAATTTTTTATTATTCTATTCTAAACAATTTTCATGCCTCTACTCTGTACCCAAACCATGCAACATTTGTTTCTTGTGTCTCTTTTTTCCCTAGTATAGATCCTTAAAAGTGCTGGAGCTTGAATCCCATAGTAGCACATTCTCATATTTTCAGTCTTTCTAGAAAGGTGTGATTAAAAATAGACAAAGGAATTTCTTTGCAAACCTCAGCATCTTCAGGCTATTTTCTCCCACTGATTGCTGAAGCTGACCACTAAAGCCAGGTTTACTGCCTGATGGGCCATTTCAGTGTTTGAAAAAAAGACACTTAGAAAAATGCAGTGACCAGCTTTACCGAATCATTCTGTCACCCTACCAATAAATTTAATGAGAATGAACTCAATAGCTTTCTACTGATGTAAAAGACTTGTATTCCAGACAGAGAAAGGGACTTTGTTATAACACACTACTGGTGAGTGTCTGCTTTTGTCTGTCATTTTCCCTCTCCGGACTCTGATTTTATTATCATATTGCTGTAACGAAAAGCACAAATCATCTGGACAGCAATAGCAAGCAGCTGTATCTCACTGCTGTGATGTCACCAAATGATTATATTTCAAGGTTTTGTCATTACATAACTTTTGTGAAAAATACAGACTAGTTTGAAGACTAGCATGCAAATAAGCAGAAGCTGGCTACACGGGTTTCCTCTGAGTCACGTCACATAGATATTTCAGCTGTGTCTTTGCCTGTGCCCTTCAACCCTGACTGGCTGCAGCAGCTCCCTCTACAGCAGCTCCCTGTGGAGCCTTCTGCGATCCTCCATGAGGACCAGGGCCCAGGGCCTGGGATTTCCCCAAGGGAAAAATCAAACAGCACAGCAGGGAAAGTTCTGTTTTCCCTGTAGCTTCACACACTGTGAACAAGGGTTTTGTTGCTATTGGTCTATTTGTAATTCAATTACTTTGTGCGTTGATCTCTCTCACCTGAGATTAGGAGAATATGCTTTCTGAATTGCACACATTTATTGCAACTTGTATGCAAAATTCACACAGTAGAAATAGCGCTGTGATATTGTGGCTTTTTTTCAGGTTCAATAACCTTGAAATTAAGAAGACACTGGGCTGGGGCACTAACTCAGTATTGTTTCCACTTTCTGTTGACATTCAAATTGCATTCCAACAAACTAAGCCCACTCATGTGCTAAGAAACAGCTGTGAACAAATCTTTTTTGGGTCTTTGTGTAAAATGTCACACAATGGAGACTGAATCTGGAGAAACTGAGCGACCTAGCTTTAAAAGGCAGCTAAACTTATTAATGTCTTTAGATGAAACATTCTAGAAAGACCTAGTGATTGAGCTATGTAATGTCATATCTGGAAAACTGACCCCAATTTCTGGTTACTGACCCTCATCTTACCTGCTACTGCTGCAGAAAGCTCAAGTAGCTCTGCAAAGGCAAGTGTGAACACACAGACTCTGCCAAAGGTGATGTTACATTTCTACCAATAAAAAGAATTACATGAGGAAAAACTGATGGCTTTTGGTTTGGAAAATTTTGCAAGTAACTGCTTCATTAAAAAAAAAATCAATCCCAAGCTATACAAAAAAAGTCAAGGTGATTATTCATTGTGAATCCTTCCTAATTACACTATTATGAAAATTATAATTTCGGCCGAGATTTTTCCTCTTCTAAGTTGTTATTGGTACCTGTAACAACGGCATTACTGGTTCTGTTCCTATGCTACTTCAACAGCAAGATGGAGTCAGAGGGACACCAAGAAATTCTCACCAGTGAAAAGAATGTAGGGTAAGAAATTATGAGAAAGGGCGATATAAAACACTCTACTTTTTCACCAGAAGGTGGATTAAGCTTATTTCAGGGCCTCTGTGTGTCCACAAGGTAGGTACAAGCCTGCCAGCAACAGCTGCTTGACCTGTACTTTCCTTCAAGGAGGTTATCTTGGGTAATCACTGCAAAACTATATTGTTCTTATGGTTTATAAAGCAAAAACCTCTCATATCCAGATATTTATGACATGGTAGGAAGTCTAAGTGGTGTTTTTTGTGAAAAAGTGACAGTGATACTTGCACATTTAATGGTTGTAACAACAATTAGCATTTGAAATCTGAGTATCTCAAAACACTGGTATGACTCCTAATGTGTAGATAGGTAAACAGAAATACTACTGTGGCCAGTGCAGCATTGCAAGCTAGGGGCTTGTTTTGCATGGGACAAAAACAATTAGATCTCATCACCAATAAAGCCACAAAATCTGCAACCCCACCTTGAAACATTAGAGATTTTGAGGCACATGTCCTCACTGTGGCCAGTCAGTAGGAGCCTACTAGATGGTGTTCTGGGAATGCCTTAAAAGACCTACATATTGGTGTTGCTAATCAGGTGAGTCTCTGGCTCAGTGTAGTCCTTTCTGGACAATAAACTGGATTTCTTACCATCTCATTTCATAGACTCCCCCCACAGATTTCCTTTACATACCAAAGTCAGACAGGGTTCAGCGCACACTCAAGGAGACATTGCTCTGTCTTCTATTCAGGCATTCACAGTCGGAGATGGGGCAATGACATTTCATTCTCTCCTCTGCTTCAATGGATCTAATCTCATACCTCAAGGAAAAACACCTTGCACTATAATATATTTAGGTGTTTATTGTTGGACCCTGCTTCTTTTACTTTTTTTTTTCCCTGAAAAAAATACAGGGGTTTTGAGTAAAAGGTGGTTAGTGGAGCTCACTCCAGAAAAGTGTATTTATCCTAAGAGGAGATATGCTTTCTTCCAGCTCAGAGTGACTGCTATGACTGTGCACACTTCATAAAAATAATTACCAAAAGCTTATAAAACCAAGGCTTTTTCTTTTCATTAATATGTTATTTCAATATACATATATATACACACATACACCACTTGTTGCATGTCTACAGCTTGCACATGTATTGAATATATACGTGTACTGACAGCCTCCTCACATTTGCGTACCCATGTACCCATGTCACCTTCAGAGTACAACAGACAGAAATAGTAGCTCTATTGATTATAGAGCAGTACTACACACTTGAATCTAACCAGTATAAACATGTTACATGTGAACAGTGTTACCTGAGAGGCAGCTGCTACACCATGCTGTCAGCAATGTTCCTGCCAAATTCCAGAGCTGTTCCAGCATTGGTGTGCTCCAAGGGGAGACACTAAAAAAACCCAACAAACATTAATGTTTAAAATTTCATTAAAAATTTAGGTAATTATTTCAAAAAGACTTTGAGAAAATGCACTTAAATCTGATTTTGAGCAGAGCAAATGATGTAATTTTTTCTTGTTGGTTCTTATCTAAGTACAAGGAGTATTGAGTTTCTGAATTCCTGACTGTTGTACAGCTATTCTAGCAGGTATTTTGCATTCATTATATTCACTGCAAAACTTCTTGCCTTTAGAAGACAAGTATCCACTGCTAGATTCTACCCCAGTGGGGTTAGTGGGAACTTTGCCATTGCTTTAGTTGGAAGCAGAATTAAACTTTTATGTGTTGCACTACCTTGTTTGTGAATGACTAATTATCAGTTTGCTTTCACACCTCTTTCAAAGCGTATTGAAGACAATTAAAATCTTTTTTCATGCAAACAAATCTTTCATCACGATATTTTAAGAGTCTATGAAACTATCACCATCCTGAAAAGCACCAGTACTTCACAAAGATGCCCTGAGGAAGCTTTGGGAAGCAGAAAATGCAAGTGTGAAGAGAATGGCAGGCAAACACACAGCTGTGTCTCTGAGGCATGTGTACCTCCTGGAGGTTTGACGGAAAAGGACAAGTCGGAAGCAAAGACAGACGGAAACACAAGACTAGTCCACAATACAAGTCTTCAGACTGAGACTTCAGTAGTTCATTTATGTGTCATCTGTGCCCTAATGCAGTTGCTTTTCAGGCGAGTGAAGATTGTTGTCGCTATCTGAATTCAAGAAGAATTACATTACAGAGCATAAGCAGAAATACATAAAACAAACAAAAAAAACCATATAACTTCCGTGATTGATTAATAAATAAGTTAATAAAAAGTTACAATAGTATGCTGTTTTCTCTGTATTGCTGTAATACCACAGAATCTGAACATCTTATAGTGGTGCACTGAGTCATACAGCTAATATTTGTTGTACAAGTTTTGCTTTCTCCCCTGTTATCGCTCAAGGGCTCTGTGTGTGTATCTGTGAAATTTTGTGTCCTGTATTGCTAGAGACTCTACCTGACTGGGAATTTAACCTCCTTACCACTCTATGCCAAATATAGCCAAATTAATTGAAGAAATACCCTAACTGAAATTCTTCATGACTGTATGTTTTTAGACTTGTCCACAGGAAAGCTCAATCTTTAGCTTTAAAGTAAGAAAATGAAGATTTATGCTTCTCCCCATAGAGTTTTTAGGGCACCCCTTCAGAGATGGTTTCAAACAGTGCAAATGCTATGAATATTTTTGGGGTTTGGCTTCGGTGAAGCATAAAGCATCATTTATGTGTTAAACACATACAGACACTGCAATTCTCCTCAGGAAAGCTCCTGTTACACTTAGTTTGTTTCAAACAAAATTTAATGTCTTCTCTTTCTGATGGTTACAACTCAAAAAAGTGAAGTGTCTGTTTCTAATATCTTAAAGGCAGAAAAGAACTGTCCTTTAGTGAAAGCAGATGGGAAAGCCTGGGATTCCAGGCAATTACACACACATAATGATCCAGGAATAGAGCAGCTGATGATTTTAAGCTCTTTCAGCCTGCTGGAATGGATAAGTCCTCTTTAAAGATAAACTCAGAGGAGTAATATTTTTCAAATTGATGGACTATAACTCTTGACAGTCACTTAAAAAGCATATGAACTTCTGGAAAACACAGTATGAAGGCAATACCTTGTGGTATTGATTAATTTTCCATTCACAATGTGCCTGTGATGACCCAATGTTGTCATCGGGCACACTCACAGAGTGCAGACCCGAACAGCCCAAACCTTGCCACCATCACACCCACTGAAATCTCTTGGAGACATGAAATGATTTGCAGCCCCACCAGCAGCAAACGACTTGTGTTGCCACTGCATGATTGTGTCTATTAAAAGTAATTATAATCATTAACCACCAAGCACAGCAGGCAAGAAAGGGGAAAATACTGTGAAGCGCAGCAGACATGTGAGATCCAAGTCACCTTTGCAGCCTTCTAACACGAAGTTATATCATGGACTGTAGAGTTCATTTAAATTATAGCAGACCAAGAGTCCTCTGAGGTGTAGAGTGCTGTGGACTGCTCATGAGCACAGAGTTCCTGTGTTCGTCGTATCAAGCAGCCCATTCTGATCCAAGGTAATGTCCATACACAGAGATCCAACCCTATGTCTTATGGCATATGCCCACTGGGTTTGTACTAAGTGATTCTTGTTCTGAAGGAGGATAGAGATATTTCACTTCCATGCTCCAGGTCTGCTTGTATGGGCAGGAACTCAAGTGAGAGTGTTCCAAAGCTGATTTCAGTGTACATTTCTAGGAGCTTGGCAGAGTTGCCTGCAAAATCAGAGGTCTAGGCACTATGACTACATTCCTTAATCCTACAGAAGCATTTGAGGGCTGCCAACAAAAAGGTTGCTATTCCAGACTATTATTCAGAAGATGCTGAAATCATAGGTTAGAAGTATAAGTCAATGTATCAAAGATCCCTGCTGGATTTGCAAGAAAGCAGTTTCCTTCAAGAAGGATCATTGGTTTCCATACAAGATTTTAGATCTGTTTTTATGCCACTCCTTCTCCAAACAGCTGCCAAAGTCTATCAGCAGTAGGGTGAGGATGAGCTGGGATGAAATGAAACACCTTTTTAGATGTAAGGGCATTTTAAGGTTTCTGGTTCTTCTTAATTTTAAATAAATTGAAATAAGCCATTTTAATAAAAAGTGATCATTCCATTCAGGAATAGCCAGGAAAGGGCATCCTGAGGGTAATCACATAAGAATTTTTCCCACGAACAGCTCTAAAAGTCAAGATGAAATTCTGAAACAACAGCAGGTTGCTAGCGAATCTGTAGCTGACAATAACCTAGTGTGAACAGGTGTGCTGTATATATCTAAACCTAAATCGAAGATCTGAATGCTGCTCCAGTTCCTCCTTGCAGCTGTGGCCAATAGTTATTTACCATACAGTTGAAAGGCAAGGGTAGGCTGCGTTCTTCATTCTTGAGTCTTCATTCTTCATGTTCTTTCATGGATTTCCATGTTTCCATGGACTTGCACTCAGCTAGGACATTTACTGGGCACTTATGCAGTGCTAGCAGTGATGACAAAGCTGTTTTCAGAAGTGTCTGCCACAGAGCCTCTGGTGACTGTTTTAAACATATCAGTGACCTGGTTTACAGAACAGCCTCAAAGTCACCCATAGCTTCACAGTTTGGACGTGATAAACTTCAGCACTGCAACTCTTGTTCATTGCAACTCTGTTGTGAAAAAAGGAGCTCCTTAAACCAGCTTTCCCACTGATGCCAGCACATAGGCTTGACTCGATTCCCTACAGAAACGCAGTCCGTTAGGCACTGTACAATGGAGAGTCCTGGGCTTTTTATTGATTGGAAGCAACCTACAAGTCCAATCAATGTGAAATGTGGTGCACAGCTACATCAAACCATAATATGAAAGAGTGTGCTTCTTTGCTTCTCACAGTTTTGCTATGACCTAAATATAATGGGCTAACTGGTTTGTACTGTGTGTAGGCTCTGTTTCTTGTTAGAGACAAGTCTACATTTGCTTTGTTAATCCCCTGCAGAAGTGCCTACTGTATCCGGAAGTTTATTTTCGCTGAGGTCTCTGCCACACTTGAGCTTTTTCCCAGTACACGGAATTGCTGTGTTTCCCCATATGGCTCCCATATTTCTGGGGTATATTTTTGTCTGTAGATATATAAATATATTTGCTCTCCTACCCTGCCCCTCATTAAAGTAAACATGTGTACCATAAAATCTCCATGTTATGTAGCCAAAGCTTTCTCAATACCTATGTCAAATGCAAAGAACATTCTGCTGTTCTCTGAACACTTCCTACAGTGCAGCTCTGCTGATGTGTCCATGCTCAGCTGATTAAAATACTTGCTCAGAAAATGCTCATGTCCCTTAATAATTTTCAGAGAAATTGAACATCCTAACAAAAATCAGTACACCTGATTGCATGAAACAGTCAGTAAGAAGCAATGAGAAGTTCCACTTCTTCCAGGAATTTTCACTCCTATGTGAAGGCTGCAGAAAGTGACTATTGTGCCGTAATTAGACATCTGTGTCAGTGCTTTCTCACAAACACACGTAAGATTTCTCCTTTTTCCCAACAGCCTCCCTAGAATGTTTTAGAAGATTTGGATTCAGAGGGGTCCTATACCTAAGGGGAATTTAAACCCACTTCTGGCCAAAAAAGCTAAATCCCCATTGTTTTTTACCCCTTCTTCATGTGTAAGCACTATAGGAGGGGTGTGTGTGTTTATGTTTATGTAAAAACCAAGGCACTTAATTAATTAACTCACACAAAATACACTGAGGGAAGATCTCATTAGAATCAAGCAAATGATGTTTTGTGAGGTATTGGCAGCCTGTAAATTTGGAACTGATTTATGTTAACATTAAAGTAAGTACATTTAATTAGCATTGATTTTAAAACGGAAAATGGTCTCCCAGGATACTGTAGAGCAATTCCTTATGTCTTAATTTGTAACAGATATTGCTCCAAGAAACAGATTTTAGAAGGGACCACTCTATTTCAGACAAAATGAGATGTATAAACATGGAAGAGGTAGAACATACCCTGTAAGGAGGAACTGTTAGGATAATCTTCCTAGATCTCACAGAGAAGTCTCCTTGACCTGCCTGCTTGCCGAAAATAAGCAAGGCTCTCCTTTCTTTTGTATCTATTCACATTCCAGTGTTTAGATAATAGATGGAGGTCTCACTCACACTAAAGATATAATTGTGGTAATATCATGCTCTAATAAGCACTGAATGACTGGGTAGATTTACAGAACAGACTATGTGGCCCACATTCCATGCTTCATTTTCCTTTTAATCATAAAACATTTCTTAACCCAGAAATTGATTTTCATGTTCAGTTTTGCAACACCTTAACCCTTCTGTTTGGTGCTTTTTCCTGGGACATCACCCAGGATGCACAGAGCTGCAAACCTGCTCATGAACAGAGGTGTAAGAAGTGAATTAGTGCTCAGTATAATGAACGCCAGGGAAATTGAGCTGTAGGGACACAGATGCTGGGAAAAAGCAGAACATCAGCATTTGAACTTAGGTGCATTTACAAAACTTTTTTTTTTCTGCCTGTATTTCTCTTATATTTTTAAACGGTTATAGGGCTAGGCTGACAAGGAGAAGAACTGACCTCTTTAAAACTGAAGTTTTTATTTTGAATTGGTGACAACTATTTAAACAAGACATATTTGCTTTCTCCATATGTAGGATTAGATCTCTGGCAACCACCAGTCCTCTTAATACATGGGAGTTCAAAGGAGGACACAGACATCGACTGCATGAGGATGACAAGGCTGCACAAAGTTTCCAGGCTGTGGTGAGCCCTTTGTCACATGAGCAGTCCTTGGGCTCCCATGGGATATAAACTTACTGGTCTAGAAATAGTGACCACCTATGGCTCAGAGCTGCAGATCTCTTTGATATTTGTTTTATTTAAAAGCACTCATACAACAATGACACATGTCAGGATAAAGCTGTTAGATAGCATCACATACCTCTATATTTCTAAAAGGAAAAGATTTTATGGATAATAGAAGTGAAATACACACAGCTCTTTCCAAGGAAGTGAACACAAGGTTATCACATGCATATGTTGACAGTAACAGATGGCAGCACTAATTGTTGTTCAGAAAGTTCATATTGTTTTAATTTCCTCAAGGGCAGTGGATGGGCATGGACATGATGTGTTTCTATATTACCACATTTGTGCTCTGCTTAGGGAAGTGTTACTGCTTCCCACCAAAGGTGGGGTGACCTCAAGGCTTCTGCTGTAAGGGGAGAAGAGGGCTAAGCTGAGAAAAAGGGTGACCTCTGGGGAGGGAGAGAGAGGGAGACAGGGAAGAAGAGAGAGGAATAGTCCCACACCATTCAGAGTAGTACACTGTCAATGTAACAAAGAGAATTCTTTTAATAGCAGAATTTGAATGGAGCAAAATGTGAGCAAGATTCAGTAATGATGCTTGATGTTTCCAGGTCCGGTGGAGAGCAGCTACAATGGTACAGATGCAAAGGGGTTGTCAAGGAAACAGACGTGTCCTGCTTCAGCTGCGCAGTGAAGCACATACTCCAGACATCCGTACAGCCTCATTACCACTGCATCTGAATACCTCACAGTCATTAGGAATGAATTTTACCCTTATAACACCCCTGTAGTGGCCCTTCACAGATTGAGCCACCTGCCCAGTGATGCCAGCACTCCATTGTCAGACCCCAAAATCTAAACAAGAACACAGCATCTGTACCCATCATCCAGCCAGTGTCCTGACTTTGATAAGGGTCAACAATAAACTACTGGGGAGTAATGTAAATGTAACAAAACTCCAGCTTCTGATACTGGCCACCAGACCATCACCAGGGAATGGTTCCATGTTCATTTCCAAGAATATGAGGCACTTTCTTCCCTGAATGTAGCACAGAAACATTGATTTAATCTGGGACTCTGTACTTCAGAACTGAATAAAGGTATAGTAATTACCTCTTTTCATAAGCTGGTAATTTTATTAAAAATTCAGTGGAAAAATGGACATAAGGAAATGAGCAGACATTACCCATAAAAATCCAACATTTTATCAAGCTCTGTTCACTTCTGCCTTCAAACCAGCACAGTTCCCTGCAAGCTTGGAAAAGAAGAAAGGGGGATAACTTTCTCAGTTTGGGAAAGATGAAGGAATGGCTCAATTATAGGAGAGCAGACCATCTGATATGCTACCACTGCTCAGGCTATATTTTCCTTGCTCTGTATTTCGATTTTCTTTTCTAGTCTATCACATAACCAGCAAATTTTGTTCTCTTTAGAACAAAGAAAAAATTAGAACAATCATTAATTCTCATTAGTCTTATAGTAGAAATTGCTATGCTGAGACATGCATTTTTTTAGATTCCTAGTGAAGAGGAAATAGCACAGGGCTCTCAGGGTACACTGTGGATGGCAGGAAATGCACTGAAAACACATGCCATGGTAATAGGCTTTCAGTCCTTTTTAAGAAATCTGGAAATAAGTAGAAAGAGCACCAGAAAAAGCTAAATAATCATCCACAGTGGATAGAGTAGCCCACAGTGGTTTCAGGCTGTACAATGGGTTCAGAGTCGTTCTGAGCTCTGAGTGTCAGAGCCTGTTCTGAAAACCTGCTCCTAAAGCTTGGCAACAGCCTTCCTTCAAAACAGGGTAGTCCTCTAAGCTGTGGCTCAATTGCTGTGGCAAGGAGGAATGGTATGTCCTGTCCTGCTGCTCTGTGGCTGGTTTATCCAAAGTACTGCTTCCTTTTAGACTATCTGGTCTGGGAAAATAGTTAACTGAGCATTAATTCACTTAGATGGTTGAAGATGACACTTTTGTCATTAATACAGACCTGGCTTCAATAGTCCTCAAAAAGGGAAATCTTGAAGATCTCTACTGCCTGCTATTGTTTAAGGAACTTCTTCATATGCTCACGAGAAATATTTTTCTCAATTTTTTCTCAAATATGAAATACAAACAAGCTGCAAAGAAACAAATCAAAATAAGTAAGTGTCAAGACTACAGAATCCTATCCAATTTGCCTTTAGAAACACTCTTAAACATTTCTGCCAATAAAGTTGAAGCCCAAAAACATTTTCAAGGTCTATGATGTAGGAATTCCCAGATTTCTTCTCACACAGACTTTTTCTTTCTAAGAAAGCAACCAGCACATCTCGTTGTATCAGACAAAGTGAAGGGTTTAGCTGGAATCTGCAGAAAATGAGGGAAGGGAGTGACTGTGACCTTCTTTGTTTTCATTCTTATATCCTCCGCTCTATTTTCTTTTGTCAGATTAATTCAGTCTTTGAAGACTTCACTGTTGACCTTAGGACACGTAAGCCATGTCAGGATGGATGAAATAGACTCAAGTCCCCCCAGAAATGTACCTGAAACATAACATTTACTTTTACAATGATTTGCTCATTCAGAAATATGACAGGAGAAATACAAAAAATCTGTATTGCTCAAAACATTGTACAAGGCAACCTGCAGACTGTGTATTTATCTGCTTTTGAAAAGGAGTGTGTGGGGGTTTAACATTCAATTACCACTTACCTAAATCTGTGCAGAAATTTCTAACAAAAGGTTACAGTGAATATCAGCTGATACATATTGTGGTACACTTAAGGAAAAAGAAAAGACAAACATTTGTAAAAGTAAGGACTGAAATGAAAATCTATCATTAACTGACTGCAAATCAGAAGCCCATGTAACTTGTAACAAAACAATTTGTGGCAAAGATTTGTCACAAACACAGCTGTTTAATGCATAGCACCAAAACCAAAAGACATCCTTTTCTTTGTGCCCAAGGAGCTCACTCACCCCTCCCTCCCTGTTGTTTTTTCAAAGAAAAATGA
>JAWWES010000081.1:15770592-15782615 GCA_035583135.1 Lophotriccus pileatus | reverse complement strand
AAACTTTCCCTTTGAAATCAGTTTTAACCATAATGTAATTGCTCACATGACACTTCTTTACCACTTCTACTTCTCATATCAATAGCTCCACCACCACTGAGAAATACTGGATGAACTGATACTGAGTACACAAATACAGCTGGTTTGTATGGCAGAGATTTGCAGTAGTGCCTAGAAATCCTTTTTATGCTATTTGCTTCTTTAAAATATTTTAATGTATATCTGAGGATTTTTATAAATATCAGGTTGTACAAATGCATGTGGTGACTACTTACTCCAATTTGCTGCCAGTCTTTGACTGGTTAGAGCTGCAGCAGGTGTTCCCCCTGTGTGTGCTTCAAATAGGTGACTTCAAAGCAGCACACAAGCTGCTTTATACTCCGGACACAGTGGCAAGAGTGGCACTCTACCCTTTGCCCAGAAGAGGTCAAACAGCAAATGATAGCCAAACATCAGAAAGCCAGCACAGCAGCTGCTGTGACTTCTTCCTACTGCTCTTTACTGCCTAACAATCTCTCCCACCTCTTCCTGGTTCCTGCTCTGGGCACTGCTGCACCTGGTTTAACAATGAGCAACCCAGCTCAACCTGCTTTTGTGAAATTGAGTTTTTCTGCAGCACACTCCCCAGCCCTTGCCACTCATGGAAGCCACTCAAGGCAATTGCAAGGCCATTAGAGTAAGCCATGCATGTATTTTTCTGCTGTTGCTACTCGTAACTGCCTGATGCAAAGATGAGATTCAAGAAGATTAAGTATGGGAATCCATCTCTTTTTAAACCCTTAACGTCAAATTTGGCTCATCAACATCGCTAATTACAAATCGGGGCTATTTGTCTAGGTTCCCATTCCTCTTCTCCCTGCATCCCACAGTAAGTTCTACAGTTAGTCCGCTTTAGCTTGCATGGCATTCCAAGGAGACTGCCTTTGGTTGACTCTATTTCTTGGACAACAGTCTGACCACTTTTCTGTGATTATCTAAGAAGGAAATGATGCACTGGACTCCATTTTCACTGACTACATACCTCCAGCTGTTATTGAAACTTGATAATTAACATTTAATCAAATAACCTAACAACTCTCACCCCAGATAAAAATGAGAAAAAGCAGCAGGAGAAGAAGGTATGATGTAAAGGAAAGTGGAAGGGTGAAGAAGGAAAGACTCCTAATTGCACATTTTTTGATTGCTTTTGCTCTGTCTCCCCTCACACTGTACAGTGAAGATGAGTTGCTACAGTTGCAACAACCTTTGCGTGCAGCTCAAGAAACCACATTCAACATCTGGAACTCATATGTCAGACCACATCTCCATCTTCCCTACGTTACCCAAAACAGACATTTAGTTTCAGCCTGCCTTTTAACATGTTAATCACACTTGCTGAAGATAATGAGCCAGCACAGCCAGACAGGCTGAAAGTAGCAGTTGTCTCTAATAAAAAATAAAAAGAACACTCTCTCTTCCATGACAGATGGAAACAACATTGACAGGACATTGATTCCTGTGGTGATGGGATTGATTCACAGGTGATAGGAAATAGTTTGCTTTCACATAGTTACCAGCCACCATTAAAACTGGGAGAAGGTGAATCAAGGCAAATGTCCTTCCCTTTCAAATACATTGCTACTGCCTTTCTGTGGTCTGACACACCACCATTACTCATCTGTTTCTTGGCAGTATTTTGCCCTCACTTTCCTCCAGCAGTTGTACAGACCCTCTTGGTCCAGTTCCCCCCCTCCACAGAACCCACCGAATAAATGACTTACAGCCTTCCCTCTTCCAAGCCACAGACGAGAGCAACACCAAATGACTACCTCATTGGTTGCTCTCCTTTCTTAGGACTTGAGCCCTTGTGGGTTTCCATCCAAAAACCCACCAATTCAACCAAACCTGATGCCTTACTTAAGAAAAGACAAAGCCTTACACCTTTCCAACGCTCTGACTCAAATGTTGGGCCCTAAGCTGTCTTCCCTCTAACTGCTCATCATTAAGACTGTCTAAAAGAGTCTTGCCTCTTCTTTTGTAAGACTGATGGTAACTCCTCTACAGCACTTACCGCATAAGGCAACACTAAGTGCTCTCTTGCTCTAGTCCATTTCCAGTTTCCTGTGGTGTTTTGTATGAACATCACCCAAACCAACACAGTTCCTGCCCAGAGGAAGTAAGTACAGTATAAGAGAACCCATGCCCTCTTTTCACCCTTTCCTAGAACCAATTCCCTCCCACATTTTTCCTCCACCAGTGGCTGCATAGCAAAGGTACAAAATCAGTTATAATCAGCTGAAAACAGCCCTTGCCCCTCAGAGAGGCCACACTCTTTTTACAAGTTAGAAATCTAGAGGAGGAAAACCATAAAACCTAATGAAGCCCTCCTTCACTTATTTGACTGTGAGACTTCAGGTACAGGTCACAACTGGTGAAATGCTCTGTTTGATCACAGAGTTCCTTTCAAGCTTTTCTGGCTGAGAAACTTAGACAAACGGAAAGAAACTTAATACCTGGATACAATTTGCTCAGTATGTCTATTAATTTTGCTCTTTTGTGTCTGACTGCCATGAGAATATAATGAAGTAATGAAGGCGAAGTCTGCAGTGCAAAATACCAGACAGATCTGTCGGGAAAATTCCCCCAAGCCCATGCAAATGATGGAAACTGTTAATTGTTCCTCAGTATTTGACAATATTGTTGCTAAAGGAGAATATGATTGATGAAAGGCGGCTTTATAAGAGCCTTCATGAGATCAAATCAGATATCTACCCTAGTGCAGCAGAAGGCAAATGACAACTATTTTTCTCCATTAGGAATGATATGTTTGCTTTTGACTCCATTTGCACCAGCATAAACAAGAGAAAGTCAGGTCATGAGTGAAAATTAAAACAAAGCACATAAACCCCCATGAAAATAAGGCAAAAGGGACCATTCAATGCTTCCTATGGATATTAATGCCCTAAATAGCCCATTGTCCACAAAAACTGCTACCAGCTTACAGATGAGTGTTTTTCAACCCCTTTGATTCCAGCAAGCTGCACATGTCACTACTCATACAAGTCTGAGTCCTTATCTATTTCTTTGGCCAGTTCCTGAAGATCTAGTTATCTTCATTCTTTAATTATCAGAGACTATAACTTACCCGGAGTATTCAGGCATTTTATCCTCTCACCACAAATGCTTGGAGATTCAGTGCATTCATCTCTGTCCTGTAAATCACAAGAATCATATTGAAACACTATAACACAACAACTTAAATTTGAAACAGGATTTCTTCAGGCTCTGTGACACTTATCTGCTAGTAAGAGGCATAGCCAGGAACGGAGAACAGGCTGATCCCATAAGCATGTTGGAGCAAGAAAATTTTGATTTGGATATGTCAGCTGTTCTAAAAAGGTATCCAAAAAGACTGTGTGGTATCTACAGAAAGCTAACAGTGTGCAGATAACAAGCTGAACAAGTAAAGCTTGTTACAATGCACATCCACCAGAGTGATGCATCACTCAATTGATCTTAATGACATTGTAACAATCGAGACAGTGTTAGTAAAGGCTTTTAAGGACATTTAGTCTGGGAGGAAGGTGCTAACCAAAAAACACATGAAAAGTAAATGAGAAAGTATTATTTCCTGTCAACAAGCCCTCCTTTCACCCTACAGCAGGCAGACAGGAAAGAATAACAGGCTACATTTGTATTTAAATGCCAGCACTGAAGAAAACTGAGACTAGCTCTGGACAGACACTTTTAGGTTCTCAGTATCTTGGGCGTAGGTCACTGGTTGGTCAGGTCATGTTAAGCTAAGAATTGGGGGCAATACTTGGCAAACAAGATACTGCTTTAAATGTCAAGTTCCCTATATATATTAGAACTTTAAATGACAAAAAATGAACAAAGAACCATCTTATTTTGCTTACTTGCTGGTTTTATGTTGTATAATAAAATGTATTTTATAATAAAATGTGTTTAATAATAGAAGCATCATGTTCTATATTTGTATATGTTTGCCTGTTATGTTTAAGCAGGAACTAGTTCTTACATTTGTTTTAATTGACAACTTTTGCTTACAAACTTATAAATAAATGTCTGACTTATAGTTTTTCTTAGTAAAGCTTTCCTTTGCTTTCCAGAGATGTCTAGAAGTTCCTGTAGAGTGGACTGGGATTAAACAGACAAATTTAGCATGCAAAAGTATAAATGTTGTAGGATGTCTTTTCCCGCCATGATGAAAAGAATCAAAGTTCTGCCAGCTGTCAGGTTTGGAAAAGTGTCACATCAAACAGGCACAAATTAGTGTCTCATTTAGAGCAGTAAAAGCTAAAGAGAAAGCTCAGAAAAAAAACTTCTGGCACACTTTGATGTGCCATAGACCCATTCAGTAAAACACATGCTCCAAACTGGATTTCCGTAGTTCTCCAAGTAGTTACTTCCAGAATGTTATCCCAGTATGTCAAACACAAAAGTTCATAAACAATAACTGAAAGATACAGAATTATGTTTCACCTGGCAAATCCGGTCAGAGTTTGCAGAACACTCGGACATTTGGAAAAAACCAGCAGGACACAATGTGCATTTCTCACATTGTGCAGGTGTCTTTTGGAAATTGCAAAATTCATCACTTTCACAAAGGCCACAGTCCAGCAAAGACTCCCCAGCATTAATCACTTTTGCATCCACTTCCACTTTATGCACAGAATATGACTTCTGGAGATGATTTCTGACCTGGTTCTGAAGTCCTTGAAGATGACTTTCAAAATAATTTTGAATATCTTCTTGCAAACTCTGAAATGACACTTGTTTCACTGTATCAAAAAGCATGCCATACTGGACTTTGATCAGATCCATTTGCTCATACATTTTTCTTTGCTGTTCAATAATCTCCCGTTGCTGGCTAACCAGCACATGCTGCTGCTCAGCAAGTTTTTGCTGCAAATCGACAATGATCTGCTGTTGGTTTTTTAGCATTTCAGTAAATTTCTCATGCCCTTTTGCAAGGTGCAGCTGTAGTATTAGGGCATCTTCAGATGGAACTTCATTTTCTCCTGAAATAAAAACAATTGATTATTGTCCAAGCTTGCTGTATTATCTCTTCAAAAGCATTCCAGTTTTAGTATGTTAATGAAAAGTTGCACTAAATTCAAGTCATGATTACAACACCAGTTCCTTTACTATCTTTGTAGCCACTTCATGGGACCACAAGGTCTTCCATTTCATAAGCGACAACATTTGCCCCTGCTTCAGGGAATAAATTAATCATCACTGGGGTTCAATAATAGATTAACAATTCCTATGTACATGTTCAAATACAGTAAAGAGTAAATGGCCAATTTTCACTGTAGAGGCAATAAAGTGTGGTGATAAAACTTGCTGCAAATACTAAGCCATTAAGGGTAGTAAAAATAAGGGTCAATTGCAAAGAGCTGCAAAAGCAGTCTACAATAGTGAGCAGCCACAATAAAATGACAAAAAAAGAAACAAGAAGGAGATAAAGGTGAAATGAGACACCCACTGAAAAAAAAAATTGAGGTTTTTTATATCTAATGTTGTACTCATAGATTATTATTACCCCTTGGAAATGATCTTGAAGTAATATATCCAGATGTAGATGCTGGGCTACAGAGCCATGTAATCAGCAGTTCAGTGCCCAACAGAGGTCAGAAAGGCAAATAAAATGCTAGGATTTATTAGAAGAAGAATACATAACAGAAGATAATATATCATTAAGACATTACATTAATCAATAGAGCATCTTTAGTATAGCATGCAGTTCTGGTTCCCCATCTAAAAAAGGAGTAAAAAAGAATTCAACACGTTCACAAAAAGGGCAGCAAGGAAAATCTAACATATGATACTGCTGCAATATGAAAAAGTAGGTAAGACTTTCCAAGAGCAGCTAAAATAAAAAGAAACCAAACAACTGTGCTATATCAGAGGTAGTGTGTAATCCAGCAAGTGGATATGGAAAGACTTGTTACTCTTTCTTTCAAAACAAGAATTAAGGGACACTAAAGAAAGGCAGTAGCTTCCATACATGCTAAAACTTCAATCAGTTCCAGAAAGCTGCTGGCCCAATATATAAGATAAAAGCAATGTGGGGCTAAAGGATACACTGACATCAATCAGATTCAGGAAATCTAAAAATGAAGCTGGGAAAATGATTGAGGAAAATATCATGCCACACATTCCACAGTATCTGCTGCTGGACTCCGCCTGAGAGACCATCCTGAATCCATGCACTCACTCATCTGTTTTTATGCAGCACTGATTTATCTTCTTATAAGTGCAGAATATCAAGGATGAGACAATGAAAAAAGACCATAGGCAGCTCCTGTTTACAGTTCCCAAATTATTTTGCTGTTTGGTTATTTTTATTCACAGCATAAGGCACACAACTTTTATTTCTCAGTATGAACTTAAATATTAAGGTAGTTTGCAGAGTACTGGATTTGAGAAAGCAAAGACCAGGATCCAGGAAAGGCCACATTTCCCATTCAAGTTGGAAATTTTAAAATATCTGCTAAATTATACCCCCGTATCTCCTTCTGTCTAGAATGAACGAGTAGTTCTGTGAAAAGAAGAAACACCGTCATCTGATTCTCTGTGAATTTGTGTCTTCCATTTGACTGGCTAAATAAGTAGCACTACCTTTGCTCAGTGGGACCAGTAACAACACCATTTTGAATGATTAAGCCATCACAAATTTATCCACAGGGAGAAGAGAGACAGGGTTTATTGGGCTCTTCTCATCCTGGCAGTCTGGCCTTTTCTCACACACACAAGCAAAGTTATTAGAGCAACTAAAGGTTAACTAAAGCTCTGATTCAGTAAGAAAAGTAAAGTAGAGCTTTATTTTTAAGCACATACTTAAGGAGTGTTGTCTTCAGCCAGTAACTGTCTGACTTACTGGCATTAAGGACAGCTATAATTTTAAGTACTGACTGCAGTGAAGCTTACTCACTTGATGGCCCAGCCTTCTATTATCTCTGCCCTAAATGGCCTTCCACAACTTTGTAACAATGGATACATTCCAGTCAGTCAATCTAGCTTTGCTCCTTTTGAGCTCAGCTGGAGAGAATATGAGGTCTAAAAAATGGCTTTGTGACTGGCTTTTTTCTTTCATTTTTATCCATTTTGCAGTATTATGACTAAACTTATACTCACCAGTACAAGAAGCCCTTCACTGCTACTGGCAGTTCCCAATGCCAGACCAACAGAGAGCATTATAAAGCTCTTGCAGGAAAGGGAAGGATTTACTGAAAACAAACTACGTTCAATTAAGCAGAAGGATTATCTTGTTTGCCAAAATAATTCTGAAGTAGAAATCTAAAATAACTCAGGTGCTGAGTGCCCTATTTTTCCTCATTAAGTATATAAAGGTAAGACGTGCTGAACATGTCAGATGGGACTGTACCTATCACAGATATCTAAAATTATGAGAAGAATTCCACTGCAAGTGATGTTTGCTCACTAGCAGATTCCACTAATCCCATCTTTCCACATTTCCCAGACAAGCATCAAACAGGTACACCCACTCGCAACATGCAGATGTTCCCAAGACCACCGATACATCATTATTTTCCTTGCACACACACCACACAGCCATGGCAAGGCCTGTTTTGCAGACATCTGCCCCATGGTTTCAAGATCAATCCATGCTGCAAACACAACATCACATATGAACCTCTGTTACATTTCCCTAGTATGCCTGGAAAGGACAGAACATCCTGAAGGTGTGTTGTACGGACAAGGTAGCCCTCAGACACAATCTGCCCCTGCACAAGGGGCAGAGGCTAAAAGTACTGTGAGGAAGGGAAGGTGAGATTTTCATTGGCACCCAAGAGTACACAGACATCTGACCTTGACAGTCACTCCTGGAAACCACAGGAGATGGGAGCAGTGGACTGCAGGCACAGCTCAGTGCACAGACAGCAACAGCATGAGAACCTACAACCTTGTTCAACCATGTTTGGCAGGTATTGTGGCTGCACATTATTTTGCCCAAATGCAGGGGCTTCCACCCGCAGAGACGTCTGCACAAAAGAAAACAACAGAAAGATGGGTCTGATAGGAAAAAATGAAGGATTTAATAACAATTATTGAGTGAGGAGGAATACAAAATGATAAGACGACAAAAACCAGTTCCTGTGCATTCCTTCTTTTGGGATGCCAGTCTTTTGTCTGAAGCAAGGTGTACTCATAGTGCTGTTGAGAAAAAGCAGGGACAACCTTGCAGAGGAATAGGCTCATCTGATGGGAGTATGAGTCTGCACTCCAGCATCTTCACTTGGCCAAGGGAAGTGGTAGTTGGTAGGAGTGTTCCAGATAGTAGCTGTGGTGCTGGTGATACTGGCTGAAAAGATGATGATGATGCCTGTGTGACCCCCACAGATGGGCTGTGCTGGCTCTGTCAGGCAGCTGGTGGAGGGTAACAGTCACCTGCCTCCTGCAGATGAGCCTGCCAACACAGACACCATGCTGGGAATCAGCCTGAGCCCAGTATCTTGGAGGTCTTCAGCAAGCATTCGAGTAGACTACACCTCGTATGACTGGAGCTATCTAACAGGTTGAACAACAGACCACTCACTTCACCAAAACACAGTTCTCTGCAGCAGGTTAAGTAGAGTGAGGATATTTTAATTACAAGGAATCGCTGCAAATCTACTCATGAACTGTCACAAAGCTGGCAGTTCGTAGGCTGGGGTGGGCCTCCAGGTCTCCATCTGTGAATGCTGAACTAATGCAGGCAGAAAAATGGCTTCAGAGTCACTAGGCAGCATATTTCAGCTCCCCTCATGTCTGAGGAGAGGTAAATGGCAAAGAAACAACCTTTTCAATTGGTCTTAGTCACATGCTAAAATGGTAACTTGATCGAAATGTTCCCCTAAAACCAGAGAAAGACAGCAAGAGTCACTAACCTGTCTCTTCCTGAATCATTGAATCATAGAATGGTTTGGGCTGGAAGGGACATCAGAGCACATCAAGTTCCAACCCCCCAGCCATGAGCAGGGATACCTTTCACTAGACCAAGTTGCTCAGAGCTCCATCCAACCTGGCCTTTTGAACACTGCTAGGAATGGGGCATCCACAGCTTCTCTGGACAACCTGATCAGTGCCTCACCATTCTCACAGTAAAGAATTTCTTCCTTACATCTTATCTAACCCTACACTGTTTTAGTTGGGAGCCATTCCCCCTTGTCATGAACATTACATGCTGTTTGGGTCATGGCTCTCCCCAGACAACTGTTGAATGCATTTCCCCTAATTAAAGATCTGATCGTCACCTTTTTTTTTAACTTTTTGTTTTAGTAGAAGTAGCTGGAATTGCTATACAAACCATGCTGACTTCCAAGACCAGCTGCAAATGGGGATTGAACAAGGAATTCTCTACACTGCTAAGGAAACCCAGTGACATGTGTTCAAAATAAGATTCCAGGCAAATGCAGAGAATGTTAGAGGTTGCAAACAGAGCAGAATACTGGATGCTTGCCTGTACACTGACTTGAAGGAAACCAAAGACTGTCAACATGGCTTATTTTTTGTTCCTGATGCCAAATACATGGAATTTCTGCTAGATGTTGATGAATCCAGTATGCTGTTCTTCCACTCCTAGGAGAGAAAGCTGCCTTGTAAAGGTCTGGATTCCACCTTTGGAATGGGCAAAACACACCTCTACATCCTTTGTCCAGTCTGGACAGAAGTACAGCAAGACTCATCCTCACCAACTGCAGCAGTTGGCAACACAAGGTAACAACAGTGAGTGGGGAGAACTTGTGAGGGTGCAGCTGTCCTCATCTGAAATCTCACACATAGAAGCTCATGTGTTACCACAGGTTTGCTCACTGCATGCTTCCATGCCAACAGTGCCTTCCATGAGATTACGTGGTTCAGTGGGCAGTGCTGTACACTGCTTTCTCTCCAATATCTAGCACACTTCTCTGTGCACAAATCCATGACTGCCACTGGCCATAATCCATTCTTGAAGCAAAGGACTTTGTTAAGGGAAACTTCTAACCACACTTTTGTTCCTCCAAGACTTCACCTGGCATCAGCCCTACAAAGAATATAAAATGGAAAGAGTATAGTGAACTCTGTGCCAAGTCTTCAAAATTCTGAACATCTTCACACTCTGTCCCTTTAGCTTTAATTTCCTCTAACCCACATCAGAAGGGACAGAGGACCTAACCGTAAGACCTAGGAGATGAGAGAGGCATGTAACTCACCATGTCAGCTGGAAGTGCTGATGGTACTGCAGACTGGGAAGCACAGACTGATCCAAGTCTTCTAAAGACAGCCAAAGAATAAGAGGATATTTGGAGAAAAAGGTCATGCTGAGCTGGGTGTTCTTTGTAAGACCTTCATGGAGATACAGCATGTCTGCTTCCAGCACCATCCAAAAGTATTACTCTTCTCTGTCTATTCAGAATCCCCTTATTATTTGCCAAGGCTTGTATTACCTAGAAAAGCATCTTGGTATGGACAAAGAAAATGCAAATATCCTGGATCCTGGGTCCATCTGCAAAATGGAGGCATGGCACTCATGATGATAGTACAAAGAGTATGCACAGAAGCAGAGAAAACAGAGGCTACCTGTACTGACTTCTCTGTTTTCTGTCCACCTTTGGTCATGGAGCATGAAGAGGTTCTGTAAGACATCTGAGAATATCAGTCAAGATAAAGGTAGACAGTGTCCCTGTACTAGGCATGGGAGAGGCTTAAATGTCAGCTCTGGGACTGGAATCACCAAGCATGGGAGTGTCCTTTGGAGATGTCCCCTCACTAAGCACATCTTGATAACTTGTAGAGGCTTGGAATGTGTTCTGGTGTCTGAAACAGCCATAGCACTCAGATTTGCCACATGGATGTGACAAGGCTTAAATGACCTTCTCCATGCTTTCCATTAGTTTTTCCCATCAATGGGAAATAAATCACCCTTCCTCATACATTTTATGCCTTTCAGACATGACATTAAACCAGAACCTGAACTGCTTTGTGGTTATGTGACAACCACTGGTGCTCTTCTTGTGGGTAAACCCATATATCTCAGGCAATTAGATACATCTTCCACTGACCTATGAATGTAACCAGTGACACACCTGGCTTCCTACAAGGATACCAAATTCACCAAAACTGTGCTCATCAACAGACAGGTAAGTGTTCTGAATTATGTGCTGTAAGAGAGGCTCTGTATTTTTTAACCCCTGGCTATTGCAGTAAGACAGTATGGCAGCAGTAAGTTTCTTAGCCACGGCAACTGCCCTTTCACTCCGGGTTTGGAACGTACACACCCCCCACTGAATCCTTTTACAATGTCCTATTGCTATAAATCAAAAAAACACAGGAATACTAGATTATGAAGAGGGAGACAGTTAGGTCTTACACGTTTAAGAGCACCACTAAAAAAAAGGTTTTCCATGTTTCATCAGCTCTAGGTCTCCTACAGGTGCACACCTGTGCATGGAGCGAGAAGGGGAGCAGAGAGGGGAGTGAGGGCAGCAATTCCCTCACTCATTGTGAAGACCGGTGCCAGATTTGCCTCCTGACTCTCCAAAACCAATGAAGTTTGGTGCAGCCGCTCAGGCACCCCTGTGTCCGGCGTCCCAGTGGTGCTGAAGTGCCTCAGCTCAGCAGACACCTGCCCCGATCGAGGAGACCCAGCACGCAAGACCGCGGCTCTCGGCGACCACGCTGAGCCTCCCCGGGCTGCAGGAACCGTCCGTCCCACGAGAAGGGGGTGTTGGTGTGGTGTGGGGACTGCGCCCTCCCGCCCCCCGGCCCCCTCACACCGCCCCGCACCTGGCTTGACGTCGCAGGTGAGCTGCACCCCCAGGGCGCCGCCGCCCCGCTCGGGGGCGGCGTGGGCAAAGTCGTCCCCCGCGAACTGCGCGGCTCTGTCGGCGGCGCGCAGCAGG
Organism: Lophotriccus pileatus; assembly: GCA_035583135.1. Lineage (NCBI taxonomy): Eukaryota > Metazoa > Chordata > Aves > Passeriformes > Tyrannidae > Lophotriccus > Lophotriccus pileatus. The sequence continues at coordinate 15,770,727 of JAWWES010000081.1, read as the reverse complement.
GCGGGCTCGGGGCAGCCCTCGGCGGGGGCGGCGCAGCCCGGGCCGCGGGGCCGCGGGCGCAGGCGGGCCGGCAGCAGGCGGCACTCCAGGCCCGGGCAGTCGCGGCGGGTGGCGTTGGCGGCGCAGTCCCCGCCG
>JAWWES010000081.1:15631727-15770492 GCA_035583135.1 Lophotriccus pileatus | reverse complement strand
CGGCGCAGTCCCCGCCGGGGCAGGCGGGCGGCGGGGCGGCGGGCAGTGCCTTGCCGTGCGGCGGCCGCAGCGGCGCGGCGGTGTGCAGGAAGGAGCGCGGCGGGCGGGCGGCCCGTCCTCCGCAGCGGGGTCCGCGGCAGGGCGGCGGCGGCGCCTCGCCGCCCTCGCAGGTTGGTCCGCGGCAGGACTCGGCCGGGCCGCCCCCCGCGCCCAGCAGCGACAGGCAGACGCCGAGCCAGCAGCGCGCCCACCACAGCCGTCTCCCCGGCATCTCCGACCGCGCCTGCAAGAGAAGAGAGGCCGCGGAGGGTCAGGGCAGCTGCCCCTCTCTGCGGGGGCGGCCCCAGCCCGCCGCTCCCTCCGCCCTAACACGGTGTGCAGAGCCGCGGACCCCCTATCCCTCTCCCCCTCCTTTCTGCAGGTACCGGCACAGCATCCCAAATCCAGAAAAAACTTTTCACACCCACCAACCCCCGTCCCGTCCCGTCTCGGCGTAACCTGCGGGAAGGTGCGGCGCCGCGCCCGGAGCAAGTGCGGCCTCGGGGCTGGGCTCCTCAGAGCGTGTGCCCGCAGCTGGGACTGACCTCCTCCGAAAGCTGGAGGGGAATGGAAATGTGCAACATTCCTGGGGCTTCGTTAGCATCAGATTTCCCAAGCGCCTCCCTTTAACTCCTTCGCTCCTCCAGCCCCTGCCGGCTGCCGGGGACGGCGGTGGGACGGAGGCGGGGGCTGCCCCGAGGCTCCCGACGGCTCCAGCCCTCCCGACGGCTTTTCTTGGCAGTGCCATCCCAAGGCGCCCGGACAGGGATATGTATACGTCTTAAAAGGTTACCTTTCATTCCGAGTGGTTTTACTTCACCCGAAAAATCCAAAACCAAGCAAAAAACCCAAAGGGAGTAAAGTACGCGCGCGACGCAGTTGTCAGTAAATAAAATTTCAGGCGACTGAGAAAGTTATGGGTAGTTTGGATTTCTTGGTTCCCACTTCGATCGTCAGGAATTTACACCAAAGCTAACCACGATCGCAGCTGCCGTCTTCTCTGAGGCTACCGCAGAACCGACGGCCGCAGCAGAACCGAAGCGAAGGACCGATTTTGGAGCGGTCAGCCATGCGGCTGTGGCAGTGTATATTGCTTTCTGATAAAGCAGCTTTACCAGACCCTTTCTGGCAGCGCTCTCACCGAGGTGTGAGAATCAGCATACCTTTCGAGAGCTCGGAGGCGTGAATAACTCCCCGAAGCAGGAACCACCTCGCTTATCTAATCTTTTCCATATGGTACTGGGGGAAAGAGACACCAAGTAGGTGTCCACTTCAACACTAATTTCTACGCCGCATTTTGCCTTTGGGAAGTTGGCCAGCACCCATAAAATGGCTATGGGTAGTGGATAAAAGAACAATTACAGAAAATACTGTTTATTGGTTCATTAGCTTCAGCTTCCTTCCATCTACAGGTTCACACACACGTAAAACTCCTCAGAGCGTCTTTGCAATGCTTTCACAGTCTCTTTGCTATCACTTATACGGAAAGGAGAAACAGCACATTGTTTTTTTAGTTGGGGATTGGGTGGGTTTGTTGTTTGTCTGTTTGTTTTGTTTTTAATTCAGTCTAGTTCATTTATTGTTTCCCTTGCTACCGAAAAAGCGTACCAAAATGCATCACTTGCAACTGGTTTGCCATTTTTTGCCCAAGCATTACCTCTTTTGAAAACACCAGCTTGTTGAAACTGAAATGCTGTGAAGCAGCAGCAGTGGCTCCAGACACACAGGGGTTGTACCCTCTGCTCAATTCTGCGGGGCTGCTGACCTGTCAGGTTGTAGAGCTCCTTCCTACCTGGGACAGGAGTACCTGTAAGTTCTGCAAGACCAAATCCTACATGAAATGCCCAACAGTTCCTAGACTGTCTGCCCTGACCTTCAACTGAAGTAGAACTCTAGCATCAACTACTCCTGAGAGAACCTGAGAGGTCTTCCTATGATTTCCAGTATCTCTACGAAAAGGCATAGAACAAATGGAGATAAACTTTCAGGATGTGTCCTTCCAGGGAATCCACAGCTGTGGTAGTATGGAGTTCTGCATGAGCTAATTTTTTTCTGCTGGATTAATAATTCTGTATTTTCTCAAGTTTCTTGATAGGTTTTGCAGCCAATACAATGCTACCACAGCTATATTATTTTGGGGATCCATGCCAGTGCATATAAAGCTACTTAAGATACAAACTCATCTTTGGATCATCTTCAGAAATGACATAAAAAAGCTATAGAGTTGGAGATTCCCAGAATAGCTACACCTGCAGGCTAATAATTCATAACATTACATGAGACATAATGTTCTTAGACACCACACAAGTCAAGAGCAAGTTTACTGAATTTGAGGTGATGGGAAAAATAAGAACAGAATTTACCTTCAAACCTGAATCTTAATAACAATGATTTTGCAGGGGGGAAAAAAAGAAAGAAAAAAAGCCTTTATATAGGCAAATATCATAGCAGTGATAGTGCAAACAAGAGTACTGATTCATGTATTTGATTTTGGAAATGTCTATAGCACAAAATGCTGCAGTGAGGAATGCTGCCATCAGTTTGACAGGTAGCATAAATATGTGTATGCTATCCCTTATGACTGAGAAACTGTACATCAATTAAATGGGAGTGTGATATATATAAAAAGGAATGTTCTGCTGATGTCTAGTATATGGCATATCAGCTATATGACACTATTTGTGGGTACCACAGAGTCACCCAGCAAACCTGCCGAAGATCCAAACTGAAGTCAGTGGCTTATATGTCAATACACATGAAGCAGTACCTGTTGTACTCTTGTTTTCCTTCCCTGCACAGACATTGTGTAAGCAGGGTGAGTCCCTACTTCATGTGCTTGCAATATGGTTTGGTGCAACACTTTTCTTTTTCCTCTTCATGGCATTTTTCAGATTATCTGTGTTCTCTAGCACAACAGGAGCAGCTCAGATCAAATAAGTAAGTAAGGAGGCTCCTACATCTACACTATGTGCAGTTTGGGGAGGGTTCTTCAGACCTCTCAGTTATTACAGTTGATACAGAACTGGTCTATATACCTACCTCCCCAGTCAGGCACTGCTGCCTGTTTGCTGTCTGTCCAGAAAGGAGCTCATCCTGTTGGATTCCTCCAGAAAGGACCCTCTCTGCCAGCACCAAAACTGAATGCAATAGATGATAAAGACTGGGAAAATAGCTGCAAGACTGCCTGCTGCTCTGAGCCAGCACACAACCCCAAAGAGAGCCCCAAATCGACTTGCTTAGCCCCATCTTCAAGTAGAGGCAGCAGTGTTAGTGCTCCCCGTGCAGCAGGAGGTGGGGTTTGACCCTCTCGAAATCCAACTCACCGAGGCCAAGTGACACACCTTACGGAGACTCAGCATCTCCTCGAGGCCTGCGGGAGCTCTTTGGGAGCTGAGGGGCCCTTGGCCCTTCTGGGGTGGGGGGGCTGCCAGCAGAGGGCGGCAGGGCCCCGTCCTCCTACTGTCCTGTCCCATCCCGTCCTCCTCCCCTCTCACTTCCCCGCCTTTCCTCTCCCGTTTTTCTCCCCGTGGCCGGTGATTTGTGGTCTCTCGAGGCGGCACCAGCCGCGGAGGGGAGACCCCGGGAGGACGCACCGCATCCTTAAAGGCCATTTGACCAAACCTCAGCGGTGCATTTTTTTCCTGCTTATTTCTTTGTTTCGAACCAGTTGAGGCAGATGGATGAAATAAATTATCTTTCTTGTGTGCTCTCTGCATGAGCCAGTAGTTTGAAAAAGTCTGGATAAACCTGCATTAGGCATTTTTGAATAATGTTTAGAGTTGGATGATATTCTGCAATATGATAACAAAAAACAACCAATGTAGTCATATATACAATATTGCTCAATATGATTTCATTTTCTTTATTTTTTTTTTAAATTTGTAGTTTAACCATGCAGCATTTTTGGAAAAAAATCCCTGCCAGGTGTGATCTAAACCCCACACTGTTTTTCTGCCTTTCACAATCTTTTACAATAGCAATGTACAACAATTATTTGATTCTGCAGGCTTTGCGACATGCTTAACTTAGCAATCTGAATTACTACTACATCCAGCAGCACTGCTTACAGTGCATACCTTTCAAGATATGCATTTTTCTTTAATCAAAACCCAAACCAGAACAAAATAAATATTTTTGTCTGGTTGTTTTCAATTATTTATTTTTTACAAGACTTGCTTTTTCAGGCTAAAATTCCACATATTACTGTCATTTTCGGTAAATGAGGGTTTCCAAAGAAGATTGATAGTTAAATAAATAATTATGAATCAGATGAAAACCATGGGAGTTGTTTTGAGTTTTTCCACTAAAGCTGTTGGGACTTTTGCATGATCAATTAGCTATGGAAGGAGGAAAAAGAAACTAAGGAGAAACAAATCCTGCTACAATGTATCTAAACTCACTATCAGACAGCATTTGAAACAGTCTAATTTTTCTTAATGCCTTGTATCCTTCATTGCTTTTCAAAACATTACCAAATTTAAATCTCAGTATGTTTTCAGTATTTTCAAAACTGCTAAGTTTCCTGTCTAGAAATTCCTTTTAATGTTTACTGACCTTCAGCCTTTATTTCTCGACTGGCTTTCAATACATTCATTCTATACATTGTAAAAGGATTCCTAGTCAGAGTGTAGATGAACTGACAATACTACATGGTGAGGGATTGACAAATCTTGCCTAAAACAGCCATTACCAACAGTTGCTGATGCAGAATGGATAGACCTCAAATTTTTATTCCTTCTTTCCTTAAATGATTTTGTGTCATGCAAAATGACATGCAATGTTATCTGTGATGACTAATTTGCCTGTAACCATACTTTAGAAGACTGAAGAACTAGATAAACAGAGGAGAGAGCCATGTCACTGACAGAGTACTTCTCTCTGCTGTGTCCTTTATAAAGAACTAGCATCAAATCTCACAAGACAGTCAGCCTCCCTTAGATGCCTAGATTGTCAGCCCTTTACGGGTAACAGTTTACCACCTAACTGGCATGGCAAAAGAACTGTAAATTCACACCTGTCCAAAGGGGGAAGATGTGGAAACCCCACTGAATAATGGCAATAATAAGACAATAGACCATGCAGAGATCTTAAGTTTTCATGAAAACAATGAAAAAGGGAAACAGCATAGTGCAGAGGATATACTTTACTGTTGTTAAGTTACACACAAGAAGAAGTTGTTACCTTGTCATATGGGTACAGAGATTTGGAAAAAAACAAGAGTTATCCTCTGTGAGAAGACTAGTGCCATAGATCTCAGATGACCCATACTGCCAGTCCGCGCCTGCACAGAAGAAATAGCAACAATTCTGCAGTGTAAGCAGAAACAAAAGAGGAATCTCTTTTTCTAAGTAAGTTTGGGAATGGCCTGATTATCCAAACAATTTTAAGGAATTACCTCAAATAGTTTTTGCATTAATTGATTAAAAAAAAAAAAAAAAAAAAAAAGCAGATCACATTAGGCTGGTAGTACAGTTTTAGTCTTTGTGAGTTATACTTCTATGATAAAAATAGTGCAAGGACAGGAAATACAAATATTTTTCTCCAGTTGCTGAGTGAAAACTAGATACTTTTCACAGTGTAGTTCTTCACTGTACGATAGCTGAGCAGGAGAATGCACACACCACAGCTTCAAACTGATAGCATTTCACTGTTTCTGCAACCTAGTGTAGCTTCTCTGCAAAAGAGTCTGCTGCCTCATACCAGTGTGCTAATATTCTCTGCAGGGCTGCACACAGCTCTGCAGACATGCTCTATGTTGCAACTGCTTCCTCCAAGTGAGCTGTATCTGCCCTGTGGATAAGTCTTCAGGCTCTCAGACTTCACATAATCTAGGATTTTCCAGCTGGAGCATACTACGAATACTTAGAATTGGTCAGGGCTCAGAGTTTGCATTTTCTGAGAAATTTTACTGGTTTGAAATCTTAATTTGTCCCAATTTAGAATGAAAACTGTTAAAGCATTTCCTAGGAAACAGGCATTCCACTAAGAACTAATTTGAGAAACAAAGATCCACAGCATTTCCAAAAGGTAATGGTTTCTTCTAAGAGCAGTGGAGCCCTGAGTACCAGGAGGTCCTTGTATTCCTGGATCCCTGAGACAAGGAAGAGGCCATCACACAGGAGTAGATCTGACTGAATGGAAAACTGGCAGCTGACCTGCCTTGCAGTGAACGATCGAAAGTTATCTGTATTCCATTATGAGGCTCACAGAGATAAGCTTTGATGAAATGTTTCACTCTCAATGAACCAGCAACTCCTGACAGAAAGCATGCCAGCAGAGTGGCGTTTCCAAGAGATGCATTCATAGCTGGATGACACAATGATAAAAATATCTCAGTCTTGGCTACACTAGCTGGTCAGCATTAGTTCAGCACTGCAAGTCTCAGCCTCCTGAAGTAACAATCTTTTGAGTCACTTTCTGTTCTCCTAATTGCTGACTGCACTCCTGCAGTAATGCCACGTAAGTATTAGAAGCACAGCACAGAATCTTTGTTAATGTATTCATACTTGGATAGAGAGAATCTCTTGGACAGACATTTTTGCATGCTACTTTGTAGGCTTATAGTTAAATACAGATCACCAGGCTTCCCAGAAATTCTCCTGGTCAGACAACCTTGACAAGGAGCTTATCTTGTTCCTCAGGGTCCTTATATCATGGTAGTGGGAACAGCATGCAAATGATGAGGGAAGATTTCTCTTGAGCAGCTCCAACGCTGAGTTTTGGGAGACCCTATTGCATTCACAAGCCTTCATATAGGTCTTCTACTATGAGAAGAGAATGTGCTTGAGGAACATCACATATATGTACTTTCAGGCTACCAAGAGCTGTGGAGCAGGGTCCCCTGCTGGACATATAATGTGTTTTAAATGAATGTCTTCTAGTGCAAGAGATATCTAACTGCCATATTTCCTTTGTTATATTGTTTCTAATAGCCAGAGGACAACCTCAAATCTAACCTGTTGTCTCTCTTTTTCATTACAGGAGTAGCAGAAACTATAATTTACTAGTAAAACCGTCTCAGATTTTCCCACTATAAAATATTGTTCAGTTTTTTTATACTTTTTCCAGCTTTTAACTGTTTGGGTTAATATATACTCAGATAGGTGTTAGCCTCTGGCAGTGCTATACAGAAAAAAGCATAGAGGCCATATACTGCATGGAGAGAATGTGACTGAAATTAATTTACATCAGCAGCCTTAATTCTGGCATTTCCTGAGTCATTAAAGTTTTATTTTACAGCCTTAATAAAAGCTTTGGTTTTATATATACTTACGTGTTAAATATTTGGTATAAAATAAATCACTGGCAGGTTACCACCTATCAAAACTCCATGGCCCCTGCAAAAGTAAACATATGTAAGTATGGTATACGTTGGACTAAAATGTATCAGCTACTCTCAGAACATCAAAGAACCTTGAGGGAAGAGAGATGGTGGTTAAAGAAAATATTTTTAAAAACTAGTATGAGTGAAAAATGAAGAAAAAGTCCTGGATTCACTAGAGTCAATTGTAAAGTGCCCACAGCTATAAATGGTGTCAGGATTTCATGCAGGAAAACCATGCAGAAAAAAACCCCAAACCCTAAAAATATGGAGCTGGCTGGGTGCAAGACTGGATTCATTATCTTTGAAATTCTTCAAATCACAAAACAATGTTTCTCTAAAACAAAAAATATTTGGCTTAGTACAGACTGTATGTGTAGAGGCTTTTGACTTATGTTATAAAAAAGAACAGACTAAGAGATCTAACATTCTCTTCCAAAACTTCTGAACCAGGACTTGTCAATATGGAAGTAGAACTAGATGGTCTGGTTTATTTTTTGCTTTAGTTGATGGATTCTGATAAGATTAGTCTTCTTGAAACTTAAAAAAAAAACACAAAACCAAAAAAACCCACAACCAACCAAACCAAACCAAACCAAAAAAAAATCCCAACTGTGTTTGAAATTATATACCTAATATTTTGAAAAGATTTTGGCAATGTTCCATCTTATAAATTTGTGTCTGACAGTAAGAAACAATTACTATGTCAAGCACTGGCCAACAGTGAAGAAATGAAAACTATCCAAGGCAAATATTAGCAGTGAAATCCTCCAGTGGGCATTCCAGACCAGAGACCCATCAGGTCGGAATCTCATAATGTTTCTACTTTTGCTAAATCACTGTTAAAAATGAGGACTTCAGTCTGAAATTCAAAATGACAAAACCTTCAGTGTTGACTGTAATTCACTAATGTTGAAAAATATTACCATTCAGTCTTAAAGCTGCCAAAGAGAACACGCAAGAAGACAGCTAGACAATCTTCATACACACAACTTACAGCAGTGTAATTTCAAAAAAGGAAGGCTGCAGAGCTACAAGAAGGATGGGAATGTATCTTGGTGCCTTTTGCATTCAAAATTTATTAAATTTTGCCTTCAAAAGTGTGAAAATTGGAAGAAACCTTCAGTTGTAATAATTGCTAAGGCTGGTTTTTTCTTTTATTTCATGACAATTTCTAGTTTTCCACAGTAACAAGGGGAGAAACAGCCCGGTAGTGGTACCATGGAGCTACGTTTCCAGTTCCTTATCTTCATCTTCATTCATCCAAGAGTAACTGAAGTTTTTCATATAAAGGAAAAGGTTTTTCAGACATACCCAAGGAGACGGCACAGCCATGAATGGCCTCTGCACAGATAGGCAGCATTGTAGCAACTGCCAATTTAGACCTGTGCATTTCCATTTGCAAGCTTAGAATTTTAAGAAAAGGGGAGTTATTCTTGGGAAAATGACTAAATTAAGACTGTTTAATCTACTAAATACTGTAGACTTGACCTTCATTTACCTCATGTGAAGGAGCTTTACTACAGATGTAAATCAGGTGCTCTCTGTGTTTTCCAAGGTATAATAAAACCTCTTGCAACAAATATCCCATATTAGCTTATCTTTGTGCCTTCCTATACAACTGAATCTAATAAGGATTCAGTTTTCTCCTTGAGAAAGGAACCACACTCTTTCTGTATAAAACCAAAGTAAATTAACTTTCTTGGTTCCTAGTGCAGAAATCTGCACAGTAACTAACAAAGTTCTTCTTAATAATGCTCCAGTGTCTGGTGGTCTCTCAAATACCCTTTGTAAACAGTTTACATTGATCTTTGCTCCAAGCTGTGAGATGTTTAGGGATCTTTTTTCACTGTGGCTGTTTGCCCACCATCAAGACCTTATTTTGGTAATCCTAAAAATAGGCTAGGATCAATTACAAAGCCTTTTCTCAACAATGCAGTTCTAAAATAAATTTAAAGTCCAAGATTTTGGCAAAAAATCACATTAACAGTCAAACTGGAAATGTTTCAAACACTGATTGATCGAGACACAGCTGAGTTTATTCTACTCAAGATAGATTTTCATTAGATAGTCCAAGAAGAGTGTTTGTTTTGGCCTCTGTTTCTAGAAATAATATTAACCTGGCAAAAACGTTGTTTCTATAAAGAAAAAGGCTGTTGAGCAGGCTAAATATGTGTGTCTTTCTTCTCATGTACTACACTAGTTTCACTTACATCCTGTGTTTGTATTTTCAGGAGCTGCATTACAGTTTCTGTGCTGTGGTTAAGTCAAATCACCTGTCTAGCTCTCTGAGGTACTTACCTGGCCAGAGATTGTGAGAAGGTCACAGTCCAATGCAGATATGTTCAGAACACATCTGAGACCTAAAGAAGTGCTCTCTGTTCATTCTTCACCCATAAGGATTTGATTCATAGACAGTTAAGGTACAGAATTCCAGGCATTTAGGCACAGTCACATAGCTAATGGAACCCAAATTCTTTTTACAGCTCAAGGCAACATTTAGCTCTCTTGACATTTTTAGGTAGCTTTAAATGCCATTAGCAACCTGGCTACAAATGTCCTGGGGCAGACTTGAAAAACCATCTCAGGTATTCTGCAACCTTGTTTAGCTCCTTCATGTTACTCTCCATTGTTTTGTTCTCAGTCTTTCGTGCTTTAAAAGAGCCGGTTTCCTTACCCTACAGAAATGTTCGATGCAGATACATTGGAGAATGCGAGACCCAGAGTTACTAGATGAAAAGAAGCTCATAAGGGAGATTAAACCTATGGGAATTTTCATTTTTAGTTAAAGAGGTTTATACTTTTCATTTCATATGACTCTTACAGAGGAAAGTGGTATATTGTATTGACAAGCAAGACTATCTTCACTTCATGAGACAAGAACCTATTTGCAAACTTGTAAATGTTTAAGACTTTTTTCTGAAGTATGTTCACATAAATGAGATGTTCCTTTTGTATATGTCTACATCACAAGGCATAGAATTCTTTCTGCATAGAAAAGGAAAAGAAAACTGATTTAAAAAAAAAAAAAGCTGCATGGATCTCTGAAAGTCCTGTTACCTTTACAACAGTTCACCCAAAGGCAAAGTTTGCTTTACACAATATTTCAAGGAAACAAATCAAGTGCATACCGTGTATGTGACAATACTGTTCCCTTAAAAAAAAAAAACAGTGCATGCCAATTGATGAAATTACTTGGAATGCACATTTATATGTTCCAGGTTCACTTAAAATGTATGGTTTTCAACTTTTCTCTTTATTCAGCTGTCAACTGTAGTTCAAGCTGAGCCAATGAAGATTTAAGAAAATACTTGCTTCCACATGCTTTCATTCCTTCTGTAAACTGGGCATCATCATCGGCTTAGATATATACCCAGATCCTCTCAGGTCAGCTGTGTCTAGAGATTGCTGATTATTTTCTTGCAGCACCTCTAAAATAGGTGCTCTCTTTCTATACATCAAAGCTTGAAGCAAGACTCTCATTTCATATCCTTATTCTTGATTTCCAGATGTGGTCTTTCCCTTCTCATTTATTCTTTCTTGCTCTGAAGATTATTTTCTAGGCCCAATGCTTTTATTGTATCACTTAGTCTCATTCCTTAGCTGGCACTGGCTTCCCACTTATATCAAACACAAGCTACTGATCTTCTTTTTCAAGTCCCTCCATGGACTCTCCACATTCCACACTGCTGCTCTTTCATTATAGATTCATAAGCTCTTAGGTCTTCTTTGCCCATTTATTAAAATTTACAAGAGCCTTCACATTTTATTCTTCACATCTGAAACTTCTGAAAAGCCTCTGCAAAAGGTTTTTTTAAATCCAGGGACAATGTACTACGCATACTTGCTACTCTACAGCAGCTACCAGTACTTAGAAAGATCTCTGTCACCTGGGAATAAACCTAAATGCTGTTGCAAAGGATTTTCATTTGAAAACGAGCAAAAATAATACTGAAGAGTAGAATATGAAGAGTACACAAACAATTTGAACTATATCCAGGGATAATACAAGAGATGAGAATAGTGTTACTGAGATAAATGGGAGTAGAAACAAAAACCTCAACATGAATGAGAAACATGGGGTATAAACACCAAACATGGTGGACTGAACATGGGTATGGGACATGCATTTCCTCAGCTGCTTTGCTGAAATACAGCGATAAACCACTCCTTTTCAAGGAAGTCCTGGACAAAACTGCTTAAGAGCTTGAAGTTATTTGTTAAATCTATGTGAGAAAATAATCTTCTTACTAAAGAGGAACATTATCAACCAAAGATCTTTCACGTTCACTGTATTTTTAGGGCAGAAGGAAAAGTTTTCTCAAAAGCAAGCTACATTATTTGAAAGACTTTCTGCAGAAATTTTACGCCAAAGCCACATCCTGCCTTAATGCGTCCTGCAAGAAACTCTTAAAATTGCCACAGACATAGTTAGTGTATAGGAACCCTCATCCTCAGGAACATGAAAGACTAGTAAAGTGTATGATTCTGTCTGGAATACTTTAGCTGTTGAAAGATTCTAACTTCTACTGCTGGGTCAAAGCTTGCTTTTCCTTACTCTCATACAAAGCTCTGTTGTGGTCAGCAGATGGCTGTACTATTATGCAAGAGTACAATTTTTTGTTGACAAATGGACATTCATATGAGGGAAATATGACAGTATTTAAGATATTACTTATAACCATATTCTAAAAATAATACCAACTGTATATTGCAACTGTGCAATGTAGAAACATAATTTATTCAATGGAAGGGGAAGTGAGAATTCACTTCCTCCTCCTAAAATTAAAAAAAAAGTTACCAAAGGAAGTACAATGTTATTATTGTCAAGTTCCCCTTTTACACATTATTGATTCTGTTAAATACAAATAGAGCTCATACTCAACTTGTATTTTATGGGAAAACTATATTGTCAACTTTATCTGGAAAACACAGATTACTAGGTCTGTCTCAGTAAATTATTAATTGTCTTATGCTCTTGTGGATCATGTGAGATGCTACTCAAGTAAAAGTGACACATCTGGCCACAGGTGGGTTGATGTCATTTCTTGGCACAATGGAAGGAGAGTCTCACCTTGACTCCTGCTGGACTCACAGACATGTGGTTGCAGACCAACACCAACTATAGGCCATGGAAAGCTGTAGAAGAGAAGATAGAAAGGACAAGATCTCCAAAAGTAATATTCAGAACTCAGCTGTATGTTACCTGGCAAGGTAAATACTACCCTTCAGTTAATCTACAGTTTTATGGAGGCAAATTTTTATGGACAATATGGAAATAAAAGAGTTCCCTGGCAATCTTATCATTATTTATCAGCAGTCATGTAAATCATGGATCATGAGCTGAGACCACAACTGCAGAGTATTAAACTCTAGCAAGTAGCTTTTCTCTTAGCATTTAACATACAAGATTCTTGTAGGGTAGAAACTAATGAATATTTAATTGTTTAAAGATTGTCTTGTATCTCACACAAATCTAACATAATGTTCTGAGTTGGCCAAAGCTGTCATGGTATGACAAAGCTCTTGGCCTCAAAGTTTTTGCATTACGTGTACATATTCTGTAGACTCAACTTGCACTTGTATAACATCACTTGATCTGGCTCACTGGGACCTACCAAAAAGGATTGACTGTGTATCCCAATTCCAGCTGTGAATTCAATATGCACGAGTTAATCTCATATGGACCTCCCTTTGAGGTGGGGTTAGAAGATGAAACTCTAAGATAGTATCCCACAGCTGCTTCCATATTTAATTGAAGGTCTCAAAGCAAGCACTGCTTTCTACTTTGGCCCCTTATGAGCTGTAAGGGCCACATACCTGAAACCTATTTTGCAGGAACTATCAGGAACTTCTGCTGTAGAAAAAAATAGGCCTGATGACTATTTCTGAAGGTTTCCACCATTTCCTTGCAGACAATGTTTAAGCTGATGGGAAACAAGTGATTACGCAAAACCTCTACTTTACTCTTCTTCACATTAGAAAAGATGATCCAGGTAGTTTATAGTTCTGCTTTCCCCATACTCTCCCTCACCCTGTATTGCACATTATGTCTGACCAAATGCTATACCCTACACACATGCTCTCAATGACAGACACATTTACTACAGACAGCAGAAAACTTTGCAGCCTAATACTGACATTGAGCTACAGAAAATCAAATGCATGTGCAAAAAGATGTAACCTGGCATTTGTACTTGAACACTACCCACTGAGACAGAAAGAAGAGTAAATACATACTCAGAGTTTGCAGATACTTTCTGACAAGCAACAAAATACCGACAATTATCTCCTTAAAGTTTTCTGTAATCCCTGTGAAAATAATGAATGGCTGGGAACTGGGTGGGGGGTGGCACAGGTTTATTTTGAACCCTGAATAACAGAAAAAATTCTCAAAATAAAATTACAAAGCTGTTTGCAACTACTATTGTATAGTCAAAATAAGACCATTAAGTGTTTCAAAGGCTTTCCCTGGGCCTCTAGGTAATAGGGTAAATTTTCATATTCATATGAATGTAATGAAGAAGTCAACATGTAGCAAGTAAAGGAAACTTACTGGAATGACCAGAGGACCAATTTCAGTGCTTGTTCTCACACAAGTTAACACAAGTAGACCTTTGGATAGATAAAACTTCAAATGAACATTCTGCCTGTGTATATCATACTTACAACATTTTAGCAATCAGGAAAGAAAAGTGCATAGGGAAATAACTCACAGAGGAAAGAAGTGAGTAAGAAAAAGGCTGAGCAGCTTTAAGTTAGTAAAATACATCATAAATTTATTGTTTTTAATAAAGCCAGATAATTCTGTCTTTTGTCTTTGAATCCCTTTTATATTCACTTCAGTAAGAAGCTTCAAAACCTTACTCATCGTGCTTAGTTTGTCATACATGTGAAATCTAACACACAGCATTAATAAAATCAAACTACCAATTAAAATGATAGCTCTCAATAAGCTAACTTTTGCATGCATTGCTCTGAGCAATACCTAAAAGCCTATCTTGTAAAGCTAAAGAAATTATGTTAATAATAAATGCTGACATTTCCAAACGAAGGCCCTCAGGTTACAATTTTCTAGTTGATAACAAGTAGCACTCTAAGTTATATGAGATTTCAATATTCCATTTCATGACACTTACAGGTTTCTTTTTAAGGGGCAGACAGTTTCATTTTGTCATAACATCAATAAAGCTAATAATCAAGATGTATTAGTCAGGCTTTTCCTACCTCAGCTGCAATTTGTGTTAGATGCTCAGCTCTCACAATGAAGAAGTGGGGTGACTTGAACAGATGTTTGCAAGAAACAGAAAAGGATATATATCCTCTATGTACAGTTAGAAAAAATATGGATGTAGACATGTATGGATATTTGTATGTGACATTTGGAAAACTTAGGCTATGATCTAAAACTCATTGAACCCAATGAAACAGTCTCCCTCAGGCATCTCTGACTTTTTAATCATGACCTTTGAAATGTTAACAGTGTAAAGCCTCGACATCTAAATTGTTGCCTGAATATATTCTGCATGTAGAAATGGAAGCCACTGACTAACCTGAGGCTCTAACATACACAGACTAGAAAAAAGAAAAGTGGAAATCCATCTCAAAACAATCAGAGCAATTCTAGTAACTAAGGTTTGATTACAGACTTTTTGTAAGTACTTCTGATTTCATGCAGTTAAAAGTGTGAATTTGCTAGCTTCACTGCTAATACTTTTGGATTAAAACATCTTCAGCTTTTCATCCAGGTTGAGGATTTGTTTTGCTTTTGGTTTTCACTGTAAGAACCAATGCACACAAGCTTTCCTCTAAATAGTTATGAAGAAATAATTCTATTCTCAGTTCTGAGTTTCTTAAAGATGCCTTCAAAAGGATAGAAGGACAGATGGGCAGAAGTGTCATATATCTGCTCTTTAGCACTCTGAGTTTTAGCTTATTCATTTGCTCTGTTTTTAAAGGATTGTATGTTTTGTAGCTTCTGTATTCAATGCAGTTGTACTTCAATCTGATTCACTGTGATTTTTCAAAAGCTGTTATTGGTAATTTCTTCCATATAAACTCTCAAATGAGAGCTTTCCATCTTTCTTGTAGGAAATTTTATAGTTTGCAGGTCTTCTGCAATATTGCACAACCACAAATGAATTAAAAAAATAAACCAAACCACCCTTAAAGAGAATTAGTTCTTCTTGGAAGAATGTAAAACCTATAGTTGCTACTTGATTACCCCCATACATTTTTTTTTGGCCTTATCATCTAAGAAGATGCCAAACATTTTTCCAGAATGCCCTGACATTACAGTCTGATGTGGTGATGTGATTCACTTTACACCAATTGCAACCTCTTTAAGCTTCCTGGAAAAAACAGTGTTTTGGTGAAAGAAATTATCTGGTGTACCCCAGAGGATCATCTGGGCACTGTGCCAAAGATTTTCAGTGTCTGCAGAGTACTACTTGAAAAGAGGATACTCCAGCCTTTAGATATCACTTGCCTTAAACGGATACTTTTTTATCCTGTTTTGTAGCTTGTATCTATACCTTTATCCTCTATGATCAAAACCTTCATTCTTCCACATGAAAGTTATTTTGTTTAAATAACAAAAATCAAACAAGCCTATTCTATGTATTTTACTATGACAAAAGGTCTAATTAATACACTGATTGATATTTATTTTCCTTTTTTTTTTTTTTTTTTTTTTTTACTCTTGGCCAGTAGCACAATGGCTTGGAAATATCTTACATATCTGCAGCCTTTCCATTCATAACAATGAGGATTATGGGCTGATCCTGCATTACCCTGGGCAGGTAAGATCTTAGTAAGTGTAGTGTCTCATTTACCCTGTAGAAAAATTAAGGTCAATCTCTATAAAGTCGGGTCATTATCAGCGTAAAAAGTGATTTCAATAAAATTTAAGCGAACACATTCACGGTTAAAAAAAGGTTGTTTTGCCAATGAATTACTGGTTTCCTGACACTAGAAATTATCTGTTTCCTTTCAAAAACAGATCTTCTGCTTTAACTCTAAATTATCTGCTGCTTTATAGAAACTTACTAGGATATGCAATCCAAAAGGACTATGGAGGTTAATAAAGGTCTTCCCCCTCCTTGCCTAGCTGAGGGTATATAGTGACAGCATATCTGCCCAGGGATGTTCTCACCCACAATAAGAACCATTTCTAACTCCATGTGTTAGATCTTGAGTCATGCAACTGTTGTGAAACACCCAATTGTAACTTGGGTGGGGTGCATGTCTCCTCTTTCCACTAGAAAATGAAAAGCTTTCAGAGAAGAGCAAGTAGCATAGAGGGTTGGAATTCAGGGCAATGATTCTGCTGCATATTCATTTTATCTGAGAGAAAAATTGGAAAGCTTTACTTATTTCCCCCTCCTCTTCCTGCAAACTTTGCCTCTCTCCAACACTAGGACACACTATTAATCAAGTTCACGTCTCCCATAGCATTTCCCTCACCGCATTTCTTCCTTATGAATACATGATGGCCTCCACCCATCCCACAGGAGCACAATCCTCCTGAATGCAGCCCAAAAGCTTCTCAGATAGCACTCAGGATTTTCTGGGATTTCTCTTATTTTCTCTTTGCTTTCTAGAGGTGTGCTGTTCTCATCTCCACTGTTCCTCTTAGAGACAGTGATGCCTTTCTGTTACAGCCAGGTACAATGAGAGCTGGAAAATACTGCCATTCAATTTTCTCAGCCTTTTGCAGAATACTTGGAGAGGACCAGAAAAAGTTTAAAAACAGAGAAAGGCCCGTGCAAGCAGAATAGATGTTTTCTACATTATCCTAACAAATACCTTGGTCACGTATTTAACAATAGCAAAATAAGTGTGAAACCACTGTAATCAGGGTGTGCCCATGTTAATAGTAGATCACATATAGAAGTGCAAGTATACCTTTTGACGACAAAATGCACCATCAAATATTACTTTTTTAAGTAATATAGTTAATATAGTTAAAAAGTTAATATACTCACAGTGTTCAGTGCAAGGTACTGATTTAAAAATTTACTTTAGGATAATTAAAAAAAAGACTAATTATCAATCAATCTGTTGAAATTACGTCTTCCCTTGGCACCACAATGATACCAAAAGTCAAAGGGAGCAACCAAAGAAACTCAGCAAAGAGAATATGCAGTATCATGGAATCTCAGACTCCCAAGTTGTTAAACTGATAACTGTTTATTAACTATGTGCATGATTTTTCAAATGGTGTTTGTCAAATTTAGATGTGTTTTCACGTGCCTGAGCAAAGACACAGCTCTGACCTCAGCCAAGTCCCCAGTAAATTTTAGCCAGCTTCTCAATGAAATTATTTGGGTTTTCTTTAAATAAAACAAGCAGGAAAATGTACTATTCCCTAAATGCATGCTTAAATCTGGCTGAGCTGTCTCAGCTAGAATTTTTCAAAGCACTTACCCCTTAAAGCATTGAAACATACTTGCTGTCAAAAACATGGTGGTAATTTAAAATGCTACCATCCTTCTGTTATAATTATTTTATCTCCAGCAGTGTTGGAGGAACAAAACATGGGATTTCTTGGCTGCTTTGGAGCCTGACCTAGAATTTTAATACAAATTTAATACAAATTGCCGTAAACTACATGATGACTTCACTGAACTGAAGTAACAGAAGTTGGAGACTGTGACATCTTCACCTTTTTTCACTACACTTTACTGTCAGTGCCTTAGCTGCATAAGAAAAAAATCTGCCTAAAGCATTGTGTTGGCAAAGTTATCAACACTGAAAATAGGATTTTAAATCAAGAGACGGGTCTATTTGCACGCAGTCTGCAACACTCAAAATCTCATCTTTTTAACTTAGTGATATACACCCTTCCAAGGCCACACAGAATTTTCTGACACTTGCCTGTTTAACATCAGATGGAAAACTCTGATTTCTTTTTTCCTCCCCGTCTTTTTATGGAATTTCACGTGTTACAGAATCATTTCTACTCAGTGAATAAAATCTAAGCACACTTCAAAGCAGTCCTTCCCGAGGTATGAAATTACATAAAAATGCCATGAAAGCAGTTCGCTGCCTTGCCGGCAGCATCGTTTAGAGACGACGTAGAGTCACTAAAGAGAGCGGGGAAGGAAACACATTTCTGTCTGAAAACCAGAGGGCACCTGACAGCGATGCCCGGACCGGGAGAGGCCGCAGGGCTGGGATGCCCCGGGCTGGGATGCCCCGGGCTGGGATGCCCCGGGCTGGGATGCCCCAGGCTGGGATGCCCAGGCCGGCCGGGGTTTCCCCGGCGGGGACTCGGGCACCGACCCCCTCCCGTGCGGGGCCGAGGGCGGTGCCGGGCGCAGCGGGGCGGCTCCCGCCGCAGGGCTCCGGAGCCCGCGGGGCGGCCCCATTTCCCGGCAGGCCGAGGGCGGCCCCGCTCCCGCCGTGCTGAGGTGCCGTCGAAGCCGCCCCGCTGCCCCCGCGCCCCCTCACAGCGCCTCGGGAGCCGCCAAGGTAAACTGGGCAGGGAGGGACCGGCCGGACCCCCGAGGGCTCCCGGCGCCAGCCCGGGACCCGGCGGGGCGGCCGCCGCGGGAAGGGAGAGGCGCCGGGCTGCGGCGGGGCGGGGGTGTGCCGTGTCCTGCTCGCCGCCAAACAGCGGTGCTCGGGGTGGGGAGGTGCGGCAAACCCCGCTCTGGGCACGGCTTGTGGTGCCCCCGGAGGGCGTCAGCCCGCAGAGGGGACCCACAGCCTCGCACGCCGGCCTCGCCGCCCGGGACAGGGACTTCCCGACGGCACAGCGTGGCCTCGGTGGCCTGAAACGGGGTCGTGGGATTTGGTGCCGGCGTGTTGGGCCCCGGTGTTGGTTGTTCTCCTGGGTAGGGTTAATCCCGCTCAGAGCTTCTTTGTGCCCAGACACTGGGAGAGCGAGTAGGAGGTTGATCGTTTGTAAGACAGGGTTGCCAAAGCGTCCCTGCAGCCTCGTGAGGTCGGTGGGATCCCGAGGGACGCACAGTGCCTTGTTTGAGGTGGCAGCGTTAGGAAAGTGAAGACAGGCGAGAGAAAACTGCAGACCAAACGACCAAAAAATGCACCATGTGAATGTGATAACCTCTCAGTCTTACATTAAGCATGTAAGAAGGTGATGAGGTTATGGCAAAACAGCCAGTACAGGCTTCCCAAGAACAGTTTACATCTCTGCTGGTGGTGTATTTGGCCACATGGTTTAGGGGAGAACTAGATCTGTCCCCTGAGTTTGAGAAGGTCCATCTCGAATGATACCCTCAGTTGAACACCACAGAGAAGTAATTCCACAAGCTTGGGGTGGTTTTTCAATCCTTTGTGCACCAAAAGAGAAGTTATTAAACCCATTCATTGTCACACTGAGAAGATGTATCCAGTAGTGTCTTTTAGGAAGCATATGATTCAGCCTGTCTTAACTGTCATTAAAAATTTCATGCAGGAATACAGCCTACAAAGAAAATATGCAGAGTTCTACCAAACTAGCATCTTAACTTTTTGAAGTCACTTCCTGCTCCAGATTACTCTGATTACTCTGGTTTGTTTGGCTCCAGCTTGACTCTGCCACTCAGAACTTCTGTTTTCAGAATTTTGGCAGTCATGTTTCCTCTTTGGTTCTAGTTCTTCTTTATGAATTACATGATATGCATGGTTTGTCATCTCTTCCAAACCTGCATCTAAAAAGTACTCATGTCTCATATGATTCTATTGATGTTACTGTCACCCTGCTGCTGCTCAACAGTGGTGTATATGTAGTCAGAGCTTGATTTAATACATCTTTTTCATTACAAATAGGTAAGCCACAGTGCTCCAGAGGATTATGTTCCACCTGTGTAGATTCCTAATCATTTGTCTTCACTAACTTTCCTTTTTTTTTTTTTAATAACTTTGCAAAGAATGTGAATTTAGGTTAAAATTTTATGTCTAAAACAGAATATTTAACTTTTTGCTGAACCTCTTCAGTTCTGTTTTCCCCTGTGAGCTTTCTAAGAAGACTATTGCATTTAATTGTACTTTATGCTTTGTGGAAGCATTGCTTAAAAATGGCGATAATTTGGTTTGAAATATGGGTTACAAATGTCTTTAGGAGGTTGAATCAATGGAGCATTACAGATAACTGAGTGATCCTTGGTTTATATTCTCAGAAAATTCTGATCAATCTGGGAGCACACATAACTGGAATAATGTATCGTTTCTGAAAGGGTACTTTTAAACATTCTCTGCGTCTTCTCTTTCTTTTTTTAAATACCTCCTGTGGGTACTACAGACTGTTCTGGTGTTTGGAGGGAAAATGACTGAAGGTTCGAAGTAATTATTGAGTAAATTGTTCATGATGGGATTCATGATAACCAGATGTGCAGTATCTTCAAGCAGGGTACGATGCCTTTGAAGTGCTGGTTTATGTTGTAATCAAATGTATTAATTACAGCTAAGTTTGACTTGTGCAGATCAAAAGTCACTATACTTGACCAGTGTCTATTAGATCACATGCTATAACTCAGTCTATAAATCAGGCTCAAAATTTGATCTTTTTTGGTAATTTGTGAAGAGACTAACGTATTTGATAGGGTAACAATTAGCACAGAAGGGGCAACAGTATGAGCAGAAGGGCCTGTTGGATGTTGGAACAGTTTAACTCAATACTGTGGCCCAAAATTTCTTAGGTAGTAAAAAAGTTACCCAACCCGTAAAGATTTTGCTTTTGCTGTGTTTCTTCTTTCCTATTAGAAGAAATGTCTTACAGCAATAAGAGGAAAAAAAGGCAGAAAGCTTTCCTTGTCATGCTTGCCATGCTTGCGTGAAGGGAGAGGTAGGACTTGGGCAACCCGTGGATGGAGGGATGAGCTGTCACATCTTTTTGGCCCTATAAAATGTCTGAGAAAACTACCAGTCTGGAGTATTGCTGCAGCTGAGAGAAGGGGTTACCTTTTTCAAGAGAGGACTTCTTTGCAGAGTCATGAATGTCTGACTATTGAGAAGATGATCTGGGAACGTGGATTTTCTTAAAAGCGTGTTTCTGTTTCAGAGGTTGTTTTACAGGAATGCAGCTGAATTTGGATTTCCTCCATATCATTCAGATATCAAGGCTCTTATCCTTTTCTGCTTTTGCTGCAAACGATGTGTTTTTCTTTCCCACAGACCATTTTTTCACCTTTGATTGCAGTATGTCTTGACTTGTGTTGTTGTAGGCCTATCTGACCTGTTGTGATGATGACTTCACTTGTGATGATGACTTCACTTGGTCAGGTGTTGATCTGGGTTGAAAGTGAAAGTAAGACCTCTTATTTGCTTGCAGCAATATGGAAGGATTAGTTTTTTTCCTTTGGGAGGACTTTAGTGACAATGGCAACTTGCATTCATGTAGACCTTCTGAAGCACTTCTTGGGCTCTGTAGGAAGGACCCTCCTCTTCCAGCTTTAGACGTTGGCATTTTAGTCACCTGAGGTTCTGAGTCACCTTTAGTCTCTTACAGAGAGGAGATACTTCTAAAACTTGGTTCAGCAGCCCAGTTTTAGACAGCTACCATGCTCTATAAAATTGCCTTTCTTTCCCTTTATTGCCTAAAAAGAGCCTGTGATGACCAGGTCAAATGCAGATGTCATAGAAACCCCATCATATGCCTTTTCATGATTAGGACTGATCCATGATACAGTAAAATGGCTCTCAGAAAAGCAGGCATTTTAGGCAGCTTTCCTTATCATCCAGCCTATTGATCCGTGGCTACCCTAGATGTTAACAATATAGCTGCCAGTGTAGAAGATGTATGTTGCACTTTGAAAGAAAGAAACTGGGTACCATGTCCTTCTTGAGGTTCTGTAGGAGACTTTGGGGTGTCTACATCAGAATATATGAGCACGTGTTCCTCACCACCCCTCAGTATTAATTTATAGTATTGCTTCTGGGCTTCGAATGGGAAGGAAACGCAGATGACTTTGATCTGACTTAAAACTTTACTGTGGGAATTCACAAACTAGTTTGGTAATGATTGTTTAAAAAGTGTAAGCCTGTCATTAGTTTCAAAGGCTCTCTTCCAATAAAGTGACCTTTCAGATCTGTGGCTAGATAATTGCGCTCGTATTTTTTTGCTACCAGGAGCTTCACCAGCCTTCACAGCACTGTTTCTTCTTGTTGAACATTGATCCAGCATGCTATGAGTTTAGGCTCAAATAAATTAGGGCTACAGTCATTAGAAGTACTAGGAGTATTTTGGGGAGTAGATGTGTTATGAATCCTAGGAGAAAAAGAAGGTTCAGTATATATGAAATGAATTTTTCTGTGCTACTCTGTTTAGACATGGATACAGAGGCATTTCTGATAGAAGTTTTGCATTGGATACATCCCAGTCCGTTTCCACTTTTACTTTCACTCTGTGTTTGCTTGTATCTAAAGCATCGGATGTAAAAGTGTGACATGTAACATTAATAATAATGAATAAAACTTTGTGTATCTGCTATCAATGATGAGCAGACCCTGCATGGCTGATGCCACTAACAGAAAGTCCTCAGCTGTCCTCAGCCAATCCAACTGACACAATAAAAATTTTGGTGAAAATCTTGTTATTGTACATACACCCATCAGGGAGAGTGGGGATGTGGGGGAAGCAAATCTGCTTTGAGTAGCATTGCTAGTCAATCAAATATAGAGAGAATAGCTGGGAGCCAGAATCACAGAGACACTCACTGGATGCTTTTGCTGATAAAAATTGCAAATGACCATCGGAGTCCCCAGTTTTAGGCAAAATGATGTGTCTACCTCGAAGGCAACTCCACCAGGAGAGCAGGGAAGTTGTCAATTAAACCTGTTGGTATCAAGTCCATATTGGCAGCAAATGAGAACTTGTTCTTCGGTGGCCTTAGTTGATTCATTTGGATACTCACTGCATTTTCAGGTAACCGAGACTGCAGACACGTGATTACTTTTCTTCTGTCTAAGAGAAAGATTTTTATGTACTTTTGAAGATTTTTCCAGTACTTTCTAGCAGTACTAGAAGCCCCCATTCCCTCACTTGCTGTGGGGATTTAATTGAAGCACAAAAATAAGAAGGTTGTATCAACCCAAAAAGCATTTTTGAAAGATGACGTGTTTTTTTCTGATTGCAAGTGAAAAAAACTAATGTCAGTCAAGTATATATTACTCTGTGCTTTTTGATGAAATCTTATATTTGAAAGATCTGCTGTACGTGTGGCTTGGAGGGCTTAAGTTTCTGAAATAGCCTTGAGCAAGTGAGTATATGGACCAAAAACATGAAAACAGTTAACATTCCCAAATACTTGTTGTAGTTACAGCTTAGTTTTGTACTTTGGTGATCACATCCTCATGACTTAGGGGAAGCTGACAGACCTGATGTTTGAAAGAGCAAACACAAATGAGCCAGTGTTTTTGGATGCCAGTCCTAGGAAGGGTTTCAGCATAAACTTAACTGCAGTTCTGTCCCATGGAGGCCATTATTGGTACATGAAATGCAGCAAAGCTTTTCATATCTGTCACTAGATTGACCTCTTTTGTCTCCCCTGTGTCATGATGGAGCTGCTGTGACCAGATCAGTTGTTCCATCTCTCCACTTTTAAGGAAGGAAAGAGAGGGTAGCAGTGACATTTCCTTCTTATGGAAAACCTTAGAGAGATGGAAGAATGGAAATGTCACAAGGTTCTTCTCTTCTTGCTGCATTTTCTTTTCATAACTATTTCTTTTGTGCAGTTCAGGGCTTTCTGGGTTATGACAAAGCAACCGCAGCTATACCAGTATAATATCACATCTGTGGTGACTCCAGTCATCCACTTTCCTTACAGATCTTCATCTGAAACCTACTGCTTAAAGCTGCTTGTGATATAGATATATATTTGTTATACAGACTGAAAGAAACAGCTTTGCTAAGAGAAAAGTTAATAGTGGACCTTGAAATTGTACCTGACTCGTCAGTCAGTAGTAAAGCTGAGAAAAAGGTTTATTAAAAAAAATTTTTAATTTAATTTTTCTCCTGTTTCTACTGTTAGTTTTTGACTGTGGTACTGAGCACTGTACTTTGATGAAATGTCTATAAATTCATATTACTGCATTACTTGCTTTATTTGATTTTAATATGTGAACTGTTTATGAAACAAACAGTGAGTTTCATAAAATTCTTACAGATTTTCTTTCACCCTCTTGCTGTTAGAGCATTTTATGCTGTGTCTTTTCCTCTTTCAGTGTTCTGTTTCCGTACTATGTGTGCCCTCTCTTAGGCATTTCGGGCAGTAGTGAGAACATGTGATGATAAGACATGGTGACTTAGAGCTTTTGCCAGTGACTGTAGCATAGGAATAAGTTATTTGTTTAGAGAGACAGTTGTGTCATGGACCCTTATAGCATATCTTATGCTTATCTAGTGGCTCATTGTGGGAGGGAGTGAATGCTGGAAAAGATGAGACATTGACTATCCAGCGTAGCAGTTCCTGCGTTCAAATTTGGTACTGTAGCTTTTCTTTCCTTTTTTTCCACTCTTCCTAAGTTTGTGCTTTTATTTTCATTATTCCACACTCAACATCTCTTGATTTTATAGGGAATTGAAGAGGGGAAGGATTTTCTTTCATTTCTGTGCCTTTCTCTCTTGTATATAGGCTTCGTTGACTACCATTTTATGCTTCCTAGACAATCTATTAATGTGGGATCAGCCTACTTCATGGATTGTGAAGCAAATGTCAAAATCCTCATTTAGTAGAGAGCCACAAGACACACTTCCCCTAGCTCAGTGACATAAGGATAAGGGAATGCAGGGAATAGTTCAAAGTAGCAAATGTGCAATTAATAATTAGACTATTGTCATTTGCTGGCTATTTTTTAAAGTACAAAACAGTCTCTTGTTGTCATGCAAGTTCTGTACAGCAATGTTGGGTAACAAGAAAAAGGGAAGGAAAACATTACACCAACATCAACAAGCTACGGTTTATGGGAAGGAATGTGAAAACTGAATAAATTTGTGCTAGTCAGACTTACATTACTCTTTCCCTATTTTGCTCTGCCACCATGGCAGGGAGGAACCTAGAACTGAGATTCATATTTTCTGATAACTCATATGTCTGCGGTTGTTTATACCTGAGTAGACCTGAAGCAGACACATTATCAATACAAGAGGAATGACCGTGGATAAGCTGGTTCATGAGCTCAGGGTCCACACTTCCATCCATCTTCCTGGCTTTCTCAGGAGAAGATAAGTTAGGGGAATGGAGATCTTGTTCCTGTGTGCCAGTACTCTAGTACAGAATGGTGAATTGTTTCTTCTGCCAATCTGTGTGAAGACATAGGACTGGAAGTGGATCTCCTCCTACCACACAGCATTTGTGCTGCCTGTATGGCTCATGTGGGGAAAGTCCCCAAAGTGGACCTTCTGCAGCAATTAATTCTATGACAAAAGAAAAAGAAGATGACAAAGTCTGTATCTGTACATTATTTCTGTAGTGTCCTTAGATTCACAGGCTAGGCTGAAACACATTGACTAATGGGAGGGTACTACATAAAATGAATAGAAGTTGCACTGCTTTTGAGTTCCACATTAAAAATGCCCTTTTGGAGCTGACAGGAAGGTACAAAGTGAAGTTCTGATACATAGAAATTGCTCCACAGCTCTCTCCTCCCTGTGTCTGCTTTACACTGGGGTTTTCTTTTTTCCCCCTTGCATAAGGTGCTTTTAACTCACAGTCCCCAGTTGCTTGAGTACAACTGGGATACATTTTCTGGAACCCAGGATCCAGACCCTGTGTCTATGCCTGAGAGTTACTCTAGAGAGGATCTTAGTGAGTGAGCTGTCTTACACCCAACTGCAGGCCATATCCCTCTTTTACCATAGCCACAGCATATGCTGCCTGTCGCTGGTTAAATGTTCTTGCTGTCCTCTCTCAGATGGAAAGCCCTTTACTAACCCCCTTCTCCTGACATACTGTGAGTAAGCTTCTAGAATAGTCCTTTGTTCCTTTTAGTTTCTCTTAAATGAGCCCCTGTGACCCTTCAGTAATCTTGCCATCCTGACCCATCCTAAGAAAAGGACCCACAGCTGCTTCTCCCAAACACTGCTCTTGGCAAAGAGGTTAAAGAAAAGAGTATGTGTTTAGGGCAGTGTGTCAGGGAGATGGGAAGGCTGGGGAGCACAGAGGTTGTGGATGCTGAGGCAGTATCATCTGAAGGATGGCCTCACACTCAGTGTCTTGTGTTGCTCTACAAACATATTAAACCTCTCTCTCTCTCTCTCCCCAATGGAAAATGAAGTACTCAAGTATCACTGAAAAAGGTGGTGGTGTATTTTTGCATAGGGTTCCTGTGTTGTTTAAATTATTATTATTATTATTATTGGCGAAACAAGGGTAAAATACAACTTCTGTCATCATTAAAGTGGAGCAGTATAGCTTTCAGGTCTATGAAATCTGGGTCTTTGGGACTAATAAAGGCTTCCTCTGAAATCAGTCCTTACTCCACATTTGTTCTTGTAATGCATGTAAGTTAACTGTGAAATTCCAGAACAGCAAAAAAGGAAAAAGCTTTCAAGAAGCTTAAATGTATAAATGGCATACCTGTGATTTCTCTGAAACAGAAGTAGGATCTGTGAGTTTAGAGTGCTCATATCTAAAGATGTTTGTGCTTACATCCGAGTGGAGGATTCTGGAGTTAGTAGAATACAAGCTCTACTATCCCAGGCTAACATTAGAAAAGGATTCTCACTGGGTTGTATTTATCTGCCATTTTTATTTTAGTCCAAAGCCAAGTGTGACTCACATTTAAACTAGTAAGGGTGCTTTGCAGGTGTGCAGTTGTACAGACTTCCTGCAGCTACTGGTATTTTAGTGTGGCACTTCTATTCCATCATGAGCAGAGTTATAACATGTCAGACCCATCCCTGAGATAAATATGCAACGTATTCAGCTGCAGATTTCCCAGAAGAATAGGGAATAAGAAACTGCTTTCAGAGTTATCAGTGTGTGCAAGCTTTTTCTTGGAAAATACCATGCTTATCAATGTTAGGTAAGTATAGTGCTGGAAGCAGTCTAATTGCTTTTGATCAATTCTATTCAAAATATGAGTTAGTGTTGAAATAGAAGAGAGTAACAGGGGCATGTTATGTAGGTAGGAGGAAAGGCAATATGCTATTTGCCAACTGTGATTTTGAAAGCTTAGTGTCAGCTGCCATTTTGACTTCATCACTCCAAAACTTCTATTTCCTTTCTTCGTATCTACTAGAATTAATAACTAATTGGATTATATTCCTCTAGGCTCAATTCTGCAGATAGATGTTCTCTTTTACTCTACTTCATAAAAAATGTACCTAAATGTCTGTTAAAGACTTTTTACTAGACGTGATGAAGCAGCTGGTTAAGGAACTTCCATCCTGCCTGGCTTGGTTATATAGGAGACATGTGAGTAGTATGAGTTTTTCTTGACACCTAACTATAAAGTTGTTATAAGAAACCTAGTTAGATCTTTTTCAGACCTGCAGTCAATTTGGCCAGAAAGGTATCTTCCACAGTGGTGAGTATCCCATGCTTCAGAAGGAGGTACAAGGCATCTTGTGCTGGAAGGTATGGTGTAACTGTCTATCATGGAAGCTTTACTCTGGTTCCAAATTGCTGGAGCCTTTATTTTAGGTCTTGAAAGATGAGGTTCATCATCCTTGCCTGAAGCTTTCTGCAATAGTAACACTTCTAGCTATAACTAGCTTACTCACCAGTTTCGATGATGAGTTTCACAGTTACACTGTGCACATTTCCCTGGAACAGTTGTGTAGACTTTCATTTACTATCCCATTGATTTTGTGTTATAAGTCAGGATGAAATGATGCCTCAGTAATTTTCCTCTAGGTTTTGATGCATTTTTTTATCACCCTAGTTTCACATCTGTTTCCTGTGACAGTTGCCCTCTTTCCAGATTTGCTCTTTATGGTGGAACTTCTGTCATTTTCGTCATGCTTGCCTAATTTTCTTCTTTTTCTCTGTCTTTCATATGGAATTTTCTATGTTGCATAGTCTGTAATATGTAAGGGTGAATATCTGAGCACTTCGATCACTGTGCTACTGATGGGTCTCTCTAAAATGTGAAAGATTTCATTCCACTCCAGAAAGCCTTTAAGAATTAAGCAATATCAGGAAGTTGCAATGCTGTTAGTGGTAATCTGAATAGTCAAACAGCAAGTGTTCATTTTGGTGGACTTGGTACTCTGACACACACCATAGTTCAGGGACTAGGAGCTGAAGATGTGCTTTTGGTCTTTCTGTGTGACTTGTCAAAATACACTTCATGTATTTTTATCTTTGTCATTTGCATATGAATTTAATAAGGGAGTCTGTAACTGTTCACCACATCACTAAGTGGACTGTTCCTAATACTGTTCATAGCATGAATCTGCTGTAAGTATCCACTGATGCCAGGCTGTTCCTTGTTCCTTTTTTGTTTGTAGCCTTTAGGTTGGTTAAGCTTCATCCACTCAACTGAGACTGAGTTGAAAAGATGAGTATCTTGTGTGCAATACTGTTGTATTTCCTGTTCAGTATTTCACAAGGGCTTTGAGCTTGTTTTCTAACTGCAAGTGCAGAAGCCCTTTTACCACGTGACTTAGACCACTCTTCCGGTGAAAGGGACTAACTTTCAGTATGTCTCAGAGCTGTCAGGTTCTAACTGTTCAAACTCTGCTTAGTGTAGTACCATGCCTAGCATTTTGCTTTATGTACACCATGTAATTGCATTATCAGATTTCATTATTATTTCTAAATAGTTGTGTTTTTTTTTTTAAAGCAGGGTGAATTTTGTGCCTCTCTTTTACTCCTCATTCTGTTAGCTTCCAGGCAGGTGTTAAAGATTGTATCAAACAACTCAATTTCCTATGTATTGTTTATAGACATAGTGCCATTGTCTTATGTAAGTGTGCAAATCACAAAAATTTCTTCATTCTTATAAGGTTGGTTTTATTATTCCCTCTAATATTGTAACAAATCAAAATGTATGCAACCATGCAGTAGTCATACCCTGATTATAATTATGGAGTTCATATTATAGCCCTGAAAATGCAGCTCCTGCTCCACCTGTCAGTGCATGACACAACATAGGTGAGATTCTAGTTAACCCAGGTAGGATTGTGCAGCTTGAGTGAGTGCAAGGACTGCTTCTCCATTTTTGTATCTGAGCAAGGAATTTCTCAGTGTTTTTCTTTGGTGCCCTTGAATACTGGACCATCCCCGTGGAAAGACACTGTTGTTCACTGTCAGTCCAGTATGTTGCTCATTGCAAGCACAGCGAGGAGCGAGGAGTTTCCCGTCCATCCCTTCCTGTGCATGTGCTAAATTTCTCTGGTGTTAGAAGTGAGAGAACTCAATTCCAACCTCCTAGTCCATAGCTCAAAAAATTTAGAAATTTGCATCTCAATTTCAGAATAAGCATATATAAAAAGTAGATATTTAGGGGAGGGAGGTTTTGTAGGGTTCTGTTGCCAAATTTAGAAATACAGTGGACAGGAGTTTTGCATTGTCATCCAGGGCAGGAGGGCTGGTTCTTGGGAAAAGTAAATGGTTGGGGCACCTGAATGGATGCAAGTAGGTCTTTGGAAAATTGCAACAAAGCATGTGACAGAAAAAAGGCAGACACTAAAGGCAAAGAGAAGTAGAAGCAAATACACAGAAACCATATTCTTTCTTAAGCTAAAATACAAAGATGCTGTAAGTACAGAGAGTACAACAAAATACAAGAATTCTGCAAGTTATGTCTCTGAATTTAGATTTAAATTCTTTTTATCAGTAAGGAGGCAGCTAAGTCTGAAATTGGGAAGTTAAAAAAATTAAGAGATTTAGCATGTCTGGAGGACTTCTGGTAAATGGTGGGGTGAACTGATGAGTCAAAATACAATGAGTCCATACTTGTGTATTACATAAACCTGTGAGGGCTTAATATGTGTAAACTAAATAGTGAGACTTGGTGGTTAGAATAGCAAGCTGAAGAGAAAATGTCTCAACCTGTTAGATATACAGTATGAGAAAGGTGGGACTATTAAGTAAAATGAATTTAGGAAAATGTTGTGAGAACTCAGTCAAAATTTGAGAATGTGAAAATCTGAGGAAATAAAAGACGAGGAATACCTTTAACTGTGTGCTTGGTGTGACTTGAAAGAGTGGTCTAGAAGACATCAGTTTAAAAATCAATCACTTTAAAAATAGGTTAGGTTTCATATATGTGCCTTTGTACAAGGCCCTCCTTAGAATGTTTATTTGTGACAACCATAATTTCCTCATTTTATTTCAGTTCTGATTTTTTCTCTACATACAATTTTATGTATAAGCTTGAAAACTTATTGTAAAAGTACTGTTCTGAGCGGTTCTCTTCAGTTTGTTGTAGTAGATAGTGGTTTTAAGAGTTCCTGATATTAGTACTAAATAGAGAAAAAGCTGACAGAAAAGTTACTGCAGAGGAGGACTGAATAATGTGTGCAGTTTTGGTCACCACAATATAAGGAAGGCACTAAGCCGTTAGAGAGTGTCCAAAGGAGGGCAATGAGGATGGTGAAGGGGAAGCCGGGTTTTTTTGGTTTTGTTGTTGGTTTTTTTGTTTGTTTGTTTGTTTTGTTTTGTTAACTAATGAGGAGTGTTCTTAGGTTTGATTTTTTTTTTTTCCCTTTTAAACAGTTTTTACTCCTCCTTTTGATAAGAGGTTGCAACTGGTTGCAACTTGAGTAATTTTTTATGCATTTTTATATTCCTGTTCTGAAAAAATATAGCAAAGGAGGATTTCAGTTTGTCAGAAGAACTGTATGAAGACCTTTTCCTGAAAGTTGATCTAGCTAGTGCTTAAAAAAACCCACAAAAACATACAAATAGCTAGAACTGATGAGATTTCCTTAGGAGATATTTTGATCTCCTAAATCAGAAAACAGGAAAACATAAAATTATTCAGTGCTATTTAAACACTGATGAGATACTTCTCAGTATGAACTGCAGCTCCATTTTTGTCATATAACAAATGTATCTTCACTCTCTCTGATCAAATAAGTGCCTTTTTTTCTTTCCTTTCTATGAAAATTGATTCTCCAAGTGCCAGGTGGGTAGGAAGCTACACAGCTGTTGATTCAAATAAATGAATTAAGATTCACTAATTATATGCCACCCAGCATACTGCTGAATCTACAGAAACAGAATTGTATATGCAGAGCTCTGTATAAGTGTGATACAGACAGAGAGAGGGAGCCAT
Source organism: Lophotriccus pileatus (assembly GCA_035583135.1). Lineage (NCBI taxonomy): Eukaryota > Metazoa > Chordata > Aves > Passeriformes > Tyrannidae > Lophotriccus > Lophotriccus pileatus. The sequence goes on along the minus strand of JAWWES010000081.1, from coordinate 15,738,958 downwards.
CCAGTGTGGATTTGTCAGCTGGAAATGAAGCAAAAAGATGACTTTAACTCTGCATTTGCTCAGTGCTGTGTGATATGTGTTCCCTGTTCCATGGGCATAGCTGTGCCGTCTCCACTGTTGGGATTACCCTCAGCCCTGTCAACCACATCTTATCAAAATACTTTTGACATTTTCCAGTTCCTAAATGTTTGATTTCTGGGATCTGAGAGAAATATGAAAGTTCTAAGTTCAGTTCCCAGTTGCTTGTGCCTTGTTTAGTTACGCTGGCTACAAAAAATATCGAAAGGAGGTAGATTGTACCCTGAGCCTGACTGATGAAAGCTGTACATGCCTACTCCTAGAGAGTTCTGGTGCCAGGAATAATACAGGGGGTAAGAGGACAAGTGGAAATTAAGCCAGTCATGCTTACGTAAATGCCACCTTGTTTTGGTGCTCCCCCTCATGTGTCTTCAGGTTAGGTAAAACTGGAGTTCTCTCAGTGCACTGATATTTGAAAAGAAAAGAGAGAAATAATGAGCCAAATGTTGGTCATGTACCAACCATAGCCAGGTCCTGCACTAGGTAACACCCACTAAACTCCTGTAGTATTAGTTGTCTAAGCCAAAGAAAGAAGGATTTCAAGATGAAACGTTGTGAAATTTTTCAACCTTAAACTTTGTTTCCCTCTCCATCTCTCACAGGCTACATTTTTTTGATGTGTAAGATACAACCATGGTTTATTAGCTAGTGACTTCCTATGAAATGTAAATAATACGAGGAGATTGTTGGAACATCTGAGTTTAGATCCCGAGTGTGTGTTCAAGCATATTGAGAGTCTGATCTGTTAGTAGTTACTTCTAAATTATGGATTCAGGTTTTTGCAAGTCATGAACAATTGTTTAGAGTTAATTTTGAACACAACATAAAAGAACATTGCATCTCTTCTGATTTTGACTATTACAGGCCTTGAAAATGAACTTTTGATGACTTTCTGCCTGTGGATTTTTTTCTTTCAGATGGAGCAAACCTGTGATGATATAGATGAAATGTTCAGCAATTTACTTGGGGAGATGGACATGCTCACCCAGGTAAATAATTATTTTTTTCCATCAAAATTAGTTAAATAGCTATTATGTGTCAGGGAAAATAGTTAAATTTTCTACATTTTTCATATACTTCCACTCTGAATAAATACAAATATATTATTTTGAAAAACCTTCAACTGAATTTTTCTGTTTCACAGTTAAAACAAATGTCCTGAAATATAAGGTAATGTCAGTGCAGGGTAGGTTCTTAAAGAGAGCTAATTGCTTACACTTTCTCAAAAAAAAAAAAAAAACAAGTCACCAATTTAAATTCCTCTGGACTTGGTCCAAAGAAATTAAAAAATTTTGTCAAAACAGGAAGAGTCTGAGTCTGAATTTTCAGGCATGAATGCTTTGCATACATGGGTAAGTGGGATGTAGCCTGAGTGTCCAATGTGAACTTTGAAAATGAAAGCAATGTTTTGAATGTATGCATAAATGTAATCTTTATATATGGAAAAATATTAAGTTACAGCTAGGGTGACATTCAAGAATTTATAGAGACATTATTGCCAGTGTAGAATACACTCTTGAGAGGAAAGTATAAAAGAGCATGAGCCTCTTTCTAAAGCTCTAGTCATTAAATACTTCCTGCATAACATGTTGAAAGGATAATTTTTTTTCCTAGGAAAAAACCTACAAAGACAATAATATTGTTGTACTTTAATAAATGCTTGCTCAAAAACGCTTAAGTTGTGATCCTGGATTCTGTGTGAGTCTCTTTACAGCCTCTGTTTTGAGGGGGTCTTTCTTCCTGGTGACTCCCAGTGCTTGACAAATTAAATACCAATAATTCTGAGCCTCGGAATAGAAATTGTGTTTAAACTGTGTGAAAGGCAAGATTTCACATGACATTCTTATCTGTCAAATCACAACACTTTGGCCCTTGGTAGCTTTTGTGCTCTTGAAGGGCTCTTTATAATAGCGCATATTTTATCTATACATACATACATACATATATATATAAAGAGGAGGGGGTTTATGCTAATTTCATGTTATTATTATGCCTTGAAAATTAACAAAAGACTGCTTATGATAAATTTTACCTCCTCAGATTGGACATAGCACTATTGCGAGTGCAGGTGATGCAAACAGAGTGAGCCTCTTGTGACTCTGCTCACCAGTGCACTTGATGGGATGGAGTATTCCTAAGATGGAGACTGACTCCTTCATTCCAAAGTTCTGACATCACCTGTTACATCAGCACTGTATGGGAGAAGGAGACAGGCCTATCTGAAAGTCTGAAGACTTTCAGTTCACAGGCTTGGATCTAAATTTCTTTAGTCTCTTAAGTTCCAAAACAAGAGTGTAAATAGTTTTTCTCGCTTTTTCACCCATCTCTGTGTTCCTAAAGTGTGTGTAAATGATAGAACTACACCGAGATATTACAGCCTTGCATAACAAGGCTGTAAGAGAAATGCAAGTTCACATTTGGGCTTTTCTGCCAGGAACTAGGAATTCTCTATTTAACTAAGCACATTTACAGCTTACATTGCAACAGCATGTTTTTTTTTCATTTGTTATATTTGGGTTTGGGGTTTTTTTAAAGAGCAGAAGAAAGCAACAGCTAGGGTACATTTATATTAGTAATTAAAACACTCTGCAGAGAAAATAGCACCGTAGCTTAAATATGTACGTAGCTAAACTCTTTTCAAACCCTTCTCCAAAAAGCTAAAGGAAGCTAAAAATCACTCAGGCTTTGTCCGCTGTCTGGATTAGAAACAGTCCTGTTTTCTGCTGTTCCCCACACCAAGCCTAGGTGTTGCTGGTGTGGTGAGAAGAGTTGCTGTCGTCATGGATCAACACCGGATTGAGAAGCATGCAAAACCCTTGATGTGATCGTGAGACAGTGCTTGTCTTGGCCCCAGTTAGTTTACCCGTTTAGACATAATCCCAGAAACCAATGTCTGTCATTCTGTTCCTTGAAGAAGAGTTGATTTCATTAGATAAGTTCAGGTAATTGATTTAGAAATGTTAATATCTGTAATAGTAATTATATCATCAGATACCTGTTTTTTTTCTTCTACCTTAACAGAGTTTAGGTGTGGAGACTGTACCACCTCCATCCCCCAAAGTGTCCAACAATCAATTCAGCTTTACAGTTGGTTTTAAAGATTTAAATGGTAAGTAGCTGAATGGGCTCTTTCATGCCTTTTATGCTTACTTAACATACCTCACAGCAACAAATGAGAAGAAAATCTTTACATACCCTAAATCAAAAAAATCTCAAACGAAACAAAAGAGCCCTGTTTTGCTGGAGAGGGAGGTATATTTGCTTCTCTCAATTTAGGAAACTTGAAAAGGCAAGGTTTTTTGGGCATTAGTCAGTCTAAACAGGAATCAGACTTTTAAAAAGGTCTGGGTGTAGAGGAAAACAAAAATGAGAAGTCTCCCAAATAACTTCCTAAAATGCAACCTTTTTAATATAAAGATTTAACTTGATAGGAGACCAAGTTCCTCAGTGTGATGTCAGAGCTGTGTAAGCATTTTTGTTCAGTGGAAGTTTCAGCTTCCACTGATTCCACTTTACATTGCTTATTCTCATTTTGGTTTGCATTGCCACTTTTGCATGTACAGCTGCTTGTTGATGCTGTGGGACAAACCAAATGAGGGAATTTATCCAGGTTTAAAAAAAGAACCCTCCCTATGGTTTTGTATGACTGTTTTTTTTATTTATTTTTTCCTTCTTTTTTTACCGGGGGCTGGTTGTTTTCATTTGCCTGAGTTGGTGTTACCCTTTCGTTTTGTCTCGTGATCAGTTCTCTCTTAGGTTTCCTAATGACTCTACCAGCAAATTGGGTAGAGCTATGTAAATACAGAGGACCTTATATAAGCCATCTTTCCCACTGAGGAGTAACACCTTATTAAATACTCTGTTAACAGGTAAAGCAGGTAAACTGAGATGATCTAATGGCATATTCACACTTAGTCTGATGAATGATCTGTTCTTTATTGGAATATATAACCGTTTGTCAGTATCCAGTTCAGTGCTCTCCATCCCTTTCCAAAATCTCACTTAAAAGTTTTCCTAATTTGTGATTTATTTATTTTTAACTACACTCTTTAAATGGCCAAATCTGTTTGATCTTAAAAAAAAAAAAAAACTTCACTTCTTGAAAGCTTAATCATCCTACAAGGGTTTTATTCCACAGTATCTCTTACACCATGGCTAGTTCAAACCACGAAAGAAATTACAAAGTTCCAGTATAGGATTTTATCTTACACTCTGTCAGAGTAGAAAACAGAAGGAAAAAGTTACAATATTTCTGTCTGATTTGTAAGATGCTTTTAAAACAGATAGTCTTGTTTGTTTTTTGCTTAAAGGATCCTCAAAAGCCTATGTGTGACATATCCATGTGGTATGTCACAGATGTTGATCACACAAACTTGTGTCTTCGAGCTTTTAGATTCTGCTTCATTCTAATTTTAGAGTTGTAGAATAGTAGTAATATACAAAGATATTTTTGATCTAGACCTCTGTTACATGTTTTGTTGCTATACCAAAACTTGCTAAGCTTTTATGTGTGCATTTAAGTGAATAGCCTAATGGGAGCTAATGGAATTTCTTGCATTCGTATCACTAAGCCTGTACCCACTGACCTTGCTGAATCAGGACCATGTTTTATAACATCATAAGGGTCTGAGACTGTATCACTGGAACTGAAACTTCCTGTCTGGTTTAGTTTATATTCATAGAGTTCTTTGTACTGTGAACTTCAGTATGAGCAGATTAATGGCTATTCCTAAAGCACATTTATTTCCCAAACCATGTAAAATGTTTCCTTTCCCATAACCCTTATACCTTACAGTAACCATGCCTTCTGCAATTTAATCTCCAATGAACTGGAAACAGCCTTTTGCATTGCACTTGTTCTGACACATTTTGTGTTTTTCTTTCCAGAATCCTTAAATGCCCTAGAGGACAAAGACCTGGATGCTTTAATGGCTGATCTTGTAGCAGACATAAATGAGGTTGAACAGAGAACTTTACAAGCCCAGAAAACTTCTTGCAACCAGCAAAGTATAGTCACTCAGCCTTCAATAGGCTTGGATAGTGACATTTCTTCTATATCAAGTCTCTATGTTACCATTACTGGACAGTCTGGGGATGACTTGCCCCCTCCACCTCCAGACCCTATTTTAGACCTTCCACCACCACCTCCACCACCTCCTTCTGAGCCACTTACCCAGGTAGGTCTGGGTAGAACCTTATTTTAAGCATTCACTTGTTCTTGTAATTTTGCAAGTGGTTTTTTGGCACTGGAAACACACCACAACCGATGTTTGGCACTGGAAACACACCACAACCAGTGTTTGGCACTATCTCAGATACATCTTGGGAAAGCTCTGCAATAATGAGACATACATGAACTGTGGAGTGAGGTTTCTATTGTTGTGAGCTCAGCAATTTCTGCCTGTTCCTTGACCTGTTGCCCACTCCTTCACCTTTCTAATCATCATTTTGATAGCCCAATACAGGCATAAATCATTGCAAAGGGTTTACTGTAATGGAAAATTTATCACTGATTTTTTTTTTAAGGAGCACTGATCAGTTAGTATCTTCTTACAGAGACCTTGGCTTTGGCATCAGTGCAAAACATGGCCAAAGATCCCTCCACTTTGTGGAGATGTCACTGCGTTTGTTCAGCGCAGTCTGTGCCACTGGTACTGATAAGACAGTTTTGCAGATGCTTCCTAAATCCATTCCTGGCCTAAGTGATTTCTTTCAATAGGAAAAGCTGTTCAGTTATGTGATATTCAACATTTGCTAGGAGACCAGTTGTAAGGCTGAGCACAAGAAGTATCTCTCCTGACACAGAATCACTCTGCTCTTCTTGGTCTTGTCTTTGAAAGGAAGTAATGAAGACCATCTGAAATAGGGGGCAAATGCCCTTTACTTACAATGTGCCAAAGATATCAGCAGGTAATCATAAACAATTGGCTTACCTGTGTCTGAGTTTTCAGACTTATCACGACCTGCTCCCTGTTTGTGTTAATGCAGAGCTGTTTTAACCACTGAAATCAAATGTGATATTTCTAGTAGAAGCTTTAGTAGTTAATATCTTTGATGTGAGGTTGTGGAGAGGTAGATAATGTAAGAATTCTGCCCTGTCACAGTCCTGTGAGGAGGACTAATGTGCATTAGAAGAGTGATGCAGCCCAAAAAAACATGAAATAATCTCTTTCAGTGTTCCTGTGTTTCACCAGTCTTTATGTGTGCAGTAACTATGACAGAGATAAGGAGGATATACTTGCTAAACACAACTGGAAATTTATATGAAAAAATGTAGCTTAAAGTCACTTCTCCCTCAGTGGAAGTGTTCCTCTGAGACAGTGCCAAGTTAAATCTACTGGTATTGTCTGGTCTCTTTCCAGATACGGAGAAAGGGGCAGAGAAGGATAGGAGCAGGTGGTAGAAGCATTTCTAAGGAATATGTCTGCAGTAGGTGATTTCCTCATTAGGGCAGTGGTTCTGCTTTCTCCTGCAGCCTTTGCCTCATTTTATGATACACACTGTATTTAAATACTGATGACATACCCACTGTGGCGTACTGTCCACAGAATTGCCTACAGGGCTCTTACACAGGTTGCAGTGTGAATGATGGAGGTAATAACCATTTAAAATTAATATGGCAAGAAATGATTTCAAATTAATATTCACTGTCTTGGTCAGTATTTGCTTTGACGTGACATTTCTGCTTAGTATAATGAAATTCAGCTGTAAATGAAATCATCAAAACCATGTTGCTGTAAGGCAGGATTCTTGAAAAGTGATTCTTGAGCCAATCAAGGCTGAAGTTTTGTCTGACACTTCTGGTTGGTATAACCAAATAAGAATGGTATTAGCTATTCCCAGTGCAGCTGTGATACTAAGAGTCTATTCTCTAACCTTTTAAGTGTGCCAGAATTAAGAAGTACAGCCTTTCTTTCAGGGAAGCATAGAGGCGTCTCACAAGTTTCCGTCAGTTCTGACATTTCTTTTTAGAACTGTCTTTAAGCTAAATAAGGCCTTCTGCATTTTTTGCGGCATTATCTGGATGGCTTTATATGCTTCTGTTGAAATATTCCAGAAAATGTGGTGGTGATACTGTAGTGAGAAAAAAATCTCACAGCTTCTCAAAACATTTCTCTAACAGTGCTAAAATTTTGCATCTGATAGCTAATTTTCTTTTTTTACATTTAGTCAGACAAAGCTTATGAAAACATGAAGGCTCTTTAGTGAGAGCTCTGATCCACAGATATGTACAAAGTGTGAACTCTGTTCAGCACAGGTCACATGCAGGTGAAGCCTGAGTTATACCTGCCTAAAATTTGCATCAGAAAACCTGCCCACACTACACTCAACCACTTTGGTTAAGATGGTTTTTCTGCAGAAGGGTGATAAGGGGAGGGCCACAGTGTGAGAGACTCTTCCCTCCGTAGAACTTCTGTTCAACTACAAAAGATTATTTGGATTCTCTAAGTTAAGCATTGCTGAGCTGTAGCAATGCAAATTCCCATACCTGTGTAGAAAGAAAAAAATATTTTTAACTGATTGTCTGGTATTGATAGTTAAAAATTTGGCAACAAGAAGCATGTTTGAAGCAGTGATAAAGCAAAAGATGTTTAGTTCAGCGAAAGGGATGTCAGTCAGGAGTACTTTAGTTTTGGTTGAACCTGCCTCAAAACTTGTGATGAATAAGATAACCTTCTTAGCTCTTTCTTTGCTGTTATACTATGATATCTCTGTAACAGGGAAATGATGGCAATGCTTTTTTAGGCCTAGTTTCTTGAAAATGCCTCTTCCATGAGTTGTAATCAGTTCTCCTAGTGTGAAGGCCACTAAAATGATGACTGTAGTGTAGAAAATGGAGGCTGAAGATAACAGAGAAAAATCTTATGCAGAAGCAGGGCAGGAACTTTCTTCCACAGTCATTGACTGGAAGTTGGGTGCCTGTCAGCACCATCGCACAAAATCCTACCCCTTTAAAACAAAGGAGGCTGTGAAAGTATGGGAGAGTGACAGGAACAGCAAAAATTAGCAAAGAAACAAGAAGGCAAAAACAAGACAGTTTTCAGTAGAGGCAGCAGGGATGTAAAGTTGGAAAAGAACTGAATCCTTCAGTAGTATCAAGAGTCCAAGGCAGCCTCAGGAGCCACAGTCACTTGCTGTCCAAAATGTGCTTTTCCAACTCTGTGTGTTATTGGAGAAGACTTCTGGAAGACAGATGGTGAAAACAAATGATCACAACCAATACAGCAGGCACAGAGGCAACAGTAGGCACTGGCATTTGGTATAAGTACCTAAAACTCTCAGCACCTGGGGGTCCAGAGTCTTCTTGAATTACTGACCTCACTGGTATTAAGAGAGAGGCATGGTACTGGTAACAGCTGCCTTAAAAGAGAAGAGCCAGGTGATACAGAGATTTTTGGGAATCCTACTGTAGCATTCAGAAAAAGCTGGAATGAACTTGAGCACTCTCTAGCTGTGTCTGTGTTAATACAAATAGATCCATTACTAGAATAAAAAGCTATGTCATCCAGTTAAAGGAGTTGTTTCTCTCAGGCTATGCAGTAAGAGCTCATGTGGCAAGTGAAAGAATTCAAATAAATTAATGTACTTAACAGAAAGTATGAAGTTATAAGTCATAGACTTCCAAGCCAAGTTTTCAGTAAGATCCTAAAACCTCTAGTTTTCTCTTAACCCTAATGAGAAGTGAGTTTTCTTCCAAGCAGCTGCTTCCACAGTGCTGTTTCATTCAGGTTGGGTCTTTCTTCACCTCCTCTTTTGTATCAGTTGTACATACAGAAACACAGAAGAGTCCAGTTTTCAGGCATTCCTGTAGCTTTTGAGGAACAGGTCAGGTGAGGGCTGTAGGACTGGGCAACAAAAGGAAGCACCGAACTTGTAAATCAAAGCATTGGCTGGAGGATATTAGCTCAAGAAAAGCTGGAGAGTCTCTATATCTATGAAGTTTCCCATGGCAAGCCTTATGTTCTTGGTATAAATAACAAGAAACAACACTTTTCAAGTAAACATAAACTGCTGGCATTGCTTAACAAGAAATACACCAAGTATCTTGTATCTTTCCAGGAAGAACGAGAGGCACGGGCTAAAGCTGACAAGATTAAACTTGCGTTGGAGAAACTGAAGGAAGCCAAAGTTAAAAAGGTGAGCCTTAAAATAGTAAATGCTATCATAAGAGCTACCAGCTAAGTATCTATTATCATGATTCTTAATAATAAAGTTCTTACTAAAATGACTAGGCTTTTTCATATTTTATCTGTAAAGATACTGTGTGGAACTGTCTTGTCATCCACCTGAGGGACTTATTTTTAGGATGACTTGGAAAGCTCTGCCTTTTTTTTTTTTTTTTTTTTTTTAATTCTGGAGCAAAGCACACTTCTGACAGGTTGCTTTTGAGAAAGTGGAATGTACATTAAAATGTTCCTTACTTATGCTGTCCTAGTTTCAGAAGTATTAAACTTTTCTTCTGCAGTGGATGTGGATTTACCTAAAACCTATTAAATTAATGACGGTCTTCTTGCTAGATCTTTTCACAGCAGTGTAGTTATGTACAAGGATAATAGAAATTATCTTAGACCAACAAATTAGAAAGATTCCAGCCAGTGTCTGCAGAGTGCTGCAGTGTCATGTAATTATGCCCACTCATCCTAAACTGGTGTTCCAGCTGAACTCCACAGGAGCTGCAGGTGTTCAGTAACCCTGAAAAGTAGATGTGAAGAAAAAAAATCATGACCTTTCAGTCTTGCTCAAACAGAAGATGGGAAGTGCTGGAGATCAGAGCCTGCAGGGCTTTCAAGAAGAATTGAAACATCCAATAAATTTTGGCTTGTCCAGACTTGAGATGATTCCCACAGAACACGTTCATGTACAAATGCTACTTCTGAGAGAATGTATTGGGGGGATTTCACCACTTTTGGCTTTCTTGACCTTAGTTGAATATTAAGATTGCTCATTGCTCATCCCCTTTTCCTTGTAATGTTAGCAATTCTCCTTTGTGAGATTTTTTTTTTTCCCCTCACTTTTTTTTTCTGCCCTAAATATTTGGAACCATGTGGTAGAAGTAGGGCTCAACCTTATGGCTGTGTCACTATAATGACATTACTGTGCCATTCTTGAAATCTGAATTGATTAAATAACTGTCAAGAAAACTGGTCTTCTCTCTTTTACCAAAAGTGGAGAGCAGAGGCCAGGGAGGATAGTGAAAAGCAAGCTCACAGCCCTGGACTTCAGGAGGGCAGACTTTGGTTCTTATGTGCACATTTTAAAATAAGGAGCTATTTAAACAAGACTGCATGGAAAAGTCCTCCCCACTCACCAGTACAGACCCTGTAGAGAATTATTCTATCATTTTCAGTAATAACAGAGCATTTTAAGTACCTTCCTTATAATGTATTTACAGGTTTTTGTCACATTTTACATACTACAGCATTTCTGAAAGAATTGCACGCTATGTTAACAAATACTTCATCATATGAAGAAATAATGAGTGTCTTAGGTTAATTTGGTCAATATAAGTAACTCATCTGTTTTCTTATTGATGGGTGTTGGACTACTGCCTGTCTTAGTACAATCCTATTTCAGATTACTCTATTGATGTGGCAAGATTCTTCTGCTCTTTTTCTCATTTAAAACTAAGCTTTCCACATTTCTAGCTTGCATTAAGAATGCTCTGTCCTTTTGTACTTGCTTCCCCTATCAAGCATTTTCCTTAATTGCATGTGTAATAGATGTAGAGAAGAGATTAACCTCTGCTTTTTTCTCCCTAGCAATTTCACCTTTCCTGAAGTCTTGCACAGGAGAAGGTTCAGTTTTCTTTTTTGAGAAAAGGTCTTTATTTTGGTGGCAATATAATGTGAAAACTTCCAAGCTGTTCTGTTCCCTAAGCTCGCTGTGGGACAGGGTGCCCTTGAATCAGTAATAACCTTCAGCCTTAATCTTTCTTATCTGTGTTAGCAGATTCAGACTAGCCTTTTTCTTGCTTCTGAAATTAACTGACTCTTCTGTGACTCTACTCAGCTCGTTATCAAGGTGCACATGTACGATAACAGCTCAAAGTCGCTAATGGTGGATGAACGTCAGGTGACACGGGATGTTTTAGACAATCTCTTTGAGAAAACCCACTGCGACTGCAACGTCGACTGGTGTCTGTATGAAATGTACCCAGAGCTGCAGATTGGTAAGTGCTGTGGTGACACAGCATATAGCAAACAGATAGAGTGCATACTATGCTGTTGGTAATCTTGAAAATGTAATAACATTTCTCCTGCCCCTGTGTCCCCTGGAGTTGGAACATCACAGACTCTAAGCCGAGGGATGCTGCAGGAATATATTTGAGCTGTTCTTGCTGTAGAAGTGAGTCCATTCAGCCATGCTGTGAACTGCAGAAGGCTCCTTGCCCATCACCATTTCCACTATTCTGTTTTACAAAAAATGAAGGGGCCATGTGAATTTCAAGGTGGTGGCAGACCCGAACACACCAGTACTCAACTCTGCTCTTTGAAGAGAGGATGCAGTGCCTGAGTGCTGTCAGCAGGCTGTTACATACTGGCCAAACAACTGTTGTAATTAAACAAGACTGCGAGAAGCATATCAGTAATTTCTAATGCTTTTCATTTGTGATGGTCATTTTCTTAAAGTGTGGCTGTGAACAGGATGTTGCTCTCTGATGGCTCTGCAGCTCTGCTGAGGCTAAGTTATTATTTAGGAAGAAACTAACCTGGCCTGCAGGTCCCTGGGAAACAGGTGTGCAAAACTTACGTGTTGTTTGGTGCAACATAATGAGTCTTGTTTGAAAAAGGCTTCAAGGTTTGATTAAAATCGGAGTATTCTCTAATTCTCAGTTATTTCAGAATATTTTTATTGACCTGACTGCAAAGGTATTAACATCAAAAGGAAAATTGCTACAACTTTCTTTCAGGATGACATTTGAACTAGAAATGGGAAATGGTCAAACAGCCTTTAATGTTCTGAGTTTACAGTCTCTTAGCAGAGATGTGAAAATGCACAATAAAGTCAAATATAAATATTGCACTTTAAAAGAGCCCCATCTGTAATCATTCTGCTACCCTAAAACAAAGAAATTTAAAAATAGCTGGAAACGGCCTGACTGGTCATGAGCAAGGAGACCCTCATCTGCTTGTAAGATTGGCACAGATATTTACTAACAATCTGTTCTTGCTGCTTGATTAAGGTAATGATAATTCTTTTGTACCTGCTTATCTTAACTAAGGAAAGACTGCAGATGTCATTTGACCCTAGAAACCTCATAAATATGAGATGAATAATTTTAGTGTTTTCCTGTCTTAGAAAGTTGCTCCTTTTTGTCTAGTGTGACTTGGACAAACATGTCTGAGTGTTAGGATGACAGCACATAAACAGATTGTTTTCTGAATCTCCATAGTCATTAAAAAGAATGGATTGTGTTTCCTTGTAGTCCGGATAGACAATTTGGATTTCCCATCATGCAATTAAAACTGAAGGTATCAGGGAGATTATATGCTACAAACATTGGGTTGATGGTTAGATTTTTTTTTTGGCAAGTAAAAATTACTTGTGTTTTGGGTTAGTGTTAGGGTATTCATATAGTAAGGAGTTACTCTTATAATGAATAAAAATTATTTTAAAATCCAGGATAGAAGAAAAGCACCAAAGGAAATAAACCTGTAGCTGGTTCAGGAAAAAAAGAAAAATCTATTAACTCCTGATGCAGACAATCTATTACCAGGTCCAAATCTGCTGGGAATGTAGCCTTTTTGTTTGCAGAAGAGAATTTCAATAATGGTACATATTCTTTCTTCTGCTTCCAGTGCGCAGCAACATGTAGTTAATTTTGTTCAAAATAAAAACAATGTGAACTGTTCTTTATTCTTGTCAGTATACTTCTAGGCTGTTGTAGATAGCTTTATTACTATCAGCTTGAAGACAGGCTTTTCTGCAGTTCATCTTTCTGCCTGCTTTTCAGGCATTTAAGAGAACAAAATTACGTTTACTTTAAGAAGTAAATCTGAGCAAGTATTTCACGCTGATTGAAGATCCAAGCTAGTTTTATATGACAAGATCTTTGACAGGGTGCCTTATATATACTGTTATTTTGAAAGACTATAATTGCAAATAAATGATCATAAAATAAACTATGGGTTTAGATTAATTATGTTAAATATCACCCTTGTCAAAAGTAACAAGAAGTTTTAAAGAAACGCTATGAAATGTGTGCTGTGTTATCTCCTCTTACCCTAGGCCAGCCTAGGCCATTGAAAGATGTGATCAACAGAGCACTGACATGGAAGTACAGCTGTTCCGAGGGGACTGTCAAAATTGTACTGCAAATTGGAGCTGGGTGAATTCCCCATCCCAGTACTGAATTTGTAGAAAAGTAGGGGCTGGGTCCTTCCAGAATGACCTGTCAATTCCTTTTCCCTTGAAAGGGTGTTTGTGTTACTGTTCAGCTGCTTTATATGAGTGCAACTACAGAAGAGGAGATCAGAGCTACCTAACCTCAGCATACCCTGTGGCTTTCCTGGGTGGAGGACCTGGGTTCAGAGCAGATCAGGAAGGGACAATACTCACACTATAGGTCTCCCACACCCCTGGTAAGATTTTTAGCTACGGTGATGGTGGGTGAACCGGTATATCTTCACATCAGCTCTCAGTCTGTCTTCCTATTTCCTCTCTTTTTCTATTTGTGTTTTTAAATACAGTGCTTGAAACTGAATATTTTATTTTCAGTGCATAGAATTCTTCCCTGCTGACAAAAAGCAATTTTTCATTTGTTCCCGTAAGTAAAAAGACAAGGAAATAAATTTTCACATTTGTTTCAATTCATTCACCAAAGTGAATATGTACCTCACTGATCACATTGCAAACCTTGAAAAACCAAAAGCGAACAAAAGCAGAGAGCCATTGAAAGACATGGGTGTAACCATCTGCTCCAGATGGGTCACTGTTTCCATCCTTTGTGATCTTGAAGCAACAGCACAGAGATGCAGGAGGAACCCAAGAGCATGCCACAGCTACATAAGACATCTTCTCTATCTGCTTTGCCCTTCCATGTGGCACGATTTCATGTGGTTTTACTCCTGTCTGTGTAGTGGAAAAGAGCTGGACTGTCTAGCCCTGAGTGAACATCAGATAATGATTACATTCTTACACAGGAATTTCTGCAGCCTCAGGAGAGGGGAGAAAGAGTCTGAATGTCTTATATTACCTTTTCTGTCTCTCCAGAAAGGTTTTTTGAAGACCATGAAAATGTTGTTGCAGTGTTATCAGATTGGACTCGAGACACTGAGAATAAGATTCTGTTTTTGGAAAAAAAGGAAAAATATGCTTTATTTAAAAATCCCCAGGTAAGTTAACATGGTATTTGGATTAGAGTCTAAACTTCGGTCATTTAGTCTGCATGCTGCCCATTGCATTAATAATTTGCTTTCAGCTCTGTCAGGTCAGAATTGGGGAAAGCAAAACTTGTATTTTCAACTAGAAAAAAACCCAGAATGTTGAGTGCAAGGATTTGTTTTCTGTTTTTTTCCGGTGCTATTTTAGAGTCCTATCTCTAGTGTTAAAAAGTGAAGCATGTAGTTCACCTCCAGCACAAGCCCTTGCTTAGGCACAGCTCTTAGAACTTGGGTGAGATGGCACATCTGTAAAAACCTGGCCTTTGTCATTATTACAGCTTCTGCACTGTTTCTTCTGATGAAAATCAACCTTTCCTTTAAGTTCTGGTTTTTGCCAGTTGTATGTGAAAATTTATAAAGAGTATGATGAGTTCTACAGAGAATTTATCTGAATTTCACTTATACTGGAAGATGCATTGGGTGAACAGTAACTCATGTCTAGCTTTGTAAAGAAGGGTCTGCACACTGAATTGCATCAAATTATTCAGGATGGGTGTGTACACAAATTGTGTTATTTCTTGTGCTCTGTGGTTAAAACCATATTTACAAACACCCTAGCACATACAGTTGATGCATTCTGGGGCACAGGATCTTTTCCTCTTGTCAGTGATCTGTTAGCTCAGTGAAGCATCTGGTTTGTTCCTGAGAGCAGCTAGAGGAAAATCAGCAATTCAGCATTGCCAAAAAAATGAGTCAAGTATATAATTTGACAGCAAATCTCACCAAGCTGCTCATTTGGAAGTTGTTTTTTTATAGAATGAGCCAATGTTTCAAATAAAACCTGTGGAGAGGAAGTTTCCTTTATTGACACAAGTACCCACAGTCAAGCAAAGAAAACTTATCCTGCAGCATACATGGAATGATGTTGATTTTTAGTATGAAACAGCAAAGCCATGTTTGTAAATAAAACATACGTGATGGCTCAAGGTGTCATACCTTCTAATGCACATAGACATACCTATAGCAGCAGAGGTTCAATGGCACTTTTGATTATTGCACTAGTAATGTTATTTGGGCAAGGCTCTAAACCTCTCACAGGAAGTAAGTCTTCAATGAGGATTCTGGTCATTTTGATTGGAATGAAATTTAGAAATAAGCATGACTTAAACCAAAACCAGAGCAAGAGTGTAACTCTGTTCTCCCATCTGAACTGGATAGGGACCAGTCTGCAGTCACTGAGCTTTAGCCCCTCTTCAGATAAGCTCTAGAATGAACAGTCTAAGGGAGCTGGGTAGTTGCAGCTATCATACTGTTGAAATATTTTGCCAATAATAAAGTCTAACCATCTCTCAGGCTTAGTAAGTTCAAACATTGTGAGACAGGTAAAATAGGACAGTCATATCAGCGAACTATCTTTGTGGCAGAAAATAATCAGTATGGTACAGACAGAGCTCACGCTAGATAATAAAACGTGGTAAAATACGTGGTCTGGAGTGAGTCCCTGAAAAGGTAAACCAAGTGGAAATGCTGAGCTGGGGTGGGGTAGGGCACGGTGTATGATTAACTAACTACATGTGGAAATTATAGTGTAACCAATGGGAAACTGAAATCTAGTGGTCTCATACTGTATTCTCAGTATTTTCAGCCTCCTCCTAGCTCAGTCAAGGCTGCCTCGTAAACTCATTTTGGGAGTACAGAAATTGCAGAATGCTTTTTTTGTCACACCCAGTGGTGCCAATGCAGCAGTAGTTGAACTCTGTGTTGGTCATATTTAGAGCTTGTTCTGTTGAAGGTTAGTTGTGGAGATTTCACAGTTTTGTAACTCGCAGATACTTTTCTGGGAAAAAAAGAAGGCAAATTCCAAAAGTGGACAGGTGCCTAAAATTATTCTTAGACAAATCAGTGATACAAAATTTTCATTACAGAGGTTTGACACAATCAAGTGCTTTAGAAAAATCTTATTATAAAGGTGTTCAGATGCCTTCCTAAAACAAGTGGACCTCTGGAAAAGGTCTGTGACCTGTGCCAATGTTCACTGTTTCTTTCTGTGAAGTAGTTGTAGAGCTGGTATAGATTAAACAACAATTAATTAAATGCATTTCATTTTCTAAGAGGCAACTGAGGTTCTGAAAGGCAGGATTTATTCTCTGTGTCTGTGCTAGGAACATGTTGCTCAGCTAATGCCAGTGGCTTTTTTTGAATATTGTCATTATTGTCATGCAGTATTATCTAATATTTCTCTGCAGCTTTGTTTCTAAAATGTTTTTTAAAGTGTTTGGAATACATTGTAGAAAAAGCACAATCCTTAGGTGTCCATCTCTTCCACGAAGACAGGCACACTTTTGCCCTTTCCTCACTGTGATACAACTTACCCAGCAGGGAACTTGCTGTCAGTGACTCATCTACAGAGATAGAGCATCACAAGTCTGTGACTAGAGTGAAACAAAAATACGTACTGATACATGGGCAAATAAAGAAAACGTTTATAACATGGGAAAGGTGATGCTTTGTGGTTGAGTGATGCTGTGCTTTGCTCTTGGAAGGAGAGGTTGTCAGGTTTAAAGACCTCTTTTCAAAAGCTCACAGAATAATTCTCAGCTCAAAGATACTCTAAAAGAAAGAAAAATGGAGGAAACACGGTTATTTTTAAGGGGTAGCTGAATCTAAACTCCTGACTAAACGCTGGTCATGCTCTTAGAACACTGTATTTTACTTTTTCTTGCATGAACTTTGATTTCCTGTGTTTTGATAAAGTCAAACAGTGCAGGCAACAGCACGTGCATGTGGGGCTTTTGGGGTTTGGGTTTTTTATTATTATGGGACAGTATTTATGAAAATTATTGCAAGTCTGTACAGTGAGTACTTTATGCTTCTGCTCCCTCATATGTGAGGCAGAAGTGAGAGCTACACCTTCCAATGGAGAACCTGTAACTGAATTGACATTTCATTTCTTCTGAAAAGCAAGAGTTCTCACCAGTGTCAGAAGGAGGTGGAGTAAGAACTTGTAATGTCTTTCGTAACTGTAGTGAGTTTCATTGCTTGAATATTTATTTTGAAGTCAGTGAAATTGGGCTAGTATCCAGTGGGTAATACTTTTGTTTTTCACCGGTTTAGCAACTTCCTATGAGTCAAGGTTTTTATTTTGTCTCCACTGTTACCCAGTGAAGGAAACATAAAGGGTAGCAGGGAACCTGATTATTGAGTATGCTGGCAGAAGTGCAAAGAAATAGAAGTGAGAACAGGGAAGTGTTTTTCACTGTACTTCCATTGCTTAGTAATCTTAATTTCTCTCTCTTTTGGGGAATTTCAAAGAACTTTGTCTTATATTTATTTACATTTGTGATCTTCAGAGCAATTATAGGTATCTAATATTGTTAGTGTGCACTTTTCTGGGCGACACATCATGATATGAGTTGCAGATATGACCATGTTCTGTTTTATTCTTTTTCTGCACAAACCATGCTACATTCAGTACACAGTTGCAGTGATCTGAAAGGGGATGTGAGGTGGCCAGTTGTTGCCTCGTTTTGGGTGCAGTTTGGATGAGCATAAACAGGCAGCCCATTGCTCGAAGAAGGTAGTCACGAGTATGAAGCAGCTGCCTTGTTTGCTGCATAGAGTCTGAGCTGTGCTGTTGTGGACCCTGCAGTAGCTTGAAAGCAAAAATACAACCTGGAGGGGATGCAGGGGGAGCATGCCGTCTTGGAACACCTATTTTTTTGCTGTGTATTGACAAGTAGTTGCTGCTGTATTCCCACTTGCATGAGCCTGTGTATGAAAAAAGATGAAAGGTATGAGGCGGGTGATGTTTCATTTAGGAAATCCTTTTTTATGAATATAGAGATGTGAATGTCGATCAGTGCAATAGTTAAGGCTACTGTTTCTACCATGATCCAAGTTTGGTTTGCTTACATGCCACCACAGATGTTTTCTGAAACTATTGAAAACACTTTCTGTCTTCCATTGTTTGAGGTTATACAGTGGAGAGAGATACAGCCTGATTTTTTTTACCTGCCTTTCCACACAAAAGGAAGTGGCTGTAGCCTTAAGTGGAAAGATTTTATGCATAGACTTGTCTTTTGAGTGTAAGAAATAGTTAATTCTCAAATCTGTAAATACATGTAGAAAGCTGCCCTGTAGTCATATCTCGTCCCATTAATGACCTGACATCGCAAACCAAACATGCATTTCACAGTCGTGTCCTCACACAGGAAGGAGCTTGCCTTTTATCATGACCTTTGACTACTGGACTTAAAATGACCTCTTATGGACACATGTGGTTTGCCTCCTCTAGGATGAATGCTTCTCATCAAAAATAGGAGACCACACAGTGATAAAACAAGAACAGTGCACAGTCTGCTCCACAGGTTTTTAGCCACTGACAAATAAGTACCATGTACTTCCAGATTTCAGGGCAAAGACATAGAGGAGGTAATCAGTAACAAATGAAATGTGTGTTGACAGGTGAAACATGACAGTGCACATCTGTATAGTGTTGGGTTAGGTGACAGAGCCCTGTTTCCCTAATGAAAAAGCTGTGGTGTTAGAGATCCAGCATGGATATTGTTGCAAACTTTCTCTCTTTACAATTGATTATGTTGGTACAGGGTGGTCTGTGCTTCTGCTAAATAAATGCCAGATGCCTGAATGTGAATCAGTCATAATCAGAGGAGCTTTGTTTTCTTATTATCAGTGCACAGAAGGCTGACTTAGCCAGATGAATGCTCTCCCACCGGTAGTAAAGCTGATGAGCCAAGCCTTGTTCAGACAGTGATAAGGTGTACTTACCTTGATAAATCTTCATTGTGTACTTTAGGGGTTGTACTATGCCTCTATAATGATCTGTAGAAGAAGGCTTGCAGTTTGCATGTCCCTCTTCTTTCCAAATCCATCCCAAAGTCTGGAGGTCCAACCCAGCCTAACAGTGCTCTCTGAGATTTCCCTTCATACCTTCATCAGTGCCAAAGTGGGTGTGCCAACGCTTAGCCAGCAGGGCTGTGATAGTGCTGCCTGTCAAGAAGTCCTGTTGCATGTGCACAGAGGACTGGGCTGCAGCTGCTCAGAACAGTGTATTTTTCTCCAGAGGGATGAGTCACTCACTGTCACTCAGACCTATGGTTTTGGACTGCATAGGCAGGCATCACTCTAGGTTATATTGAGAATACACTTTAAAGTGGTGCTTTTTTGAGCTGGCTTGGGGTTTTTTCCACTATGAATACTGTCTTCAGATGTAGTTGCAAAGCTGTGGTCCTTAGTGTTTGCTTACCTTCAGCTGTGGACTAAAAATACGTCCTGGCAATCTGAAGCCAGCTGCATTTCCTAGGATAACTGTCTATTGTATTAAATATTCGAGTTTCTCATACCATAGACATGGCATCAGCACATGCTAAATTGCAGGTGGCTGTGTTTCTGATATCCCCTGTTGGACTTAATGTTAACTTTTAAGAAAGCAGTTTTTAAAGAACTGTTTTTGAGATCCAGACCTCTTCCCCTTCCTCTCCTGGTACCCCTCCAAAAACCATCTGGTCTGAGGCTTGTGTTTTGGCAGACAGCTGTTTACAGCACTGCTTGAAAAAGAAGATGTGGTTGTGTGGAAGATCAGATAGACCTTGTTGCTGTAAACGTGGTATGCTGGCAGGTCAGATTTGCAGCTTGTCTGTTTCTTTCTTATATGGTAACAGCGTGTTCCTTCATTTACACACTTCTCACTTTTGTTTTGGTAATGTTTGCATTTGTTACAGTTTAATTGTTGTGGAGTTCTAGGCATGTAACTCTTTTTGTCATAGTCTTGAGATATGAAAAAATGGAGAGACATGTAAAGTCAGATAAACTGAAAAATTATAGAACATGAGAATTTTGAGTGTTATCATTCTGGCCTCAAGCCCGTGGATCCAGATGCTAGTTGGTGCTTGGCATCCTTGATCTACCTGCTTCCTTCACTTTCAGCTGCCTTAGGATCTGCAGCCAGCCAGGCTCTGCTTGTCTGGCCCTGCTTGCTGTTGAGCAAAGCCACTGCACATGCTCCAGCACACAAGTCATAGCATACTCCTGAGCTACCTTCCCACTGCCAGAATTTGCAAGTATGTCCAAGTGCTGTCCTTTTGTCCATCTGTACAACGAAGATGGATGCAGAATTGTTGTTCCTGTTTAACAGTGGGTGAATTTATTTTTACTGGTAAGTGTGCATGAGGTGCTTCCCTGTTTACAGGGGGATAGGCACTGGGTCATCTCAGGGTGGCTGAAGCTTCACCGCCCTCTGGCACAGAAATGGAGGAGGGTAGGCTTTTCTTTCAGTAGGCTGGAGCACATGTGCCAAGGTATCATGGTGATCATTTCTTCGAATTTCTTCTAGATTTTTTAATACTTTCTTCACTGCATAAAAATACTTTGCAGAATATGAGCAGGCATTTAAAAGCAGAAAGTATTAACTTAGGATAAAGGTTTTAGCATGTAAACTCTTTTAATAAAAATTAAGATCTGAGTTACATCCAGACTGCAAGATTGGGTTGTTAGAAAAGACTTTCTAGCCTTTTGATACTGCCTTGCATTCATGGTATATCAGCATGCAATCAAATGTTAGGTTCTCTACCACCTGTAATAATAAAGAAAGCAGTGAAAATTGGAATGCTAAAACCAAACCTATTGATCCAGAAAAACAGGCAAAACCATAAGCCGCTGTTTTTAATTTTGGGAGGCTGTATACATATGGGTAAAAGTAATTTTGTATTACTTTTAAATTATATTCAAAATAAAGAATTAAAAGTCGTGAGCAGGCAAGTGTGATTAAACTTTTCTATAAGAAGGGTCCATGAGCATCTGGCTCCTGCACCTGCTGACTCAGGTACTCAGTATTGAAATACATCCATTTCTTTTGTGTCTTCATCAGAATTTCTACCTGGCAAACAAAGGGAAGAATGAAAGCAAAGAAATGAATGATAAAAACAAAGAGGCTTTACTGGAGGTAAGTCAGTTTATTGGGTTGAGGATGCAAATGTCACCAAAATTCTGCCACTATCTGCATCTGCTCTGCAGTAACAGCATTTAGGTCTTTGTGGGCACGTGTGTAACAACAGGAAGTGCTGTGATCATTGGCATCTTTGTATCTCAGGTTTAATAGGTAGATTTTCCTGTGCATCTGCTGCCCCTCATTGAAAATGCAGGTTGTGCACCCTTAGGTCAGCCCTTGGGACCTTTTATGGTTATTAAGGTTGACCAGTAGCAAGCAATTATCTTTTGGGTTAGAAGTAGATGTCCTTCTCTAATTATTAGCTGTACTACAACAGAAAAAGAACCTTTCCACTTTTCCAGAAAGTCTGTTTAACCTTTTGCCTTTCCTGCTCAAGTTTGCTTCAGTTGCATGCCTGAGAAAAACCCAGAGCTATTTGAAAGAAAATATTATCACGGTTCTCTAAGCAAGCATTTTGAGTTTGGTAAAAGTTCAGTAACAAAATGCTTTTCTCAGGTGACTGAGACTCACATTTCAAAATTAGTAGATCTCGTGAAGGCACCAGATGTCACCCAGCAAAAGTCCTGGTGAATTCTAAAATGCAAATATTAAGTGATAAGTGTGCTAGCATTAAAAATTACCCAACAGTAGGTCCTTCAAGCAAACAGTTAGTGTATTTGTTTAAACAGTGTTGTAAATATTAGCATGTATTTAAAGGTGAAAGCAGAGATTGAGAAGGAGATTTTCTTTGGCTGTTTTTAGGGCTCTGAGGAGTCTCTAAAGAATCTGTCTGCAGAAGATTTTCTCTACAGAACCTATAAATACAGCAGTAGAGAAAAAAAACCAGCAACAGTGCCAACCATTTTGCTCTATTGCCTTCACTGATCATATCTGTGTCTAGTTAAAACCTTTTGTAGGTTTCTGCTTGACCCATTAGGGAATGGAGGTTTTGAAAGCCTTCTTTTTCAGTTTGAGCACCCAACTTGGATGGCGGAGTTACCGCATTAGCTTGGAAAAGGTTCCTTTGTCAGTCTGAGGTGTTCACCTCCTGCATTACCCATGTTCATATGTTCATTGTCACAGGAAATATCTTTATTTTTCAAGGAATGTATTTTTCTGCTATTTATTAATAGGATTGTGCCTAAATAGATTTATTTTGTGCATTATTGTTCTTGTTGCACAGGAAAGCTTCTGTGGGACATCTGTCATTGTGCCAGAGCTTGAAGGGGCCCTTTATTTAAAAGAAGATGGAAAAAAGTCCTGGAAGAGGCGTTATTTTCTTCTACGGGCTTCTGGAATTTATTATGTACCCAAAGGAAAAACCAAGGTCAGGAAGCCAAATAATCCTCTTAGCAATAAAACAATTCATGGAGGTGAAAGTGTAAAACTCCCAAGGTAACATTTTTAAGAGCACTGTCTGGTGCATCTGAGAGGGTTGGGGTTTTTATAGTTCATCTTTAACTACACCACTTGTGCAAATACTAGAATGTAGTCACTGAATCCTGTCATGTTTCTCTCCTTTTGATTTCTAGGGATAGATAAAAGCATTATGGAAATAGCACTGCTCTGGAAGTCAGTAGGGGAAAGACAAACAAAGTGCCCATCAGCTGGTGTTATGTTGCCAAAATGCTTCACTGTTACATGGGTTCCCTGTGAAAGAGTATTTTAAAAACTTGTCAAGTAAACCTATTTCTTATCACAAAAAAGGTAGAATTTTACTTTGTTTGATACTTTCTGCGCCAGTAACCAGCATGCAGAAATGCTATACTTTTTTTCCTACAGTGATCTGTACCTAGATTATGTGCTGTGCCTTTTAAGGCTTCTTTAAGACTGCCCTCTGTGTAGAAAGAAGTGAGGCAGAAGCCTGTCTGAATCAAATGCACTGACATTTAGTATTGCAAAATATTTAGAGTCTGAATTGGCAGTACTGGAGAAGCAAAGGGTCCTGAACATGTTGCACATAAGGGTGGCTGGCTTTTCATTTCCACAGTGATGAGGTAGAATGGTGAATTCTGGGACTGATGGTATTTTATATTTTTTTTGTATTCTGAAAACCACTTCTGTTACCACCTACAGCTCTGCTAATATTTGGAAATTCTGGTGCTGCTCGTGAAACTTTACTGTTAGGATTTATGCTTTAAAACTTAACTGTTCTGCTATTTCCTGACTAAATTACAGAGGAAAAAAATTATATCTTGTAAAGGAACGCTCTTCTGCTGCTCCAGTGACCTGTGTTTATAACCAAATCTCAGTGAAACACAGGTTACCTTGCTGCTTTCACAGCTATTTACTTTGACTTTGTCTGACCCTGAGATAACAGCTTTCACTCCTCAAATCACGCTGCACACACAACAGCCTATCAATTAGGATCTAGAATGCTATTTAGAAGGCACTCAACATGGAAAAAGTGTAAGAATAGTCTAGTGCAGAGTCCATCTTGGACATTTCCTTGTAGCATGCCTTCAACAATGACCAGTAGTACAATGCCAAGGCCTGGCAAGCATGTTGTGATAGCTACTCAGCCCTTTTTCATCCTCTAGCGATACCCATTTCAGTGACTTTTCATCATAATGCAAATTAGGAACGTGCTTTTTTTTTGGGGTGATAGGCTGCAAACATAGGCTCAGATGGAGCCACAGAGCCACCTTGTAACTACTGTTTAACACTTAATTGCCTGTTAGTTGTTACAGCCTGTGTAACAGCCTGTGTACTACGCTGCCTATAACTGAGCCATTTTTAGGAACAGTGTGCGTGCTTTAAAATCATTGTATTACCAACTCAGCCACTCACCGGGATTGAGCACCTTGAATCTAGTTCTTTGGTAGATAGTCACAGCTCTTTCAAATAGTACCAGTCAACTGTTTGCTGCTGCATCTGTAACAGCTTTCAGCAAAAGGATGCATATGTCCATGTCTTAGCCGTTCCAGAGAAAGTCAAGTCTCTGAGCTCAAATCTGTGTTCAGTGGTTATCTAAGTTAGTTACTGCACTCTGTATTGGAACAGCTGAGGCTCCGGTGCACCTGTCTGTTGTGGAGACAGTAATCTCTGGTAGATGAGCGGAGTTTAGTGAGGGTGTTAAACATCTAAAAGCACTACAGCAGAATTCAGTAGAGCTCCTCAGTCACAGCTCTTGAATTATGGGAGTTCATCTCATGTCAGGATGGTGTGAAGAGTGCACATGCACCTTGCACATCCTTAAGTTGTGAGTAGAGTTATCTTTCTTTGAGATACAGAAACAAAGAATTGGCATACATTAGTATCTTCAGCTACTGCAGCTGTTTTGAATTCATTGTATATTCATGTTATCACTTGTTACAAGAGAGACAGAAGTCTGGCATACCTCTAGCACTTTGTGTTGGCTGTAAAATGCATGTTGAATGTGAAAATACAGGGACACGTTTCAGGTAGTTTTACACACATGCCTGTGGTGGGTTGTTGGGGGTTTTTTTTGTTTGTTTTGGGGCTTTTTTTTTTTTAAACAAACCAGCACCAGTCAGCACTGCTGTTTTAATTTTCTTTCTTCAGCATTGCTCTACTTATGTCCTATACCGAAACAGGCTGTTAATTGACAGGGTGACAAAACAATAGCAGCAGAGTAGCAGATACAATTTAAAAATCTCTTTCTGTTAGTTGTGTTGGTTTGTCATGTTAACATTGCACAAATACTGGCAATAAGTGCCTTCTCCCTTGCATAAAAATCTGTTCCTTATTCTAAGAAAATATCAACTACATTCATATTGGTCTTAATCACCATTGTCTGGTACCTCAAGGAAAGGAACAACTCATTATATTATGTACTGCATGGATTTGGGCACGTTCTGGAACCTGGGTCCACAAAGTCACTGATAAAATCTCTGGCATCAGCTGCAATGGAGACAGGGGAGAGAGAGAAGCCCTGTACAGTGTGGAGTATTTCCTCTCGCCACAAATCTTAGTTGCAAACAAATTTGTAAATAAAGCCAGCTCAAGGGTGCATTGTAATGGAAGTATCAATGAGAATAGCACAGAAGAACCAATTATGCAGAAATATAACCTCATTTCTAGAGGTAGAGGGGGTTTGTGGTTTGTTGTTTTCTTTTTTTTTCCCCCACAATTTCCTGGTTTCTTGGTTTAGCCAACAGTGACCATGCGACATGGCTATTTTTGCATTTCCACCCAAAGGACTGCAAAAGTTATGCTTTGTGTGCAAAACTCTTCACTGAGAAATGTGCCAGCAGAGAAAAACTTGTTATTTTAGCAATATATTGTGAACAATACTATGATAAACAGAAGAGGAATGATGCCAGGAAATTAAAGAAAACTCAAAGCAAAACAGATGAAATATGTGCTTATGTCCTGGTGAGAGTTTGTGTGTTATGTGTACAAAAGACAAACAAGCTCTTGAAGGAATTTAGAACCCCAAATCTTATTTCTCCAGTCAGAATTGTAAGGGTGTGATTTCTTGCTATGGTATTCTCTTTGGTCTTATTATCCGTAAGCCGGAATCTCCTGCAATGAAGCACAGCAAAACCAGAACAAGAGCAAACTATTGGACTGTGTTACATGCTATTTGTAATATGTACTTGCCCTCTTCCACTTGTTAGTTTAAGAATGCATACACTTAAAATTAATCTTTTTTTTTTTTTCCAGTCAGCCTCATGACAGTTACAGGAATAAAAAACATCGGCATTCATGCACTTGAAAGAGGTCCTATGACTTAGTTTCACCTCAAAATTCAATTTGTTCTAGAAGTGACATGCTTGGTTTTCATTTGTAGACATCACGGGACCTGGCATGCTTCCTTCAGTTTGAGAATGTGAATGTGTATTATGGTTATCAACACAAAGTGAAATACAAGGCACCTACAGATCACTGCTTTGTCCTAAAGGTAATGTACAAGAAAAACAAGTTCTGCAAATGTCACACATTTTCTTTTATATGTAAACGTGTTTAAATTTGGAACTCTGGGAACCCTGATGAGATAAAATACCTCCTGCAACACCATGTGTAATTTCTTCTGTGCTTCATTATTGATCAGCAACATACATTTAGAACCTTAATTTTATTACTGATAGTCCTGTGATATGTCTCTACACTGCATCTATAAAGTTTTCTTCAAAACAGGAACAAACATGCTGCCTATTCAGGTGACTGGCACACAGGGCAGATGTATGATGAGGCTGGCAGTCCCTAATGTTGATGTTATGAGCACCATGGATTATATACTTTTTTAAGTACATCTACTTTTTTTGCAGCATAGTCATACCTGTTGAGGGTTGGTTGAACTAAGACACAGAATCTTGCAGGAATAGACATCTCGTTTCCCATATTTTATTGCAAAACTATTTGTGGCAGGAGGGCAAAATAGATTTTTCATCCAGTCATGAAAATCAATGCTTGCTGTTGAATAAGTATCTCATTGCTGCCTTTCCAGGTAGTAACACTGCAAATAGGCTGGGAATTCTGCATTCCTCTCAGAAAAGGAAAAGAAGCCCATGCTTTTCACCTAAATCAGATAGAAATGAAGCTTTGAGGTTGCAGTAATTGGGCCTTGCTTGCTATCTGTCATTAATACACATTTTAGAATACAATGAGATTACTGTGGGCAAGGCAGAAGATAATCTTGTTGCTGCTTTTCTTTTTGAAGACCTGCAGTGCAAACAAACTATTAGAAAACACAGTATCTTGCCATCTCAGAAGAAAAAGTAAGGGAAACATTCACATCGGAGGTCACTTGTAATACCACATCTCTGACTGTAGCTACAAACTTAGAGCACTTTTTTTTTTATATCTGCTAGCCTAATTTACACATGGCCAAGCAGAAGTGGTTTATAGACACATACTTATTTTCTGAAACAGATGTATCTAATTAACACAGATGAGCAGTTTTAATACTATAGTCCTCCACAAAATGCTCAGCAAAAAGTATTTTATCCTGTTTTGTAAAATATGGGTGAGCCTTCTGAAGTTAACAGGTAAGTATTGCTTCTGAAAAGTACAACCTCTAATGAAAAAAAAGGAAGAGGGGAGCTGATATAAAAAATAATGGGAATTGATTTTCTAAACAGATGACTGGTCAAGGAAGTATCTGACTAATTTAATGACAGTTATTCACATTTTGTACAGATGAGAATAAAACCATGATTTTTGAATGCATGTAGCAATGTGTTTAACTGTTCACAGTAATTACTTCCATCTTTTGTGAAAAGTATGTTATTTTCACTAGCAATAAGTCACAACTCAAATTTCATGTGTGATGTTAGTGCTGTTACCCTCAATGTGAAATGAGAAGAACAAGATCAAAAGCTCACTAAGGAAACCTTTATGTGTAATAGGCTTATAAATGTTTGAAACCTACTTAGCAAGACTGTTTGCTCTGA
This sequence comes from Lophotriccus pileatus, assembly GCA_035583135.1. Classification (NCBI taxonomy): domain Eukaryota; kingdom Metazoa; phylum Chordata; class Aves; order Passeriformes; family Tyrannidae; genus Lophotriccus; species Lophotriccus pileatus. The sequence continues at coordinate 15,711,251 of JAWWES010000081.1, read as the reverse complement.
TGCTTCTAAAATGTGTTTGCAGTAAATATCATATTGATCAGATCATTATTTCTGAGCAACACGACTTAGTGATGAGTAGATTATTTTGTGGTGATTGATCTTCATTTTAATTCCTACAAATCATCATTTGGTAGATTCCTTATTGGCTCGGTTTCAATCTTCGCTTCTTTTAACAGTTGTCTCTTGCAGTGGTTGGAGTTGGTCAGGAAGTATAGGTAAGCATTGATATCTTCAAATCTTCTGTTATTTCAGAAGTGGACGTCTCTCACTTAGGGTGGCTTTCTGAGGGTGGTGCAATAGAGAGTTTAATATTATAATTTCTGTACATTAATTTGAATTCTACATATTCCTTTTTGAAGGCATGCTGCTTCCATGAGTTCTGTCGTATCCTTCTCTTATCTTTGAAGGTTGGAGCTGAGGATGTCATACATCTTGAGGTCTGTGGGCTGAGAGAAAAAGCAAAGTTAAATGTCGGTCTCTCTGATTAGGTCTTGGTGACACGAAAGTGTATGGACAGTAACACAGAGCCATCTGTCGCACTTAGTCACATTTTGTTCCTGTCTGTTTTTATATGAAAGTCTCCCAGAAGAAGATATCTCTCTTCTTGGGAGAAACTTGTCCTGACATGTCAAAGGGAAACAAACCATCATCCTTGATGATTTCTCATCCTGCCCTATTTTGAGAATGAAGTCCTCAAGATGAAATGACAGCACGTTTGCAGGCAGGTGCAGTGAGCAAAACGTAATGGATTTAACGGGCAAACATTTGTCTTTATTATACTGGTAACCTAGTAATTTTGAAGGAATTTGGATGCCCAGTTTAGTCCAAGCCATTTGGAAATTTCTCCACATCCAAGGCTCTGCTGTGTCTTCACAGCTCTTCTATTCCCCTGTGTGTCCCTTGGGACGGTGGGATCTGTGGAGGTTCTTTTCTGGTTAGTTGCTTGTGGTGGCTGCAGGATAAGATTATCTGTCTTACAACAAATGGGGGAAAGTAACTGAGAGAGTAGCAGTCATAGCCCATGCGAGCTGTTCGCTGAGGTGGCTGTAAATCAAAGGAAATTTTCACGTGTTGGGAAAAATTTTAGGCTGCAGCTCTTATTAGCTCCAGCAAGCTGTAATGCCACTGGGAATGGTTTTGAATAATAGCATACCACTGCCTTTTTTTTTTTTTTTTTTTTAAGAATTGTTGCTTTCTGAGGACCCTCTTAGGAATTTCTGTGTCAAAACAGCAAGCAGTCATCTGCCAAGTTACTTGCTTTGCTGTCTCAAATGTAACAAAAGAAACTGTCCAGCTCACAGGCAACAGACCAGATTATATTTTCTGGTGCAGGATAAATGAAAGGATGTAACAGCTTCAGCAGTACCTTGCTTCTCTGCTAGGCAGAATATCCTGCTGAATTCAGAACTAGGAATAATTTCCCAGCCTTGAGCATTGAGTTGAAAAAATACTGTATTTATTTCTGACTAGTTAAGCTAAATGCATCCTTACTTCAAGAACAGGGAAGTGGTCTTTGTTCACTGACATGGCAGCAAATGGCCAGTGAGTGGGCTGGCTTGGAGTTGAATATGGCCTCATGCTTTAAGGAAACGTCCTTTCCTTTCCTCCAGTCTCCATTTGTATGATGAGCCTTCTAGTCAAATAACTAGGCTAAAAACAGTAACATTTGTTCCTGCCTTTGAAGGTCTTGTCTCATACTAGCAGGGAGAAAAGATAAAACATTTCCTTTTGTCACCCCCCAACCTTGGTCATCTTTACGTCTTTATGGTGTGTCTTTAAGGAGGGAAGAGCACTCAAGAAATATTACAAGAATGAGCATAGTGAAAATGCATTTTTGTGTCTATGTGTCAGGCATTGCCAAGAACTTAAAGAGGAGCATTATAACTAATGTTAACCAGAACACTGGTGACTTGGTTTTAGCTAGAACAGTGAGATTTCTCAGGTTGTCTGATACAGACGTAAAAAATATGGTTGTTGCCTCAAAGTCTTCATGACTTCAAACATTTGAATTTTCTTCGAATGTTGTTCCACCCTGGATCCCTCTAATTGGGATGTGGGCTTTTTCTCCAGATTTTTCTCCTAGGCTACAGTCAGGTGTGGAGCTTGGAGAGACAGTGAGCCTTTAGTCCTAGTGCCTGTCCCAGCTAACATGCATCAAATCTCCAAGGGCAATAGTTCCCCCTGTCCTGTTTCTTCTTTAATCTATCCACTTAATTTCAACTTCAGTGGTCATACCTGGGTTACGTAGTTAATGCTGGCTCGGGTACTGGTATTAGTGTAGCAACAGCAAGATCATGCACACTATGGGCAGGTTGTTTGATACTTAGCCTGAAGCTGGGGTGGGTTTTGCAGCCTGTGATATTGAAGCTGCACCTAGACTATCTCAGATATAAATATTCTTGTCTGCAGATCCACACTGTAGGATGTTCCTCTTACAGCTAAAGAAGCATAATGTACTGTGAGTGCTCCTTTCCTAAAATTTCTTCCCATTACATCAGCACCCCACTGTATCTACCATAGCTTACAACAAAAATGGGGTGGTTTTTGCGTATTTGTTAACCATCAGGACACTGAGGAGATAACGGGCAAAAGGGTGGTGTGCCAGAAACAATTAAAAAGCACATCACAGTGTTTACTAGCAAAAGAGAGAACACTTTGCTGAGCTTATTGAGGAGTTTCCTTTCAGGATGATTCAGGACACAACTGCAGTAACGGAACAAAGCAGCTACTTCCTCATATCAGCTGGTCTCAGGCAGCAGAAAGCCCAGATGGGACCAACTGAAAAGGGCACAGCTGGTAGTTGGTGTCTGAGAGTAGGGTCACCTGTAGCTGTCCCTGGCAGCACACCAGAACCGATGTGGCTGGGTCCTGAGGATGAGAGTGCATCCCGGCACAGAGGCTTTCAGAAATTTTTAGGCTTTGGGGCAACTATAAAACTTGAAGTGTTTTATTTCTCAGTGGCTCCTTGGTCTGCACTGAGCTCTAACCTTCTTAAATGCAGTTGTTCTATACCACTGCTAAACAGGCCTTCCTCCCTCAAGGGAAGTCCCACATTTAAAAACCAACACAAAGAACCCTCGGCATATGAAAAATAGAGCCTCTGAATAAAAGAAATACTTTCAAGACATCTGCTTCTCTAAACATGCAGATTCTTCCTATTTTCTGCTCGGCCTAAATGTAATGCTTACATAAATTTCAAGATCCCACCCTTTACTTTGACATCGGATAAAGCAAGTCTTTTCTTAATAGAGACCTCCGTATGCAGAAAAGAAGAAAGGAAAGGGCAGCTAAGTGTGAAAGAACACCCTCCCTCAAACCTGCATTTGTCAAGGTCAGATCTGTCCCTCTGTTCCCGGCAGAGTAGGCAGGAGAGGGTCACAGCACAGCTCTCCCTGCCACCCTGTGGAGAGTGCTGGCCACTCCTGGGAGAGGAACAGCGAGGGAACAAAATTCTCTCTCCTTCACAAAAAAAGTAATTTCACACACTGCACACAGCAAGTAGGAGTGGTTTGGTTTCCTCAGTTACCTTTGCATTTACAAATGCAATATACATAGATTCCCTGTGGATCTTCTTCATTCACCATGTACTATGTTACATGGGAAATGCTGTGGAAATGGATGAGACCTTCTGTAATTCATTTGCTATTCTGAAGCTGAGAGTCCCCAGAACCAAGAGATTCCACCGGGAAGGAAGGGATCTATTCATCCTGCTAACAACAACATCTATTGCATGGAGCAGAAATTGTGATATAATATATAAACATAATGTTTATTCTGTGCACTGAATGTCTCTGTGTGTGCATCCGCGCACACACTAGTCCAGGAGCTGATTTTGTCACACCATGTTGAAAAATCTTTCCAAGCAGACAAATAGCAAGGTAATCTATATGCAAATTTGCTGGTTTAGTCAGTCTGATGTGCCTGTGACAAAGAGTGGATTTAATTATAGTTTATTGGTGCTGGTTATGCTTGAGTAATCTGGAGGTAATGGTGCATAATGCTGAATTAATCTAGGATGAAAAAAATTGGTTTCCTGGGGATAAACTGAGACAAAGGCAAATCATCCTTTATTTCTACAGCTGGGCACATTTTCCTGTGCAGTTAAAACAGTTAAGTATTCCTGGCATTATTTGGAAATCAATTTTTAAAAGAATTTCTAATGATCCAAAGAAATTTGGGAGTAAATTTTCAAGAAGAGCTTCTATTTGCAACAGCAGCATCATTCTAGCAGATAATTTGGTATTTAGCTGCTTAGCTCCTTATTCCTTCTTCTCTCACACCCAGTGTGCTCTGTCTCAGACTGAGTCCTGTACATAATGTATTCCACACAATGACAATTAAGAAGGTAGTAGGTGAAAATTAGCAGTGTTTGAGACAGAAAACACTACAAAGAACAACTATGTAGAACAAAGGGCTAGTGCAGGAAACAAGGATAGAAAACAGGAGATTTTTTTATTTCTGTATGTGAAAGACTTGGAAATGTGTTAGCAGGAATGCTTCAGGTGTTTCAGAGTAAATTCATTGCTAGATAAACTGAGAAAGCAAAAGCAGAAATACTCTTTATTGCAGAACACTTTCAGATATGTGGGATTACAGTCATAATACATGCACAGTTTTGCAAGATAAATATATAAACAATGGGGAGAGTAAAGGCAGAGAATGGACAGTGAGGAGTGGAATATATTAGCTTCAGAAAATATTATTTCCTGCATAAAGCAGACCTCTTTGGTTACAATAGCTACTACATATATTTTTAATGACCTAAAAAAATTTGCCTTCGTCATTAATGTAGGTCAAAAGAATAATTTCCTTATAATGGGACAGTTACTGTTTTAGCTGTAGAGTTCACAGATGTCTTCAAAAGAGCATTTAAGCCTGATCATCTTCATGCGAGGAGTGCATGGCATCAGAATTTGACAATTTTAATAGTAGATTGCAAATTTGAACCACTTCAGTGTGGTTTTTGAAAGGTGCTGAGTATTAATTCTACTTGCAGTCGTGGGAACCAGAAGAGTCTCATCCTTTCTGGGAAGCTAGTTCAACACAGCACGAGTTTATCAGTAATAGTTAAGGTATCCAAAAATATTGACCATTTTGTGAAAATTCAGCTGAAAGCCAAAGCTTTTGATCCAAAGTTAGTCACTCTTTATGCTTCTGGCTGTTGTTTCTGCCTCAGAGACTGAGCAATGATCCATATATTTTGGGGCAAGGAATCCAATGAGATGCCTGAATAAGTTCAGTTTACTTTTCATCTTCTGTGTTGGAAGAAGGCAAAGAGAAAGAACATTTTATTGGGATAATCTCCAATTTCATGCACACATGGCCTTTAGTCATTTGTTTTGGCAGACACCACAGAAACCACATCATTCAGTTCCCATTTCTTCAGGTTTTCAATGTGTTCTGTCTTTTTTTCCGTAGGCAAGGAATTTATTTTATATCTGAAAATGTAATCTATGGACAAATATTTTTTTTAAACCTCCCCAGAAGATAGCCTCTTTATATTCAAGTGCTTCTGCTGTCTTTATCTCTGGACAGCTGATGCTTTTAGAGAGTGGGTCATAAGACTAGATTCTGTTCCAGACCTCTTCAGTGCTTTTCTGGGTGAAACATGTCACGTCCTTTTGCAGCCTGACATTTGAGGTGCTCAGACCTTAATACTTGCAAAATCAGTCTCAGTTATGTGATTAATTCATAGTTATTAAGAGTTTTGGCATTGACAGAAAAAAGTTCACTGTAGTCTATATTATTTTAAAGTGCTGTTACATTTTTTTAATATGAGAAAAATTCTCTTTCTACTTGTGTATTCCCACTTTTCATTCAAACTATGACTTCTAAAGTGGTTGCTTTTTAAGCAGTTGTCTTTTGTATTTCATTTTGGTGCTGCATGTTTCAGAGGCAAAGGTGCTAAACCTTTCCAGAGAAGATGTTTTCACTTTGCTGTCAGTTGATTTTAATGATCCTCTCAGGACACAGTTTGCACCCTATAAAAAAATAAATTATCTGTGTCTGTGTGTGAGATGCGTAATGTTAACTGAGGTTAGTGCCATTTTGCCTTAAAGTACAGTATTTCTCACATGGCTGTTATGAGTGATATTGTTATGACCTCTATTAGTCCCACAGAGAGGTTATTACAGGGACTCTGAATCTAAAGTTTAGCAAAACCAGACTCACATAGTGACTATAGCTCCTTACATCTGTGTGCTGTCCTAAGCACTCCTCTGAGACACAGGAGCTGTGAAAGGAGGAAACTGGTCCACATAGAATCATAGAATCATTTACCGATCTTCATACCAAGTCAGCATTTCCAGGGCCTTCCAGCTGCCTAGATTCTTCTTTGAATTGCTTACCCTGATTCACCATTTTTATGCACTATCTAAAAGATTTTGCCTGAAGTTTTTAGTGGGAAGTCAAGCTTGTAAAGGTCAGTGTGGACAGCAGAGACCTCTGCCATTTGAACTGCTGAAGCAATTTCACTATAGTACAGTTCTTCCAACAGAAAGGGCTTCTGGGGTGGGGTGTGACAATTCTTGGCTGAAACATTAGTAGCATAATTTTGTTATGCTACAAAGTAGCATAAATAAGTAGCGTGCTTCATGGATCTAAACACCACAGGAAGCCAAATGCCTCCATCTGGGCCATTTAATAATAATCTTCTGTAGATATAAACCTTCAGTATTAAACTTAGTGCTGCTGGTGGTTGATTCCGTGGTCTGGCCTTGCAGACTTTGCTGGTGTAGGCAGCCTCTGCACTGGCAGTGTGGAACAGTCCTCCTTAGATGCGATCCGAAGCCCAGGAAAGGCGATGGGGATATTTCCAGTTGACCTCAATGGGCTATGGGTCCAGTACAAAGTTAAGCCTGTCATTGAAAAAGTTGTATATAAAAAGAGCCAGTGCCTCTGCTGCCTCTTGGTAAGTGAGAGACAATCTAGTTCTCAGCTGTTACGAAGAGAAGATACAGAGTAGTCTGAACAGCTCTGAGGTGTCTGACTCGCCTTCTGAGAGCTGAGGGTTCAGCAGCCTACTAGTTTGGTCCCTAATTGACAGCACATACTTGTGACTGTGTGCTTAATCATGGTTGCTGATTGAAGTAATTTAATCAAGTAACTGATTGGGGCAATTTGGAACAGGCCCCACTGGTGAGTATCAGTAGTTAAGATGAATTGCCTAGTGGAGACAATAGCCAGTAAAAGAATAGGCTAGAGGGTAGCTAGTAAGTTACTCCCATGATGTCCAGCAAGGGACACTCTTACCTTGTTCAGTGACAGTTCCCTCTCAACTTCTCAGGATGGTGAGAACCCCACAATCTCAAAATAGTCCCAGTCGGGGTAAGCAGTGAGGTAAAGAAGCTTGCTGCTGATGTCATTTATTCAGGTCATCAAGCAAAGGGCAGACTGAAGAATTCTGGAACGCCACTGTGAGGCTGATGTTCGGTGCTCAGTGGGTGTCTTATATATAAATCAAGCATTAGGAATGATTAGGAAAGACATCGATGATAAAACAGTAAATGTTGCCTTACTATGGCACAAGTTCATGGTTTCTGCTCACCTGTGCAGTTCTGGTTCTCTCATGTCAAAGAGGATATATAATAAACTTGGAAAAGTATCAAGCAGGAGCAACAAGGATAAGAAAAGGTGAGGAATTACTTTAAATTGAAGGAAAGACTGAAGAAACTAGAAGCCTGTAGGCTGAAAAAGGGACAAATTCCTGGGAATATGATTCAGATCTCTAGGCTCAGGGGTGGCATGGAGAGGTGTGGGTAGGGGTCAGGCATTCATGTCTCTTCCAAAACAAGAATGTTACACAAAGCTAGTGGCAGTCAGGTTTAGAGAAGAAGGAGGTGGTTCTTCACAGAGTGTGTGACAGACTGTGAAAATTGTTGCTAAAAGATGTTGTGGGTGCCAGAACTCTGTGTTTAATAAAAAGCTGAAGAAGTATCTGGAAGAGAATCTAAATATGGAGAAATCCCCTGTGCTCAGAAAATGGCCTGAGCTGAAAATAGTTGTAGACAGAGTACAGAGAAGGAAGTATCATATATGCTTATCTTGTTCTTTCTCTTCCCCCATTTGTGTCAAAGTCCAGATACTGGGTTCAGAGACCTTTGATCTTATACAGTAGGGATGTTCTTGTGAAACTAACACTTCCATAGGGTGCCCCAGAGGAGAGGTCTGCAGCAGCCTTTGTTGAGCACCCCAAAAGCAGATTGCTGTGGCAGGATTGTGTGTATGAGCAGCATCATTTACCTTGCTTGCTCTATGCCATGACCTCCTCTGCCTTGTTATGCAGTGTGGACTTTCTTCTCGATGTTTGCATGAATCACTTGTTAAATTATAGAAGTCTTTTATTTTTTCTTGTATTAAAAAACTGTTCGTAGGTGTGGTGTTTGAAAACAAGGGCAAGATACAGATGCAGTGGGCTTCCTTGTCATGAAAAAGGAGGAGGAAAAAAGATAAAGCTTGCCTTTTTCCTTTTTGAAAGCTTTGGCTGCCATCTGCTGGGTTCAGTAGGACCTTACACACTGGAGCAAAATTGCTAGTTGCTAATTGAAAAGTGCCTGAAGAACTGAATTTACCCAGGGTTGTAGTGTTTTTCTTTGCACCTCCTGATTCTTTTGTCTCTGTTGGTAATAATGTAACCCAGGTGTTTGGGATGTACTGTGCTGCATCAAAAAGTGCCTGCTTACAGTTGCCTTTTAAAGATACCATTCAGACTGAATTCTCTAATGATTTTCACTGTGTTTGGTCACATAGTAGAGAAATGATGGAAGGTAATAAGGGTCTTTAGGCATTGTGTCCTGGCCATGTATTGCAGTAGTGGAGCCCACTCTGAGCAGTATTTGGGCTGTCTGAGGCTGTAGAAGACAAGGAGAGGGAGATGCTGGGGAGCTGGAGAAGGCTGTTTGTCCAGTGGCCTTGTTGCTGCCTCCATTTGATACGTGACAGAGGTGTTCTGTTCTGTTCTGTAATGGCCCGTCTTCGCGAACGAAGAGCCGGGGAAGGTCTTTACCCGCATATGCAGATAAGGCCTATAGAGGAAGATACAGCCCTGCATGTTGAACTATGAAGGTGTGGTGTGTGAGTGTATGATGGTGAGGGTCCTTGAGGTGGGCATGGTGCCTCCTCTGCAGTTAAGGCTCCTGGAGACAGTGAGCTGGCATCTCTGGGCTTGCAGTGTGAGATGTCCCTAGCTCTCAACTTAGGAGTGCCCCAGAGCAATGTAAGAGAATAGGATAGCCGTGGGCCCTTCCAGAGGGCTGAGCAGCATGTTCATTGTCCAGAGGAGATGGTCAGCTGTGTGTTTGCAGAAAAATGACCAACAGGGTGACCTGAGTGAGTAGGTGAGTGAAAACACACGGGGATCTGTAACACAGGGACTCATCTGCCTCCGAGACCTCTCAAGACTAATATCCCTTTGGCTTTTATTTCCTCACAGTTATGTCCCTGGTGTGTTCACTCTTGCTCCATAATTTGATGATGCAGGGATTTGGCAGCAATACAGCCTTGTGCAGTCCCATTCTCTCATCCATCCCTTGCCACTCATCCTCTCTCCAAGCCACAGTGGCCCTTATTCCCATGCCCTATGTGAGGTCATGCTATGTACTGCTGGGTTTAAAAAAAAACCAGCATGATGACATGGGTTATATTTAATCAAGACCACTTCCCTTTTTTTGGAATCAGAGTGTGGCCTCATGAACAGTTGGGTCAGCACAAGCAAGGGAAGCCTGGTGTCTGCAGTGCTGAGGGGAAAGCAAGGAAAATGTGGCTGAGGAGCAAGGCCTCTTATTTTTCTCTGCTTTTGAACCCCTGCATCACCCAGATGTGGGCAGGGTTTGGCCTCCATGCTGGGATGTCCCAACCACCAGCAGGCATCTGTGGAGACATCTGGCACCTACGTGAGCCCAGGGCTGGCAGGCTGCTCACAGCACTCTGCGCTGTGAGAGATCCTGCCAAATTCCTTACCTCCAGCTCCGCTCTGCTTTGGGGGCTTAATGACAGGTATAAAGCCAGGGTCCTTGCTGCTGGGTGTAGGCAGGCCTCGAGTTTTTAACTGCACAGGCTGAAAGAGAGTGGTGTGACAACAGTGGATCCTTGGAGCATATTTGGCTATTCTTTTGTATTCACAGTATTTCACTAACTGTGCACTTATAATTTCTAAGAATATAGTTAGAAATGAACACGTAAATAAGGCGTAATTAAGCCTTTTCCTTTGGGTTCATTCTTTTCCTTGCATATCAAGAGATCACAATATGTTATTCCATCCAAGTTACTAAAGACTTACATCCTTCTCTGCTGCAGCAGGGAAACCAAATTCCTTTGGAGCCTTAGGAAGAATTTTCAGTCCTAGGCAAGTAGGCAGCCTAGCATTTTGGTGGTCTTTGAGTTGTAAAAGTATGTCAGCACACACCAGTACTACCTTGATCAGTAAGGAGAAGAGATCCTAAATTTTGTCCAAAATTAAAAAAAGGTCTAAAAATTGTGTAAGTTTCTGGTACAAACAAATGAAAAAGAATACTTCTGATGGTGTTGCACTTTGAATGATCGTCTATCTAGAACATATCACAGTTTTACGTAACTGTTGTAAACAACAGCAAGAATAAAGCACAATAAAAATGTATAGTAAGAAAGCTAGAACTCAGCTCAAAGAAAGGCAGTCAGTTAGGAAGAAAAATCTGTTTCAGCTCAAAGTTTATGCTTAAACAAATTTAACCTACTCTTTGAAAACTAATTATGTTCAGCATTCAGTCTCGGTGCCTTACATATGACAAACCGCAATGAGAAACAGACTTCCTTCCAGTGTTTATACACTGAGTGTTAGACCTTGAACCCCAGAGCATTTGTAAACTTCATTGAATTCTAGATCACTGTTACATTTCTGTAGCCCTTGAATTCATATTACAATGCATTAAAATTAATTCAAGCGAAAGCTGCCAGTGGCAACTCAAGTATAGTTCATAATCACCATCTTTTTTATATTTTCTTATACTCTGTTTTTGCTGCCTTTTTTTTTTTTCCCAAACCATCTTCATGTTGTTTTCCCACAAGGTCACTGTGCAGTGCCTCAGACTTTTTTATAGTGATTTAATTTCCATGTTTGTCTTATTTTGTGAATTAATATCTTTCAGCACCCTCAGATTCAGAAGGAGTCACAATATATCAAGTACTTGTGCTGTGATGATCGAGCAACCCTGCATCAGTGGGTAACAGGAATAAGAATTGCCAAGGTGAGATTAAAAGTAAATTTACTTAAGTATGTGTTTTTTTACTTAAGTATGTGTTTTTCTTATTAACACAGGAGTGAGTTCAGTTGCTGTAAAACTCATGTACTCATAAAACTTACTGCACAGTTATCTGGCTCAGTAATAATGCCCTCTTCAAAAAGATCCTAATTGACAGCCCATTTTGTTTCGCACAAAACATTTAAGGAGATGGATTTATACATAGCCTTGGTACTGGCTATACCTTCCTATACAGTCCTGCTTCTCTCAGATGTTAGTTTGGAGTTTTTTTTATTCCGGTTCTGCTGCAGGGTGACATCCAACAAAGGTGTGGGGTGAACATCAAATTATTCTGTGTCGTACACTGACAGAGCTGTTTGCTCTAGAGACTGTGATTCAGTGTCTCAGGTCTCCAGTTTGAAAATGTGATACTTGGAAAAAGATTGGAAAAAGATTAAAGCCAAGTTGCAAGAATTTTACAAATACTGAAAAAAAACCATAAAATGTAAGAATGATATCAGTAGGACTGTAGGTCATGGGGATTCATGTTTTGTTGTGCCATTACAGAGATGCTTTCCGCGTGGCCCTGTACAGAACAGGACACACACCACGTGTAGAAGCTAGTTTTTAACAAAACGGACTAGGAAGAAACAGGGTCAGAAAAGTAGGCCAAGAGCAAAATGAGTGCTTGGCCTATGTCATGCCTAACACATGCTCATTTTATTGTTTTGCTTGTTTTGCAGTATGGCAAAACGCTCTATGATAATTACAAATGTGCAGTGAAGAAAGCTGGCTTGTCCTCCCTGTGGGCAAATCAAGGAACGGTGGAACCAGCTGCCCCTGCAGGATCCTCATCAGCAGGTACCAATGCTGTCACAGCAGCTGAAGTCACATTTATTGCCCTCTTCTGTTATCATCAGTGTTGCATATAGTCTTTGTTCAGAAAACTGTCCTATTCATTCACCAAGACAGTATCTTGTAGACAGGCCAGTGGTCTGTAACAAAGCCCGGCAGCAGAGCTCTCACTTTAAAGTTAGAATTTGAAAAGACCATTCACTGAAGATCAGTTTAAATCTGCATACCTTAGTACAGTATTTTTCTGTTGGCATCTTTATCTTCTGTCTACATTTTACAGACTGATGGTCCATGTCTTGAAGCTTTCTGTGTGCCCTTCTCTACACTGGCTGTTTTGGACTTTTCCTTTCAGTTAGTAAAAGGGTTTAGTGATACATTCAGAGATTGATCATTTCAGAAAGCGATTATTACAGGGTGAGCCACTCTCTTTCCTAGCCTTTCACTCATTTGCATGGTAACAATGTGGGTGTTAAGAGAAGGACACAAAAGTAAGAAAGGATTGGGTTATTTTCTAACCTTACTTTTCCAATAGCTTCATCATGCCACTGTTACCAATCTTACTATGATACAAATACAACAGTGCATGATAGTAGTTGTAACTTGCATGAATGGTTTTAGTTTACATGCTTAAGATATGCTTGCTTTATTAGGAAGGGCATGCTGGCCAAGTACTTTCTTTTGCCTGCCATAAGACGGGCAAAATCAAAATCAGTGTTGGCAGTTAATATTCTGACTTCCCATGCAGACAACTCAAGGTCTTCCAATCACCTTTCTAAGGCTTCAGTTCCTCTATTGTCAGTACATGTGAGATACAGTGTGGTCTTCCTACTATTTCTTGGAATCAAACCATGCTAATGAATGGATTTCTGGGGTGGGAAGTGCCAGTAACAGACTGTTTTGAGGTCGGGGGATTTTCTCATGGTTGGGGGAGGGGGTTTAGTGGAGTGAGGGTGGATGGGACAGTCGTGGAACATTTGTGTTCTGGTGTTGATAGCAGTAGAGAGGTGGCTGGCCAGTGGGGCTCCAGGCTGGTGCTGCAGTCTGTAGAGGATTTGGGCAGGACTGAGGCCTTATCAAGACTATACAGAGATCTGTGTGACTTCAGCTCCTGACTAGAATCCATTAACACTGCATGTGTTCATACAATATACTGCTAATTTTAACTAATGGATTGCATTAAATGGTTAAGTAGCCTAGAAAGATTTTAGTACTGTATATTGTCCCTATGGAAATATCTCTGAAGGATCATTAGTCTTCTAATTGAGGCAAGTTGCTGTGATTCTGGCAGTCCTACAGTTATCATTGCTGCCCTATATAAAACCCAGGGCCCAACTATAATACTAGCACCTGAACTGCCTGACTGTGAGCAGTTGTTTGCTCATGTTTTGGAAATGGAACAAAGCATGTTTTCTTCTGTTTTCAGATGGCCCTATAGCCATTTGTATGGAGTGATTTCAGTATAGGCTGAAATCTGCTATAGGAAACTACAGTCCTGTGTGAGTTTAGCAGGGGCTGTACTCTATTAACTTCAGTGTCTGCCAAAGGAAGGCAGGTGGGACTTCTATTCTTGCATATCATGTGGCCACTATTCCATGGACACTCTGCTGTAGCCAGCATTTGTGTGTTCACATAAAGCCCAAACTGTGTAGTCTGTGGTTCTGAAGTATCCCAAGTGCCAGGCACATCTCAGGCAAAATATGCTGTTTCCCTGGCAAGCTACATTTGCTTTACTGTGTGCCTTTGGACACTAAAAAAAAACCAGTGTATGTAGTGGTCTAGCACAATATCATGATGTTTGAAAGATGAAAGAGGTTGCTTTATTCAGATGTTCCTCATCACTACAAGGTTGAATATTTTGCATGTGGGTATCTATATTTTGCATTCTATTTGGACTACTTTTATTTTTCTTACAACAAATACTAATTTACCATAAAATTTTGGAGAAATTGACTTGCAAAGAATACTATAACATTTGAATTAAAAATTTAAAAAATGCATGGACTCACATATTATATTGACTGGGACTGGCTGACTTTATGTGTGATAGCATGTGTGAAGGTATGTGGCAGGAGATGATATATCAAGTGTTGCTTTCAAGTCTTGCATAGTTTATTAAATCCATTAACAGAAGAAGAAACAGATTGCTGTGTCCCAGCCTTCTGGTATATCATATTTGCCAAGTAGAACATTTTGCCTTGCACTAGATAGAGTGGATGTCTCTCTGCTCTCCTTCATTTAGTTAGGTCTCAGTATAACTGAGGGCAGCAACACCTTTGAGCAGTGTGAAGACCAGATTCTCACTCTGCTATGGACAGCAGACAAAGGGAGGAGAGACAGTAACTTGCTCCACTTGAGGACACAGCCAAAGAACCCAGGGATTTACATCTCCTTCCACTGAGCACTTAGAGCCACAAGATTGGTTTTCTCTTTGTTGACTTTTTTTGTTGGTCCTTCAACAAACACAAGACTATAGTTTGAATGATCCAAATGGTACTTTGGATTAAATAATGCTGAACAACAGTACAGGCACGGGCATAAAACATAAGGACTTCAGACTACTTGCTGTCATCCCTTGAAGCCCAAACAGCCCTAGTAAATTAGGTGCATTGCAGAGTTTGTCTTACTTCTCTGCCAGTCATGTAATTTGCAGGCATGGCAATAAAAATAATTTATTCTATTTCTTACCATAGTCATGGAACCTCTTTGCTAATCAGTAAAGTACACTTCAAGATTAAAGCTGTCACTGTTCTTAGATTTACACTGTAGACAGCTAAGGGTTCACTGGCATTTGGGAAGTACATGAGTGGAACTTTACTGGATATCAGAACTGTAAATTATAATAGAGCTAAGGCAGTCATTAAGGTAAAGTATATCCCTAGGCACCAAACCCTGTATTCTACTTTGACATGTACAGCTTCCAAAAATCCTACAGTAAACTGGAGGGTTTATTTAATCCTCATCAGACTGTACGGGGGCCAAGGATTTTTCATAATTAAACTCATAAGTTTGTCCTTTGGTCTCACATTCACTTACTCCGTTTGACAGTCACGGGTTATTTATGCTTATCCCTTACACACACAGGAATGGTGGGCAGACATCTTGCAGAGCTTTAACTTAGACAGGCTGACGATCTGCATTAATCTGAGAAGACAGTGAAGTTCACAAATCTTCATGACTACAAATGGGGGACAAGTTTGAGCTGTTATCTCATTTACTAAAGAAAGTGGATCAGCCCCTCTGTAGGACTTCAGACCTTCAGCTCCCATGACTGATGGATATGAAACTGTGGCACTTTTAGTCTTTAGTCTAAGTTAAAGGGGGAAAAAATGCCATAAAAACGGAGAATGTGGTAATACTACAGCACACTACAAACTTCAAAATGCTGTTATGAAAGACAGGTACTCAAACAATGGCAGGCCAGAGGGTGGACTTTAACTATGCCAGTTAGATTTCTGCTTAGCTTCCCTTCCAAAGCCAGCTTCCCATCTCTATTCCTGCATCAGCCTTAATGGTCCCCTTCTGTAATCCCCATTTACAGTAGTCAGAAGAAAAAGCTCTTCACTTGTCAACACCTGTACACACTCTGATAATTTCTGTCACATCTTCTTAATTCTGCCACTTGCACTTCCTGTAGGATTGTCAGCCACAGCCATGGAGGCATGTGGTATAATGTAAGGTACTTTGTTGATTTTCCTTAAGTAATTAACTGAATATGAAAAGTCACAAAATGAGCCTGAATTAGAAAACAGATATCTATATGGATTTTAGTGAATTATGTATAAAACCCCTGTAACAAGTGGTTCCTTGTGAAAATTATAAAGACATTTTTATAGCCTTTTTCTTAGTTGGCTATTCCCTTATCTGGTTAACATCACAAACATGTAACACTCTCTTCCCTTTCTCTTCTCCCCTTGTCACAGGTACTGTTCAGTCAAATGGACAGATTCCCCAAATTACTCGTCGTTTCAGTGCAGAATTTCCAGACACTCAGAAGAAAGTGGATACATCAGAGGCACAGGTGAGCAGTTACTAGCAGTGCACTAGTTAAATGTCACCTGTGAACCAGTTCTTTGGTTTTTTTCACCCACTGGCTTGCCCCCTCAAAGTGCCAGTGTACTTGCTGTGAAAAGGATTTGGCTCCTGGGAAAAGTGGCTGGTTCCTCGCTGCCCTTCCTTGTACTTTGCATGCTGCAAACAGTGTGTGTGTGTGTGCTGCACAGAAGCCAGGAGCCACCTGTGGGAGCTGAAGGCAAAGCCACCACCACTTCTGTTCTTCAGACCAAGCAGCCATGAGTTCATGTAGCAGGAATAGAAGTGTGCTTACTGGGATTATCTCAAAGTGTCTGTGCTGCCAGAACCTTGGTGTTGTGTTCTGTCTCTGCCAGAAAAAAAGGTCTTGCCTTAGAAACACGAAGTATACAAGTAGTGTTTACAGCAGGGAACACTGCACAGCTGAAGAGGAGTGTGTAAGAAAGGAGAAAGCGTGAAGAAGTAAGGGAAAACATTACATGTTTTCATTAGGTTTTAAAAGCATTCCTTGGTTAAGCTCTGAATTTTGTGTACTTGTACCATTTCTGGCTATAAAAATATCATAGGGTACAGTATGAGAACTTCAAAAACATCCTACAGAAAAAAGCATGCATTTGTTTGCAGTTCATTTTTCAGTCTCTTCACCATGCAGGAGCTGCACAGGACAAATGAAATCCAATTCCTAGAATTTTTTTCTCACCTGCATTATGTGTCATACACTTCTTGTTTCTGTCTTGGAGTTCCTCCTTATTTCTCTGTTCTGGACCCCACTTCCTGTGGAGTAGATCACATTCTCAGAACTCAGCCAGCAGTTCCCTCCTCGTGTCTGACTGACTTCCATCTTTGTAGGCAAAGAGTGAGGAAGAGGAGACATACATGTTATGCCTTGGGGAGGATTATGAGGAAGTCAGGAGCATATGAGTTGGGACATGGGCACATTAGTAAGGGTGACATTGTTGTGGGTGTGTGCTGCAGGCTGCCTGATCCAGAGGAGGGAGTGGATGAGGCCTCCTCCAGCCAACTAAAAGCAGTCTCAAAGTCACAGGCCCTGGTTGTTTTGTTGGGCTTTAACTACCCTGACATCTGCTGGAGAAGCAACACAGCAAAGCACAAACAGTCCAGGAGGTTTCTGAAAGCATTGATGACAACTTGCTGTCACAAGTAGTGAAGGATCCCACAAGGAATGTGCTGCTCGACCTTCTCCTTACAAACAGTTGGATATGTGAAGGTTGGGGGCAGCCTTGGCTGTAGTGACCATGAGATTGTAGAGCTCAGAATTGAACAAAGCAGTAGCAGGACAGTGAGCAAGATTACAACCATGGACTTCGGGAGAACTACATTTAGCCTCCTTAGGGATCCTCTTGGAAGAATCCCATGGGAAAAGGCTCTGCAAGGAAGATGGGTCCAAGAGAGTTGGTCAGTATTCAAGGTTCACTTCCTCCAGGCTCAAGAACAGTGCATCCCAATGAGAAACAAATAGGGCCAAGGGGGCAAGAGACCTGTGTGGATGAATGAATAAAAGACTCCAGTCTCAAACTTCTTTAATGTGCAGTGACTGCACACTGGAACAGGTTGCCCTGCACACTGGAGAGGTTGTGGAGTCTCCCTCGCTGGAGATATTCAAGAACCACCTGGACACAACCCTGTGCTATGTGCTGTAGGATGACTCTGCTTGAGCAGGGAGGTTGGACCAGAAGACCACTGCGGTCCCTTCCAACCTGACCTGTTCTGTGATTCTGTGACTGGTCTCACAGCCCTTACGAGCCTGGGAGCAAAGGTCAAGCTGAGTCTTTCAGGGTGTGTGGTGCTACAGCTCAAGCACTAAGCTCGCTGGATCTAAACTGATAAATGAGCGTAACTAGAAATGAATGCTTTGTTTTCAGGACAGCAGACTTCTCCACATGTCTATAAGAAAAAATATTTGTGTAGTAACAGTCAACAGCTACCAGTTCCTATCTGAAAAAAAAAATAATTATGTTCAGATTATCACCAAATGGGCTTTATTTATCTTCAGCGTCTACTAGCAAACAAAATTTAAAAAGAAAAGCCACCTAAAATTTTGTCAAAGTGAACATCTCCATAATGAATTGGTATCCTACATTTTATTTTTCTAACTTGTATGATGGATCCTTTCAGTAATTTTTACTTCAAAAAACTTGTCAAAGGGTTTGAATGTCTCATGTCCTTGGGTCACAGCTAGTTATAGGTAGAACTTAGAGCTTCAGGGACCTGTTTGTTGCATTTTGAATTCAAAAGCAGAGGCAATGTGTGCATGTGCCTTGCCCAGCAGGCAGAAGACACCTTATCCAGGCTTGTCAGTGGCCCTTGCCAGGTTGCCTGTGGAGGATCTTTCCCTGCTGTGCTCCCTCCCTCAGAGAGGCCCAGGCACTACCCTGCGGGTCAGGGCATGTCACACCACACTGCAGAGTGCCAGGGACAGTGAATCCAGGCATGTAAACTTTGAATGCCCAGATCTCTCCACCTTCTTCCCCATTCACTGCTGTTGTATCTAATGAATTTGGCAGAGAATTTTGACTTCATTAGTTTAGCTTTATCCAGAGATCCAGCCATCACAGATAAAAGGGGAGCTGGAGATACACAATGAGGACAAGATCCAAAATTACATCTGCTTCTTATGTTCTTTAATCTTGCTCAGTATTTTGGGATGTAAAAACCCAGCACAGGTTGGGGATTTTTGAAGTTCCTTAAGTTCTCAGGGAATGAACAGCAGGATGGAACATCAAGAAGGTATGTTTACTTTCTTGTTGTAGTAAACATCAGATAAGTAAAGTAAAATACTTGATTGATGTTAGTCTTACTAACTGCAATTATGTGAAATTTTAAAAGCACTCATCTTCTAAGAACACCACTTGAAGATGCATTATCCATACTGTCAACAGGGGGGTTTCTACTGTCAAAACTCTGTGGGCAGCTCCAGAAAGAAAACAGAGTACTGTTTTCACTTTTCAGGCAAAATGTACTCTACTATGTTTAAATGTCTACTACACAATTCTCATGTATTTTCACATCTTTTCACTGTTCTTAGGCAGTGGCATTATTTACACGTTCACTGACTGTGCCTGTCCTTTTACTTTTCTGCTTATTAAAGGCTAAGTCAAATAACATCAGTGCACCTGGCATGGCACAGCCATTGCTGAGGCCACAGACAGTCGTGATTAAGAGGAACTCACTGCAGCCTCCCCCTCCACCTGAAAGGCGATCATCTGCTATTTCTGCCTCACCAATTCTACCCCCCAAAGTGAAACGAGACAGCGGCATTTTCCTGACAGATCCAGAGAGCTTTCCAGCCCTACCACCTACACTGAAGATTGATTTTCCACCACCACCACCACCATCTGATTTCTGTGACCCACCTCCTGATTTTGTGCCTCCACCACCACCCGCCTCCAGCAGCAGTAATGGAGACCTGCCAGTGCCCCCTCCACCTCCACCTGTCTCCAGTAAGCCGCCACCACCTCCAGCAAAGAAACCTGTGCCTCTTCCTCCAAAAAGGCTGGAAACCACCGGAGCAGAGGGAGAGCCACGGTCAGCTGGGCCACCTCCCAATGGGGCGGGAGGCAGGCAAGCAGATTTCATGTCTGACCTAATGAAAGCTCTTGAGAAGAAAAGGGGCAACAACTCCTGAACTCTGGGAGCAGGTGGACCTTCAGACATAGCTGGTTTTGTGAGGTATCATAGAAGCTCATGCTGGATCAGGCTCCTCCAGGAGGAATTCTCCTTCAGAGTTCCTTTTGAGGTCTCAAGAAGGTCTCAAGAAGGTTCTCCAGAACCTGCTCCTTCCCCCCCTACCATCTCACCACCCCCTGCCCTTGACTCCCATTCCTGCACCAGGCCAAGGTAAGAATTGACTGGACAGTTTGCTTCACTCCACAAGGATAGCCAGGGGTGGCAGAGCAGCATTCCAGAGCCAGCCAGCAAGTGAAATGCACCTCCTGTGGCTGCCTCTCTAGTGGAACTGGAGCTAAAGGAAAAATACAACAACGTTCTCGTTTTGAGAAGTGGGAAGATCCCTTTTCACAGAATTGCCCTTAAAGGTTCTTTATCAAAACCCCCCTGCCTATGGAGGTGTTTTTTCCAGTAAAAAGACGCTCTTTAAAAATGTTTTAAATAATGTGTCTTAAAAAGTAAAACCTCAGCTAGATTATTCTGATATGCATGTCAGGGCCAGGACCATTTCCAGACAGCGTTACCCCAAATGTTACACACTCCTGTTTCTATATGTAACTCAGTCATACCTCTCAGCATTCTCAGCTGCTGCCTTGAAATGTCATTTATTTGGTTAACCTTAGACAAATAAAAATGTTTATTTTGAAATCACGTATGCTTCTATTGGTAAGCAGGATTTTTCTTCTGTTGGTTAACATTTGTCTTCAAACTGTACCTAGAAATAATCTGTCTTGTGAAAGACTTTGTAGTTATCTTGTACCTGATAGGAACGTCTCCTCCTACAATTTTTTCATTTGTTCTCCCCATTTAATTCTCCATTGCTCATTTAGGAAGCATTCATTGTTAGTTCTCAAATAAAAATAGCTTCTATTTTATATCTGCACAAAGTGTCAAAGTTAATGAAGAGGCATTTTACTGGCAACTGGAACCACTTAAAATATTTTAAAGAATTTTTGCCTATACCTTATAGTCTTTTTTTAATTATTATTATTCCAGTCTTTTTATGCTTTTTTTCTAATTCAAAACACAGAAATACATTATTTGTATTATCTTAGAAGACCAAGCGTGCATGAGAAGAGGCAAAATGTGTTTGTCAGAACAGATTTCTAGGTCCAGAAGTGGTGGTGGAGGAAAGAGAATGACAAGCTGGTGGCTGTGCCACAGCCTGTGAAAGTTTTGGGTCACTTCTAGTCTTATTTTTGGCTTAAGATTGGTTTGTCAATAGCCACATACATGCATAACAAGCCTGGCAAAAATAAGAAGGCTGTAACCAGCACCTGGTGTTGAGGAGCCAGACCCCTGACAAGTTGGAGCAATGCAAGGTGAAACATGCCCAGCCAGCACGAGAAGTGGTACCTGGTCAAAGCAGGAAGTACAGGCTTTTGGACAGAGCTGGAGTGGGGGGTGGTGATGGATACAAGAGGAACTTGGGGATGCACCGAGGCTGTTTCAGAACTGAGATGCTTCAGCCAGGGAAGCGCCAGGTAAGTCACTAAAACAAGCTCATGTGACTTCCTGCAGCTGAATCTGTTCTCTCTGAGACAAGCTGGAGCTAAGGGATGCTTTTCCTGCAGTAATCGTGCCCATTAACACACTTACTCAGGTACAGCCATGGGACAGCCTCTCTGTTTCCTCCTTCCTTTGTAAGCATTGAAAAAGTAAAGCTCAGGGCTATGGGAGGGGAGATGTCTCACGACTGCTGGTTGACATCTGTTGCTCTGCAGCCCGTGGCTGAGGAGGTGGCATTGCTAGCACAACACTACAGCTTGTACACCCCTGTCTCTAGTGCTAAATAAAAGAGGAGGAGTAGGATGCAAGCTTGAGTGCTGGCCCAGTGCTTGCTCACACCGCCCAAGTGGGCCTAAGCACAGTCCCAGACACAACACAAGGAACTGCCCAGGACAGGCACATTCCCAGAAGACAACATGGATAAGTTAAAGCAGTTTTCACTCCCGCACAGAGATCCATCTTGGTGCAGATGTGGCCAGTCAGGACACCAGTTCATGGGCCAGGGAATAGTTCCCTGGCCCTCTTACTTTCCAATACAGAGTCCCTCCAGCTCTTACTGCTTTTCTAGCTACCTCTCATGAGGAGAGTGGTGAGCTGTCCCTATGCCCATCACTAACACAAATGTTACCTGGAGGTTTTCAACT
The DNA here is from genome assembly GCA_035583135.1 of Lophotriccus pileatus. Taxonomy (NCBI): domain Eukaryota; kingdom Metazoa; phylum Chordata; class Aves; order Passeriformes; family Tyrannidae; genus Lophotriccus; species Lophotriccus pileatus. The sequence goes on along the minus strand of JAWWES010000081.1, from coordinate 15,689,314 downwards.
GACATGCTGGGGCATTCAAAAGGTATCTTGGCACCTTCAAACAGCCAAACGGGGAAACGCTCTCCAGACCAGTACAAGGCTTATAAGCTTCGGACGAGACTTAGTTAAAAATGCAGGGGGAAAATGGTAACTAGCTAAAAGTAGGAAGGTTAAAACTAGGAGTTAAAAACCCAAAAAACCAAACCAGAAAAGAGGATTACTGTTTCCCAATCCCTTTCCATATATAACTGAGGTAAGTATTATGCAGAATCATTCAAGAGATGAGTGTCATTTTCTGACAAGGTATTAGCAGTGCACATCTTCAACACAGGTGACAACAACTGTCTGCTATCCAGCTATTTTTAAATCAAATTAATTTTATGAAATATACACCCAGCATCAAAATAAAGTGGGACATGTCCTTAGAAAAATATTGCATAATAAGCTAATTTCTCTGATTCAGAAAAGCACTGAGACTTCTACAAGGCTTTTCTAGCATTCACTCTTCTCATCAGAACACTCAGCCTCCCGCCCTATTTCCTCCCTTTTCTTTTGTTACAGCACAATAAACTCAATTTTATACAATATACATCTGCAATCATAACTCTTTCACTTAATCTTACACAAAAGACGTTGAACTTTCTTCAAAACAAAAAAGAATTAAGGCCTACAGAGAACTCCAGAAATCAAGTAAAATGCTGTGCTGATTAGACCTCTATCAACTATTTTGTGTATGTACATGGTAGCACTGAATTTCTGAAATGTAAGATTTAAACTCCATTCAAAGAACAAAGCTGCCATCTTAATGATACACAATTATTTGGTTTGATCTGGTACCAAAACATGCTGCAAAATACAAAAAGATCTTCCAGTGTAAAAAATAGAAATTAATCCTTGCACCTCTGTCTAACCTATTGCCATACAAATGGTCTGTAGATCGTGGCAGTATGTACATCACTAGAGCTTACAGTATTTTAGCCTGAAAAGATGTGAAATTGCAGCATGTTATTTTTAACCTTTCTCCATACCTCAAATGGAAGCAGTCTCAGCAGCTGCCATCTCCTTTGGGCTCTTACATCACTAATCTGGAAGAAGAGCCTCCTTCAAGACATCAGTTTTCCATCAGTCTCTAGGATTAGAAAGGTTAGAGTCATGTGGAAAAGTCCATATGTGGGGGATCAGCACTGCTGTCCCTTCCAAATTGTCCTCCAATACAGAAAGAGGATAAGAGCACGAACTGAGCACACCTGTTGGATTACCAGCCCCAGTATTGTTACTCCCCGTCTCTTCTTGCATCACTGCTCTGTTCATGTAACATGAGGGAAGAAGCAGCTCCAGAAAGACAGGTGGCAGCCAAGGATTTCAGGGAATATAACATGAAACACAGTATTAATATTTGCATTATCATAATAAATCATCATAATGATTAAAACCTGGAAGTGGAGAAGTGGCACCAAATGCTGAACACGACATGGGATCATTTCTCTATTTCTACCAAACAGTGTTGGGATAACCGTATGCTTTTGTGTTTTTCATGCCAAGCACTTTGAGAGTGTAAAAGTAAAAACTTAAATGGATAGTGGCAAAACTACAAAATACCACATTATTAAAACTAGCTTAGATGGATTTTAAACTGATCAGTCAGTAAAAGCTATTGAGACCCACCTGGTCAGCTATGAATTCTGAGAGGTTAAGTGTGACAGTTTGGCAGAACTTAAATATTGTTACTCACGGTAATGAGCAGAAGAATGCGAAAGGCAGAGTTATCAATGCCAATATAATTGGCTGATACAACCACACATAGTGATCCATTTCTTTAATCTTTACACTTCAAAAAGTTGATCAAGACCTTGTCTTGCCTAGCAAATTAGCAGATTCCAGTCCACAAAGTATAAGGGAGAAGAATGGTCCATTAATCCTATGTGAAGGCCTGAGCTTCGCCCTGGATCATTTTTCCTGCTTGTTCAAATTTCTCTCAGGATGAGCAGCTTACTTTCAGATCCTTGGCCCAAGCTGGGGGGCGCAGGGAGTAGCCTGCTTGCTCTGCAGCCTCCTGTCTCTGGAAGGGATGTTGTAAAACCCGCTCCAGGAGACGGACCTGCCAGCAATTAAAAATGTTTAAGTTTTTATATAAAATGTTTTCCTGAAAACAAGAAAGTTTCTTCCACCACCCTCCTGGTTCCAGAAACTATCACGTGAACTGCTTAATATTAGTACTACTATTAATATAGTCACTACTATTTATAATTAATGCTGTTAATAATTTTGTTAATATTTTAAGTAGTAATTGGTGTTAGATAGCACAATGTTGGTCAAAGTGTAGTACAGTTCAAAGTGTAAACGCAAAACCTGTTCCATTAGCTAGTATGCCAATTATTATTAAATATGTCAAGAAAAAAAGGAATAATTTTACCTCAGAGAAATCATTCAAATTAGCTTTTTGCACAGCTGATTCTGCCATCCAATTCCTAAGTATGTATCTGGGATTAACAGCTGAAACCAAGAGTAAATCATTTTAAATTTAGTTAGACATATTCAACAAAAGGAAAATACAGTCATTGAAACGTGTCATTGAAATCTTCAAGAAGGTTTAATTTGCAGATCAAGAAAAAAAGCATAAAAAGGAAAAGGAATTAATCAATCTATTTATTTTTATGAGTTGCTAAAAGGATTTTTTTAAACTTGCACAATCAGCCAAAGTGCCAAACAAAAATTAGAATGGTAAGGAACACAACACTGATACATAAAGAATTTCCCATTAGGAACACAGCAGACTTCTCAGGTGTGATGAGTTTACCATGGCCTGGGTTCCTGCTACATTGCTGGAAAGCACATTTCAGTGTTGTCAATACCTTCCTGGAGATTATTAAGATAACCTGTTAAAGTATATATATATATATATATATATATATATATATATAAAGTACTTAGATACTCCTACATCATATAGCAGAAGCCATAAAGGCCTTTAACGTTGCATTTCAACTGTATTTTTTATAACCTACTTTTTCAACTTTCCTTTTTATCTTTCTTAATTTTTCTGGCCAAGTATTTGATTTAGTTCAGTAAATAGGTTTTCAATAGTAAAGTGTGTTAACTACTTAAAAAGTATATTTAAAAGGTGAAAAAGTTAACATATTACTCATACAAAAAAATATAATTTACATTAAAACCATGAGTCATATTAGCAGGAGAATATTTGTCACAGAAATATATTCTTAACAATTGCAAATTGACAAGTTTCACAGTGGAGTTAAAAATATCTGTAATTAACACAAGTGACAAGATAATTATGAAAGAGTAAGTCAAGCGAGATAAGAAAAGGACAAAGGGAAAGAATTTTGTGGCCTTAAAAGCATGATCTGGTCTACATTTTTTTTTACATGCTTCTTTTGTAAAGAAATACTATTATAGACTTGGATTGTCAAAACTTTCTGATCAACTCTTAAGGAGATAAATTTAGGCAGTATAAGATAAAGTGCTACTAAGAACTGAAAACTAAATAAAGGGAGGAAAAAAATAAAAATAAGTGGTCAACTTCAAATGATTCAAGGCAATGTACTTTGAGAAGTGAGGTATCTTATGACACATATTAACAATTAGGGAAAGATGATGAATAAGGAGGTGCTAATGGCAATATATTCAAGGTCAGTCAAAGACAGCAATACACAATTTAGGTGTGACTTCCCAACCCATATAAAAATCTGAAGACCCACAACAGTTTTGTCTTTAACATGAAAGGCCGGGTAAAAATGCAGAGTTGACTGTGTTGAGCCAGATTTCTGCTGCAAGTTGTACTGAGAAGGGACAGCTGTTACAAGCAAATGCTTAAACAAACAAACAAACAAACAAAAAGAAAAACCAAACAATTTTAAAGAGATCACAGGGTTATCTAAGTGGTCTATTTAAATGCATGGATGTAAAAATGCAAGAGAAAAAACCAAACAAACCACAAAAACAAACAAAACCAACAACAACAAACAAACAAAAACCCACAAAAACATTCTTGGAATTTCATATCTACTGTTTCTGCTCTGCAGTACCTTTGCCATTCTGTGTTTAGAATAACTTGGAGAATCAAAGCACCTTCCTTTGCCTTCTATGACTAGATAGTCCTTTCACAAGTTTTTTGTCTGGGTGAAGGAAAAAAAGTGGGTGCCTATCAGAAACCTGAATTCTGTATAACATGTTGAAAGAATCTGGGCACATTTAAACATAAGACAAATCTTGGTCCATTGAGCCAGCACAGGATGCTTACCAGAACCTTTCCTGTCACTGAAGGCTCATCACCAGACAAGACCAATGCAAACATTCTGAGCAAAGCAAACCAAGACATTCCCAGACTGCTGAAGGAAGGAAGTGCAGATCAAGGAGATGTTACCTGCACTCAGGAAAAGCTGATACAGCAAAAGAGGAAGGGCATCTCTCACAAGGAAATCAAATCCTAGGGGCCCTTTCAGGAAGCACCCTGCTTTACAGTGAAGAGTTACAACTTGGGCAGCAGCCACAGCATTCCCACACACTTAGACATCAATCCACTGATCTGATCCGACTGCATTCATAATGGAAGGGATTTGTGTCAGACCAATTTCTTCATAAACACAGACAATTAAATTAAGGATTTATTTTTTTTTTTAAGAGTGTAAAGGCAGGACATCTAAGGAGGAAGCAAGCCTCACTGTAGCCAAGGAATTACCTGGTCATTTGGCTTATGTAAAAAATACATACATATTCAGAGGTCTAGTCATACACACATGGCTAGATTCTAATCACAAGAGTGGATGAAACCAGAGACAGCCACAATGAATGTACAGTGTTACAGGATGTGCAGCAGTGTAATGAGAGTTTCTCCCATTCAGAAGAGCAGTACATTTTAGTTCTTCCCAAAAGGAAAAATAACTAACACCAAAGAAACCTTTGTAAAGAGGTATTTGCCACTTCCAATTATCCAATTGCTTTGGATTGCTTTACTTACTTGTCATTCTTGTTCTTCTTTTGGTGTCTGAATCACCCTTGTTACTATACATGGAAAACAAACCAAAAGAAGAAAAACAGAAAGTGCTTTTAGCTAATGATGATTATGCTGATTTATTTTTAGAAATACCTTATCTGACTTTCATTAAAATCATTAAGTATTATGCTTTTGTGTTCAGCGGAAGCAGGTGTGAACTCTAAGAATGATTAGACTTGGAGAAGACTGCACATCTTCTTGTAGGTTTTGTATCCTGTATTAATTCTTCCTAAGAATTGTATTTACTGAATAAAATTCCCAAGTACCTGATGTATATCTTTTCAATACTATTAGCCATGCATACCATATAGGACTAAGAAACACACGTTACATTCTTTGTTAAGACAAAAGAATTAACATTCCTATCTATGCAATATGAGCATTTTCCAAACACAGTCTGTGTATTCATGACTGTTCAACTTCCATCCACTGTCATCATAGAGCAAAGTTATTGCATAGTAAATACATATATATATATGTTACCAGTAATTAAACACTATTCATTCCAATGTATTTGCAAAGCCTGTTTGTGATTCTTGGACTGAATCTGTAAGACTGGTATTTTAACAAAAATTGTTAACCAAAGAAATCTGACAAAAACACAGACCACTCCTCATTTTTATTTAGCTGTGTGTCAAAACAGAACTACAATAGTAATTATTATCAAATCCAGCACAATCTACAACCAAAAATGGCATATGAAACCGTGTTTGGGCCACTTTATTAGATCTGCTGAAGATTATGAAAAACCACTGCAGATTAAATTTGCTTGATTCTGGCAAATACACGCTTGAAAATGTATCAGACCTACCGTTTTAATCTCAAGAGGTACATAGTAACCCATTCTGAAAATAATTTGTGTTTACCCAGATCCTGGAGAGCCCAGAACTCCTAAAGAGAAAGAAACAGTGGCAGTAATCAGAATTTTCTTCCTGTTAAGCAAAAACAAAAGTAAGCAAAACAATACTGTTGCCAGCTGGCAACTAAGCCCCACATGAACACTTGCTCACCCTTCTCCTCAGTAGGATGAGGTAATCAGAAGATTAAAAGTAAGAAAACTCATGGGTTGAGATAATAAAAGTGTAATAATTGAAATAATTTAATCATAATAGTAATGAAAAGAAAAAAATAACAAAAGGAGAAAGAAATAAAACCCAAGAAAAACAAGTCATGCAAATGAAAACCAACTGCTCACCAACCAATGCCCAGCCAGTTCCCAAACAGTGGCCTTCCACCAGTTTTCCCCTACTTTATTTGCTGAGTATGACACCATACAGTGTGGGATACCCCTATGGCCAGTTTGGATCAGCTGTCCTGGCTCTGTGCCCTCCCAGCTTCCTGTGCACCCCCAGCCTCCTCACTGGCAGGGCACCAGGAGAAGCTGAAAAGTCCTGGACTTGGTGCAAGCCCTGCTCAGCAACAACTAAACCATCAGTGTGCTATCAACATTATTCTCAATTTAAATCTAAAACATAGCTACTAGGAAGAAAATTAACTCTATCCCAGCTGAAACCAAGACCATGAATATTAAAAGGATTTAAGAGGGAAACATACGATGACCTTTCAGGAATTTTGTCCCTCAAAATTCTACTAGCATCTTTTCCTCTGTATTCAAATAGGAGAATACTGAGGAGAAGAACAGAGGCAGTGTGAGAGGAGACAGAACTTGGAAAAGGCAAACAGCAAGAAATCAGAGCTTGGGGTTACTGCCTCCAGTGCTGGACAACAACCCCAAACCAGGCTTCCCTGGGTGACTGAGAGCTAAGAGCTGCTCCATATTGCTCAGTTGAAAGTAGCCAAAGCTCATAGATAAAAAATGAACTTCAGAGAAAGAACAGATTAAAAATAAATGGACATAGATAAAAGGAGGTAAGCAACAGATATATAAGGAAAAAAAAAAGTAAGGGAATTTTAAAGCAAGAAGAAAAATTTTGATCCCAACTATGTTTTTTTGGTTTTTTTTTTTTTAAGTGTTAGGAGTAAAAAATTATAATGAAAACCACATTTGATCATAAAAATGAGCACAGAAGTGACTAAAATTTCAGAATGTTTCCAGTCAATATTAAATGTGAGGACTGCTTCAGTGCTCCCAAATGCTTCTGGCATTTTTAGGTTAATTTTGGTATGCAGCTGAAAAAATCATAAGTGATCTACAAATCAATATGAGAACTTACTTTGCTACTGACAAAGTATTAGTGTGTAAATTAACAGCAGGTGAAATTACTTTAAAGTTAAAATTCTTTAAAACAATTACAACTTTTTAGCAGCATAAAATTTTACCTGCTTTTCCACATCAGTTTTGGGACTCAGAACTTGTGGGCTAAATCATTTTATTGTGTGGAAAAAAAGAAGAGATCAAGTTGCTACCAAGTGAAGGTTGGAAATGACCCTTGGTGTAGTAGCAGGGTCACAACTACGCCACAACTGCTGGTTCCTCAGCCAGCACCCTCAAAGATGGGGAGATGGAGTTGCCATAAGTTCCACTACTGCAGTAATCCAGGAGTGAGTTCATACTGTATGAAGGTGGCTTTCATTCTTCCTATCACTCATAGGCCACTAAGAAATGGAAAAATCCCTTGTATTCTAAACAAAAATACATTCTCTTACAAACACACCCTTATTGCACATCCTCTTATTGCACCCTGTGCAATTTATTAACTCCAAAGCTACAGCTCCTTTTTTTTTCTTTGTTGCTTATCTCTGGAATATTTCAACTTTTTAACTCTTGATGACTTCAAGCTCATAGAAAAGGTCAGGACAGACCTCTTAGCAGAAAATAATAAGGGAAACCAGAAAATTATCTAGGACACAACTAGAAAGAGAAACTAACTCCTCATTTTCATTCTGTGCTTTACGTATAGTCATTCTGCTTCTCCCTAAAACAACCTAATAACTCCACTTATTTTAAAATCATTTTAAAATGGTTTCAAAGGCAAACAGAAGTAAGTCAGATATTCAAGGAAGGCACTGAAGTTTCCCAGGCAAAGTGAACAATATTCATCACATGGAAAAGGCACTGTATTAAAGAATAAAAGAAAAAAAAATAGTTTTGGCTCTTGCAAAAAGGCTTCCTATTTTTCTTTCCAGATCAGGTAACCAGCTTTTCAGAATTTCCCCTCTGCATTTTTACCCAGTTATTACTTATCTAGCATCTCCCTCCAGTTCAAACATTTCAGCTATATTTCCACTTCTAAAGATTGCACTAAATCCAGCTAAAAATTTTATCTCTTTTAAATATTCTCATCTCTTTTATGGTTGTACTTGGTCCTGAAGCATATGTTTAGGCTGAGCTAGCAGCAACAGAGGATGGGATAGCAGGCTGAGCAGAAAACCATAGCACATGTGTTCTTATGCTTTAAGTTAAATTTAAAACCAGTCTTGTGCTCATGAAAGGGCAGAGGCCACTCTGGGCAAACAGTTTTAGCAAGAGTTTATGACGAGATGGGATCTCACTTGTCATTACATACTGTGACAAGCTGATGGACCTGAGAGCAGAGGTTTAGGCCACCTGGTAAACCCATGTTAGGAATAGTTCAGTTGGCCTGAGTTGAAATTTTCTTTATGAGCCCTGTCCAACTTCACATGTTGGACAAAAGGTATTCTTAAGCAAAACAACAAAAAAAGGAAGGGGAATGAAAGGTCTTCATAGCAGACCCATCTTAAATGTGGAGAAAATCACATTCCCACTTGTGTATAAGAATTTATGACTACTCATATTGGACCTGTACCAGAGGCTGAAAATCTGACTTCAGCACTCTTCATTAATGCACCTTTCATTAGCATTTTTCATTAACATGCCCTTCATTACCAGACACAGGCTTAACAAGAGGTAGTAGCATGGCACAGATGTATTAGCCTTACTCTCCCTTAATAATGCTACAATGACATATTTCCCAGATAAATCAGGCTCAAGAAATCCTCTAGTATATCAGGTTTATGTCCAACTTGATTTACTCGTTCTATATTAAGTATTCTTAAAATTAGGTGCTTGTATTAATACCTCAGGAATATGGAGCTCCCTTAACTGGTCTTCAGTAATTTCACTCAGCTCTCGAAATGTCATTGTAAAATCAGCTTTGGTATCTTCCATAATCTGGTGAAATAAAGATCCTTCTATCAGTGCTTTTCAACCATGGGGTATCAGTTCAGATGTTTGCCAACAAAATTAGCAAAGTAAACTCACTTTCAAGAGGAAAGCAATCAAATAGTTATCATTCTCATTCTCCCCAAGAAGACCCAATTTTGCTTTGAATAATTCTGTGAAACTGAAAATAATAACAAAGTTAGGAAATTGTTACATAATATAATTTATAGTACTGTGACTGGAAGGTTTGAGTTCTGGAACTGCATACCGGCTGTAATAGTGCTCACCATACTCCTCCAAAATCTGGGAAGCTCTGCAAAAACAAAAGAAACGTCAAGTTCTATGGAACTAAAATGCTACTGTGGGTAAAGTCCTACTGTACACTAAACAAAGAAAACAACTTCTGACTGATATCTCAGAAACACTGATATTCTGAATCATTTGGGATCCATTCTTCATATAAGAATCTTTACAACAGGATATTAAAATACTACCTCGTTACTTCAGAAGGATGCAGGTCTTCATAAGTAAGCATCTTAAAGAACGAGCTAGACAAACTTAAAACAGAAACCTAGAGGCAAAGGTCCTACCTCAGTGAAAGGAGAATGAATCACACAAGATGTAGTACCTCTTTGTGGTCCTATTTTGCTATTATTTATGACCAATTAACACCTTTCTCCCCTCCCTCCAACCTTATTCTGGCCAATAATTATTCCAGAATCCATTTCCACTTAAAAAAAATAAAATTAAAAGCTAATTCCTTTCTTTCCTATGCATATGGTGATTAGAGGGTCTCCTATCTCACTACTTATTTTAAGCATTAAGATATTTTAAAGATTACTTACAGCTGCCTTTGCCTGGGATCCAATATAGGTTTTAGAGCTTGTAACAGCTTGCTCAGATTAAAGAGCCCCACATTTGCCTGATTTCCTATTTTATATCTCTTTTCATCATCAGATGTGTTTGGAACAAAATCTGTTTCAAACAAAACACTTCTTTTTGATAACAGTGCAATTACAATAAACAATCAGTGTTAAAATATTGAGAGTGAACTCATAAAAGACCTAAAGCTACTAAATATTTAAAGTCAGATCACAAGGATACTTATTTACAGTGAATTAACTCAAGATCTATTAGTTGTAAATCTAAGGAACACATCCTTCAGGGAGATGTTCCCACGTGTCACAAGTGACATTTTCCTGCTTGAAGATACAAAATAAATTCAATGTTTAAACAGCAAAAGACAGTTTTAACATTAAAAACAATGTCTTTTACACTTAGAAACAATGTTTTTTCTATATGCAGCACTACTATTTATCGGACAGATTAAGCAAACAAATGCTCAACTAGATTCTGGATTTACAAGTATTTCTGTAAAAGTCACATGTATAATAAACATGTATTTAATAGGACACCTAAGCAAGATTTTTTTCAGCTGTACAAGCAAGCTTTATGTATTTACGTAAAAATTAGGGTTAATGTGTTCCAGCATGCAGAAGCATCCAGAAATAAAATGTATGCCTATCTACAGCACCAGTCTGAGTGGATGTAGCATGAACCCCTTGCCCAGACCAAATGCAGGTAAGCTGATCAATGCACACAGCACTGCCTGAGTCCTCAGAGGACACTGACAATAAACAGAGCATTAAGGAGGAGACCTGTGACACATCTGTCAGATCTGGTAAGTGGTTCAAATCTGAATTTTAACTCTAAAGATTTTCCTCTGGCTCCAGGGTGCACTGTCTGTGGCTGGGACAGAGAAGTTTCTTTTTAGCAGCCTGTTTGAGACTTGTGACAGAAACATTCTTGATAACAAACCAGTGTTTGACACGTTGCTGAGCAGTGCTGGCACAGCATCGAGAGCTTGTAACTCTGCAACCCCAGAAAGTTAGGATAGGGGTGGCCAAGAGGCTCAGAGGGGACAGAGTTGGGACAGCTGACCCCAGCTGACCAAGGGGATATTCCATACCCTACAACATCATGCTCAGCAATTAAAACTGGGGATAGTTTTTCCAAGGCAACTGTTGTTCAGGGACCAAATCAGCATCAGTCTGGTGGTGGGAAGTGGTGAGTAATTGCCTTTGCAACTTGTTGGTCGCCAATGCCCCTTTTTTAACTCTTTGCTTACTCAATTGACTTTATCTTGACCCATAAGCTTTTTCTCATCCTTGCTTTTGCAATTCCCTCCCTCATTCTGCAGCAGGGGGGAGTGGACAAGTGGCTTGTGGGTCCTGAATTGCCAGCTGGGGTCAACCCAGCACATAATAGATTATTCAATATATAATAATATATAATAATAATTCAATACAGTAAAAGCAATGACATTTATTCTCATGAGATTTCCTTAATTTGAGGCTGCAAGCTCATGAAAACACACAGTGAGATAATCACTGCTGGTTCTGAAGCTTACTCAGATACAACCTCAAAACAATAATCTAATAATATGCATTTATGGACATACTGGATCTATATATATATCAATCCCAGACCAAGTTCATACTTTCAAAGAAAGGTTGTGTAGGTTTGATTAGTTTTCTTCAAACATATAATTAGCTGCTATGACTATAAAGCTAGAGCTTGATGCATGCAAAATTACTGTATTCCACTTTTGCTTTCGGCTACTTCCAGCAATACATAATTTTTAGTTTTCTAAGGTTCTGCTATAGCATCTATTCAGCTGATGAAGTTCAAGTGGAAACATTCTCAGGAAAATGGGTTTAACAATAACATTTCATTAATGCAACATCTATAGTCTATCTTGAAACTGGCCATCGATACATTTTTTTTTTCCTAAAGCTCTTCAAACAACACATAGGATTTTTCTGCTAATAATGTTAGGAGTTTTCATGAACATAGAAACTAAATAATTTAATAAAAAAGAATTTAAGTTAAAAAAAAAATTAAAAACAGGTGCTACACTCACTTGGGTCATAGGAGTCCATAAATCCAAATGGACCATAATCGATTGTTATGGACAATAAACTGAAGTTATCTGTATTGCACACACCTACAATTAAATAAAGAGGAGAAACAAAAGATAAAATTCCACCTGACTCTGTAGCCTGTAGGAAATTTGCTGTGAAGCAGATCCACTGAATCTGAGAACCCTGGAGCAGCTACTTTACAGAAACGAGGCTCTGGAAAACCAGCTACTTGAGGCAGGGCGAGGACGAGGCGCTGGGTGCGCCCCTCGCTCCCCTGGGGATTCGTGCTCCCACCTGGAGACAGCAGAACAACTGATGACAAAAGTGAAAAATAAACCCCATTTTTTAAGCATATGACTATAAAAAGCCCCTCCTGTAAAGCCAGTGCAGCTTACCATGTGCAAACCCCACAGACATCCACAATGCAATCAGATTTGCAGTTTCTGATACGACTGTAGAGAAAAATTCCTAAAATCAAACACATCTTTTACTTCAAGTCCTCTGTCAAAAGTAGTAAATGACAAATATTTCATTCACCTTAGAAATATGTAATACATTCTATTTTAAAAATGTGTATCTCTGTCTGTCAGGACTTTTCATTCACATTCTAAATCATGTGAGTGCGTAATAAACTTATCCAGCAAAGACTGTAATTAAGTAAATATTTACAAATGCTCTAAAAGAAATTAAAAAGTAAAATTAAAAAACCCCAAACAAATACACTATATATACTAGTGTGTATACTAGAACATACTGTATATACATTTATACTAGAAAAACTTCATGACCACTGCTCACTCAAAATATGAGCAGTAAGAGAGCAAAAAATAACAGAAAATGGAAGATTCACAATAAACATTTCCATAACAAAAAGTGGTGAAGAGTGTTCATATTTGATTTTGAGAAAAAAAAAAAATCAAGAAGCATATTTTTACTGCACAGAATTAACAAACTCTTGCTAATAAAACCTGAAAGCTTACTTCAAAATTTAAAACCTTTTCAAAGTTGAAACTGAAAAGCGTTGTGTAATTTTTGCTCACACACTTGTGGAAATTAAAAATAACTTTAAAAAAAGACTTACCAGATATCTGTTTGAATCATTCATAGCTATTGATGGAAAATGTTCCTGGATGATAAAGTCCAGCAATCTTCTGTAACAGGAGAGGCAGAATTCTTTAAACAAAACTGGTACCTTTAGAACTCATCATTCAAAATTCTTGTTTTCAAATGGCAAACTGCTCATCAACAGCTTGTCACAAATTAGAAAACTTAGTCTATTTATTCCAATGAGTACGGGATTAAGCTCCTTCCAAATGCTTAGACATAAAACCTAACCCTAAGGTTCCAGTGATAAACAAGACTGGAGATTGTCACACAGAGTAAAAATTATTTCCACAGATTAAACCTCCAGAGCAGAATAGGATCTGGTTTGGTATGCAGCAATATCCCTTGTTTAGGAAAACAGTTTGCATATTCCAAAAAAAAAAGATACAATTACAAGGAATAATTCTTCACCAGAATTCTTAAAAAGAAAATTTTATGGCTGAATTCTTTAACCAAAAAATACTTTAACCCAAAAAAAACAACCCAAAACTTAAAAGCAGTTCCTTAATTCAGTCTTTCAGTTTTACAATAAAAATCTGCTCAGATTAAAAAGAAAACAACACAAAGAGTAGTAGCTGTGTAGAGTGATGTGGGAAACTAAACTGAATTATCAGTTACTACAATGTACAACTGCTGTTATGAGTTCTTCCTCATTTGTAAGCATCCCAGGACAACTTCTATTGCTCCTTTTAAATATTTACAGTAAACCTAAAAATTTGTCATGCTGAGAGGCTTAAAACTGTGCAATGATTTCTCACCTAATTCTGCATGTTTCTGAACAGCATACTTTATACAACATACTTACATCTTACTTTCTAAGTAATGTATGTCTAAATTCCAAGTGTATACATGCATTCTAATATATATTCAATTGTTGAGAAAACTATTATGGTTACTAGGAAGATTAAATTCAAACCTTTGTAAGTCCAGCTCCCCAGAATGAGCTAAGATTTCTAAGGATCCTATACGAAACCATGACTTGGCAAGACGTAGCACTATTGCACCTTAAATACAGAGGCATATGTGTTTAAATGTAAACAGATTAGCAGCAAAATAAAACAGTTGAAGAGTAAAAGGCATCATGTGTTGTTTCTGTAGACACAGAATTTATATATGCACAGTTAAACTGGTATTTTTTTAAGTATGCTTAACACGTAACAGATGAATATGTATAATGTACAATATTACTTCACTACACATACATTTTAATGATAAAGCTTAATTTGCTATGCCAGTAACCATAGGCAAACTTCTGTTAGTGCATTAATATTAGAATTACTCCAAAGATGGTAGGAACAGAGAAAGAACCAACATCAACACATTTTCCCCATACTGCGCCATCCCACTCTTTTTCAGAGCAGGCGTGGATAATGTAGCAATGGCACAGCCACTGTAGCATTCCCTCCATCCTAGTACTGCTATAGAAACAATGGAAAATTTTCTTGTATCATTTTTGTAATGGCAAGTGAAAATAAAAATTACATTCCTGCAACATATATGCCACAATCATAGAAGACCTGTTCATGGGGCTTCATCCCTTCAACCAAGATATGTTTCAGGCTGATTTTCCCAGGACAAGTTTTATATCCCAATAAACGAAATCAAACCTACTTAGTACTTTTTATTACATATTTTTGCATGGAGAATGAAGGTACAGCTTTGTAACATATTATTTCAAAGGATGTTCATTACCTCTTTCTTTCTTAATGTTTCCATTGTAAAACTGGTCTCTCCACACATCATCATCACTTACAACTAAGCTGTAACAAACAAGAAATGAACATTAAAAAGTTATCTCAGCGAAAACAATTTACAATGAAGATCAAGTAATATTTTACATAAATTCATTTTGTTCATAAAAAGATGTATCTTTTTGGTGGCATAGCTTTGTATTTAAAAATGACACAGGCAAAGAGTAAGCTGAGGCTTATCAGGGTTCATTAGCAAGGTGCATTTATTTTGTACTTAATACAACATTGTCCAATTTTCATTATTCACATTGCTCATGGGAAGGGGGCTGCGCTAAAAAACCCAACTGCATTCACTTGGAACCTCAGTGACTGATTAGTGTGATTATAACATTAAATGAGTCACAATTTCCCTGAGGACAACAGTGAAATCTTGACAGAGAAAGTAGAAACCAAATTGTTGCATCAGATGGAGGCTGCCCTTTACATGAGCCAAAACTGTTGTCTCAGAAACTTTGGGAACAGATCTAGGACCCTTAGCAATCAGGAACACTTCAAATATTATTAAGACACAAAAAAGACATAATTCTAATGATATATTACAATTATCCCTTCTTCACTGGTAGTAGTACTTGGTTTTTTAAGAACAATCTCTTCCTTTCACTTGCCTTGAAATTCTGCACATACTGTACATTTTCATATTTACCCAAATATTGAGACGTGTGAGTGTTTAGAACAACTTGCTCTAAAATAATTTCACAACTTACATTAATTTTTTGAAATAAAATATGTAATTTCACTGTATTTTCTGTTAAATCAGGAAAAAAATCAATCCTCCTTGATATTTAATGCAGCCACTTGTATCTGCTACATATTAGGGAGTTGAAGACAGCACAGAAGACAGAACCAAACTTTTTTTGGAGGTACACAGTAAAGATCAAGAAGCAAACCTAATATTCCATTCATAAATATGACTGAAGACAGTTACAGTGTTAAAATAACTCCCAAGAGTTAAATTTGAGAGTACACTGGATTCAGGGTTTACATACTTAAGCATAAAATTTTAGAAAGAATTCAGTTGGACC
Source organism: Lophotriccus pileatus (assembly GCA_035583135.1). Taxonomy (NCBI): domain Eukaryota; kingdom Metazoa; phylum Chordata; class Aves; order Passeriformes; family Tyrannidae; genus Lophotriccus; species Lophotriccus pileatus. Next base: position 15,673,439 of record JAWWES010000081.1, on the reverse strand, counting down.
AAAAATGTGAGGTATGCATAGATAAATATGTACCAAAAAAATAATGAAAAGAAATTTTCTGAATTCTTACACAGTGCAGTTGCTTGTAACAGCAACTGTGGCTTTGAAACTAAATGACTGTTATTACATTCAGTATTTTTGAAGATATCTAGTAGATATCCAAACGGAATGTTCTGTTAACTGCAAAGAACAGGCAGTGAATTGTTCCAGAAGGTGGGAAAATGTATCTAGAAATCAATCTGCTCCGATTACTGGAGCTGTACTGATACAAGTAGTATTAGGACTTTTTTTTTTTTAATTACTCGTCTGGAACCAATTGGTATGTCAGAAGAAGAAAATCTTAGTTCTTTAAAAGAAAACAAAAAAATTCAAATACAGGGAAGGAACCTCAGATGCTAACAAAAATACTGTGTGTCAGAGCACCAGGGGATAGGAGTCAGAATAATAATGCTAATAATAATAATACTAAATTTTCCTATTTTGAACAGACCTCTGCCAGAAGGGCTGTTTCTTTTGACTCTATAACTCTTAGCAGGCTCTCTGCAAAATTCCTGTAGAATACCAGCACTTCTTTTATTACTGACGAAAAATCCATAGGGGGGGCACCAACACTGAGTTACCAATATAAGTTAATGGACAGGCAACACTTAAGGGCTGGACAGGCAGCTGAGCAGCCACATAAAGATACATTCCCACTATAAAAGTAGTTTTCAAATGGTCCCTTAGTTGGTAAGTACCATTACTGGAGAGAAGGCAGCAGCAGACCAGATGCACACTCAACCACAGGAAATGGAGCACTGAAATTGCTCTCAGCCAAAGAAGCTTGGAACAGCACTCACAGAAGGACAGATGGATTATATCTCTCCCTACCCAGCTCTCACTTAAGGGCTGGACTTTACACTCCAAAGTGCTTTCTCTGTCTGCTTTTTTGCATGAACATCAAGCCCTATGCAAGTTAAGGCCACTCTGAAAACTATGCATATTAGCTCACTTTTTTAACCTAATGCATGACACTGCTCACTGGTAGTCCCAGGATGTGACTGAAATGGTATTGTATGAAGTGTTCTTTGTCTGGCAGTACAGTCATAAACTGTGGCACCCCATTGGGAACACAGTACTTGACATTAATAGAGCAAACCAACCTGCTGGGTGTTCTGGGATAAGCTGTAAGGCTTTTCCTCCCACTTCTGCCAAGATGGGACAAGACCTCTGTAAGTGCATCCCACCAGCCTCAGTACAACAGCTCCCCATTGGGAAGAACATGGATGTCAGCTGCGGTTTTTCCAAATTAGGTCTTGCAAATAGTCTGGAGATCTTGTACAGCAGTTAAGAGAGCCAGGCATTTAACCAATCTGCCAGCAGAGAACTAAAGCACACTGTGTGCTCAGTAGAAATTGCGCACAGTTGAAGAGTACTTTCATACGAGTTTGGCACTGAAAAATGTGTTGAGACAACAGCAAAGAGAAGCTATAACCTGCCTGATGCTTTCCTGCTGATATTCAGACAGACTTAAAGTTCTGCATTAACAGCCAGCAGCAAAGGGTCTCAGGATGAAGTCAGTGAATAAACCACCAAAAATGTCATTTACAAGCACTGCACTTCAACAGAGCAAATGCGATAGAACTAACGCTAGAGAGATTTGCAGACACTCTGCAAATACAGATACCTGGGCATGTGGCAGCTGAATACAGGCCTTTTCTACAGAACATTTACTTTCTTTGAAGCCTTAAAGGTTGGGGTACAGACTGGAGACTACTTAGAACACAAAATCAACTTGACATTTTAAACACGATAATCTGAAAATAATCAGTTACTTGATTCTAAGAAGATCATCAAAATGAGTGAAGTATTAAGTCTCCTTTGATTCAAAGAGAACTAGTTTTGGAATTTTTTTTTACAAAATCTCTCTTTTTGCTCAAGGAGTGTTTGCATAAATAAAGAATTGAGAGCAATTGCCTACATTCAGTACTACCTCCAATATTAACATCTGTTCATATGACTATTTTTCCCACCAATCTTAAAAAGTGCAACTGACTGACCATAACAGTACAAAAATAGCCACTTTCAACATTTTCCTAGTTGGCTAGATTCTAGGAAAATTCATTCAAATGTTTAACTTTAGTGTAATAAAAGACTCATTTATTAACCATGTACAATGTATTAATAGACTCACTGATTATCCACATACACTAAAGGTATTATTACTTTTTACAGGGCAGGAATCCAGCCCTGCTGGATTTTTTTGCAAGTGGGTGGTGAGAGAACATTTTCTTTGTATTTTAAAGAGAAGAAACTCGATTGAAATCTCATAAACCATGGAGAGGCAAGTTAGTGGCAGATATAATCACTCAATCTAAGTTCTACTTTTTACTTTCTTTACAAGATGCCACATTTCAAACTAAGGTAATTCTGTGAAGACAGTCTTATCAGTGAACAACAGCTGTTTACCACTAAGAAAGAGACAGCACACAATATTGTTTTCAAATGAAATAGTATTTTAAAGCATAGCAAAGACAAAAGTAATGCGATTAATTGCTGGAGCTTATTATTATTGGAAAGTTTTATCCAAAAATCTACAGAACTGGAGGGATATATTTTGTTCTAATTGCACCCATATGAAAAGATCTATCATCTTGGAAACTGACTGTCCTGAATTATTGATGCTCAGTGAAACTCAGTCACAAAATTACCTGTAAATGAAGATACTATGAAAGAGAAAAATACCTAGCAGCTCTGCTTGTAGGAATTCCAAGATAGTGCATGGCCTCACTACATAAAAACTCTCTAACAGAAGAACGAAGCACAGCTCTTCCATCTCCATTCCTGTGGAAAAGAGAGAAATAAGCAATAGGTCATAAAGCAAATTTCAAAAAGAAAGCATTCATTTTTGGTGTACACGGAGTAACTGCAACTTACCTGGAGTATGGGGTCTTTCCTGACCCTTTCAACTGCAGTTCCCACCTCTCACCATGCCTGCAAAAATACCATTAGCATTTTTAATAGTACACCTTGGGCTATCCATCAATCAACTAAATTGAACACAGAGCTGAATCAGTCATTTAAAAAAATGTCACACCTGTTTGTATATACTCCGACCAAGTGGGCTCTTCCATCCCCCAGCTGACCTGCCCAGGTACCAAACTGACAAAAACAAAAATCAAGTTATTTTCTTCTATGATTTATAGCAGTTATACTTGAAATTACACAAATTACATGTAGGTTCTCTGTGTTCTACACAATATAATGACACATTGTCTCACGCAGTCATTAAGAGGTTGATCCCCAAAGCTGTATTTCCACACTCACACCAATAATTAATCGGAAAACCACAGAAAAAGAATAATGGCAGTAACCTTCCAGCTATGATGTACAGCTACAGACCTGTCTCTTTTGTATAACAAGCCTTTAAACTCACACAGCTTGTTTTGGTTTTTTTCATTGGCAATTACAAACCAAATTCTACCATTATTCTCCATTAATAATCATACCAATTGCAAGAAAACTTAACTCTGAGCAATCGTGGCATTGCAGTGAGGCTCTGCCCTTCTTCATTCCTCTGAGCTGATAATACCTGTCACGAATCAGAGCTGGCCAGGCTGCAGGGATGCTAAGCAGAGTCAGCAGCTCATGGAAGTTAAAAAGATAATTTGCTTCAGGCACAGAGGCAGAGGAAGTAAACATGGTACTGAGAAAGAATATTATAGTTTTCTTCCACCTGCACCCCCTTGTGAAAATCAAACCTGCAATCAAGATGTTAATAAGTATTCATGTACTTACAGGTATTATCAAGGTATAATTCACATGAAAATTCTACGTAATTCAGCTTGGAAGAAATGAGTGCCAAGTTACCTGGTGACCCCCATATCTATGGGCCAGTGGAATAGACCCAAGTATCACTTTCCCACCACTGACAAACTCAAGAAAATCAGATGTTCCTTTGACAGATTCATCAAGATCCAAAATATTTTCAAGAACTTCCTGGAGAAAAAAAAGTACAGATGGTACTTGAACATGATTGAATTTTCAGTGGTAATGAATATGTTTTCTTTACAGATTTTGTTACTAAAAGACAGTTCACAATATGTTTTATATATAACTATGTTTTAAATATGTTTAAAATATATAGCGATGAGATGCTTTTACAATAAATACCATATGAATATTAAAATATGCTTTAAAATATACTTTAGTACATGTATTAAGAATCTCTACTAATTAGAGAGGAACAAAAAACAACAGCCAACCTTTGAAACAGCCACAAGACGAACTCTAGATTTAAAAGGTGTAGGATAGACAATTGAAAAAATGCAGTTTCTCACATTACGGACATAATTTTCCTGGATCAGATCAACTGGAAAAGGATCTGTAAACATGAAAGAGAGAAAAAATGCCTTTTTAAAAAATTAATCATATGTTTCTAATACCTTTCATCTTAAATCCAATCAAAATACATCAGAAACAACTAAAACTCAAGTATTTGCCACAGTCTACATTAAACCTGCATGAAAAGCAAGCCCAAATAAATTTAGGTTTTTATTCTGTTTGGAATTTTTGAAAAGAAGAACTGAATTCTGCAGTTAAAAGAATCTAGCAGGGCATGCTATTTTTAAGATCTAAACCATATCTAAGCAGTTTCATATTGTACTGCATTATATACAACCCTAAAAGGTATTTACATGAGAGTTTAGCTATTCCCACAACTGAATGTAGTTCAGTGCTGCCCAATGCAGCGCCACAGATTTAAGTCACAGTACACCAGTATCTGCTGTATATAGCCCATACACAGCAACGATCACCACGTAACCTAAGAAACCCGATGAAGTCTTTTCTGAGCAATATAAACAGTGAATGAAAGGCTCTGAAGATGTAGTTCTCACTGTAGCATATGTACTCAGAAGACGTGCTTCATTCTTCCTTCGGACCTGTTCTGTGCCGCGATCCATGGTAACAGAGGACAAATACTGTTTTAAAACACTTAACTAGTACTGTGTGGTTTATCATCTTTATGGATTTTTGCTTGCAACATTCTTATGATTCCGCATTAATTATATAATACTTTATAGACACTGTTTTGTAAAAATTTTGAGTTGGCATCTCTAGACCCTTACTGTTAGCCATGTTTCTCAATACCTCTACTGTAAATTGTGTTATAGCCAGCTTACACAAGATTTATCACTATTATCTCTTAATGCTCAAAAGGAATTGTGTCACCTGATGGCATGAGTACTGTAATATTATCATATAAATTACCATAATGATTGCAGGCAATTATGTGTGCCTGGGAGCTACAACTCTTTGTGTACTGCCCGTCAGCTGTGAGGTTATCAATTTTGCATTAACTGGACTCGGGAAAAAACCCCAACCAACCAAAAAAGCTCCTTACGGCCAGTCTAGTTTTAATTTTAAAAGTAGTATTTGTGTACATATCAGGTCTTCACTTAGTTTCTACTTTAGTAGCTTCCACAACCCACCAAGCAAGAGCCTCAGGGCAGGCCAGGCGCGCACAGCGCGGGGCAGGGCATGCCGTACCTAGGAGGCTGTCGGAGGCCAGGGCCCAGGCGCAGAGCTCCGCCGCCCCCCGGAGCCGCGGGCACTGCCCCGGCTCGGGGCGGGAGGCGTTCGGGGCCGGGCAGAGCCCGCGGGACCCGCACAGCGCGGCCACGCAGCCCCACGCCAGGCATGCGGCCAGCCCGAGGGGCCACCACATGTCCCCAAACCTTCAGCGAGTCCCCAGAGACACTGGGCCTGAGGTCTCCCTCCCCCAAAGAGGGGGCGGCCGGAGGCGCAGGCGGTGCCCGCTGCCCGCTGCCCGAGCGCCCCGCTCGGCGCCCCGCGGAGGGCGGTGGCGGTGCCCGCAGCCCTCCCCGCCCGGCCCGGCGTTGTGCCGGCGCCCCGCCGGAGGGCGGTGGTGGCGCGGGGCTTCCGCGTCCGGGTCGCGGCGGTGCCGAGAGGCGGTGCCGGCGCGGCGGGGCTGGGGGACACCATGGCCTTGCGGTGGTGGTGGTGGTGGCGGTGCGGCGCCTCGTCCCGCCGGGCGCCGCCGCTCGGCTCCGTGCCGCGCCCCGGCCCCCGCGCCCCGCCGGCCCCCAGCGCGGTGAGTGCGGCGGGCGCCGGGAGGTCGCGGAATGAATGGGCGGGGGGCCCGGGGGGGCGCAGGGCCGGGCGGTCACCCCGCGGCCGCCGCTCCTTCGCCGTTCCGCAGCCTCCCGCCCGGGAAGGGCGAAGGCCCGGAGGCGATTCCCCTGCCGGGGGGTTCTTGCTGGGGCCCGGAGCGCGCTCGGTGCAAGCTTAAGCAGTGGGTTAAGGGTTTTCGCGGCAGCACTGGTTAGCGTGGTGAACGTCGCAGAGCCTTCTCTAGGTGGGAGCAGGGAAAGCGGTTCTCAGTAGTGTGAGATTTTGAACGCGTTTGTGAGTCATAATGGGAGCAGTTCTTTCACTGCGTTCGTTTACAGCTTCTTCACAAGGCCAGGCGGCTGTTCTGACCCGCGGTAAAGGGCTCTGGTTGATGTGTGCAGCATCTTCCACGAGCCAGTCTTACAGTGTTAAGCGGCGGTGCAAAGGAGGGAGTCTGTGTGTGCCCTCATCGAAGAAAGATTAGCGAGAGATCAGCTATTTTTTAACAACAGAACACGGTGAGATGTAGGAGAGAGCGACTTACAAAGGTCTCAGCCGTAGGGCTGGACACTGAAGTCACAGCAGTGAGTTGCAGAGCGATAAATTAGGGCTCCTGTCCTTCCCTTGTGTCCTTGCATGACTTTTTACACAAGGAGGATGAAAGGGTGTCCTTGAGCCATTACAGTGCTTTTGTTTCGCTCCCTTGGTCCAAGGAGAGATTTAAATCTGCATACAAGCAGACACTGGGGCATGAGAAGCATTGTTCTCTAGTTCTAGGTCTTCTTGAGCATTCCTTTGCAGGCTTTTCCGGAGGCAGTTTGGTGAACACGTGGATTGCAGTGATTTCAGGCTGGCTCAGCCCAGCAGGGCCCCTGAGTCAGTACCTGGGACTGTGCCTTCCCTCAGGCTCCTGGGCTGTCTGCAGGCGGAGATCATTGATATTGCTAAGTGTGGAAGTTAGGTTCTGGACATCTAGCAGGGAAATAGGCAGGTGTAAATTATCATAAACAACAAGCTGAATTGAAATTGCTTCAAGGGAAAACAAGAACAAGTTCTTCTGTTAGTGTACTGGTTTACTGAAATCGCTCTTGTCCTTTTCTCTGTACCTTGACTAGTGCAGTCCAGATTTGTCTGCAAGACAGGGAACGTTTGAAAATTACAACTTGCACAAGTGCAAAAGCAAGCTTTCGTTAGAGCAGTTTTGGTAATTTAACTGATAAGGCTCCTGGACTGGTCCTGCAAGGGGAGAAAGTCCAACGCTCCTGAGCGGAAGAGTCAGTTTAATGTGCCTCTTGGCACAATGTCTCTCTATCACTCATGTCTCACGTGATATGGAAGGAGATTATGAGACTCCCTTTGGTGCTGTGTTGTTAAAATGGAGAAATAGAATAGTGCTGATGAACAGATACCTGTTTTTTGTAGTGAATGTTTTCTGTCAGTTTAAAGCTCTAATAAATTAACCCTGGTTTTATTTTGTACAGGTGTGTCACTTTGCCCAAAGAAGTTCAGCTTTGTCGTTTCCAAAAATATGTAATGTATTTTGGCGGTAAGTTGGAGAGTCATATTGTTGTGTAACAGGTACAGAAACAGTTGTTGGGTGAACTGAGCAGTAACACCTGTGAGCTATAAACTTTGCTCACTCTAATACATAGTTGGATAATCCTGTGTAGACTGCTGCTGTGGTGCTGAGTCTGAATCCAAGTACTCTATCCTTGAGAGTAGCAGGCAAAACAGGAATGCTGAAAGAAAATACATATAGTTCACTTTGGAAAAGGAAATATAATAAGAAACATAAACTCCATACTCCAGGAAACAAAAAAAAAGTCAATCAGGTCTGTGCTTGATGCATACAGGTGGAGCTTGCCCCCTTTAACATCATGATGCTACCTGGAAGTATTGATTTAATTTAGAATGTAGCCGGGTGTGCAAATGAGAAAATTCCAAATCTAGTTCAGGAATATTCTTCCAGGAGTTTACAGGAAGGGGAAGAAATTAAAAGAATACTTGTATTACGGGAAGATGCAGGCTTTACCTCCAAACATAGACTATACTATCTGTAGTGTGTTCAAAAGGAGTACATGGAGAGCAGTGTGGTTTTATGTGTCTCAGAAGACTTCTGTCATCTGTTAAGGATGGGATGGGGGGTATTCTTGTTTACCAAATGTGATTTGCCAGCTCCTAAAGGTTTATGATCCTCAATATGTAGCTGTGCTGTCCTTACACCTTACTAAGTGTCTGAAAAGAGCGTTTTGATGCCTTCATATATTTTAGCCATTTGGTTACATTTTGTGTGAGGAACGAGGAGGAGGAGGAAATGTTTCTGTTTGGGGAATCAGGGAAAGTTTGCTTTTAACAACACTACTGTCTTAAAAAACACTGTCACCAGGTTTCATCATACAAGTACATCTCACTTGTGCAGCTGCAGTAAGACAGTTAGTGATGAAAAATACCAAGACCCTTTTCAACTTGGTAGAAAAGACTTGAAGAATCTCTATGAAGATATTAAAAAGGTAAGGGATTTTGGTGACTATTCTGGGATGTTACAATGATTGTTTTTAATAGCAACCATCAACTTGGAGAAAATTTTTTGAAAGAATATTATTTATGTTTATGGACAACTGTCTGAAGCTTAAACCAAGGCAAAAGGATCATTTCTCATATTTTATAGAACCAGAATGCATTTTTTTTCTTCTGATTTGCAGTGATGAAATATATTTATGTTTCAGATTGCTCACAATAATTTTAAAAACAACTTCAGCTTACACTGGGTGGGATGAATACAGGCAGTAATCTTACACAGTCATATTGTTTTACTTACACTAAAGAGATGGACTTTGGACTTCTATGCTGAAATGTTCTCGTCCTTTGTGTAGGAATTACTTGTCTCTGCAGCAGAACTTAAGGAAATGTGTGATTATTACTTTGATGGGAAAGGAAAGGCCTTTCGACCGATGATTGTGGTGCTAATGGCTCGGGCTTGCAACATTCACCATAATAATTCCAAGTGAGTTGGTCACTTTTAGATACATAAGTCATACTTGAAAGTTACAATTCTTGTGTTTCCAAAAAATATGTCTAGTAACTTAATGAAAATAAAACTCTCCTCAGTAAAACCTGAATTTAAGTTCCATCTCGAAGCTGTATTTTTGTAGTAAGGCACTGCTGGGTTTATTACATATTTCCATGTATAAAATTATGGACTGGACTTGTACTGGTAATGGATAAATAATGTTGCCAAATTATGATATTTGTAAGGCTTTTAGTCAATTCTAGCTTCTTGCATAAATGCTTTGTTTGAAACTATATGAATTTCATTAAAAGTATTTTCATTTGTAACCACTCATGTTCCTCTTAAGCTCTTGTCACAGGTAAGAACTTTGCTGCAAGAACAGACTCATAGGTTTGTTCAGTAATTATGCAGAAAAGCCATTAAGAAAGTGGTATGATTATATTCAAAGCTGTGAGACATTCTAAACAGTCAGGAGGGTTTTTTCACTTTCTAGGTGTAAGTTTCTACACTGTAATGTAAGATTCTAAGCTTAGAGGTGGTGTAATCCTTATGAGCTTGTCTTTTAAAAGCAGTGTTAACTGAGCAGAATGTCGTGCTCACCTATACTCTCTATCACTCCTTGCTCTGGCTCATACCAAATGCTTCTCTCCACATCAGTTGCTATGTTTGCATTTTGAGGAAAGACATTGGCTGGAGTGTTCTTTGCCTTCCAGCTATGCTTCCAGTCTTGCCTTGTATAGAATTTCAAATAGCAAATCTTTGGTCTCTTTCCAGAAGTGTTTCTGGAGTAATATGTCAGTGTTAAAGGGGATTTCTCTGAGCTCTTGTATCAACTTTTCTGTAGCAGTAATTTAATGCCTTGTTGGGCTTGATTACTACCTCAGAGCGTGGCATATATTTTGCTGTTTTATGGTACCTCTCCCTGAGTACCCCCTCCTGTGTGAATATAGTTTTGAAGGAGAAAGCAAAACCTAGTTGGCAGTGTCCTGTCCTGTGTGTGCCAATTCCCCTTGTTTTACAAAAACGTTGTCCAGGATTAGTGAACTTTACTCCAACTTGATTCTGTTCTCCGTTCAGGACTGCTCTAAGTCATTGTCTTTGAGACAACAAAAGGAATAATACTGGTTGTGAAACATCCTCAGGGATGTCCTTTGTCACAGCATTGATTGGCTTAATATTTTCATGAGTGATCTTGACCTGAAAAACAGGAACATGATGACGGCACTTTCTGATGACAAAACCATTCTTGATGATCAGCCATCCGTGGTGGAATGTAAGGAAGCACAATAAACCAAAAATTTCTGCTTGAGCTTGCAAGCGTCCCGTTAGGGCATGTGTGTCCTGTTAGGGCATAACTCCAGTGTGGTTTGCAGCCACCTTCTCTATGAAAAACCTGAAAGTTATCCTAGCATGTGTCAGCCCTAGTATATCCAGTTCACCTATGGGAGTGTATAAACCAGTTTCTGAAATCATCAGATGCAGTGTCGGATTCTGGTGTTCAAAAGAAGTCCAGCTAGCTTCAGGCATGAACTGCAGAGATAATTAGGGAGAATGAAGACTTGTGGTCTGCAAATTTATCAGGAACAGGGTGAAAGAGCTGTTAAGACAAAGACTTATGTTGCTAAGACGATGGAAATTTAGGAGACTTTTAACAGCTGGGGCAGTGTGTTTTTGGAGCATCTTTCTAGTCAGAATAACAGTAAAAAATAATTTTGTCTCATTCTAGTGTGTAGCATGAGGAGCTTATGAACGAAATTATGCTTGCAATACTGAGAAGGCTGGAACTGATGTCATATAGTGTGGGAGTTGAAGAGTGAATCAAAGAGAAATAGTGATAGAAAGACCAAATTTGCCTTTGTGCTCAAAGCGTATTCGCTGTTCTCTGACATATGTTTATGCTCAAAGACATAGTTTTGTCCATGTCTCGAAACCGTCAAGACCAGTTTTGAGATCTGCCCTATGCTGTTGAGAAAGTGTGATGTCTGACTTCAAGTGACACATATCCCTGGGGCAAGTGTTTGCTTTTGCAGTAGCCAACTCTCAGCATAAGCCCTCTGATTTGTAAATGCCTGTGTCATTTGGCAGCTTTTGTACATCTGTTGCATTTGGTGTTTTAAAAGCCTTCTCAATAATCTGAATGTTCCTTGTATAAGCCAGACTGAGTCACTATCTCTGATGTGTTGCTTTTAAAATGAAAGCCTGAGTGGGGAGAACAAATGTTTCAGCAGAGAAATATAATGAAATCTCATGGTATTTACCTTCCTCTTCTTTGCCTCTTGCCAATTTCTCTAAGCCTGTGGTTGTAATTAAATATCACATGTGTTGGTACAAGTCTTCACTGTACTGCTCTTTGGTTCATGCAGGATGACCGATGTTTTTTGCGGGGTTGGCTGGGCCTTGTCAAAAGAATGTGCATTCACACTGTGGGTACCTGCTTCCTGTGACTAAGGAAGTTTTATGGGCGTTTTCTTCTCTTTCGCTTTCAAGCTTCTCGAAGCAGGCGGTGTTACACCTGCTCTGTATATACATATACTTCCAGTTCATGCTGATAATGGTTTCATTATTATTGTTTCTTAAAGCAGCATTGTTTCCAGGTGACAAATTATTCTTCCAACTTATTAATGTTTGTGAGGAAAATTGTGTATGTAGAGAAGGAAACACTGTGTATTTGTAAGTCTGCTACTGTCTCTGTAGACCCAAGGGGAAAAATACTTGCCTTTCATTCTGCTTCTCACAACACTTGAAGATGTTTTTCCTCTTTCAACTTGTCGTTTCCCTTAAAGCATTTTATCATTCTTTTCCTCAGTTAATAATGGTTCTTCTCCCAGACTTGCTTTATTTTTTGAAGCTTTGGTTCCCACACATGTAGTCAAAGACACTGACTGCAGTATCTGTAGACCTGCAGAGTGAACCAATATCCTGTGCTGTTCATCCCTAGCATTTTTCTTTTTTATCCTGCCTCTGGGGTTTGTGTTACTGATGTTGAGCTTCTGCTTCATCTTGCTGCCATTTTTAACTGTCACATAACTTGCTGGATCCAGCATGCTTTTGCCTGCTCTTTCATTTGTTTGGGTTATTTTTTCTTCTTTTGTGCAATAGTTGTATAAAAGGAATACTTTGTTTTGGCTGTTACAATAAAAGGACTCAGCTTAGTAAGGTTATAGGTCCTGATCTTAGGAGGCAGTGCAGAGAGACCTCTTTGTCTTCACAGAGTCCCACCAGAGTAACTGAGACTTCTCAAGAGAATGGAATGGAATGCTCAGATAGCTCTGCTTACAGGTTAGGTGACAGGATCGTTTCTGTCCAGATTTGAGGAAGACAAAAGTATTTGAAATACCTTCAGCAGGTTAACTGTTTTCTAGCGTGAGGTCACTTTATTGTAGTCCTAAGAAGGAAAATGACAGTTGTAATAAAGAATTATCTGAACTATTATCAAAAATATAAGTGGCTGAAGCTCTCAAATTGTTCTGTGTTGGTATGTTGTTTCTTTTCTCTTGAAGTTCTAAATGCCAGTCCCTTGGGCAGTGGCTTTTTGGTTATTGATAGCAGCTTAGCTATGTGTGAGAGTGAGAATTGTTGTAAATAGTTTAAGCTGAGGTCATACAAAACCTCAATTTCACACATCCCCTGGCATTTCTTCACATACCTGTGTGCAGAATTTCACAGAATTACCACTGAGCTTGACAGGAGCTAAAGTTTCTGTTTAGAGTGTGTTCTCCAAAGGTGTTTGCAAATAAGAGTTTTTGTTTCTATTTCTGCAAGCAAACTGAGAGAGACGCAAAAAAAGGGCCACAGAAGTACAGAGACATCTCAATAGAGAAATAGATTTAGGGGGAAAAAGGGAAGTAAATTCATCAGAATAGTGTGAGAAACATTTATCTATAATGACCATGCTAAACTCAGTAGAAAAATATTTCCTGAAGATATGAGGACCTGCCAGCAACCTTAGTCCTCTTTCACTCCACCAGACTGTGGTTGTCAGAAGCCTGTACTCTGCTGTTTTTCAGCTGCTATGCAATTTGCTCCCATGTTAACAGAAACATTATTTGTGCTTCCCCTAGTTTGTAGTGCTCCTTCGTGTCACAGGCTGTGTTTCTGAGATGGTTGTTTCAGCCACAGGGGCTTGGCAGCAGAAATGTATTGGTTGTATTTATGAAAAAAAAAAAAAAGGTGTGGTTATAACACAGAAATTTTGCAAGTTTTTGTAAATTCTCTTGCAAATTTCCTGTCTTTAAGCTGGCGATATTTACTTACTGGCAAACACATTGCAAAGCTCTCTGTTTTAGAGTGTAAATACTGGTTTGCATCATTTTGAGGTTCCCCCTCACTGTTTATGGGGTTTTTGTCTTTTTTTTGAAGAGGGATATTTGTAGAGAGAGATGTGGTTTTTTAACCTGTAAGGTCAGCCTTGGTCTTGTACATGAAACAAGTCCTGCAATGAAAAACATCTCAAGGTACTGTAAGTGTATAGAATCCTATCACAGAATCAAGCAGGGAGGTCCTCCTGAAAAATGTAACGTGCTCAAAGACTTAAAATTTAATATATTGCATGTGTGAGAAGATAAACTTACAGTTGTACAAAAAAATTGTGTGAATACATATCACCTTGGGGTATCTTTACTTTGAGAATGACCTAAAAATGGCATCTTTCCACTTACTGCGTAAGTGCGGGCCCAGTTATCTGTTACTGACTTCAGTTACTGCCACTTTTTGCTTTTGTCTTGTAGGCAAAGCTGAATGAAAAATGGCAGGGAATGAGAAGGGATCCTGTTTCTCGTGTGTTTTCCCCTAAAATAGGCATGCTCTGATTCCGAATTACTCTCACAAGATGCTTGTAGGAAACTGTTGCAGATTTTTTTTTTCCAGCGACGGAAAGAATCTTGCTCGAGACTTTGTGGAAATAGTAGTTTAAAAAAAACTTTCAGATTAAATTATCACATTTGATATAACATTCTGGAAACCAGACACATGATCCATGAGCATTCCTATGCCATTTTTAGTCATTGTCAGAGATGACATGCACTAAAATGCAGAACTTTTCAAAACCTGCTTTTGAAATATCTGGTTTTGTACTGTCTTCATACTACTGAAAGATTTTGGTTTGTCAGTTGAGTGTTGCCATTTACTGCTGCTTCCCAGCAGGAAGACCAGTCTTCTGACATTATTAATGAAAAAGGGAATCCCCAAAAGGAGACCAGTGCATGAAAGAGGCTGGAGACCTTTACAGTTTTTTGAAGGTAAGTTTTCTCCTACTTAGTAAGAAGAGTTTATTTTGGAAAACTATTTACACTGACCTAGCATTTGTCTAAATTATTACTCCACAGTAAAACTTGCCTTCAAAACACCAGGAAGGTTTCCAGCTCTTATTTTCTGTTGCGTAAAAGCCACATTTTCAGAGCCTGTGAGCTATGCATACATCCTGCTATTGTACAGGATATAAAACTCCCACTGACAGCAATGCAGAATTCTGTGTAGATGTAGGTGTCAGAATGCAGTGTTATGTCAGCAGACTGCAAGATGTTCTTCCATTTTGTGATTAATCACTACATTTTAATAGACATAGACAGTGCAGGAAGGTTTTTAATTCCCTACAGCTGAGCTGGAATTATTGTCTTTTGTTTCAGTTCTTTTTTTTATTCTGCTGGAAAATAGTGTGATACTCTGTGTTGTCTGTATACCAAAAGTAGGGTATCTATATATCAGGAGTAATTTTTTCTTTTGTTATTTTTTTTTTTTTGGTTATTGGTTTTTGTTGGTGTTTTGTGTCCATGTGGGCTTGTTACAGTTATGAGCTGGCTGGGATATCCATTTCTGGGATCGTGCATGTAACCCATGATGAAAAGAGAAGAAAAAGATGGATACAGAACAAGACAGTGCCAGTTTGGATACGAGGGTAGATGGTCCTTTGTGAGGTCTAGGTAGGCTCTTCTATGCTCATTTTGCCAGTCTTGTTCCCTAGATATTTTGCTTCTATGTTTTTCCATTACCTTCTTTTCATCTAGTTTAAAAAATAAAGTAGGTGTGAACTACTGAGAGTTGACTCATCAGTGTTAGTTCTTCCCAAAGGCTGAATTCCAGTAAGTGTTAGGTAGTTGGTGTTTCCAGTCTTAAAGTGATTGCAGTATAATTCCAGTTAAGTCCTCAGGCTTTTGAAGAACCTCTGAGGTTTTAAGGTAATCGGATAATATAAAGGATAAGATCCACGAGTTATGTCTTTCAAATGTAGAATACAGGTTTCTGTGCCTTCTGATCTCTCCAGCTTGCTGGTTAGTAGAGTTATCCAGCTTTGGAGTTTGTGATGCTGGTTTATATGTAGAGCAACACAGAGATAAGGAGAATTTAAAACTCTTCTACAAAGGTATCTGGCATTCTTTTCTCTGCTGTTTTCCATCTCCTTAAAACCAAGCGTCCTTGATGCTGTGCTATTTATTGCAGTCTGGATTTAGAGGGATTAGAGTCAATAACGCAGCAGTTTTGCAGTAGTGTTAATATAGCAAGGTAGAAATAGGCCTTTAATAAGGCTGGAAACATCCCATCGCACTTACTGTATTAATGTGATCCTAACTTCTCTTGTCTTCCCAATTCCAGGTTTGAAAATGGGGTTCAGGCCACAGAAAAGCTGCGACAGCTGTTTTCAGAAAAACTTTTTTTTTCTTTGTTTTAGTAGAGATTTCTTTTAGTGTACTGCAGCATATGTAACTGATTTAATTGTTTGACTGTCCTTGTTTTTTTATTTTAGGGAAGTGCAAGCAAGCCAGCGCTCTGTGGCCATAATTGCTGAGATGATCCACACAGCCAGTCTAGTTCATGATGATGTTATTGATGATGCAAATTCTCGCAGAGGAAAAAGGACACTTAATCAAATCTGGGGAGAGAGGAAGGTGAGTTTGCTAATAAGTGCAAGACTTGCCTTTGAATTTCAGCAAAGCAGAAACACCTAGAGTTTTTTAAAGTTTTTTAAAGCATATCCCTAGGCCTTGGGATATGCTGGAAAAAGTATGAAGAGGTGTACACAGTTTGTGGGTGAGACAAATATGTGTTCCTTTTCTGAACTGTTGAAAACTAAAATAGAGAATGAGTGATTGTAGTATGTAGTGTTGGGCCTGTTCAGCCTCGAGAAAAGATGACTGAGAGATCAGTGTCTCTAAGTATCAGAAGGGAGGGTGTCCAGAGGATGGAGCCAGGCGCTGCTCAGTGTTGCCAAGCAATCGGACAAGAGGCAAAGAACTTTACTGTGCAGTGACTGCACACTGCAACAGGTTGCTCAGAGAGGTTGTGGAGCCTCCCTCACTGGAGAGATTCAGGAACTGTCTGGACACGATCCTGTGCCACGTGCTCTAGGATGACCCTGCTTGAGCAGGGAGGTTGGACCAGATAATCGTGTGGTCCCTTCCAGCCTGACCCATTCTGTGATTCTTACTGATTTTACATTCCCTGTGCCATTCTCTGCAGTGCTGTTGCACTGGCTGCAAGGCTCTTGCAGTACCTTGAACTTGCACTTCATCCTGAACGCTGTATTCGTCTGATCAGTAGTGAAAACAAAAATGTTTTCAGTCAGCAGGAAATTTTTTTTGAGAGTGGTGTTTCTTCATAGCTCATTACAAGGAAGGTCTTAACCAGAAAATGCAAGGAAGGAAATACGCTGCTGATGCACCAGAACTTACAGCAATTCAGAGTTCACGTGGTGTAACAGTCACAACAGAATGGTCAAATAGAGAACTACTGTTCGAAAAAAACTTCGTAGGCAAACACATGTTCAGGTATTGCATACAGGGAGGACAGAGCTTATACAGAAAAATATGATTCAAAAATTATTCTGATTTCAATATTTGGTGATCTTCTGGTTTTTTCTGTTGCAATGACATATTTGTGTTTTATGTAGGAAAGTTACGTGATGTGAGTGTCTCTGGCAAATAAAGGAAATTGTATTTTTTTTTATTCTTAGGCTGTTCTAGCTGGTGACTTCATTCTCTCAGCTGCTTCTGTAGCTTTAGCACGAATTGGAAATACTACTATCATCTCTGTTCTAACTCAGGTGATTGAAGATCTGGTGCGTGGTAAGGTCTTTTTCTATTTATTCTTCAGATTTGCTTGCCTAAGCAGTAAACCCACAAATAAAACCTCCCATCTGTGCATCTTTTTAGGTGAATTCCTCCAGTTGGGTTCCAAGGAAAACGAGAATGAGAGATTTGCTCACTACCTCGAGAAGACTTTTAAGAAGACCGCGAGTCTTATAGCAAACAGTTGTAAAGCAGTATGTACGTCTGTCTCTTCTCAAGTTAACACACCGTACTGTGAGCTTCAGAGCTAAACCCCCAGTTATTGCTGTTTTCTCTGGAGGCTCTCCAAAGCAAACCCTTTAAATGGTATTCAGCCAGAATATGAATGGGTTTGAGACTGTGAATTTTATCACAATTCAGCTGTGTAGCCCCCAATATTGTTTTTCACTTTTTCTTTTCTGTTTTTTATTCGTACTCAGATTTATTGTTATCCTCAGTTGACTCAAAATAAGGATCTCAGTGGCAGCCTTTAGTTTATGAAATTTTCTAACCTTGAGGCAGTGGTTTTCATCTCAGTTGATCATTCTTGAGGCTATAATTTGATTTTAAGTCATCTTTGGCATCTGTCCCTACCCATTGGTACTGAGACCTTAAATGATAACAGTGAGAGGAAACAATTAATTGTTTATACTGTACACCACACTGTAAAAGAACAGAAGCATGTACTCCTTGATTTGTCTGAGGGTTTCAATTATCAATTGGTATATCCAATTCTATTTGTCACTCAGTTCTGTTACTTGATTACAAAAAGATCCAATTCAAGATTGTGTTCTTATTCAAAAATACATGTTTAGTTTTAGTACAGAAAATGGAGAAGGTGGGCAATAATGTTACCCCAAGAGAGTTTTAATTTTTTTAATTAAAGGCAGCATATTGGTGTATTTTGGTGTATTCCGTAGGAAGAGGGAGTTCTAAGAGAATTAGACTAAAAATCTGTGCTAATGTTAATCATCTTGTTTTGTTCTCAGAGAACTGGTACATTTAGTGCAACAGACAGCAGTTGAAAATTGCTTGTATGAAAAGGACCACACAGAATGAGAGACATGGGTTTTGTAGGGAAGGAAAATATCTTTTATTCTAGTTGGAGGGAAGAAATTAAGTCTTCTGGATTGTTCATATTAATGGCAAAGTGACCCTAGCAAGAATTTTCTTTGCAAGTCTTCTTTTATATCAGTAGTCACCTAGACTAGTAAAGAGCATCATGTTATTCTGCTACCACAGTAAAAACATACACGTGTTTTTCTGTTCACTTTGACAGTCTTTCCAAAAGGATCTTTGCAGATAGAAGAAATCACCTTCCCACTGAGTGGGTTCTCCTTACAGATGTGCTAACTTGAGCTTTTTCCTTTTCCTGACTTGCAAGAGTTAAGGCTTTAAGCACTTCTCTCAAGATTGGGCTGTAATGCTGGTGGGGGGTGTGTTTGGCTGCTTTTCTTCTAGTGGCTGCTCTGAGTTGTTCCATTGCTGAATTGCTGGAATTTTATATGCTGTAAGAATTGTGTTATAAAGGAAAACTGAGTGAGAGGACTGTCTTCCTGGCAAAACTGTACTTGCTGCACAGAGCAGCAGTGAGTTGTATATGTATGTCTCCCTCAGTTTCTTTCTGCATGGATTAGGAGAGCTCCATTGATAGCAGTGAAAAGGGAATGTTTTTTGTTTGAGATGTGGCGTTTTTTTGGTGTGTTTGGGTTTTGACACATTTTTGTTCAGATGGCTTTGGCTACTAAGGAAATGGATGGAATCAGAATGGAGTTCTGTTTTCTGTAGTGACGATGATAAGCAAGATCATCAGTTATAGCTTGAAATTCAATTAGGGAATCTAAAGTTTTTATATTTTGGTTTTAGGGGCAAAGCTAAGGAAAGAGATTATTGGTTTTCAGAACATCAGTTACAACCAGGCTAGTGTGCCAATAAAAGCAGTTCAGTTCCTGTTAATGATAGGAAAAAACTGATTTGTTGCTGTGCATAAATAAAATGAAAGTATTAACTGGAAAGATGTCAAACAAGTTTGGGTGGCATCTTAGCATTCTACATTCTTAGAGATGGAAGAGTAGAGTATTCCTGGAAAAATGTCTAAGCAGGATTATAGAGAGTCTATCAATACCAGTCTAGTCACTGTATTAGATACCTTCTGCACTGCCAAAGCATTACTGCATTTAAATCAAAGTCCTTTAAGTTAATAAAATACTTTTTTTTTAATAGGCAGAATAGTCTGTTCAAGATGTTAGAGCCATCCAAGTCTCCAGTTTATTTCTACAATAGTTCTGCATAGGGGAACGTTACAAAGTTTCAGTCAAAGTAATAAACTGCAAAAGGAATGGTGGCAGATGGCCCAGACAGTCATTGAAGCCTTAGTTTACTGAAAGGCATTTTTCAAAGACACATGAGAGGTGACTTTGGTTCAAGAATTCAGAAACAATAAAGCTGAAGTGGAATTTCTGTTTAGTCATCAGGCAAGCTGGAGATGGCAAAATAACTTGAGCAGGTTCTCTTTCTTTTTTTACCCTGCTGTAATGTGAATTCCTAAGCCTCATAAGGCTGTTTATATTTTGCACAGCATACTTTCAGAAGAGGGATTAAATCATGCTTGCTTTGAGATAAGTGTAAAGTTGCACTTGAGATTCAGGCTTTCTGTATTAGGAGAAAGCATGCAGCCTCCTTGTGTGAGGCAAGGCTGTGTGTGGAAGGTCTGCTTTAGGGACCGAAGAAAATGAATAGTCTGCAGCTTTGAATCTGCCTGTGAGCTCCTGCTGTAACTAGTTCATCGTTTGGTGTGTGCACAGGGCTCCATCAGAAAACCTACAGCAGTGTGGAAGTGGTGTCTAGGAAAATAGACCTCTGACCCCCACCAGCAGAATTAGTCCCCCCAGCCCAGCTAAGCACACAGATTGCAATAATGGCCAACAACAGATGTAGGGTAATGGCATCGGTAGTATCAGATATTATGATAAGCCAGTAAATTCCCTTATTATTTAATATACAGTCAGTCCTTTGGGAATATTTGTTCTTTATAATGTTTGCTACGAGAAAGATTAGCATAAATGTCTCACAGATATTCAGGCAGATAATCTTCATTTCTGTAAAAGTACAATTCTTTGTAAACAGGTACTTGGTTAGCATGTAAAATGTTAGCTACTTGAGTAAACATCAACTACATAAAAATGAAGGTTTGGGACAAGATAGTTGTCAGCAGTGTGTGGAGCCTTCTGCTGGGTAGTCATCTCGCTCTCCCAGGGAAGCCTTCACCACCCCCTTGGCAAGAGCAGTTATGAAAAGGGATTTGAAGATCCTGGAGGAAGAAGGATGTGCCTGCAGCAGGGAGGGACACGCACACTGTGGATGCATCGCTGCCAGCATGGCCAGGGCAGGGACTGTTCTCTGTTCAGCATGTATGAGACCACAGGGCTGGGCTCCCTCATCCACGACAGACATGGACACTGTGGAGTGAGTTCAGCAGAGGGCCACTGTGATGGCAGGGACTGGAACAAATGATATTGCCAAGAGCTGATTTTAGTTTGGAGTAGAGAAGGCAAAGGGGGAATCCTCCTGCCATCTCCAGCCTTGTGACTGGAGAACACAGAGAGGATGGAGAGATGTGCATTGAAAGGACAAGTACATGGAAAAATTCAGTTGTCTCTTAGGAAAAATTTCTCCATGAGGTTGGTCAAACACTTCAACAGGTCACCCAGAGAGAGTGTGGGATTTTTCATCCTTGGAGGAGCTCACAAGTCAACTAGACACAGCCCCTAGAAACCTGATCTAACTGAAGTAAACTGCTTTGAGCAGATGACTGGACCAAATTTAACTTTCAGAGTTCCCTTCCAACCTAAACTATTCCGTGATTCTGCTGCAAAGAGGAACAGTGCTTATGTCTTGAACAGCAGTGAATGAGCCATGAATGAGAAGGCAGGAACCTCACTGCTTCTAGAGATGGGCATGGAGGAGAAAGGCTGGAAAAGGGAAGATTTTAGAGCCTTTTTCTTTTCAGAAATCTAGGAGTGCAAGAACAAACATCTCTTGTACTGTGTATACAAGCATATCCTGGCCCAGCAGCAGGTTTCCCTCTTTGACCTGCAGGGCACTGGTAGAAATGTGCAAGTGCTTTCAACACCAGCTGCCATGTTGTCACATATTAAAAATCAGAGCAGGATCTATCTACCCAGAGCTGATTATGTATTTTATGGATGTGAAATTCAGTAAAGAGGCAAGATTGATTTATAAACTCTCATATAACATACTAGAAACAACTTTTTATTGCAAGAAGTGTGTTTGAAATAATACCGAGCAGATTGACTTGTTTTATTGAATTTAAGGAACATTTCTAAAGAATTTGTTTCACTTGGTATTAGGATTTTTCATCATGATTTAGTGGAGGACAGGTCTGAATTCTTGCAAGGTTAAATTTGTCATCAACAAGTCATATCTATTAGGGAAGCTATAGGATGTTTTTAAGGGGTGAGCTTTATAATTTAAACATGTCACTGTATTGACTTGGTTACCCTGATTTGTATTTGCAAGTGCATGCTATTATCCCAGTGTGGCTTCAGTTAAACTTCATGTGGGATTGACAAGCTGCCTGGCTGCATCCCGGTGAGTGTCCAGGTGGGGGCAATAATCTACAAGAGCATTTTGAGAAATTGCATCCTGAAGGAACTCCCTGATAGACATGACCCAGCCATGTTGCAGCTTTATGGTCATGGTCAGAGCATTGCTTACTTGAGGATGACTGGCAAATCAATCTCCTGGATTTTGTCTTTTTGTTTGTCTTTTTTTTTTTGTCTATGAACAAGAAATGTTCATAACCTGAAGAGGAGCTATGAAAGTCTTCTCTTGCAAAGATGCAAGAGTTAATTGTGCATTGATGAATTTTTCTTGTGTTACATTCTGTATCTAAGGCTTGTTTTTTGCACACTGGTGGGATTCTTTGTATAGGTGATGTCTGTGTCCCCTGAAAATTGTCTCCCAACAGGAATAGCTCTGTTCTTCCTGACTTTTCAGATTAAATGAGGAAGCTCCTCTCTTTACATGGCAATTCCTCTCTGCCTCTGCCAACTAGCGCCCGTTCTGATCCTTTGCTATTAACCAGGATTTTGTTCTACTGAAATCCGTATTTTAATCCTCCACATGAGATGAAATGTGGTGGTAGGTAAAGATTTTATTAAAACAGGGTAGATGCAGTCCCCCTGCCTTGCTGATTTTATATGATTTATATTACAGAAGCAACCAGAAGTTTGCTAGGCATGGTACAGCGATATATATTAGATCTCTGGGGCAAATACTGCTATTTAAGAGACAAGTACCAAAAGGAGGATAAAAGGGCAAAATCCTCTAGTTTGATACCCCCTAGCAACATCTATTTAAATATCTCATATTTGCAGTTCACTCTATTTAATAGCCTTCAGGATTTTGTATGATTATTAGACATAAATATTATTTTCCTGCTATACTATCCTCCTCTTTTAAACAAAATTGGGAAATGTGAGATGCTGTTAATGCCTTAGGCATCCAGATTCCTCTGGGTTTTAGTTATTATCCATGGATGCAGGCTATGAGTGGGAGGTGTTCTGATGCTCAGTTATGAAGTGCACTGATGTATGAAATAATCTCTAATCTTGTGCCATCACATTTATTAGAATATAGCGTTGTTTCTTATTTCCCTCTTCATATTCACCTTCAAAGCTACTACTGGACTTGCTTTTAATTTGGGGTTGGTTTTGGTGTTGTTTTTTTTTTTTTTTTTTTTTAATTATCCTACCTTACAGAGTCTTAAAGAGGAATTTATATAAATATATTTGGGGTTCATGTATGTATTTTTCTATTGTGTGGTTTTCCCAGCATATATTTTTAGTCTTATGTTAAATAAAATGTGTCTTCACTCCTTCCCTTAGTCAGAGCAGATTTGGAATGCATGCAATAAACCAGGATGGATTTTTGCCCCCTGTTCCTAATTGCTTTATTGAAGGATGAAATAAACCTGAGTATTTAAATATAACCAACTTGATTTTGTGAAGTGTACACTCAATGCTTAAATGCAAAAGCTTAACTGCCCTTACTTTGAGGGAAGATATTAATTCTCAGACCTTATGTCCTGTATTTTAGTTTTGTGGAGTTTATTCAGCAAAATTTCTGTCTCTCAAATAGTCAATTCCTTTGTCTGTACTCAATTAAAATGTTTTATCTCAGTTTAGTGATACTTTTGCCAGCTTGGTGTGCTGTCTTTTCTTTGCCACTAATTATCCCTCAATACCTTTGCCTGCAGGCTAATTAACTCATCTTCCTGAGGAAGTCAGTTACAGTTAACATCACCTTAAAAATAATCTTCCTTATCTCAACTGCCCCTCCTGTACTGGGTTCAACACTTCCAGCTTTGTGATCTTTTATGAGACATGTAATGTCCACTTATCTGTTGTCTGACCTCCAATCACCCCCTAGCTGATTTATATATGTAGTAAATTTAATTTCCCCCTCACTGGACTGTATACAACCACTAGCCTGCATATGCAGTGCATCCACATCTCCTCTCTTTATCCCTGCATTATAATTTTTCAGTCTAATAAATATTTAATAAAGCTAATCTCTTTTGAGACTTGAATATAGTTTTAATACCACACAGATTTTCAGCCTTGTTTTCTAGTAAGCTTGGCCCATTGTTTGTCTCCACGAACAGAGATAAGCAAGAATGTGGCCCTGAGTCAGCTTTTCCCAGATCCCTCCTGCCTGTGCTGGCTATGTCACACTTATGGTGAGGGACTAAAAGTGGATGCTAACTAAAGCTTTCTATTTACTTGGGTTTTTTTGTCTTTTCAGGTTTCTATTCTAGGCTGCCCTGATCCCAAAGTTCATGAGATTGCATACCAGTATGGAAAAAATGTTGGCATAGCTTTTCAGGTAGTGCTTTTGTTGAACTAAAAGGAATCTAAAGTCTAAACTCCAAACTGCCTTAGAAATCAAAGTGGGCTGTCTTAATCCTTTCTGCAAATCTTCTCTTTAACAATGATTATTCTGTATTTAGTTCTCTTTTTTAAAAAAAGAAAGTTGGTAAATAATCTGCCTATTTATTTTTTTCCCAGCTGATAGATGACGTGCTGGATTTTACATCATGTGCCGACCGTCTGGGGAAGCCAACGGCAGCAGATCTCAAGCTTGGATTGGCCACAGGCCCTGTCTTGTTTGCTTGTCAACAGGTAAGTCAACAGGAATCTGCTTCCTCGAAACAAAAAGTGTAAACTGCTCCTCACAGCACACACCCAGGTCCAGCTCAAACACATCAGGGCTAAAGCATCCACAGTAAGCAGGGCCTGCGCCTGTGTGAAAAATCTGTGCATTCAAGATCAGATGGATTCTGTGTGCACACTCGTTCTGACAGACTGAGCATCACCTTCCTGCACAGCTCCTCTTACTATTAGGCCCTTGTAGGTACTCACATGCAGAGTATCTGCATGTTTTATTTAAGTTATTCCTAAGTAGCTTTTTGCTTATGTTCTCTCCTGAGACATCTTGTTCTTCCCAGGCTTGACTGTGTATGTAGGCTTTTTTGCCAGGTTCTTGGCTTCGTATGCATCCTGAGGCCAAGAACTGAAATCCCTGGCTAGCTTTTAGGTGGGTACCTCTATTTACTGGATTTGATATCTTCATCTCTTTGTCTTCAAGTATTATCCAGTTACAAATGTGGGAAGCTTTCCCTTCTGAAGGCTGGATAAGAGAAAAAGGAGCGTCATAAATAAAAAAAGGTTAAAATGGGTCAAGATTTTTAGTGCCTTAAAAACTATTTGGAGGAGTTGAAGGAAACCAGAAGTGCAAACAGCACCAAAAGAAACATTAAAAGTGGTGCTAATCCATAAACAGAGAAGAAACTGGTTTAATGTACCTTGCTCAAGTTTCTGGTTCACTGGAAGAAAGAAGATTTGAGACTTAAAAAGTGGTCCTTCCTACCAAACTTCATAGCATCACACAAAAACTGGCACATCTAGTTCCAGCAGAGCTCTAGTCTATGATCTCTCAGTGGAATTGCTGAGAGCTTACATGGGAAAAGTTTTAAATCATTTAAAACAAAAAAAAAACCCTCAACAACTTTGACATTTACTTCCCCCTCTTTCTTAAAAGAGCCTGGGGCAGGGCAAGGTGGAACATATGCATGTGTTTGCTTCCTTATCCTTAGGGCATTTACAAGGATCCCTAACTCAGAAAAGACAGGAAAGCACAGAGTATGGGCCAATTAACAGTGCAGACAGAATGCACTTTGAGAACAACCTTCTCCATGTTCTCAGTCTCTCCCAACATAATCATCTGGGGGATTCACAAGCATGTTCTTGAATCATTATTTCAGAACTATTAGTCATCAGCAACTGGAGTCATCTAAAGAACAGTGAGAGGCTCAAGCAGAGAAAGAGGATGCAACTGTGAAACAGTTTCGTTTTGTGTGTGCTAAAGCTACAGAGAGAAACAAGACATATTGCAAATACTCTTGATTTTGGCAGAGAATGGGTGACACTGACTGTCTTGTGGGTGTTGAATATTCCAGTTTTTTAAATTAAAACTATTATTAATTTGTTTGGGTTTTCTGTCTCTGACTTTCAAATTCACCTATCTTTTAATTAGCTTTATAAGATAAATTAGTTCATAATATAAAAATAAAAGGAAATCTGTCAGTTCTATTTTAAAATCTTGTTCTTTGTAGGTCAATTTTAAATGTTTTTACTCAAAGTTTTCCACATTAACTTCATTTTCTCTGCTGAAAATTTTTTTCTGTTTTCAAGAAACTGGAAGAACAGCACTACAGACCTAATGGATACATAAGCAAGGCATAAGTGCTAAAAAAATGTGGAGCTTTAACAGAGACTTATCTTTGCTGCTTCTGAAAGATGTTTCATCTATTTGTATCTGAGAATAAAAATTCCTGAGCCAGGACTTAAAGACAGTCTAAAATGTAATTGATAATTATAGGCTGTCTTTTCTCTTCAAATTAATATTACTGCTATCCTGCACACCCCTTCATATAGCTGGTTATCCCTGAGCTGTCTTCTGAAAAACATTCTTTAGTTTATAACATGCTCTGGATCTTTAGTGACAGCTGCCTTTTCTTCTCATCCTCTCCCCTCCCTCTGAAATACATCTTTGTGCATTCAGGTATTAAGGAGAGGCCTTTATAGAAAATAAAAATGTTTAGCTTGATATAATACCTGTTTATTCAGTACTTAAAGTTAGTTCACTGTTAAAAAAAAACCCCACCCCATTTATTTCTTAAGGAAATACACTAGTATATGCTAATTCTAAAGCCATTCCTAAACTAGTACAGCTGAAGAATGAGGGTTTATTTTTATTATAAGCATTCCTGTCCAACGCTTATACACTGTCTGCTAAATCTGCAGAGTGGCTAATAACAGCTTTGCCTTATACGTTTGGGGATTTTCATATCCCTTAGTGCTTAAATATAAAAAGTGATCCCAGATACACGTATGAGTCATCAATAAACTTCTAAATGCATCTCCAAGAAGACTTCATGTGAGTAGTAGGGAAATGTAATGGCACTTAGGGACGCTACATTTGTATCCAAACAAGGTTGTGGAGGTGCAGTTTCAGGACCAAAGGTGTGCTAGGAAAGCAGATCATTGTTTATAAATGCACAGCAATAAAACCATCTTTCTTTGACTCTAATCCTTTCAAACAAGATGAACCAACACCTCTTTCCTTTAAAAAGAATTTTTCTGCAGAGTAGGTGCCTTGAGTTGTGACCTTACTTCGTTAAGCACCAGGCTCTTCTGTTTCTAGGCTATCTGAAGAAAGAGCCTGCACGTTTAGATAAGTGATGTGACTTTCTCAGCCAACTGACTTATCTACTTGATTTATAGGGAATTGAGCATGGGCTGCTAACTATAAATGCTGCGTGACTGAAACCAAAATACCTTATAGTTGTCATTTCTCTCTTATTAAAAAAATTAAAATATCAGTCCTGAGCTTTCCACAGGGCAGAGCCTGTGTACTTAAAATACCAGCACAATAGAGTATAAGTGGATCTAAGAGCTAAACAACAAACCTCCTGTGTTCGCTGTTGTACATGGGGGTGGGGGAGAAGAAGTGCTTCTTTGAGCTGTGCCAACACTAACCATCATTTGTGATAGAAAAATACCTGAAGCAGGTTATACTCTGGGGAGTAGCCACATCAGAAATTACCACGGTAGGTCATCTGCTCAACATGATGAAATGGGAGGTGCTACCTTTTGCTACCACCTGGCTACAGCCAGCAGAGCCAGAAAGTTTTAAGTTTTAAATGCTTGGGCTTTGCTGTACTACAATCCTATGCAGACTGCAAGTATGAACCTAAAGCTATACCCGTAATAACAAGAGTGCCAGGGGAAGAGGTCTGCACTTCGGTGTTGTTTTGACCTTAGCATGGCAGGCAGCTACGTGGAAAACAACTCAAAAGCAGTACAAAAACCTTCTCCCTTTGTGCTTAGTTTCCAGAAATGAATGCTATGATAATGAGGAGATTCAGTAAGCCAGGAGATGTTGAACGTGCTTGGAAATATGTGTTGCAGGTAAGACTGATACCAAATATTTCTGCTTTCCCTGCTGCAGTCAGTCTGAAATTGTCTCTGAATAAAATAGCAGGGCTGCATTGTCAGATACCTGTTAAGTAGCGTGCAATGTACAATGCCAAGTTAGAACTCTTCAGCTGTCTTACTGGCACAGTGTTTTAAAAGAAATGATAGGTACTGAAGAGCTTTTTTTTCTTTTCTTTCCCTCCCATAGCATAAAATCCACATAATAAAAGTAAAAAGCTCATGCATGAACTCAGTTCCTTCAGCTGAGGAGTAGCTGTATCCAACAACTGGTGTAAGTGGCACATCATTACCAGTCAGTCTTGTAACTGCAGTGCACACCCCATATCAGTTTTAATTGACTCTGGTCTGAAAAGACTGAGTAATGATCTGAGCAAAAGTAATACCTATTTTTTTCAGAAGAGCACATTTTTTTTGCACATCCCTATTTAGGGCAGGAGGGGAGGGGTTAAACCATTAGTTTCTAATATGTTATTAATACCAGTGCTATTTTTTGTAAGTATACTTAAATTTAGCATGGATGAGTTTTAGTATTTTGACATTTGATCAGTTACCCCTTTCCCTTTCACTGTCTCCCCCCCTCAGAGTGATGGTGTGCAGCAGACAACCTACCTCGCCCAGCGCTACTGCCACGCGGCCACGCGAGAGATCCGCAAACTGCGGCCGTCCCCCGAGAGAGAAGCCCTGGTCCACCTGACAGAAATGGTTCTCATGCGAGACAAGTGAGGCGACTCCTTTCACTCGTCCTGGCAGCTACTTACCAGACTGTGCCTACATTTATTTCAAAAGTTATTTGCTTCCAACACAGGCTACCAAAAATTATTTTTTTAAAAAAGCTCTCTTTTTTTTTGACATTCTATCTTTTTTTTAAAAAAAAAACCAACACAAAAGTTCGAAGTGTTTTACTGCAGGAAGCAATGCAATTCAGAGCAAATCAAACTGTGCTGTACAATTGTTTTAGTGGGGGGCTATTGATTGTGAAGGATGGGGAAGATGTTTACATGTTGATGCACAAAGGCCACAATGACAATAAATATAAATCAGTGTATGAGAACTGAAGTTGTTCCAAATTTCACTTGTTTACACTAATAAACAGAGCATGCATGCACAGGAGCTGATAAACTCCTGTGAAGAGAGATGGTTTGAACGCTTCCCTGGCTGTTTTAACAACAGAAGCAACTGGAACTGTACATACGATACCAGTTTACTATAAAAGACTATCTGTAGATTTTAATTGGTTATATATATCAATGAGTTCCAATTCATAAGGAAATACAGGTATGCTATTGGTGGCTACCTGCTAGCAGTTAACAGGATGCAGAATTTGAGATTGCTGCAGTTCAGATAATGAAAGACTTAGTATTTTTAACTCGCACTAAAACTGATTCACCAACCAGTCAAACCTGCAACTGCATCCCCTTCCATCACTCATTTATAGAGTATATTCAGTACCCTTCTAGAAGCCTGTTTTGAAGTCCCAGGCACATTCTTCTCACAGTAATTATCCAGTACTACCACATTCCTTTTCAGGTTATTTCAGCCACAGAATTTGCAGAACACGGAAGCACACAATCTCTATCTCTGCCTGTGATGCCTTAACATAATGGCCAAGTTCCTGTCATGTGTGTTACCCCTGGGTGCTCTCTGGAGGACACCCTGCTGGGCACATCACCAAGCCACAGAGAGTTTCCTCAGAGAACTGTAGTTACAGATGGTGTCCAAGTTTTACTGCATCTAGATAACCAGATTAAATCAAGAATCCTTGCTGTAATTAAATGTTGGAAGAAAAGAACTTTTAAGAGTATGTGTAAGTGTGTAATTCAGGGTTTCAGATCTAATTTATTTTCCCTCAGTGATAAATTCATGTTACAAACATTTGTTTTTCAGTACATTGCCTGGGATGACACAACCATGATTTCGCTACCTTAGCATTCCAAACTTCTTTGCCAAGCCAACCAACAAAGTAATGGACAAGACCTTTGGTTCACTTATATATTTATGAATGGAAAAAGTCATAATGTAAATTTACTCATTAAAAAAACTTGGGTACAAATTACACATACATAAGACCACCCATTTTTTGATTCACATGGACACCTTAGACCCAAACAACTCATTGTAATAGACTTTAGTGAGAATACTCCAGGTAAAGATTACAACAATTGGAAGCATCTTGGATTTTTAAAAAAGTATATTTCAATACATAAGTTTGTATGCATGCTTTAAACAAATATAGTTCAAGAATGAGCAAAGAGTCTAAACAAAAAGTAATATGACCAGCACTAACATTAAACTTCTCAACCAGATTTTAATATGTTAGTCTAACGTAGTGTTAGTTACCATGCTGTACTGAAAAATGTAATGGCACAATCTGATCATGGTTCATTAAATATTATACCCTACTTCCCCGTAATATTTAGGCTGGTCATAAAATTAACAATGCATAAGTAAATAAGTATAACCAGTTATAGACAGTTGTTTGTTTTACAAATTGCCATCAGGTAAGACATACTGTCCCCAGAGACTCAGAGATGGACATTCAATCATACCATTAAAACAGTATGGCCTGAAGAAATGGGCACGATTTTTTGAAAGTATATTAAGACAATCCTGTTAGCTTTTAGTTACCCCTTGTAAATAATCATGGTATGACTGAATACAAGACCAAACTTTGAAAAGCAAAGGATTTTAATCGGCATAGTGCATGATTGATTCAACGTAATTTCCAGGAAACAAGCCAGTTACTCGATTGCAAACTCCTTCATACCAGCCGTCATCATTCTTCTTTATCACATAAATGATTGCACCCTCCATAAACGACAGCTCATCGTCTTTGTCCTTTGTATAGTCATATATAGCAACAACTGTGGATTGGAAAGGGAGACGTTTAGCATTTTATTAATAGCACCAGTATTAAAAAAACAATTGTACTTCAAAAAATGTTAGGAGACCAGTTTGCTATCCTGGGATTTTCCATAATGAATTCACATGCTTTCCCTGTTGAACATTAAGTCCAGAAAATGAAATTTCACTTTCCTTGCAACATTAGCTACCAATAAGAAGCGGGTGGTGACTACACTGAACACTGTTCAGTTGCTGACAGAGAGGTGCATCTGATTGTGACACAGTAAAGCACTGCATAAGGACACTTAAAAGCTGAACTATGAAATAACTGACCCCATAAGTGTGGCAGCCATTTCTGGTAAGATTACCTCAAAAGAATTTTTTCTTTAAAAATCATTTCACTAGGGTCCCTGCAGCTATATATATATATATACACTCACACACGGTATTCAGTGTGTGATCTTCTACACATTGCTGCGTAAAGCTGCTTCAACAAATGGATGGTCTTTCCTACAGAGCTTCTATGTGATAGGAAGTTCTGGCATCAATTTGCAAGAAGCTGCAATGAGTGCAAGTAGAAACGTTACTGTAGGAGAAAGCAGAAGTGAATTTACAGCAACAGCCACTATTTTTCAGTATGTGCTCGGTGAATACTTTACTCCTACCAACCTCCAACTCACTGTGTGCCACTAACGAAGCAGAGATCTACCTAAGGAAAGTAAATGTTGCCACCGACAATACTGGAGTTAAAAACTACCACTATGAATATACAGAGTTCAGACATCACAGCCTTACCATTCAAAACAGTTAACACGGATTTATGCAATTGATCAGCTTTATGATTTCCAAGAATGTACTACTTTACATCTATATATATTCTCTGAAATTTGATGTCTTAGGCAGGAAATCAGCATCTCTGTTATTCATGGGAAGAGACACTTACTATGTTAGTTCGTAGTTTGCTGATGGGGGAGTCACTGATAAATTTCCTCAACACATTTTATAGTTGAAAGTTTAATGATCCACTCTAGCTATCTAGTTCAATGCAATAACTACAGCTCAGTTTCTGGCCTTTTTGCAATAGTTTCTAGATTATTGCCTAGCAATCCCTGAGGTACCTAAAGCCACAGTCCAGCTCAGAAAAAAGGGAAGCCATACAATTTACATCTGCTTCTCATAAAGCAGCTTTTTGGTTTTCATCTGTTCTAGAATGCTTGACAGTATGTTATAATTTGTCCAGAAAAGGCCTGTATTTTATAACATTAGATGTAGCCACAAAAAAACTAAGGAAAGCATGGGTCGAGTTCTGACTTAATGTGGGTCTAATGAGAACAATCATTGTCCCTCCTAAGTCCTTCATTCCCTTTAGATACCATTAATCCTCTGATATTGCACTAACACAGCTGCAATGCCTCTCTTACCTTTCTCTATATAGTTTTTAGGTGCCCAAGCAGGATCTCCATCTGCATAGGGATCGCTGTACTGCACAACAGCAGCCTCCTCATCCTCGTAATCCACGGGAGGTGGGGGTGGAGGAGGAGGAGAGTCATCAAACATCGGCATCTCATCGGGGGGCGGAGGTGGGGGAGGAGTCGGGCTATCAGCAACTAGAAACGTTTGGAGATTATTTTTTTTTTCTTAAATCAAGAACAGTGCGGAGATGCAAACAAACCTGAGGCTGTACACTGTAAATAAAAGGGGTGGGGGGACAACACACATAGCATGCACTATAATTCCATGCACTGATTAGAAACAAGAGGCTTTGTATTAAACGGCTACAACACACAACTATATTTGTTATTAGTGGTCAAATCTATGTATAAATGCTACTGAAGCACATGCTGCGGGGCATAAGCTGAACATCAGCAGAGGGGAAAGCTTCCTGCTCCGACGTCCATGCGCTGCAGCAGCGTTAGCTATGGGAGGACTCCGAGTGGCACCCTCTGAGCCAGGCAGCAACAGGCCTCTGGACTGGGCCAGCAGCTTCATCTTTTTTTAACAAATCCTTTGTCTGTAACCATCACTTTAATTTATTTTTGAACACTGCTTCCTTGGGTTCTTTCTCTCTCAGAGCTAGCATTAAGGGGACAAAAAGATCTGGTGTGGATCATAAAAAAGGGAAGAGACTAGTATTTAAGATTTAAACAGGTAAGAGAAAGCCAAGTAATCCTTCTGCAGAAGAAAAGCTTTGCACAGATCCTTATCTTGCAGACTAGCTTGTGTGTGTGTGCACACATTCAGGATTTAATTAATAAATGGAAAACTACAACAGGCAGCTGCTGCTCTTAGGGAAAAAGTGCTCAAGGAATTAAGTGTATAATCCAAAATGTGTAATTCCTGCCCTGAGATCCTCCAACCAGCACAATTACTAGTTGCTTTGGGAAAAGGAAAAAGAGAAAGGCATTATGGTACAATCACTTTTAAAAATCAGTTCATCGAATTAGATTCCAGTAATGTTCACAGCAGCTGGCAGCAAAGGAGAGAGATGGCATGCTCAGATGCAAGACATCAAGTCACTTATCCTATTCCTTGGGAGCTGTGGTCCACTACACATGGACCTATATGTAAGCACTAAGAAGCCAGAATTTACTGAAAGGAAGCTACTCTCACTAAAATCAACTTTGTTACATAGCAATACAGCTTCATTTTCAAGTCATTTGGGATTCTGCACATTGAAAACAGGCTGAAAACCACTGCTCTGGGCAAGGTTTGACAGAATGAGCTATCAGGCTCCAGGATGTGCAGGTCCAGCACACAAATTTCTAGAAGAAAGCCAAGCTACAGAGTAAGGGAAGAACAATATTGCATTTAGTGAAGCTTTAGCTACTGCTAGTTAAAATGGCACAGGAGATTAGAAACAGGATTTCTGTTTGCTTGAACACCCTTTACTTTCACCTGGTCGCTACTCCAGTGGTAACAAACCTTTCCTCTTCATCCCCATAGCTCCTGACATGGGGCTTGAGCACAGCTCCCATGTCCTTGCTGGGTCAGAGTGGCTGTGCTGGTACAGGGGAAGCCAGATCTCCTGCTGACAGGGGGCAGAAGTCTGCAGGAGTTGCTGGGGCAGAGGCTGCCTTGGACCTGGCATCCAGCCTGCTCCCTACACTTGAAGAGTCAGTGCTCTTCTCCACCTGCAAGCCCAGCTCCTCTTCAACTTGATCAGCTGAGCTGCACACCCCACAGCTCTCTCCATCAGTAAGACTGGCTGGCACTGTGTTAGGGATTCCTCTCCCATACAGAAGCGCATTTATGTCACTTGGAGACAGACTAACAAAGTCTTTGGTGGAGTGAGCACTATGTCTTGCCCCTGCTACTGAATAGCACTCACAGGCAGGATTCATTAATCCACCACAGGCACATGACAACACCGTTTATGAATGCATTGATTTTGTGCAGTAGTTTCAGCACATCTTTCACAAAATGTATTTCTCCCCTTAATTTCTGTCTGCAGCCAGGAAAAAAAAAGTATTGAAACAACAATCCTTTGTGATCTTGAGAAATCCTTACCTTAAGAAATGCAAATATTTTTTTTAAATGCAAAGAAAAGTTATAGTTACTAAACAATGAAATTGCATATTTGAAAAGAAGAAAAGAGGGCAGGAAATGCAAGTGTAAAAGCACCAACACATACTCTAACTGAGATGCAGTGCAGAAACTGCAAGCTTTATGGGAAACATTTAAAACAATTCAACTTGACATTTAAACGAGGGTAGAGAACGGAACAGAAAATTAGACAAGTGCCACCCCATCGAAGTATCCCCTCGCCTCTTGGACTTGAACCTAGACTTTTCCTCATTCTAAACTTAAGCAGATTCTAGGATAGCATCAGTTCTCCTAGGGGAGGGGGAAAAAAGCATACAAAAAACCAGGCTAAATGAAAAAAGGGTAAAAGGATGAGTATTCATACAGCTCTGAGTTGAGACATCTTTTCTTGTATATATTCCCATCCCTGTTCTTTAAAGGGGACCAGCATACTCCTTTTGAAAGGACTGGGTGTGACAGTACAGCAATTTACATCCAACCAGTTGTCCCCGGGCACCAGACACACGGGAAAACCTCTCTGAGGAAATACCCACAGTTTGGGCACAGGGCGCAGGAAAAAAAGAGAAGGTGTTGCATCTCTAAGCCCTCTATCCTTGTGCTCTGAAAGAAGTCCACAGAGCACAGGATGCTGCTTTCACCCACAGATCTCTATGATAAGGAAAAGACAAGTCCACCCACGTCTCCCTAACTCCACTCCCCCAGAGACTTCTTGCAGAGAACAAGGCAGATGAAAGTCTAGCACACAATGCCAAAACTCAACAATAGCCTCTACAGCCGGTTTTGCTGAGCGTATGCGCAGACTGCCACACGCACCCTTGCCTCCAAAATGAGGCAGCAGCAGCTCCCAGCCATACTTGTTATATAACTTTCAAACCCAAGGGACTATTAAGAGGAAGAAAATAAAAAGAACAATTCTTAAAACCAGATTTCAAGCTTCAGCTATTTTGCTGCCATCTCATTCACAAGTCAGCTTGCATTTTTGCTGTTGCACACACAAATAAGTCTGTCCCTTTCACCTCTGCTCTCCCAAGGGCTGTGTTATCTCCAGGAGGACAATACTTGGAACAATTCAGAAGCAGGTGTCAGTTTTCTCAAGTTTATCTGCAAGTGAAGACATTCTGTAACCTTCATCTTCAGCAGTTTTCTCTCTACACTTTGAATTTCGGAAAGGTTTGTAAACACAGTTCTGTGGCATAGTATTCTACATCAACATGATTCTGATTATATACCAAGCACACCACTAAAATACTTTCATTTTGAATGAGAACGAGGGAGGTGTCTCCTAGATGCCTCTCTAGGGGAATGCTCAGAACATGACCACTTAAATGCTCTAACAAGAGCTCAGACCTAGAGGCCCCTAAATGGATGCTGCAGCTATATAGCTAACTGTGCAGCAGGAGCCCCTGAGATCCTAGCAAACCTTGTAATGGTTCCCAAACACTTTTAAAACATGTTTTATTTATTTCATGCCCTATCTACATTGCTTTCAGTCTGCTGTTAAAAGAACTGCAAGGTACTCCTACAGAAAAGATATCCCCAGATCAAGAACATGACTTTCCATCTGCACTAGCACAGTGACACTCACCTGAAAGGAATCAGGCAGTAATGGTAAAAGCAGAGTTACCAGTATAGAACACCTTGCAGCACAGGTCATAGCTAGGGAGCATCTCTCTCACAAACCTAACAAGCAGAGCTATGCTGCAAGAAGCTCAGCAGGGAAATCAGACTAGAGAACACAAAGAAATGGAGAATGAAAGGCTGCTGAGAGGAGAGATGCCTTACAAGCTCCTTTGTAATGGCATTAGATCTTAAGACTGCATATTTTCAATTGACTGTACACCTTCCTGAGATGTACTACAGTATTGGAATCAATGGTTACACAGTATGTATTTTGACATTCTACATAAGTCTTTCCAATTAAAACTAATCAATTATCTCTAGTGGAAAAGGCAAGATGATTCAATATGAAATTAATATTTTCAATTAAGATACATTTTAATATTCACACCAAACATATGCCACATTTCACATTGTATTTCTATAATAAATTTGCAGTTCGTAACTTAAATGGGTCAGTAATAATCATGCACATGTTATGAAATATTGAAGAGTGTGCCCTTCAGCTCCAATAGCATATTGACACTAGAATGCAAGATGGTATTAGCTTCTGGAAAAGGAAACAAAATAGAGTCTGACTTGCCAGCCATGCATGCTAGAAGAGAGTAGGCTCTACCCTTTAACAGCTCAGCTTGTCCAAACTTACTGTTTTCCTGCACCCTGGCCACGAAGCCTGTGAGAGGTATCTGTGGAGTCAACTGAGGCATAGGGGGAGGGGGTGGAGCAATAGAAACTGGTAGCAACACACACACACACCATATCGGGAAAAGTCAAACGGACAAAGGAAAAAAAAAAAAGAAACAAACAAAAGCAGCCGTCAGTAACCAGGACCACAAAACAAAGTATGTAAAGAACAACAAGAATGCACACACAAGAACCTTCTTCAAGCTTGTGTTTCCAACAAGGCTGAATTCGTGGTTAGCCAATCAAGGATCAAAAAGAACAGCATGCTCGTGTTTAGCCAGATAACAGCCGAGCGCAGGCTGCCTGTCTGGAAGCTCACAGGGCGCGTGTGAAGGTTCTTGCTCTTTCACACGTATTGTGTGCTTCACCTGGGGAGCACATAAAACTGAGCTGTTGTCTTGCTGCTAAATAAAGATTACTCCAATTTAGTAGTTATCTTTTCGAAGTACAGTACTGGAAGTAGAGTTGATATTTCGCATGATTCTGGACTCCTCCTCTAAAATAAAAGGAGAGTGCTGCATCAAGTGCAGAAAAGCAGCACTGACACAGAGCAAAGACGATGACTTTGCAAGGAGAACAGTGTTCCAACATCAATACCTCACATTCACACAGAGAGCACCTCCCATCATTTTGTTCTGGTGGGATGGAAGCAGTGGGCTAGCTTACTGTGCCCTTGGCTTTCATAGAAAAAGGGATCTTGTTACTTGCTGATAGAAAAAACAGGTGGGTTTAGAGCAGAATGGAGCTTTACTAAGTCTTCTGCGGTTAGAAGGCACTCAGCAACCGAAAGCACTGGCAAAAGCTTTGACAGCTACAAGTGGCTACTCTAGTGCACAGAGCTCCCCAGGAAGCACTTGCAAGCACATCTTTGAATATGCATCTCTCTGGTGAGCAAGGAGACTTGTGACACACAGCACCAGTGCTCAGAGATGCTGTGCTGACAGCCCAGATGTTCAACTCTTCCCTGCACAGGTAGGAAAGAGGAATGGGAACAGTAGGGCAGGCCACTCGTCCTCTGGCAGGATGCCTCCCTGTGAAGTACAGGGAATGAAAAACTCAAAACAAAACCACCCAGAAATCTACAAAACTTCAACTCATTTGTTTATACTGTGTCCCTTCTCAGTGGAATTTCTCTTGCACTGAAGCAGAGAAATCCCTGTGAAGATGGGAATTCAGCAGGGTAATCTAGTTGGAACCAAATTTGAAAGAGGTTCTGTACTTCCAAGTAAGCAACAGTTTTAAATAAAGCCATAACTAAGATTAATGTTTGATGAATTAAAATGAAGCATTTAGTTCATTACTAAACCAATAATCAAATAAACTGTATGTGATAAATGATCAATAAAAGAGAGAAAACAAACAGGTGTCTCACAAAATTGAAGTAAACATCTAAGAAAAAACAGAGTATTTGTTAGCATGAAAAAGTAAAACCTTAAGGAAACATGGGACCTGGATTAATGTCAAGACAGTAGCATTGAAAAATAAATCACCAGTTACAGAAACAGAGGAAAACAGTTTCACGTAGAAAAACACACCCGTCAAAATACTATTTATAAAAGTTAACAATCAGTATTTTGAAAATACCAGAGGCTAGATTAAGAAACAGCACCTGCATTTGAGCAAAAAATTGCTTTGGACAAATGTAAATGTTCCGAAACAGTGGTGTGCACAGCATTTAAGACAACTGAATTATTCCCAGAAGTAAAATCCTGTTTATTCAATAGAACACAACTGTCCAAGCAGGAGGGAGTTTCTGTTGTTATGGTGAATTAATTTGGAGGAACAAGAGTGTGGAGGAAAATGAAGGGCTAATATGGGTGACAGCAAGCAGGAGGAAAATCAGGATTGGAAAAAAAGAATAGGTAGGTACTGTGTCTGCATATGAAAATACTTTCTGATAAATGTAATACTTCTAAACCACTCAGGAAACTCTTCACCTCAGCATCTCAAATATTTTATATGCATTCTTTCCTTAAGATTAAGTACACAACAGCAAACACTGGTCCAAAGAGATCTTCAATCCAAACATCAACGTTTCTTTTTAAAAGAAATATCCCTCTGCAGTTTACAGAGTTGGCATGCTGAACACTACCAGGGGAAACCACTACATCACTATCTCTCCTCTGTGTATGTTTAGTCAAAATTTATGGAAACAGCAAGGAAGAAGCTTTTTGATAGAGCTTTCTACCGACACTCAAGTGGATCCTTATTTTGCACACTGTTCTGCAGCAAACCTCGTTTGCCCTGTTGGGTAGGTAGGCAGGAGGTTGCTGACTAAAATCTGCTCACTTGCCCATGGCATCCATCCCTTCCCTCATTCATTTCCTCCTATACTCCTACTAGTGTGAAAGCACAGGGGAATCATCAAGTAAAAGAGAGAAAGACTGAGCTCTTAACAGTCAAGTTTAAAACTAAGAACAAAGGAGAAACTTGGAATCATGAAAGGATTTAGGAAAGAAATACAGGGAGGAACTGCGTAACAGGAACATGAGCATTGTGCTCTGACAGTACTTTCTTGCCCCTAGCCCAGTAGTGGGGGGACTGTACCACTACAGCCATATTAGGTCTCCTGCAAAAAACACTGGTTTTAGTTTGTGTTCTCCAAGCACACCTGAAATGCCAAGTATAATGTGCCTATAATTAGACAGGCAATCATAATAATTTCTTGTCATGAGCAACAGCAAACAAGTTAGAAGGGAAAACAGTATAATTGCATATACTGCAATTACTGTACAACTTCAATATGGTTTTTCTTGTTTGTTTTTCCTTCTATTTTGGGAAAGAAAGCAGTAATCTTATTGATGCTCTTCATAAATTAATTAAAATGCCATGCATGCTTTTACAATAATTTTGCTCAAAACAGTTTGTGATTTCAGAGCTTAGCAGCTTACTTGAATTTTGAGAATAAAGAGGCCCGCCATTAACATGAGGTTGAGCAGAAAATGGGGCAGTCACAGAAGGATTCCGTCTGTATCCACCAGAAGATGCTGAAGAAGTGGTAGAGTTGTGTCGCGAGATTTGCCTGGTCATTGTGCC
Organism: Lophotriccus pileatus; assembly: GCA_035583135.1. Lineage (NCBI taxonomy): Eukaryota > Metazoa > Chordata > Aves > Passeriformes > Tyrannidae > Lophotriccus > Lophotriccus pileatus. The sequence goes on along the minus strand of JAWWES010000081.1, from coordinate 15,633,972 downwards.
ATACTGGGAACCAGGAGCTGAACCAGGAGCAGCTGAAAAGCATTAGCCAGAGGAACCAAGGAAAAGACTTAAGCAGAACATTACTTGTGATAGAATGCAGAAAATAGAAAAAGTCCAGAACATGGGAAATACTTGATTACAGTTTTCCAATAATTTAAGGTCACTAATAGAAGATTAACAGAAAAACAAACATCCCTGTTACAATCAATAATAAGAAAAACCACACAGGACATAAACCAACACTCACATAAAGGGCATTGAGAAATGCTGAGAACTACTTTGAGAAACTGGATTGAACTGGAAAATCGAATCAGCTTCCAACTCTTAAGTGTATCTCAATTACACCATACCCTTTATTAAAATGCACACAGAAAAAACCTCCACATTCTGCTCAAAACAAATGTTTTTCATCCTGAATTCGAATTTTTCTTCAATCTAATATACGACACTCTAACAAAACAGTAAAATAAAGGTCGTGAGCTTCAGACTCTTGGCACATTTATCAATCATATTTGCTAGTTGTGCTTTTATATTGATGGAATTTGCACTAACAAATCAGAATCACCAATGCCAGCTGACAGAAAGGTATGTCACTCATTCTTCAGGATAAACACCTATATTTACAGTCCACATGCTTGCTGCACAAACTTCAAGGTTAATAAAACAATTTAAGTTCTCTTTCGGATTAACCTCTGACTGATAGAAGAATCACACCTTGCAAACCAATTTCTCTCACACATTTGTGGTCACGTGAGTCAGTGGAACTCCTAAATGCAAAAACTGTTTTGCAATAAAATGTTCTGTGCTTTTATATACATGAATGATATATTTAAAAATGCACACACACACAAACTGCAAGTGATCAGAAGTCTGCAGTCCTGTAATGCTATCCAAAGTCACTTTCCCTTAAGATTTCAGTAAGGGAAAGTGCAAAAGGTTATGTGGGTCAAGGCCTCCAAAGCTAATTTCATAACTCAATCAATTTTGTCATCAGCCTGTGACAGGAAAGGGTGGGGTATTTTTTCCTGTCTATTTTGAAAAGTACTACTTTTAGATCCCACCCTAACGGCTATATGTAACGTTTGAAGCAATTTTTCAAGAACTGTTAGTTTATATCCTCAGGTTTTCCAGTCTGACACCTGCCTGCAGCATTACAGAATCAAACCCAAGCCACTGGTAGACACTTGTGCTTTCCAGTCCCCCAATGCCCACAGAGTAGGATACACACATCACCCTACACATAAGTTACCATTTTTAAGCCAGAGTGCAACTGTTGTGGCTTAGTTCCAGCTAAGTGCTGGAGTGAACCAGCAGCAGCAGGGACACAGCCAAATACCAGCTGATTTTGAGATCTTATAGATCAGATTAATTGGATCTTAGTTTTATTGGGAATAGACTTCAAGCAACTAGCAGCCTTTCCCCCATACCTTGTGTATTTAGCTTTAGAGGCTTTAACCACAGGAAATTAGTGGAGATTAGATTTGTTTAAAAACAAACAAAAAAAATCCCAGAGCTGATTTTTATATTAAAATCATGTAGGTCCCACCACAGAAGAAAAATCACCCTGGCTAAGTCCATTAGGAAGAATTGATTATTGATTATGCAGCATGACTGCAATCACTTCAGCACTGAAGAAGTCTCACCTATCAGACTGCCCATCGGGAGAGGTGGTGGCAATGGTGGTGCTGGCGGGGCTCCAGGAGGAACAGAAATGTGTGCTAGTAAAATAGTTTATATTCCCAATTAGGCCATATTATTAAAAAAAAGAGAAAGCAAGCAGTGGCACTTGATAGGCTTCCCAAACAAATAGGAAAATTCAACTTCAGTTAACTGATACAAACTCAGGCCCTGGGTTCTGTGGCTGCCGATCTTTATTCCCATTGATTTTTATGGGATGTCAGATGATAGTAAGATTTCATGCCTATTTGTACCACTGCAGGATCAGAAACACCTGGGAAAGGAAAACCTACATGTGTATAAGGAACAGAACACTTGTCACGTGTGGAACACAGAAATCTCTGCAATAACAAAACTGCATTACACCAAAACTCCACTATTTTCTTGTGCAAATAAGCTTCTGGACTTGCAACATAATAATAATGGCCCGTCTTCGCGAACGAAGAGCTGGGGAAGGTCCTTACCCGCATATGCAGATAAGGCCTTCGAGGCTGCGCAGTGGATTTTTTAGGTGACACACAGTGTGCGCGGAACTGAGGCCACCCTTTAATCCTGAGGTTCGTCTACC
>JAWWES010000081.1:15594910-15631627 GCA_035583135.1 Lophotriccus pileatus | reverse complement strand
CTGACCGGGAATCGAACCCGCGGTCTCAAGGGTACCAGCCCTGCGTCTTAACCACTAGACCACCGGGGGCTCCCACTTGCAACATACACTGTAAACAAGTGACTGAGTTGGTTTATTACCAAGATAATAATTCTGCCATCTCATAATAAAGAAGGATCCTATCCATTCTCACCATTCATCATTCTTAAAGACAAGGCAGTGTGCTTCCAATGCTGAGAGATCCTGCACGGTTCTCTTTCACTGCAGATGGCAAAGTCAGAAGGGTATTTCAGAAGACAACATTTCCCATTAAATAGGTACATAGCTGCTGCTGCTTATCAGGGCATCCAGAAATGCCAAATTGTAGACAGGCATTCAAAAATACATGTAAGTTTCAAAAGGATACACTTGTCTTCTACTTCCCCTGCACCCCCCTCGATTGTCTTGTAAAAACACAGGCCAACAAAGGTGTTTTAGCCACCCACTGTTCTGTTAAGTGATTATCCTGCAAGTACTTTCGGTAAAGAACTAAAACTTTAGATGTTCCTCAGCACTCATAAGAGATTTCCTGAGCAGCCTGTGCTTCAGGACAGATTCTACCACATCGCATTCAGTCAAAATCCCTCTGCATACACAAGCAAGTAACGAGCAGCCTTAAGTTACCATGGTAAGAGTCCCACATACCTGGCCCAATGGTTGGCGGAGAAGGGGTAGGCACGGCAATGGGAATGCCAATACTGCTGCTTCCACTGTTCTCTCGACTGCCACTTCCCCCACTACTGCCACTGCAAAAGACAGGCACAAGCTTTAGCACAGCACCTCCTACAAAAGCTTATCAACAGTCACGCTTTTTGTGCGAGCTCTGCTAGCCTGACTCAATTACAGACTGTTGAAAAATCCCCAACAAAATGCCTCTGTCTTTACCTACAATTGCATGCAGCTAATCAAGTCTGGATACATTACACTACTAATAAATGGAATTAGCTAAGCTGATAAACATCACTATGAATAAAATGTGTAATTAAATGCTTCAAAAAATAAAAAGGTAATCAACCATACAAGTTCTAGGCAATGGAGTAACAACTACAGGAGTAGTTCAGGGGCCTTGTAATAACTGAAAGTAGTATGCTGGGGTTGAAAGAGTTCATGCCTAAATTCAAAATAATTATTTAAGATTATTTATGCTGTCAGCTGAAGGAACATTTCCTCTACTCAAAACAGAAGTTTAGATTGGTAAGTCTTTAAGTGAGAACAACAGGATAAACCATTTGGGATGGGGTGTGGGGTATGGTGTGCATCATTTTCAGTTTATATAACACTCCCCCCTACCCATGCACATACTTTTTATGTATGAGAAGTTTTTTTCTAAGGCAGTTTGAATGTAACAGTACAGCCAGCTCACATTTTGTCTAACTAATGTATAAGATATATAAGTCAGGAGCCAGCAATGCAGAACATACTTATGGTGAACTACTGGATAACATTTCTACACATGCCTTTGGAGGCCGTAAAAGTTATTTTCCTCAAGGGAGCTGAAAAAGAATCAAAATTCAGACTGAATCTATCCTTATTCTTATCTAAGAGTACTCCTTAGTTCAAGTCTTGAATTTACATGGATTAAATTGATAATGTAAAGGAAACCAAGTAGACAAGATGTTTTGAAGCCAAAACATCATTTTCACTCATCCATGTTAATTAAAGAGTACTCTGTGATGTTATCATTTATTTACCATTCCTGGAGAGCTACAAATCACTCAACAGTCAAATGCAAGTGATTCAAATATATCTTAAGAAAATAACACTATTAAAAACAGAAAATCAGTAATTTGAAACGGAAGGCAAGAAAATTCCTTCAAAATTAGTGTTCTGTCTACTGAAGACCTTGATCTTGTAACCATGGTTGCAGCTGAATTTCTAACTGCAGTCTACATAAGAGAAGGTCTTGTGAGACAAGAGTAAGGAGCATTCACAGTAGTCAGCTAACAAGATCTTCAATGCAGCAACATTTAGAATTTATTTAATTCTGACAGTATTTCATCATCAACTGTGTCCAAAACATTTTCTCAGTCCCCGTTAGTGACCTACCATGTTTAACTCCCTGCTGGGAGTTAAAAAAAAAAAAAATTAAGAAAGAAGCTCTCTAAAAAGTAAGCTAACCTTTTACTTCTAACTAAATTGAATTCTTCTGTCTCTTTTTTCCCTGCAGTTTGAGGTCTATGATAAAAATCAAATTGAAAAAAACTGAACTCAGTCAAGAGGCTCAGAGAGAGATGTAGCCTTGCAATTCAAGAAAAAAATTACATTTTAAAAAAGGTACACTCAGAACATGTCGTATGAAGACACTTCTTTGTATTACGGAAGTCAACAAGGCAGTGAAGTTCTGTTGATGCAGTGGCAGAATAACTCACCTTTTTGCCTTTCAACAAAAAGCCAAGAGGCACAAAGCTTCAAAGCTTTTCTGTGACTTTAGTAAGCATCAGCTTGCCAGGCAGGAAAAAGTTACTGTGAGAAAACCCTCTACCTGTGTGTTCGTGGTCTCTGGTTCAAGGAAGCCGTTCTTCCTGGACTGTGCTGACTGCCCAGCCTGGCAGGACTGGTCATGTAATCATTGGGGACTGTTGGTGGTTTGACTGGCTCCAGGGTTTTGTAAGGAGTATTTCGTCTGGTAAAGGAAAAAAAGATATGAAGACAAAGATAAGGGGTCAGAAGATCAAAAGGATAAATAAAGGAAGTCGTAAAGCCACTTGTTTTCTTAAGTTTTCATGAGAGATCACTGCACAGGGACCCACATTACAGTACATTAAAGAAATTCTACTGGGCTGGGTAGACAGGTTACAGTCAGCTGTCTAAAGTAATCTTACATAGACAGTTGCATGCAAGTTGGCCTATACCACATAAACTAGTCAAAAAAGCCTAAACTAAATATACCACCCAAAATACATTCCTTGAGCTACGTAACATACAATAGCTACATCCACATAATGTTCTGGGGTTACCTGTCAGTACACTGCACACAATAAACTTTCACTGTAACCATTTCCTCTTCCTTTCCTTCCAAATGCTTTCCAGAGATATTCTTGGCTTTAAGTATTCATCTCATTACAACAGCAGTAAGGCTGAATCAAGATTCACAGAACAAGTGACATTTGCAATCAGTGCTTTTCCTAGGAGCACTGTTTCACACAGTAATCAAGCAATCTCATCTCACATTAGCAGATCTGAAAGTGCCTCACAGATAAGCTTCACTGCCTCCATTTTGCAGCCCAAGAAAGCAAAGCCCAGAGACTTCCAAAGTCACCTACCAGACTGCATTGAGTCAGAAATACAACATGGATCTTTCAAGATCTATTTTCCTTACTGCCTTAAGAACAGTATGTTGATTGTACTGAATAGCAGAGCTCTTTGGTTCTCACCAGTAACTAAGAGATCCCCTGCAAAACACGTAATTTGGCAACGCACCAGCAAAGCAAAAACAAAAACACTTAACTACTGGCATTTAATCATTTGTTCAATTACTGGTTATAACTGAGCGGGTAAGTTATACAGCTTCCCGGTGTTTCAAGGAACTTATTGACTTCCTTTTCACAATATGAAATGCAACAGTACTAATCTTAAACTGTAATAATTTATTATTAAAACCTCTCGAAGAAAAACATAGAAATATTGTAATTTTTTTCATGTACTGTGGTGTTTGTAAATGAATTTGCCTATATAAAGAACTCTAGATGATTTTAATATGCAAGCTGCCACCACCTATAGATCTGCCAAAAGAGATCAGTTATGGAAAAAGTAAAGAAATTTTGTATTCCAGTTGTTAGAAAGATCTAAAGACTACCAAACAAAATGATAAGCAAAGAAGACAATGTGCTTTCAACAGAAATAACCTTGAAAAGTATTATTTTGAAGTACTCTACCTTGAAATGTGCTGGTAATAGGAACTAGTGTTCAGCTCTGCAGTACCAACTATTTTGCCTATACAATATATTGTCAAAAGCAAAACCCCACTGCATCCTCAGGTTCAGCAATGCCTCACCTTCCCCTTTGTCCTCAGCTTCATTGAAGAACTCAAATTCCTAAGCACCAAAATGGCCAAAACCAGTTTGTTTCCATCACTCAAATCCATCCTTCCCTTTGCTTTTCTGCCAGCCTTACAAAGGATGAAAGCACTCTTTCCTGACATTTCCCAGAGCTCCCCACCTCACTGTCTGTCCCCTATGTTTCACTGTGACCTGATAACCCTTGCCAAGAGGGAGAGCTACAAGGAGTCCAAGGTCTTGCTCTGCTCCAGGACCCTCAAGGAATAACTTCAACTACTTCCACCATCCAGCTCCACCAATTCACTTGTTCTTACATGGTACTTAAAACCTGAGCATCCAAGGTTTTCCACAGTCTCTCCCTTTGAGAGACCCCTGCTTGCTTCAGTCCTTTCCCTTTTCACTCCACGCGATTTCTGTGCAGGTCTCCCTCCCCACCACACTCCTCTGGATAGTCCTGCCTTGGAGGGACAAGCTGCACAACAGGCAGCACGTACTTAAAGGCCCGTGTTACACACTACGCTCATTCTGATTTACGCGCTTATCTCTGCCTTCTGGATCAAAGGCAGAAGAGTAGTATCCCTGTGGTTTCTAGTGATTTTTTCTGCATAAATTAGGGTAAGTCATGCCTATGATATTTCATGCTTTGGCAGAACACGGCTGCTCAAGACAAGAACTGTACTTCCTAAACAAGAAGGGCAGATAGAAATCTCTCTTACAAGCCCACATAATTCCTCCCCCTCAGCCAACTGCTGCCTCTTGTCAAACTCATCTGGAAATGACATTCAGCTGATTAATCCTTATCAGGCATCAGCTAAGGCAACCAAACAGCTCTGGTTTGTTCAGGGGGGAGCATTAGAGAGGCAGCTCACCAGTACATCAATGCTGCTGTTTCAGTAGCAAGCATCCAAGAGGACATGAAAGAGCTACCCTGGTTCCCAGGGCTGATAAACAACTCCCTCTCAGCTGGGATAAGGGACACAATTGGAATACTGATTTCATGCCCTTGAGCAATGGGAATTTTCACAAAACATGCTGAGGAAACCTCCAGGGTAATTTCTCTGTGGAATACGCAACAAACAGTACCATCAAAGCATCGAATTGAGATTAAAAAAAATCACTAACTCTTTGACAAAAGCAGTTGCTGCTTCTAATTTTTCTTCACCATTGCTCCTGATCCCCAGTCTGTTCTGTCTCATTATTCTTCATTTTTTCAGCTTCCTGCCCCTCTCAGACAACATACCTGGAGCTAACACAACCACGCCAGCCAGCCAGCTTTACAATTCCTCAGTCTCCCATAGCACAGAGGAAAGGCCGAGTGTGACAAATAGGTAAAGGTCGTTTAGGATGCCTTTTGGAAGCTGTTACACAGTTGGATGGACAAAACCATATGGCACGTGCACTGAGCTTCTTAAGTATTAATGTTTTGGTCTCTAGAAACAACTACTTGCTGGCACACCAAGATAAGCAGATTTCACTCCCCGCAGGTTCACAGCAGCAAAATAGATGCAGGGAACTCTGCTCACAGTGGGACTTGGGAATAGCAAAATCCTTCCTCATTTAAGCATAAAACTAAAAATGCACAAGCCTGCAAGAATCAATGTTGCCACTGCATTTAAAATGCCACAAGTTGTGCTTACATAATGCAACAAATACAGCACTGACATCCATTTCATAGCTCATCTAATATTGAGAAATGAGTAGATAAAAACTTAACCAGTGAGGTTTTTCCCCCACTGAAGCAAAAACCTAATTGAGATTCTTTTGTGTCACTAAGGATTTCTCCCCCAAAACAAGACTCCTCATTTACCCGTATCTATAATAAATCCTTCAAATCTTTCGAAAGGTCATCAGGAAAATAAGAGTCAATAGAGCTGAAAGGGTTTATACAGAAAAGGTAATTGTGACTTTTTTGCTACAGGCAATCAGAATTGTCATCTACCCATGGATTTAAGAAGCAGCAGCACTGGCACAATTAAGAGTTTCTACTACATAGTCAGGACCAAGCAGTCCATTCTTACCCCAAAGTTCCCCGGCCTGACATGGGAGGACTTGGTGGTTTTTGTGTAGGCGGATTTGTTCTTGACAAGGTGCCAGTTCTTGCAGGCTGGTTATTTCCATGCTGAAATAAGGGAAAACATGATTTTATTTTTGTAACAGAGCAGCTCTATTACTGACAGCTTTTTTTTTTTTTTAAGTGTAAGAATATGAAGTGAGAATTCCCAGACAGCTGTCAAACAGCAAGTTTTCAGCTACACACAAGACAGACACCAGTAAATACAAAGAGTCTATATACAAGCTTAATATTATTTTTGCTATCAATTTACAACAGACATCAGAAAGGTAGGCAATTGACAGGTTCATGCACTAATTAATCTCTTATGTAATTTTTTTCTTTAAAGGGAAGCCATATTGTATTCGTAGCCATTCAGGTGTTAATAATTTAAATCAAACTTTAACACTGACAGTACAATACAGCCAGCATGGCCCAGAATTTCTCAATTTGCCCTGCTATTTGACTAGCAGAGTCATTCAGGTTGTCTGGGAAGTCTCCTGCAAAAAATGTAAGTGAAGGGATCAAGGCATCTACTGAATTCAGAGCAAAGCACTATATGTGTTAGAGAAATTAATGTATCTACGTATAAATGCAGATGTCAATGTATCACAGATATATTGACACACGCTAAATGCTGTAAATAAAAAATAGTATAGCACGTTTAATCTAAATATCCTATGGAAAGCAGAGGAGAGTGTAAGAGCGCTAGTTTTCAGTTTTAATGGCTCTGCAGCCTCTACTATCAGTCATATGAGGTACTGTGGGTCAAAGGAGAAATAACACTTCTTACCTTGGCTTTTAGCCACTTAACGTTGGCAAGAAAAGGGGGAAAAAGGTAGAAATTAATGGCAGATCCATCACAACTGATAGGACAGCTTAAACTACAGATAATCACATTTTTTAAAAAATCATTTGTGTCTACTGATAATTAGCTAGCTCATCCCACTACACTAACAGATTTTACTGTCTCAGTCATTGAAAGTTCTGTGTCTGACAAAGTGACCAGAGGAAAAGCACCTGTGGCAAAATTAAATTTAGCTAAGCTTTGCCAGATATATCTGCCAGGCTCCTCCTAGGCAGTAAAGGGGTGGAAAGCCCTTTGCTGAGCATTCAAGTCCAAATCGAAATGAATGCTATTTCAATCGCAACGTGCTCTTAAGGATTCATTCGCAGAACCACAGTCTCAGCTATATGTGCAGAGGAGATGTGCCTGTTGTTTTGACACTTAACCTTCATGTGTTTTGAAGAAATCCTAGCTGCTGCATTGAATGGCAAATAAAGAAAAGGGAATTTTCAAACAGGATGAGCAGCAGTGCCTTTCACCTCTGGTTTATTGACTGAAATCTCATTCAAGCCAGCACAACACTGGCTGCTCAAAACTGTGTTGGCATGGCTCTAATGGTTGTTATTCTGAAATTTTAGCTCTTAGATTCAAGTAATCATGTGACTCCACTGGATCATTTTAACAGCCTTTGTGATTGTGGAGGAAAAAAATATAAAAACTTCACTTTATGAAGAAAGCATGTAAAATTTTAAATAAATGCAAGTCAAGGTCTCTGGTTTTTTTTTGGCGGAGGGACCTGAGGTGGTGGGGAAACAGGACACAGGGATAGACACTCATGTTTTTGAATGAAAAAAAGATTGGTTTCATCAATTTGAAAAAAAAAAAACCAAACCAACAAAAAACCCACAATCAAACAAAAAAACCAAACACAAACACCCAAAACATAAAATAATCCTTTTATTATAAACATTATATATATATTATATATATATATATAAGCATTATAAAATAATGCGCCTTTTTTTTAAGGTTGTTTGGAAATAAACTGTCACTTCCAGAAGAAACCTCCTTAAGGCACAGCATTTCAAACTGTGGTTGGCACCTTCTCTTTCTTCTCCAAGAAACACAGATCAGTTTAAAGGCATTCATGAACTCAGTAAAAAAAGTAATTAAAACATGCTATACAGCAATGTGCATTTGAGATTACCAACAGGGTCTGCAAAACCACTGAAAAACAGCTGGGGTTTACAAATCAAAAGAGGTTGAAAACCACTGGCCTAAAGTTATTGATATTACAGAACGGAAACACAAAACCTGTTCCAAAATTCAAATGAAAAAGTTTAGCTCTGGTAAGTAAATTTTAAGGTCGACCCTTTTACTCCCAGTTGGAGCCGAGGTTCATCACCAGAGTGGCAGGCACTTAAACCACTTCTGTCCCCACATACTTATTTCATGGATAAACATGAAGGCTCAGTTTCCAAGATGCCAGAGTAGTCTCCAAGGTATTATATTTTTAAAACAGGCCTTTAGCAATGAAGTTTGCTTTCTCCTCTCACAGGAATATGTGACTCTTCCCCTTACTTTTACCAGTTGCCAAGGGCAATGGCATAACAAAAGGAATTTGGTAAAGGAGACCAAAAAGTGAAAAACTCTTGTCTCTCCCCAGCAGCCATAGCCAGAAACTTTTTAAAGGGTTAAAAGGAAGGGTGGCATGGTTTCTTATCCCGCCTCTACTACTAAATTTGCCTGCCTCAAAGATATAAACCCAAAATGCTTCCTTTCTTTCCTTCCCTTATGCAGTGTCAGTCAGCATTTATGGTATTTCCACCCCTGTTACATTCTGCCTCTGCTGCAGTGACAATATGAGTATCAACATCTAGCAATGATTCAGTTATCTTCATCTTATTTTAAGCCTTTCTACTGCTAAGTGCTGTTTAACACACTAAACATTTATCTCAAGTCCAACAGCTCTTGACCTTTATTCCTATCTCTAGCACTACATCAGGTGAGCATCATCTATTTTGCTACCAATTAAACAATATACAGACATATACAAACTTGACTGCAGGAGAATTAGAAACTGTTGTCCTATTGCTTTCTATAAGTAAAAAGATCCTCTCTGTTGCTGTCAATATAAACAAGAGTCATACAGGCAGGAAAACAAAAGGCCAGAACACAAAAAGAACTGGGATTTGCATGGGTGAAGAGCTCCTGATCCAAAAGACCTAAGTAAGGAAGGAAAGCAAATGAATCAAAGCAAGATGAACCATATGGCTATTTAATCATGGATAACAAGCTAATTAATTAGGAGGAGACTTTTTTTTTTAATTTATTGGCTGAGCTTATGAGGATAACATTGCTACATTTCTTCGTCTGAAAACAAAATGTAATGCTTTCTAAGCAACTAAAGAAAACTGCTTGGAATTGGGAACAGTTTATGCAGCAGAGTCTAGACTCAGCACGATTTTAAGAAAAAGGTGAAAAAAAGATAGCAGAAAACCAACAGGAAAAGCGGGTAACATGTTTAATGTACATTCAAGCATCTCTCTACAAATGCCTCTAGGCCAACCAGCCAGTTGGCAGAACATGACCATCACCAACTTGCCTGATTAGTACCGAGAAGGTCAGAGCCTGGAAGGAAGGAAATGCAGGGCATGAAGAGAAGCAGCAGCATGCATAAGGTTCACAGCTTGAAGAGGGAAGAAACTGTTCTGAGAAGGTATAAAATAAGAGACGGGAGATGCAAAAGGAAAAAGGCTTAGTCAAATAAAGAGCATCGCTGAGAACTCCTGCAGAAGCCATGACTTGCATGACTCGTTTCTCCTGCTACTTGTAGTACTGTACACACAGGAGACAGTTGTCAGCTAGATACCAGCATCCTGGATGACATACAGAGCAGAACAAAAACACAGTGTGTAGACTTGCTGGGAATGCTTGTGATGCTGAGGCAGAGAACTAGACAGACCAGGTTGTTCCCAGAAAGAAGACAGCAGGGTAAGCAGCAATAGTGGTTGGGATTTCTTGCAACCATAACAGAGAGACATTTTAAAGAAGCAAGTAGAGCAATTTTGCCTTTTCAGGGAAGACCCAACAAGCATGGGGCAGACCTGGATAAAGCTTTAAGGGTTGTCACAAAACTAAGAGAAAGAAACCCCAGTCTCAGGTTCAAGAAATAGGAGTCAACCTTGTTGCATTTCCAAAATATCACAGCTAGGGCAGTGACACATCTGCAGGGTTTCAACACCATGGGAGAGCAGGTTGACAAAGGTCTGAGCCATTAGTGGACTGGAAAGGAATAATGCAATTAAGGCAATGGGCAAAACAGGTGTTTGCAACAGCCATGCAAGGCATTTATCAAAGCCAAAAGCGAGGCTGCTCCCGTAACTGATGCCAAGAATTTAGAACATCTGGACTAAAGAATTTTAGCTGTGGGTTTGGAAGGACAAACAATCATTGCTCATATCAGGAGGCTTACTTGCTTAAGGCAACTATTTTGGCAGTTCCAGCATGCTCAGTTCTGGTAGTCTAAACAGTACAAAAACACCTGCAGATAACAGCAGTACTGCAGGTTGCTGTAACTGAGGCCAAAGGGAACAAGACCAAGAATTGCATGAATGGGTGGGGTGTAAGGCAATCAGAAGTAATTGCTGGCAGCCAAAGGATGTCCAGACACTGAGGGACTCCAACGACTGGCCTCAGGAGGCAGCCATCTAACTGTTTTTAATAGCTTTCAGACCAAGTAACAAGTCATGGGCGAACATTAGTCATGATTCAGGGGACTGTAAAGCTATCATCTGAGCTACAAACTGTGCTTGGAAAACTAGGGATGTTGCACACAACTCATTTACGTGAGCAAATGTATCCATAAACACACACAAGGCCACTTGCACACGGAAGCAAAATTCTTATCACAGTGATGTCCAGCAAGTTTCTCCTGCACATTTCAGCTATGAACTCTCCAATTTCAGATCACAGGAACTTCAAATCTCTATGCAGGCTGGTTGTACTTCCCCTGCTTTATGTCGCTTACTATTTCTCCAACTCCTGAATTTAAAGAGCCAATTTCTCTATATCCTACCGTATTTAGGATCACTGAAAGTCATCATTAAAGACCATGCAATCTAAGTGCTGATCAATGGAAACAAAGGTTTACAAAGTGTGCCACTCTGATCTCCATTAATAGTAAGTTATGAGTAATATACTTGTAACTTTAATATATATGGTGTGCAAAAAAACAAATCAGCCTAAGATCCGTTACCTTTGACCAGTAATCAGAGTCATCAACTGCAATAGAAAAAAAAACCCACATGATTGCTCTTGACTCTTTAGTCAACCTCCCCTTTCACTTAAAAAAGGTACTTCCTTTATTAGTCAAGGGAGAATGTCCCTACAGAAAGGTAGCTGGCCAGTAGACCTTTTGAAGTGCTCTTACATATGTGCAGCTTAGCAATTTTGCTCAAGATTGCCTGCTGCCTCACCAGTGGAGCCGTTTTGGAATACCACAAAGGCGACACAGAGCGAAAAAAGCAGCAGCTGGAAAGGTGCTTGTATATGAAGGTATGGGATGGCTGAGGAAAAGAAAGAGTAAAACCCCAAGTCTAGAATACCGTTTCCTTACAGAAATCAAGATACGAAATTTGGGAGAATATGTAATCAAAGATGCCTTTCAGCAGGCAAGCTGTATGTGAGTGTCAGACACTCAGGGTAACACACTTCTGCCACTAGTTTTGTGCAGTTTTCAAAAAATGATTCTTGTGTCTCAATTTTCTTATCAGAATGTGTCAGAAGCCTTTTTTGTTGTTTATCTCTTTATAGTCCACGGTAAAGCAGATGCTTTGGAGAAAATTTAGGTTTCAAATCAATATTTCTTTCAAACTTGAACATATGTAGGTAAATCTCTCTTCAGTGAAATTTTACTTTTATCTTTTAACTATAACCTCTCCCTGTATTATCTGCAACAAAATAATTAGTCTTCTCTTAACAGCAAACAGATGTAGTTTGACAGTATTGCTTCTCTCCTTTTTCCTTTTTTTTTTGGTGTTTTTTTTTTTTAATAGTTTCCAATTAAAAGGCAAAAATTTTCAAGTCAAATGTGACCTTAGAATATTTTTACATTTTAAACTGGTATTAACATACAAAAACCTGCTTGTGGATGATAGACAAACCTTATATTGTTCCCTCAGCACTCAGTAGTCTTGTTCAGAGAAAGATACCAAGATTCCTGCCTGTAAACGCTTCAAACTTTTTCAATTGCATTGGTAGCTTTGCATCTAACTACAATAAAAAAGTTCAATATTAAAAAAAAAGTATTTTCAAAATTAGAAAATAAAGAGACCTCAAAGTTTTGAGTTTTCTTTGCAAGCTGAAAGGCTTGAGAACCACACTGTATCAGATGACACTAGGCACGCTTCTGAATTTCTAGCAGCAAGTGCCCTATGGAAAGCACACAGTGTTAACACTCACAACAGAGTCATCAGAGTTGGCAACAGGAAGTTACTTTTTCCCCCAGAGAAGCATTCTTTACCCTACAGCAGTATTTACTGTTTGGCCATGACCCCAGAGGGATGATGTGACATTAATGAAATTGGCAACATGACATCCTTTGAAGCGTGAATGTCTGACAGGCTGGTCAGGGGACAAAGGCAGCAGCGGCTCAGGTTCAGGATCCCTATCTCACTTTAGGTTTATTAGGGTGAATTACTTAAAATTTAACACTCCAGTGGCTAACACATAAACAGTGTTACCCTAAAGGGTAAGTAGGTGCTATTAGGTAGCCTTCCACCCTCACATCAGCATCTCATCTGCATGTCTGTTTTGCACTGATACAGCTGTAAGCACGGGGACTGCAGGCGAGTAGGACAGGCTGAGAAGGGTGAGTGAGAGCAAGATTCCCTTCTCTAAGCCTGGTGTTTGGTAAGTTCTGGCCCAATCCCTACTTTAAGGGAGTCCTTCCAACTTCTATTTGCTTGAGAAAGATTTCTGAATGCTTAACTCCTCTTTGACTTCCTGGGCTCAAAAGCTTCTTATAGTTTTAATGTGCTGAAATGCAAATTTCTTCATGGTGACAAAATTACAATTTTTTTCTTAAAGCTGAAAAGCAATCAATCTTCACATACAATTTAAGTTTGGTTTTGAAGAACTATTAGTTCCATAAAACAAATTTGATCCAATTACAGCTATTAGGCATTTCAATTAGGCATGTATTCAACATTTTATCTGCCTGTACCATAAGGCATCATTTCAATTTCCTACTTAGCTGCCATTTTACAAATTGCTGCAATTCCACCTGCCTCCTAATCGAAAAAGATTATAATAAATTCAAAGGCCAATCTGAATTTGGCTTTTAAGGGCAAATTCTAGGGCTTTTAAGACGGCTTCCAAGCTTCCTCCTTCTTCTCCCCACTCTTAAACTAAGGATTTTCTGTATGATTAATTGTGTTTGACCTATTTATTTGCTGGCACGGTATAGTTTTTCTTTCCTTTCACAAAAACAGGAGAAAAAGAGGAAGGAAATGTTAAAGTAGCCTCTGCCTAATAATTTTAAAACAAGCTCCACACAGGAAGGTAGACATTCATATCACGACAGTTGCTCTTGTTTACCAAGAATGACTTCAGCTACATTCCCCTATGCCCAGAGGGTGACAGCTGAGCAACTACTTAACAGACCAGCAAAAATGCTTGCCTGTGTGTTTCTCAGAGCCATCCACACATATTTGTGTTGCAAGGCAAAGCCTTCTTGCTAGCAAATCAACTTTAAAAGCCCTCCTAATTTTGACTGATGCTAGTCTTAGCTTTATAGGGACATTTATAAAAACAGCAACTTTCCTCCTTTTGGAGACATTGCCTGTATCTGTCCCTGCAACTCTGTCATCCTAGAATGCTCTACAAAAGCTTTTCGACCAAGAAGCTGATGGAGGAGAAAAAAAGCACTGCCTTCCTAGGAAGTGTCTCCCATCAATGAAGAAACTTGCTGTAGAGAGCAGCTGCTTCCATCACTGCCACCTCCACCCTCACCTGCCCCCACAAAAACTGCTGCATGTATGTGAGACAGAGGGAAGTAGGTAGAGCTGTTCTCCCTGCCCCAAGTGCAGGCACCTGCTTTTGCATCCCTTCTACACAGCCATAAGAAGCAGAGACAAAAAAAATGAGCTGTGAGTATATATAAGAGGTGTTTCTACATGTGCTCAGACGGAAAATGTATGAAGACAGCATTTCCCCTGAAAATTACACCTTTCTATTTTTTAACTCTGTGAGACATTTTTATGTACACTTCTTATATGAAATAATTCAGGATCACCATGAAAAATACACTATATATTTAATTAGTATCAATATTTAAGGAAATAAATAAAAGCAAAAACAGGGTATAATCCAGTGTGCATCTTTGATTTCTCTCCTTGTGTTTTTCCTTTCTGTTTCTTTATCAAAGCCTGCACCAGAACACAATTGAGTCTCACTAACAGCAATAAATTGTCATCTGCAGATTTCAAAGTGTTGCATAAATTTTATTTAATACTTAAATGCCAATGTATGTGTTGTACTTTATTTTACTGATAGTGGCTACAGCAGAAAACATTCAAGGACCTGCAAGTTAGCCAAACTGACAATTATTCCAGGCAAAACCCAAATTTCTTTTCCTCTAGAAAAACAAGGTTTATAAGGCCTTGTTGGACATGCTGCTGTCCAACCTGGGGTGAAGTCTTTGCTCAAGAAAATAAGACTTAACAGAATCTAAAGCATCTTCTAAGACCATTCTGGACAAAGTTTGTAATTCAATATGCTTTCCCCTGATTTGTATGTCCAAGTGGCAACTCAGGTTCTCAGCATCATCTGTTATCTGTGCTGACTTCCAACAGGACCCGATCTGGTTTCTGAAGTTGTTTTGATTTTCTTACAACAGCACTAGCTACATGTAGGTTTGCAGACAAAGTAAGCTACTTCCTTCAGAGCTTTGATCTGTGTCAGTCTTAGAACCCAATTAATATGATGGCTAAAACATTTAATTATGTCACTAATTAATGACATAATGAGTGTGCCTCAGCACACTCCTTTCAGGAGTGTGTCCAGTGAATGTCAACACTAATGAAGGTGTCAAATGCGTGGCAGCCACCCTGAACTATAAACCTGAAGTCTGGTTGACAGCTTACTTCATTTGTGTAACAAGTTTACACAAAAAATACCAACTAAGTGTTTCATGCCTTCCACAGTTGTAAAACTAACTTAGGCAAACCACTCAATGAAGAAACAATAGCAAGATATAATTTGCAGCTGACGTCTAATGAGTTGGTAAATTTGGTTACTACTGGAAGCTTTTTTTACCTCTGAAAAGACCAAGTTTTTAATATAGAATAAAATGCTAACATTTAAAAAAAACCTTTACCAGAAAAATCCCGTAAGATCTGCCTAGAAATGGGTAAATAGCACTTCATTTCCACCCCCTAAACAAAGAGGGTCACATGAATAAAGACACTGGCATTCCCAAAAGCAAACAGCCATATTGGAAAATGCAACCGCTACACCTTAACAACTTCATCCTTCATGGATCAAACCACCTGTCCCGAGCCTGCACAATGCAAATAGTTCAGCAAAGCATCAATTTCAGGGACTAACAGTAACTATTCTACTTTTAAAGTCTTCTACAGCACTTGATCCCTGAAGCACTTAAATGCAGAAATCAATAACCTGACACTGAATTCCTGTGCTCTCTATTCATAGAGCGCTCAAATGGAGACTGTACTGAAAAAATCAGCAATTTCTCTGACTCCAGTGTTTCTATTTTATAGAAATTTAGACTATGTCTTTCAGGCTTCTACACAAGACTGTTTTTCATCCAGTCTGGCTTCAATTATTAGTGTAAAAAACCAGGTTTAATACAAACAAAACAAAAAAAAAAATCAGGTAGTCTGAAGTCACTATATTGATTCATAGTCTAAAGCTGTCAGGATAAAACTTCTTTCTAACTTGTGTTGGAATTAGATTCCTCTGGCCACTGGGAGGGTTACTACAAAGCAGGAGGGGCCCTGGTACTCTTTTGTGTCAAGTAATTCTGAAAGATCTGTTCCTCAAGAGCTCAGCCATTCAAAGGGCACATGACGGGCTGATGTAGCTGCACAACTGACTGACCAGAGCACATCAAGCTTTAGAGGATACAGGGGTGTTGAATTAATGCCATCCAAGGGAAGATTGTTGTAAACTGAATATACCTGGAAGGCCTGCTCTAGAGGGATACAAAGGTATTTATTATAAAAAGATGTCCAGGGAGCAAATGGTGTTATATTAATTCACTTCAATTATGACCACTTCAAGGGAGGTAGACATTAATTTATGAAGGCTTTTATTTAGAGAAAAGGAAAATGAGGCTGTCCAAAAGCATGGAAGTGAGACATCAGAAATCACTGAGATTCAAATGCAAACTAGCTGAACTCCTTTCTGCTGTCCACCCTCCAAAACACTCACCCCACCAGCTAGTTTCCCCATAAGAGAGGACTTTATTTTTGTCAGTAACTAAAGAAGTAAAGGCAGTGGAAATTTAATCAAAAGGCGGAAGGAGCAATAATCCTAAAAGTCAGTCATGGCTTTTTTTAACAAGTCATTAGCCTAAGATCATGAGCCATTATTTCCTGACACCATGACTACCACTGACAGTCACAAGGTTATGGCTAACAGTGATAAAAAAACCCTCACTGTAAAACAATCCGTTTTGTTACTGAAATGTTTGTATGTGGGAGCATCTCAAACCCATAACCCTTTCTATCATAAAGGAACTAAACATTTTAATATCAGTAACATTCTGCCCTGACCCTATCTCCTGGTCTGTGTTACTTGGAGTCCTCAAGCATCTGGTATTCTTACCTTTACGCCATGGCCAACATCATCCAGCACCGTGTAGTCTATAGGTTTTCGAATATACCTTACAGGACGTTCCATGTTCGCTGGTGCTATAATTTTGTGAGTTCTTGATGTGTTCTTATTGGTCGTCAAAATGCCTATCTCTCTGCGAGCGACCTTTTCTTTATGGATGTCCACAGTCTAGATTAAAAACAAGAAAGTATGGGTTTCTTTAGGCATTTGCTCTTTATTTTTTTGGTTTGTTTGTTTGTTTTTTTTTTTTTTATGGAGCTCGCTACATGTTTAGGCTTTGCTGTTAGACAAAGAGTCTGAACTAAGTTAATGCTGCTGGAAGGATGCATTTATTGATGAAATGGGTTTTAATCTACATGAACGTTGTTAGAAAATTACACCTTAATGAAATAACCAATATTAATAATAAAATTACAATTATACATTACTGCTTTGACACACTGAAGACACTATGCAGATACAGCCCTTGCAGATGAACCCTCAATGTTTTTATGACCGGCACTAGTAATAAATTACTCCAACTCCACAGCTGGGAAACCAGGACAGACAAGCTAAGCAATTTGCCCACAGCCCCAGAGGGGGACTAAGCTTGGGAAGTCTGTGCGGTAATTTCTTTCAGCAAAGCCATCAGTGCATGTCAGAGTAAGAGTCTGCACAGAGAAGGACTAACTTCAGCACTGAGGCTAGTTTCAATCATACTGTTCATAATAGCTTTACTAAAAGAATAAAACAAAGCCTTAAAGATGCAAGTAAAGGAATACAAAATATGCTGAGTACCATAATTTTATTAGAAAAATACCTAAAGAGACAAAGAAAAGCCAGTCCAGCAGTCCGTGAAAAATCAAAATAAGCCTCACATAACAGACACATGTTTCTACATGCAATATAACCACTGCTTAAACCCTAGCTGAAGGAGAAAAAGTGCAAATCAATCATCAGATGCCACAGGAACTCCCACCTCTAGAAAGCCTATTTCAAGCTTCAGGGATTGAATTTACTGGTTTAAGTACCTACTAGAACTTCAGGATCTCATTGCAGGAGATGGTATCTGACAAAAACAACCACTTGGAGCAAAACCTATCAAGCCACCACTTTTTCCACTAAAGAAAGTAATTCTTAGTCTATAAGCATCAATTCCTCCTAGAGAGACTGTCATAGAAAAAAAAAAGAGTGAAGATTCAGAAAGAAAGAAAAATCCTTGTCCATCAGTATTCGTTTAGGTATGTCTCTAGAAACAGTCTAATCTAAAATGAATGTTGTGATGTGCAAAGTTTTGTTTAGTGAAGCAGAGTCAAAGACGAAGCACAGAATTAGTTTTCACTCTACTTCTGTATGAGGCAAGATGAAAAAAAACAAGGTCAGTATCCAGGAAATGACCATTTCTAGGAAAGCCAGCATTCAGTGTTCACTGTGAAATGTCTTCAGCAGAACTGCTTTTTTCATTAACTGGTACACATGCTTAAGTAATCTTAAATTCTCCTGACTACAGAAAGACATAAAACCGTCCTTAACAGCTTTCTTAGATACCATTGCAGATTATAAGTAGGAACACAAGTGGAGAAGTACCTAAAGCAGGAATACCAAGCAAGCTTGTTTTCAGAGCTTAGAGCTAAATAACAGGCTTCTTGTAACATTGCAAAAGGTTCTTTTACTTTGGAAGCACAGAGAATCTTAACAGAAGTAAGAGCTGTGATTTTCCAGAGCAATGCAGGACATTAAAAATGTATGTCTGCATTACCTTACTTGAAATAAATTAATTAAATATTCCAATAAAACTTTGGAGAAAGCTTTATTGTTCTAAATGCTCATCCTCTGAAGAATCCCCAAGCCAGGAATTAAAAAAAACACCTTTTCAAGTGAGACAATCCTATAGATCAAGCATTTACCACTACATCACTATCAGATATCACCCACTGCAGCCACATTTGCTCTGACAGCCAATTTCACAGATGATAGAATGAGGACTAAAGAATAAGACTACTCTTGTTTTTTCAAATCCAGCTGTTATTTGTTCTTTTCCTTTTAGTGACTAATATATACATGTTAGTTCTGCCTTTAGTTTATTTCTTGATCTTGCTGAAAAGGATTATATGAGTGTTGTGCTACATGTTCATGGATCATCTCTCTTCCAATTTCTCCATACAACCTCAACCTTTCTGTTCAGTAACAGCAGCTCTCAAACTACCTTTTAAAACCCTTTAATAATAAGCAGCTCTTCATATTTTGCAATACATGAACACTGCATAGGTGAGAAAAAGAACCAACTAGTTAGACTCAACTGAACAACACAGCAATATAGGAGGCTCAGAACACCAATCTAAGAAACACACTACAATGTTTCAAAATAGGATATTTTAAAATACTGCTATGTCCCTTGAAATAAACCATGCTTCTACTTCATTCTCGCAAAATAAATTTGTTATTACTAATAAATTAATTTTTTGTTCAGTGGATGGAAAAAATGCATCCTTATACTAATTGTTCTCTTAACATTCAATAACATTCATAGCAAAAGAAAAGAGAAACGATACAAAACAAAGCCCTTCACAGTACAAAAAGATGCATCTTCTCTAGGAGGTAGTCCACAAAGACTAATCTTTCCTCCCTGAAACAAACAATGAAAATTCCATAAGTTACTGCAGCAGAGGGTAAGAAATTCCAGGAAAAGATGTGGTACCATATCTGTTTTGGAAACCAACTTAAGTAATACTGCAACAAATTGTTATTAATGGAAAAAACTCTTAGAACAATAAAAGAGCATATATGAACTTTATCAGACAGCTTATCCAAAATGAAGTAGTGATCTGTAAAGCCTTTGCACGGATTTCAGTAAGGTAAACAAAGCAAAGAGAAGACTGGCTGTATCACAGAGCAAAGACGAGACTGGCTGTATCATAGCACAGGGCCAGCAACGGGGCACATATGTAAGCCTTGAACAGCATTCAGGCATGCCTGTGCAAGAGACTAATTCGCTGTTCAAAGCAAACAAGACTGCAACTCCCACCACATCTGGTGCACCGGAAAAGCACGGCGGGATTTTACCCTTATGCAAAGCAAAAGTTCACAGCATATGCTTTGCCCAGAGCAATAGGCTGCACATCAGAGCTACTAGACAGCACCTTACTACAAGAAATTACTTTTTTTCTTAGATGTGCATATTATTAACTCTGATGTGAACAACAATTGTTCATTATTCTATTTTTAATTATATCTATTTGCTTGATATTCATGTGGAAGTTTATTCTTTAGTCACAGGCAATGTTTTTCACTTCCAGAAGAGGAAATACTCAACACACGAACAGTTTTTAGTAGGACAGCATAGTTACCCAGCCAGACGAGTTCATGTCCAAGAGGCACACGCCACATATACCAGGTAACAGCCAAAACAGACAATTCTCAAAACTCTGGTCACATTTGAAATCTGTAGCTATGAGTGTTTGCTCTGATATGGTAACTAGACAGCTAAACAGTAGTTGGTTTGTGATTTCATGCACAAAACCTACTTTTAAACATCAAAGACAGAGGAGTTTAGTTTGGCCAGCTAGCTTGGGTTAACACAGGTTAATAGGTACTAGCAAAGAATCAGACCATCTTCAAGTATTTCTGGCCTGTGCTGAAACATAGATATGTAGCATAACTTAAAATCTGGGGTATAGGGATGGGATTCTCACTCCCAGCCAACATAATCCGGTGAGAAAAAGTCCAGCAGTATACTGATTTGGAGAAGAGGGAAAAGCACAACATGTTTCCTTTGGGAAGCAAAATTTAACTCAAACCCCTTTGCCATTATAACTGGGTGCTAGGGACTATGCCAGCTAATCCAGAAGCAAAGTTAAGCTTGGAGGTTGAAGGAACTGTTAATTATTAGCTGCCTCCTCTCTCTTCTTCAAATCATATGAAAAAAACCCAGTTGAACAACAGGATGTAGAGTTAAATTTTAACTGTTTGCTTCTTCAGAAGTAGCATCAAGGCCAAGTGCAGCACAGCAATGATACAGCAAATAGTCATTCTTTTATTATTCTGTGCTGTAGATACCACTCTACCCATGCCCTAGACTGTGCAAGCCCAGAACAAACAATTTACAAGAAACAGAGACTGCAGTACATCTGGCCAAGCTAATTTGAGGATATCTAAATATTTTAACACAGCTCACACATCTAGGGATATGGTGGGGTGCAGGGGGGAGGAAGGGAAAAAGAAAAACAATTTGAGCTTCTACAATCTTTTTAATCCTGAACCACTGCAACTCAAATTGATGAGCCAGATACTCACACAGCCACCACTTCTCTCACTAAATGCATGCACAGCTGGTAAAGAACAGGCAATAAAAGAAAAAGAATCATCTCTGTCAAATCAATTCCACTAACAAGGCACTGTCAACTTCAGGCTGTCCTGAAGGACAGGACAACTCATTACACTAATAGCACAAACTTACACCAAGAAAATATCCTTTAGATTTGTACTCCAGGAGTATTATGCAGGAAAACTCCGGGTTTCCTACTCTGCTCCTCCCCAGTTCCTCATCAATGAAGCTAACAGCACACACACTGACCTGTGTGGTGGAGCTGGAAAAAGCTGCCAGCCTTTTGGGAAGAGTGGAGTAATGGTTAGGGGAGAGAACAGCTCCCCAGTCCTCAACAGTGAAAGTGGTGGCTACAAGGTAAAAAGAGTGGACAAACAAAACTCCCCAAAAGAGAGACTAAGATACAGTGTAGAAAGCCACAAATTAAAAAAAAAAAAGGCAAAAAACCCCCATCCCAAACCCAACCAAACCACCAAAAAAACTCCCCACTTACCAAACATTCCCCCTCCCCACCCACAAAAGCCCCAAAACTACCACATGAGTTTGAGGTACAGCAAAAAGTCACTTCAAGGACATTTCCTTCATTTAAAAAAACCTTACATCCAAACGTGTAAGAGAGAAAAAATACTAAAATTACACCACCACTTTTACTGACAGCTTTTCAGGCCACTTTATGCAATGGTTTTGAGAACTTTCATTTTCACATCATGAATGGCCTTCAAACAAATGTCCTGTTCTGCACAGTGCTGCAGGCTGGTAACTCTTCAATTTTTCCCTAAGTGCATTCAGACAAGAAGGAATGTAGGCTCAAAATCTACAGGCTTCCTTAAGCTGCTACTTTCTCTAAAGTCAGGAGACAAGGAAGGCCGAGCAGCTTTACTGGCAGAAGTTTTCTGTAATTTTGACCTTGTATCTCTTTTTTGGTTTTTCAGTTTGTGTTGAATATAGAGTTGGGTCTGTTACTAACACTGTATTTCAAGTAAAGCCCTGGTTACAGGGTACTCAGTGTTATATATACACCTACATGTTAACAGAATGGATTAGAATTACTTTATACAAACAAAACCACAGATTTATAAAAGAATGGCATAAGAAAAAGAGCCTTAAGACCTCTAATTGAATACAAGCCAATTGGAATGTACCCCATCAGGCTGGCAATCCATCAAATATAGTATCTCACTTTCAGCAAGAACTGTGCCTGATGTGATACAAAATACTGGGCAAAGACACAGGCTTCACAGTGAATCTTGTCAATAAAACTACAGAATATATGGGATAAACAGTGGTGCAGAGAAAGCTTAGTGTCCCACCTCAACCTCTGGGACAACTGTCTGGATTCTAAGCTTACTACTTTACATTTGCATATGAAAAGTAAGTTCTGTTCTACTACCTGTAAAAATGAGCCACAGCTTCAGATTTAGGTGGAAATAGTAATAAAATACTTATAGTTGAATGTTAAACACATTCTAACACCAAAAATACTCTACAAGTTCATACACCCAGACGATGAATAGTAGTGTTAACCAAAGGATACATAACTTAAGAAACAAACACTAAGATGCTTTCAGCATCCTTTAAATAAATAAAAAATACCCAAACTCTTAATCTTTGCAATCTGTTCCTAGACCCAGCTTTAATATTAACCCTTACTGTCATTCTCCAAAATTACAGATTTCATTGTCTTGCTCTGTAGTTCATACAATAAGCTTCCCTGAAATGAAAATAAACTGATGAGACTAAGAACATAAGCCTGTTTCTGTTTTAGAGACAGAGATTTATTCCACTGCTACTTCCACAAAGAAATTGTATTTAATAAGACTTTAATAGATGAGTTATGGATAATTGAGTAACAGCACTGAAGAGATCCTGGACACGGCACACAGTACAGGCCACTTGCAAGGAAGTCAGTCTGACCTACAAAAAGAACAGTAAAATCCCCAGCTTTAAGGAGCTCAGACAGACAAGCTAACTTCTTCAGTGAGAGCACCATTTTATGCTGTTATTTTGTAAAAAAATGCAACAGAAAACTCAGTGTTATTCAACACAAGAAACATGAACATATTTAAACTACAAGAGAAATATTCTATAGAAAAGATCAATTATAGGTTTAAGGCACATCAGGCATAAAAAAGCACCAGTGAATAGTCTGTGGGTTTATGACACATACAATCAGATGCCTGCACAATGTTACAAAGTACATATTTCATTAACTCATGATGAAAGTGCTAGTTTCAAGCATTTGACTTGATGACTAGTGCATATATATATTGTATGATCCCCACCGAGATACAGTTCGAGAAACTTTACCTATGGAACTAAAATTTATTTCCATCTCTTATCCAGGAGAGTCTGAGCACTAAGCAAGCCTGGCCTCACGGGAGACACAGAGAGCAGTGTCAGCACAACTGGCATCGGCCACCCTTGTTTATCGCTATGCACACACTCATTTAGCCCATGGGGATCTTCTCCAAAGTATGAGGCTGACTGGCATTGGGAATTAGAACTGTCAACTCCATTGACTAGAAATTGTTTGAATACCCAAATTGTGACTGCACCAACTCAATTATAGACCAAAACTAGGCAGTTTGGTGAGCACTTTCTCTGCCCAGCACAGACATTTGGTTAAGTTAACCAACATTAGAAAAGCATGTAAAGAAACTGAATGAAACATTAACAGAAGTACTGCCCTGTTATCCATAACTAATGGCACCAATCCTGTTTCTAAGGCAGAAGATCTGATGCAACTTTTTATCATGTCCAGTTAGCCATCAACTGTGAAATTCAAGTCCCTAATTAGCTTTGAACAAATCTCCATCTCAAGTTACCACACTAGAGGCTTTATACTGGTTATCTTTCACTTTCACAAGAAAAAGAGGAAAGGTCTTTCTTAGCATCTCCCCCTTCAAGAGATGAATTCAAGACATCTTTAACAGCCCCTTGGACAGTCACCAGAATTCAAGTCTGCTAAAGTACTGTCAATTTATCAGTCAATCCACAGAATAAAGTCAGTGCCAGCAACAAGTTAGTAGAGTTGCTTTTTTCAGTTCCCCAAATTCTTTTCAGAATATAAGGATTTCAAGGCTTTATTATTTCACGTACACAATCCATCACTACAGCTAATAGTTGCTTGAACACCACTGCCTAAATGTCATTTGAGAATCCTCAGAATATCCTGCCATGCCTTCTGAAGCTGCATCATGAAAGACAGGTCTCCTATCACCTCTGAAGCATTTAGACATTTAAATGAGTTTCACCTTGTGTGTTTGCTTTGTACATGGTGCTGGCAACGTAGGAGGCACCTGAAATAGATTTAAGAGCTGCAAATGCAGCAATGTTTTCTGGTAAGTTTATAGATAGAAGTTTCTCACACATTCCCTTCAGCATGCAGACAAGTGACAATAGTAGGAGAGGCTCTCCAGAAAGCTTCATCTCCTGAAGTCCTGGTAAATCCAGGCCTCTTAAGGTAAAAGGCTAGAGGAGCCAGATAAGCCATGTCTCATGTAATCTGATATGTCACCTTCCTTTTCCTGAAGAGAGGGCTCACATTCAAGAGCTTTTACAGATTAACACAATGAACTAAGGCCATCAGCACAGATATATACAGCAACTTTCACAGTCCATATAAAATGTTCATCATCAGCAGAGGGGGGGAAAGGCATTAGACAGATCAAAGGAAAAATAATAAAAGAAATACTAAGTCCTATTTCCAGAAGTAACTCATATGTAATTATATTTAAAACACACTTATACACATAAAATATATTTATATACATAACTATATACATATATATATATAATTGCAATGCTAATAATGCATCTTACAAATATCATCCAATGGGGAGGAGGGTTTATAAAGTGTTGGTTGTGGGCTTTATTTTGACAGTTTATCACTATATTTCTGAACACAGATTATATGTCAGTTTAATCCTATGGAGCTAGCCCCTGACTTAAGAATTTAACCCTTTTTCTCCATATACACTAGCAGATTTTCTCTGATTCTCCAAGCAACTGACACCAGCATAAAGCAGACCAGACTTGAACAAAGTTTGAAGGTATTTTATACCTTCACATATATTTTTTTTCTGGGGTATCAGGACAATTGAGGGGGAGGAGTAGTAGTCAGGGAGGGAAGTATACCATAGACAGAACATATGCTTGGAAATGTTAAAAACAACAACAAAAAAAAGCCTCACTAAAATCAAGAAGCTGAAAACAAAAGCCAGAGAAACAGGCTTAAAGATTACTGGGCATAGACAAATAGCCCCACCTTTAGCCTTTCTTCCAAAAGGAAGACTGGGATCCACTTCTCAGTGAATCCTAATTTCCAAAACACAACCTGTGGAGTGGCACGTACACCTATACAATAGCACTGAAAAGGAAAAAGAGAGGCCTGTTCAGCTAAAGGATTATTTATATAGATGTTTTTCAGAGTACCCTATTGGCAAATCTAGTCACATATTCTGCTGGGGAAACTGAGCAGAAAGGGGATGCGGGGCAAGGACAGACCAGAGGGGCTGGGAGCGGGTACATGACATTCTAGGACAAGAATCAGAGCAAAGAAATCAGCCCACTTGTCCAAGAGCCAGACTTGACTTCATGCCTGATTTTTTTTTCCTGGTGCCAAGTGCAAATAGGACTGCTATGGAGGACACATTCATCCTTCAGACAGGACAGAAGGAAAGAAGCTTCTCATGTCATTCTCGCTTATTCTTTTAAAAGCATGATCACAGAAGATGATGAGAACATAAAATGAGGCAGCTGACAGAAACTAGTAGGTCTCACCTGTGAAATGCCACCTCAGAAAATTAAGGTCTATAAATGAGAAATACCTGTGGAGAGACAAAGGGTGTCTCATCACACCCTCAACCCCTGCTCCCTACATTCCCCAACTGAAAGGAAGACGATGCCAACACAGAGCATACAGAGGGGAGGTCTGCAGGAGTGTCTTTGGGAACAGGGAGAGGGATGTGGGAGGTAAGACTGGCAGATGGTAACTGAAGGCAAATGGAGTATAAGTCCTACAGAGGAAGAAATTTTTAGCAGCTCTACAGAGGCCCTCATTACAAAAAGAAAACAGTAAAGACAACAGTCCTCCCTCCTCTCCATTGCATTGGTGAAATGCCAGAAGCATTTTGCTAAAGTTCACATAAGCATGGGGGAAATGGAACTTGAAACATCTGGAGTATGGAGGTCAGACAGCGCTGCAGAAGCAGCTGGCCCTGCACGCAGGAGGCAGCTGTCTGCCAGGACGTCAGTCGACTGAAGGGAAGAGGTGGGATGGGTCTGTGGCTAGAAGCAAGAGCCTGGAAAACAGCAGACTGAAGTTCTATTCCTAGCTCTGCCAGACTTCCTGTGCTGCGCCAAGCAAGGAGCTTTGCTGCTTGGGCCAGCTTCTTGGAGCTGTGCACCTGCAGCAGCACTGAGAACAGACAGAGTGTAGGTGGGCACAGGTACAGGCACTGCTGCCTGCTCTGAGCACAGTGAAACAGAGAAAGTTACCCCAGATTTCTCTGTAAAACACCTTCCACCCGTGCTTTTAACTGCTAATAGAAAAGCAGAAGTGAGTTATGGGTCACACTTCCCATGTTTTGGCAAACCCTACTTGCAGGTTTTAACCGTTTGAGCAAACCAAGCAGACACACGGTGCAGTAAGAAGTGCATTATGAACATTACTCACTAAAGGGAAAAAAAAAAAAAAGCCCTCTAATGACCTCTGATACATGGTCATGGGGAGTACAACACCTTTTTGTATTCTAGGTAAATTTTTATTTCTTTCAAATTTAACTGCTAGTTCAACACCTTCTTCAAGAGGTAGAGTATAATACACAGGTAGAAAAAAAAAAAAGCATCACTAATGCAGATCTCTGTGGGAAGACAGAGAAGGGGAGATGGGGAGATTATTTGCATTTATCTCTGCCTGCCTTCTAAAGTCTATGGCCTTTGAGCATCACATGTTGGGAGTAAGAAGAGAGAAAAGTAGCTTTTGTGGTGCTATTCCCTGTTCTGAACACAAAATCCCTGATCTAGAATATGCTTTCCAGTATTTGTAGGAGATTCAGCTGTGGCTGAACCCCACACCCCACCACTTCATAACCACGGCACGACAGGAAATACAGACCCAGCTCTGCATCAGATCAAAACCACAGCACATGGCAAATTAACAACTGGTAACCATTTACTTGAGTTTCACACTGTACAACAAACACTTCTTTGAAAGTCAGTTCTATTACTCAGTTCTCCCTCTGACCCACCATCTCTCCTTCACCAAGACAGGGTTCCAATAAGAACCACAAAGATAACATTCCCTCTCTACTGTTCTACACAGGGAAACAATCAGACACTTCAATGATTAACTAACATCAGTTGCTGATTAAAACCAGTCTTTAAAGCAGAAGACACTTCAAAAGAGAAGTGTTTAATCTGTAGAATCCTACTGATACATTTTTGACAAAACAACATTTGGGATGTGCAGTCGTAACATGCTACGTATGTATTCAGTCTTAAAAAGCAGATAAATGCTTTTGATTATGCGAAGTCAAAATCCCAACTGCATATGTGAGTGTATTTCAGTATGTGAAATTAGATTTTAGTAACTTTTTTTTTTAATGGGTATTTCTGAATATACACACGAGTTGGCTCACTTAAAAAAAAAAAAAAAAAAAGGGCAGCAGCAAAATATGCTTATGCAAGCTCCCACATAAGAGTTGCAGCATTTTAAAGTGGTTGAATGAGTCCCTCTTTTCCTTACGGGAAGCAATGCACTTGTCTAGAATTAAACAAAACATAGAAACCTAAATATATTTTTCACTAAAGGAAAGCACATGGACAGAAAAGAAAATGAAAACGGCTTCTTCAGTAGTTTAGACTCACTAAAGAACCACCATGGGAGTAGAACAAAATTGTATGTCAAACGAAAAGCATTTTGTGTGCCAAAAAAAGCAATGTCGTAGGAGATGAACATGTGCAATTGCAAAGAGCACTGCAGGTGGCTGAAAAGGAAACCATCTAAAAAAAGCTTATAAAAAAATAAACTGTACAAAACAAGTTGGAATTTTCTGAAAGTTTGTCTAAGGTAAAGAGCTGCAACAATGACAAGTCAGGATGCTCATGCCTAAACAAAAAACAGCCCAAAGCCAAATCCCTCACATGCAGTTGTAACTTGGCAAGTCAAATTGGGGCGGGGATAAGAGAACCAATACCAAGAAAAAGGGAGCTAATATTGCCTTAGCTCTAATTTACCACCTCTTTAGTGCCTTATTTTATCATCTCTAATAGCAAAATAAAATACTTTCTAATAATATAGTTTATGTTAAATGGATTATTCTCATTTGTCACATGCATTTACTTGAATGTTTTCTGCATTACTTTTCAGACACACACTTTTCTTAAAACAAAAAAACCCTCAACCACCAAAAAACCAAAACCAACAAAACCCACACATTACACAAAAACACCTCCCTAAGGCACCCCACTTCTCCATGTGATTTCAGGGCCTATGAGGTGTCTAAGATTGACAGTCCTAGGACAGACCACTACCCTAAGACATAAAATAGAGACAACATATGCTAGAATGATGCTAGGTATCCTCTAACCACCTACGGACATAGTTATGATTACAAATCAACCAAGGCACAATGTTATTTCTATACCTCTTTGACCATATGCCATCTGATGGCAGTGATATAAGCTAGTGGGAGACGGTCTAGTTTTCAGCTGGGTCAGCACTGCACCAGGAGTAACTCCTAAGTATTAATCAAACAGACATCACATGGCTGAAGGCCATACTATCTACACCAAAAACCATCTTGGCTTAGTGTCACAAACACTGCTTACCATACATGAAGCATCTTTTTGTCTTCTTTTGTTTCCTAAATGTTCAAAGGTTGAAGATTGCATTTTGTTCAGAAGAGAATTACTGAAGTTCCAGATTTTTTCAAGATATTTTTATAAAAACGTAAGCAAGGTTCTATGACAAACAACACTATGAGGTGCTACTCCAGGGGAGGGATAACCAGCAATGGCCAGTTTTTTCCTCTGGTCCCCATTGCAAGAGACTCATTCTCACGCCCCATGAGTCTTATCAGTAAAATTAGGTTGCAGGAACAACCCTCAGCCACTACAGATTCCACTCACAAGTTTTCAGTATATTTATTCCACTCTATAGTTAACTTAGTATCTATATTACTACCTTCGGCATATTATTGCAGCAAAGAGCTCTTCCATGTCACTTGAATATTAAAGCAACAAGGATCTGACAAGCTCCTCACTTTTGTTCTCAAAGACAAATACAGAACAAGACAGTTCAACTTCCTGATGCAGTCTCTCCTTTCTCAAATCCCCTTCATTAAGCAGCTATCCTTTCTGAAAGTACATCAACACAGGACAAGCTTAGGAGCATCACAAACTTCCCTCAGTCCAAACTTCTTTTGAAAACCCAGTTTTCACAGTACTGCATATGGAAACCTATTAAGATACTCTAACAGAAAAGGAGTTAACAAAAATTCCCTCACACATTTCCTATGACTGCACTGGTATTTTGGACTGAGTCATACAGACTCCTTGTAATTTGGGATATATTAAGTAAAAGCAGAAGACAGACAATCAGATCACAAGTATGTATGACGTTTACAAGTCTAACAGGGTGGGGAGGAAGGGTCAGGGCAGAGATGGAATTGCTAAGACTGCTCTACTTCTCCATTGCCATTTTTATTTCCACACACAACTCAAACAGGAAGTTGCACATTGTTTCTGTAAATGGATTTCCCTTAGCCTCCTACTCTTGGCCACAACTCATATGAAATACTGCAATTACATCTGTTGGTAACATCCAGATGGCCTCAACAGTCCCTGCAGCACTTAGCCCATACTGAGCCAGCAAAATCTTACCCAGCAAAATGTTTTCTAAGGCAGAGCACTCTGGTAGAGGACCTTGGCCCAAGAAAAAAATGTGCCACCAGTCAACCCCCCCACCAGGACCCCATCTCAGACTTGAATGAGATCTTTGCTGGGTCCTGTGCAAGCGCACATGAACAGAAACACTGCAGTTTGATGGCAGGTTAAAGGCAACAGTAGTCTTGAACAGAAAGTCTTGCATGTAGACACAGGGAGGAGTGCACCACTATGTTCCTGCTGCTGAATGTGTCATCCTACTATCGCTACAATAAATTCATTAGTTACACTGATCATGTGCTCAGAAATTAGCCATTTCCACTGTGCAGTTATTAGCATAATGATTAAATCTGATTGCATATACTTGGAGAGAAGAAGATCATCAGCCATAGAAGAAAAAAAAAAAAAAAAAGAAAGAAGCCAGCTGAAGGAAGCAGCCAGTAGTTTGCAGTTTTCAACGTCTTGCCTCCAGAATAATTGAGCCCACAACTTAGGGCATAGAGGGCAGAGAACAAAACACTGCCTGGAACAAGAGAGTATCAGGAGGAAAGAGACTGGCCATCTCCTACTGTCACTTTAGACAAAGGTTAGAGAGAAATATTGACCAGTGAAGTGTTTACACCTGAGGAGGGTAGACTAGTGCCCTGCTAAAGGTGCTCCAAACACCGTGGTAGGTTACAAGCCTCTGAACGGCACCACAGCGTTTCAAGAGGCAGCCTTACCACTCACTCCACAATAACAGCTACCATGGACACTGACCTGTGCAGTATTGGACAGCTAAACAGACGCCGAAGAGTCACTGAATGTCCACAAGAAACCTAATTGCACAGGAAAGTGATGGAGATCATGCTACCTTAATCAGGGAGGGAGGTGTTGGTGAGGAGAAAAATATCTCCCTGAGAGGTGAAGGAGTACATCACAACAAAGACTACAAAAAAGACAGCTGCGCAAACTTCTGTGGCCTACCTCCTCCCCACTGCTTTGGTAAAGTCTAGTTTTCCTAAGCGAGGTCAACGTACTTTTTGGATTTAAACTGTGTATATCCATTCAGCAATACAGAGTGCGTTTACTCACAGAAGTATATAGCTAATATAAACAACAACCAGGCATTTGTTTTAAGAACTACCACAAGGAAGAAATCTAGGCAAATGGCAGAAGGGGAAGAGTACACAGTAAAATTATTTTTATCTGAGTAAGATCTGCAGACTGTTCAGAGTCTTCTTTCCCCAAAACGTTTGCTTAAATCACATAATTATTTTCAGAACCTCTGATTTCTAAAAATGCATTTGGAAAAAAATCACACATTTTCTTTATTCAGTTTCTACTGACTAGATGATGCTTTTCAATATTCTTAAAAGTAGGTGACCAGTCAGTAGCATTCTCTTAGATGTATTCTAGGCAAACTTTTCACATGGAAATCAATATTTAAAAAGTTTTTCAAATAGTTTCCAAAATAATAAATATGTTAGATACACTTATTCCAAGCAATTCAGCCAGCTCTAGTATGGAGGACATCTGAAGAATTTCTGCATTGACTGAAGGTCTAAACATTTAATGCAGCCCAGAGAAATACAGTCTCATAAAGATGTTGAGTTGAAAATATAATGCAAGCAACTTCTTAGAGTTGTGGTCCCCTCAATCTCCTTTTGCTCCCCCGTCTAGAGGTCTAGAAGTAAGAAGGAAGCTAACTGGGACTGAAGCTTGATGTTCTCTGCCAGCCCAGGGGCACAGCACACTGCACTGCAGGAGAAATTCTTCAAGCAACAAAATCCCCAGTGACTGAACTTGAATTTCTCTCAGTGAGAGCTTACGGAAACCATCCCCCGCTTCCTGAGCTTTTTGTTATTTGTTAATGTGCCACAGCCTGTGTTCAGAAAAGGGAAAAACTCGTTATATAAACCAAAGCACCACGGACACCCCCAGAAGTTCTCTCCTCCGGTTTTAGCATCCAGATGCCAAAGTACTATCAAATGCTACCACTACATCAGGGGTGCTTCAAAATTGTAATATATTAAGCACTTCTGTTGTCAGCTGTCATGCTACTGTCAAAATAAGGTACTAATGGACATGTCTACAGGTCACAAGGATGAACATCATTCATAACACAGTATGTTAATGTTGTGATATGCTTAATAATACATCAGTTTAGGAGGAGGCTAAAACTGTAATACATAAGTGGTGAGCAGGCCATCCTCAGTGTGCAGAGTGGAACTAATAAAATAAAGGATGTTCTAGCTCCTATCAGCTTACAGGCTTATAACTCTGTCAGCGCTGGCTCTTACCATGAGATTTAGGCTGTCTGAAGAAATCAAACCAAAATTCAGTGACACAGGTAAGAGATTAGACAGTTAAGAAAGTCTAACTTGTTTCAGGCCTTTTGACTGGACATGTCCCTTTGCCTTAACGACCCATAATGACATGAAGTTAGCATATTTTTGTTATGACTTAGAGGCTTCTCCATTTCCCAAACGGAGATTGTTTTCAGTTACTTCAGGACCTCACTCATCACCACAGCAGGCAAAAAGTGCCTGGAGAAGGAACACTGTAATAACAAATATTTCTACTATCCTTCCAACCTCCAATGCCATGTTTCATTTGCCAAGACACACAAGCAGATCAACTGCATCATTTCAAGTTAAGTTCCTTTTTTATCTAAGTTTTAATTAGAAGTTCAAAAACTATTTAGATAAATAAACAAATTGCTAGTCCACACAAGCTGGCATGTTATTAGCTTACCATACGCGACCTATGAGCTATTAGAGTGAAAAAATATGTACAACTGCTCAAAAACTTCAGTTAACACCTTTTTCAGCCTAGCTTAGGAAACAAGCCTTATCCACTGTACAACTCATATCTTTTAGTCCTGTTCTACATCTGGCCACTGCTGTGTCTTGCTCAATACTTGACTTAACAACACATGTAAGAAAATCCTATAAATGGACAAAAAAGGATCAGCTTCCCAAAGACGACATTTATCTCCTTTCCAGTCAGATAAAGGTTGATTTGTGGTTTGAATGCTTATCCTGCAACCTTATACAGCCTAGTTTTGAACACGGTTCAAAAATGTAACTTAAAATCAAGAAAAAAACAATCCTATAAGACACTGAGTTCAACAAGGAAGTAGAATTTCCTACATGCAAATCAAGCCTTTCAGTCATTATTCAATTTCTTTGTTCTTGTATTTTCAAACAATGGCCCAACTGACCTTTCCTGAAGCAATGATATGTCTTACTATTTCCATCATGATCCGTGTTAACTCTAAGGTCCCCATCCTACCTGTTCTTACTTTGTATAGAAGCCTAACAGCTTCTAATCACACCCTTGTTGCTCCTGGTTTTGCCACATAGAGGAATTTGAGACAGCATGGCGAGATCAGGTTGACAAGACATTATTTCTCTCTTGCAAGCAAGGACAGAGAAGCCAGTCAGAGAAACAGCAAGGTATGCTTCAATCCTGGTGTGAGATCACACTGAATTGTACTGATGGATCCACTGTAAATAATCACCCCAGGACAACATGCAAGGGAAAAAAGCGAGTGCTTTTAGGCATGAACAACTAAAGCTACAAAACCACTGCACATTAGCAGTCACATAAGGATACATTCAGCAAAAAGCCATCGCTATTCAGCAGATTCTCAAAAAGGAAGGAAACAAATACAAGACCTATGATTCTATGGTCAGATACTACCTACATTTTTGTGCCCAGAAGATATAATTAGGCACAGTATTAGGCAAAATCATTAAATAATGTAACTATTTGTTGGAACCAGAAATTAACATTAGAAAGGAAAGTGACAGCTTTAGTAATCTATTTTTTGGAACTAAGGAAGAGGCAGATCTATTTTATGGTGGTTACTTCTACATCTATGGTGAGCATTCCAAGTGGAAATTGCAATAGAAGTGTTCTCTGCATATATATGACCTGTAAGCTTTTACAAGACATGCATAACAGGTATCAATAGATCCCAGAAGAGGACCCTGCCAATAAAGAGAATAAAGTCAAACCCAGCACCATCGTAAAAAGTGGCAGAGCGTTTGTACTGACTTATAAAACACTTACGTAAATCATTACTTGGTTTTTCATCGCAGATCAACATTAACCAAGCACTTATGTGCCCCAGCAGAAAGCACCGAGTAATTTCCTTCTGAACAGCACAAGAAGTCCACCCACAAGCACCCAGCAGGTCGTGTTGGTTTGCTTGAGTGGCAGATTATAAAGAGGGGCAGCCTCAGTGATGCAGTACAACCAAGACTCATTGGTTCTTCAGTAAGTTCCTTGTACTTGCTTTTCCCCTCCTTTCCCCCAAATACAGCCAGCTCAAGCATAACACTGTCCAGCTGCCATGAAAACCAATGCCCCAAATGGCTGTATTGGATGGTATGGGCCTGGCAACTGACTAAATGCTTCGGGAACTGGTTGCCTGCTGCTATATTAGCACAAAGTTCTTATCATCACGTCATACTTCGCATTTATGCAACTAAAACATTACAAACATAACAAGATCTTCATTCAGTGTAAACCAGGAGCTATTCACATGTGACGACTGCTGGTTTACTGAGACTTGAAACAGAAGGAAAATTAATTCCAGGTAACAACCTAATCAGAAGCATCTGAAGAAAATCCCAAGACTCCTTGAAAAGTCCAATATGTGACTTTATAACAGGTTAGTGACGTGATTCATCTATGTGGTATAACTTCCAGATATGAGAGGTTTTCATTAAAAAGACTGCACAAACACCAATGATTCCTCTGATGCACAAGATTATAAAAAAGGCCTTTCAGAGTAATGTCCACAGTCCTGGGATTTTTGGCTTTGATTTTAGAAAACAAGAGGCTGCATCAGGCCTCTTAATTTAGTACTTAATGAGGTATCTAGAGCTTACAGCCAAATACTCATTGAGCAGTAAGGAGATTTTTAATGATCTAAAACACACTGAAAAATATGCATTTGGACTGTCGTTTCAATGGACTATGGAATGGGCATAAATATGAAGGAATTCATTACAGTCAATGGCTATTAAAGTTAGCAGCCTCTCCCATTCCCCAAAAATATGTTC
The DNA here is from genome assembly GCA_035583135.1 of Lophotriccus pileatus. Taxonomy (NCBI): domain Eukaryota; kingdom Metazoa; phylum Chordata; class Aves; order Passeriformes; family Tyrannidae; genus Lophotriccus; species Lophotriccus pileatus. The sequence continues at coordinate 15,596,664 of JAWWES010000081.1, read as the reverse complement.
AAAACCCTGAATTCCCGTTTTCTTCTTCAAAGCAACTGTTCTTCCCCCATCACAGAAAGGCTGACATTGTGGGTGCTCTCTCAGAGGTGTACATAACTATCATGAGCAGGTTTGTTTTGATTTTTTTGTTGGTCATGTGCTGGGGATTTTTTTGACTGCATCAGCTGAACTGCACAGGAATCAGATCCTGTGTGTATTCATTTGTGGACATGAAGGGAATTTCTCAACAGAACAGCTGACAAGGCAACTCTTACACATTATACTACATTCTGAGCAATTTATATATATCATGTAGAAGCTGATATGCATGAAGTTAACAACAATTTTCATAAGCAGACAGATAACCAGAGCAAGCACAGTACAACTTTTTGAGCCTTGGCCTCTATCACAGAGAGAACAGGAAGAACAGGATATGAAGCAAAGGCCACGGAGATAACTGTCAGCACTTTATCAGGAGAGGGAACGTCACCCAAGGCAAGGTTAATCTAAACAAAAGGTACAAGTTTATTTGCCGTATTTAGAATATTTTTGTCTGTTGACACGCATAAGCAATCCAAGGGAACCAGATAGAAGACTTTATCTTTCTAATGTATACAACATAAGATGATGCTCTAGTTCCTGCAGATACTTTTGGTCTCTTCATGTACTTTTGGATGTGTGGAAGTGGGGCTTATAAGAATTTGTAGACATGTGGTGGCAGTTTCTCCCCTGACTTCATGGTTGTCTCCCCCGCTGACCAAATACGTCTCTAATTTAGAATGTGCCTTGCAAGGATACAAAGTCAACTTTTAGGATATATCCCAGCCAGTGCAGTGTAACACTGAAAAGAGTCAAGGCAGAGGGTAACTTGTTCCAGTACTGCACCACACTCCACAGTAAAACCAGTTTTCCCACCTCCATGTACTAACCTGTTGAGTTTCAACTTGTGGCTAACTGTTCAACATTACACTGTCACTAACAAGTACAAGACTACCTGCAAAGACAGACAGACTTACATACTAATAGGCTACTGCTTCCTCTCTGTCAGATCAAACAAACACAACTCCTTCAACCTCTCCTTCTACGCTGCACTGCTCCATGGCCCTGACCATCTCAGCATCTCTCTCTCCTGAACTATCTCCACTTTCCTAAATCACTCCTGAGCAAGGCAGAGGTGATTAAAAAAAAAGGGACACAGTGCTCCAGGTGAAGTCTCATCACTGCAGAGCAGATAATAATGGCTGGCTTTCATCTGCCAGCCACCCTCTTCCCAAGGCAGCCCTGACACGCTGCTTCACTTATTCACATGGCCTCGTGCTGTTGGGTCATGCCCAGCACAGCACCCATCAGCACACCGGCTCCTTTCCAGCCCATGGCTACTCAGAGTCACCTCCCACCAGGGTCATTCCACCTCAGGTGTCGGGCCTTGCACCTCGCCCAGTTTTCCAAGGTTTATGCTGGTTCAATAAGGCTCCTCTGTACTGAAGCTCTGCCATTCAGCATATGAATCACCTTTCCTAATTTAGAGTTATTCCCAGATTTGTCGAGGACATACTTTATGTTCTGAATGGTCTCCAAAAAATGTTCTGAACAATGTAGGCTGCAGTACTGACCCTGCTTGTTAGCAGCAATCAACCATTTGCTGGTTCTGGTTAATTTTCTTTCTATTTAGCAGTTCTTTCATCCAGCCCATATGTTCTTGAGTATTGTGTTCAGTTCTGGGCCCCTCAGTTCAAGAAAGACATTGAGGTGCTGGAGCGGGTCCAGAGAAGAGC
>JAWWES010000081.1:15566587-15594810 GCA_035583135.1 Lophotriccus pileatus | reverse complement strand
GGGTTGGATCAAGGGTTGGACTTGATGATCTCGGAGGTCTCTTCCAACCCAGTTAATTCTATGATTCTATGATTCTTCAGGTAAGAGACAAAGGTCAGGGTTTTAAACATTCTCTTCTTTTTAAAGAGGCAACTTCAGGGTAAAAGTACCTGGACAGCTGTAATTTGGAAGCACAGTCACCACTAAGAGGATCTGGAAAGGTCTTTTGCTCCCACCTATAAGTGTACTAAAGTACTTCACATAATTTCTTGTTCCTAGGCATGACCACCCACATTCATTAGCACATGATTTGTTACTTTCTCTATCCTTCTTAGCTTTCAAACATGAAATTAAACTGTTTTGTGATCGTACACCACAATCCATAAATGCAGTCACGTTAATCTAAAGTACATGCACACTCAGAAAGCTCTCTCCCACAAACTCAAACATCAAGAACCCCACTGTACATGCATTGCCTTATGCCTCTTCAAGCATCAGAGACCTGCTGAAAGTCTAACAACTCTTGTGCTCATCTTCCCTGTCATCAGACACCAACTTCCTACTACTTAGGAGCTCACTCCAATCCCCAGAATATCTTCAGCAGAGCTTCTCTGAAACCTAATTCACATCAGTCCTGACTGGTTGCTCACCCAATGGAAAAGGTCTTAGTATTTGGGGGTGGTGTCTGTGCGTGGTTCAACACAGACCGCAGCTGTAAGTTTCAGAAGGCCTACAAGAAGACATCTGCATACCTGCACTGTTGCCCTGACTTTAGCTAGACAATCACACAACAGAAACACAAACATTTGGCTTTCTGCTTGCACACAGCACTTGAATTATCCATGCAATTAATTAGACATGGATGGTAACAGGCAAGATTCTTTTGAACTAATTCAGCGTTTCATATTTTTTTTTTTTAGTTCTAAAAGCTTCTAAGTTTTAATGGTAACAAAAGATGTGCATGTGTCTCTCCATTTTTTTTGCTGACTTACGCTTTCAGAACATATTGTTTTTCAATAGGCCCTATTTTGCATTAGAGGAGAGCTTCAGATGCAGAAGGAAATCTTAACACTGAATGTTTAAGGGAGGCAGTGTTTCCCTGGTGAAAATTATAATTTCTTAAAAAGGGGTCTATTGCTTTCTTCATGCTTGGATTTAAATACTGAGCTATTTAAAAACTGTTTATGTAGACAAAAAAAAAAAAAAAAAAAAGAGGGAATAGTTGCTACACCCAGTATTGCTGCTGCTCTGACATAAAAGTGAGCGCTGATCTGATACATTTTTCACTTTTGACAAAATAAACAAGGATGTCCCTGTCAACCTCTCTCCTCTGACAAATTTGGCTGTCCCATCTTCATTCTCTTGAACTTTGTGGAAATGAAGCAGCAAAAAATTTATCTTAAAGTATGTGTCAGCTCTCATGTCCAAGAACAGAAGGGGAAGAGGGGAGTACAATCACGAAACAGTGCCAAGTACACAGGAGAGGATCACTTCCCTAGTCCTGCTGGCCACACTATTTCTGATATAAACCAGGATGCCACTGGCCTTCTTGGCCCCCGGAGAACACTGCTGGCTAATGTTCAGTCACCCTCTACCAGTGCCCCCTGGTTCTTTTTTGCCAACCAGCTTTCCAGACACTTCTCCAAGCCTGTAGTGCTGCATGGGGTTGTTGTGACCCAAGTGCAGGATCCAGCACTTCACCTTATTGAACCTTGTACCACTGGCCTCAGCCCATCAATTCAGCTCCTTCTGCAGAGCCTTCCTACCCTTCTGCAGATCAACCCTCTCACCCAACATGGTGTGTCTGCAAAGTGACTGAGTGTGCCCTTGAGCCCCTTGTTCAGATGACTGATAAAGATATTACACAGAACTGGCCCAAACCAAGCCCCAGAGAACACCACAGGATGTAACACTCTCTGGGCTTGGCCATCCAGACAGTTTTCTACCCAGCAAAAAGCATCCCTGGCCAAGCCATGAGCAGCCGATTTCTCCAGGAGAATCCTGTAGGAAACTGTGTCAAAGGTTTTACTAAGGTCCAGGCAGACACATTCACAGCCTTTCCTTCATGTAACTAAGCAAGTCTCCTTGTCACAGAAGGAGATCAGGTTGCCTTTCACAAATCCAAGCTGGCTGGGCTTGATCCCCTGGTTGCATGTGCCACATGATGGCAAGAACAAGAACAATGACATGGAACAGATCTCCTTGATCTGTTTCATGTGACCTTCCCTGGCACCGAGGTCAGGCTGACAGGTTTGTAGTTCCCTGAATTCTCCTTCCAGCCATTCTTGAAGGTTGGTGTCACATTTCCTGAACTTAATACCTTTAGTGAAGTCTTGATTCTCACACTGGTCCAAAGTATACACTTACTACCTTTTTCCCCCAAATTTCACCTAACAGGATGAGTAGGATCCCTTACACTAGAAGGGTTTGCAAACTTTCTCCAGAACAGTGAAGTCTCTGCTCTGCTGTATTAAAGCAGCTTGGAAAGGTCAAGTCAGCTTGGCAATCCTCAAAGTCAATATGAAGGATTTAAACCTTCATAGGTTAGCTGAGCTGTATGTGCATAGCTTTATATATTGGGTTAAATAAAATAGTTACATGGCAGGTCACTCTAGAACCACGCTGAGAGACAACTATGCAGAAAATACAGAAGGAGTTGGGTAGGCTTTTGCTGTTGTTCTGGCTGCTAAGTGAAAGCCATTCCTGGAGCTGTTCACTGCCTCCATGTGCTCAGAACAGCACTCCCTCACCACACTGATTACTCACAAGAAACCTCTCTGTTTTTGTGCTCAACAAGAAACCAAGGCTGAGTCATTTATTTGCTACAGAACCAGGCACACTTTCTACCTGTAAAATTAGGTTCCAATAAGAATATAACATACTAATCTATCACCTAACCTCTCATGAATGCTTCTTCCAGTGAAGATACAGACCTAGAAAAAATACTGAGTGGCTACTAATCAGGATTAACTACCCAGTCATTTAGCCAAGAGTCATTCCGGAAAACATGCACAGGGAACTGAAAAACATTACGAGAACAGAAACTACCTGTAGGTTGGAAAAGCCACGGGATTTTCTTCCTTAGAAAGAAGAACTATCAAATTGTACCTTATTTCACAGATAGCTGCTCTTTTTTACAAACTCCAGAATCGAGTAATTGACCAGCAATGCCTCAGATTTGTGTTTCTAGGCAATACTTCTTTCTTGGAAAAGAATGCCATTTTGAGAATTTGTTCATCCCCATGCTTTAGTGGCATGAAAATATTCACAATTGATACAGGCACAGGGAAAGACACTCTGGAGATCTTGAAACATTTAAAAACAGTCTATCACAGCAAGTGCACAGCAGATTTAAAAAAGGCAGTTGAAGCATTTGAGCAGAAACATTTCAAAGCAAATAGCTGAGCTGGTATGTGTGCACTATCTGTATCCAGTTTAATTCTACAAAATTAGTCTGCAAAGGTTCATTTATAAGCAAGGATTAGTTTCAGGAAAGGCCAACCAGGACAGAAACTACAAGCAAGTGACCTTGCTAAACACTCCTCAAAAGCTCTACAAAGCACTGATTGTTCACAGTCTTTAGCAAACAGTTCATGTATCAGGTGACTCAACAGCTTTCAGCATAGTGCCTTCAATTTCAGCAGCAAATAGTACCGAGAGTTAACACCTTTTGTGCTAGTATCAAACATTTTTTCTTTTTCCACGGTTAGTCATATCAGTGGGCCAATGAGAATTTAACAATAATTGCTTCACACACACACTGCAGCTCCCAAACACGTGAGAAAAGATGTGTTTAGTATAAAGGGGCATCCAGTGCTTGGAAAAGTCTGTACATTCAGTCCTGTATGCAGTCATTTCTTTAGAGTTAATCATAATCTCTGTATCAAGAACTCTGAATATTTAACAGAAGAAGAAACTTATTTACAGCAATTGCATTTCCTCTTCCTTTTCTGTTTCAGTGGCAGGTACTTTTTAAATACTTTGCACAACTTGTAACACTGTTTAGTTCTCAGCACATATTAACTTCATAGCCTTTTCGACAGGTTTATTATTAGGAGGGCCCTTTCATATGCACTGGAATTTTCTCCCTGATGACATGTTTCAGTGAACCACTGTGCTGTCATTTCACAGAAAGAGGGTTAGAAATCACAACTCTAAAAGAACAGTAAGAAGTTAGCAGGATCTATGGGGAGGCAGACAGCAGAGACCATGAGAAGCATTTTCTTTCAAGTATTTGGTTTCAGGTGTACCACTAACAGGATACTGGTTGACCAACTAAGGTTTTTAACTCACTGGCTGCACTGAAGAACATTCTAGGTTGAATGCTCTGAGATTTGTTTATGAAACATCTCAGATAGACATAGGACTATCAAAGCCCAATAATGATCTGACTGAATTTCAGCAAGAGCATAGGACAGAATGGACACTGGGGCTTTTAACAACTCACTCAAGCCCGTTTCAGAACAGCACTGTAAGGGGGAAATAAATTGACTCCTGTCCCTGCCTTCACTGGCACTAGTATGACACACACCTGGTTATGCAACAAGCCACTTCCAGATTAAACACACCGGGCATTTTTTGGCTGAGTTAGCATACAATCAAGACAAATGATCAGGTACAAGGCAGGCAGCAGCAGCAACTTTTTTCCCCCCCAGAAGCAGGCAGCCAGGGTGAAGCTTCAGCCACGGGAATACAGTTTGGCACTGACAGGTATAGGCCTGTTCTTCCCTGTCATCTATTTCCATGTTCTCACTGCAACAACTCCAGCAGTACTTGCAGTCACAGTACAGTTGGGTCGGCTCACTCATTCAACTGCCTTGGCAGGGAAGGGTTTGGCTTGAGCAGGTAATGGGCAGCATGTGAACCCCTCTGACCCTCAACAGAGCACATGAAATTACATCCTGCAAGGGTATGAAAACAAACGAACTTACCACATATGTTGCAATGTTAAATAAAATACCATCACTCATATGGTACTTCTAACTGGATTTACGTCAGAAACAGAATCCTTCTCTCTAATCCTCCCTCAACTGCAGTTTCAGATCTTGGAATCTTAAAAATTAAGTCCTACTTTAAACCAAATATAATTCCAGAATTTATTGATACAGGAGATATTTTATTTTGGACATGACCTTCATCACAATGTGGCTTTCATAAATATTAGAAGAAAAAAGCCTTACCATTTTCTATCTTAATACTCAGAGAATTCAAAGAAATCAACATAAGCTATCCAGCTCAATAATACAAGAGACACAATAATGCCTCCTCCAACATTGTCAGCCTTCTATTAAAAAAAAAAAAAAAATTACCTGGGAGATATGGTTGATGGAGGACTCCATCCTCCGCAGCTGGGATGCTTGGATGTCCAGCAGTTGTAATACATTGTTGGCCAGTGCATTGATCTGATAAGCAACACTAGCTAGAGACTGAGTTGTGTAGGCTTTGGTCTCTTCTAATGCTTTCCTTTTATCTGGAGCCTGTAAAGCAAAAGAACAAGATATATGATTTAGGCCAGGAAAAGGGTGGGGGCAAAGGACAGGAACAAAAAATACAACCTATATTTAGAAGAATCTCTAATCAAGAAGATCTGACTACGCGAAGTATTTAATCTGCACGTACATTTAAAAAATTCTCAGTCATATGAAGAAGATAATGAATTTGAAAAATATTTAATCATAATAAAATTACATACCAAGAAACAATTCATTCAGTAGGAAAAACAACACTATCATGATTTGCTGAAGTTTTGTTTAGCCTGTCCAATCCTCCATTTCTCAAAAAGCCTCCAATTCCCAATGAAAATGCATTAAAATGCACTTTTTCTTCTCTTACGAAGTCACATAGCCCAGGCCAATAGAGACAGAAAGACATTTTCCCACAGTTGGGTGTTCTCTACTACACATGCCATCTACAAAGCCAGGTATGCTGGCTACTACTCCTACAGTCCAAGAGAAGGCATGTGGAGCATCAGAGTGGCATAGACAGAGGTCTCCTGCATGTTGGAGTATTTGTAAAATTACCCCTCCTCACACAAAATCTTAATAAACTTTCCTTGACAGCTGAGAAAGTTCATCATTGACTGCGAAGACACACATATTTTGAGGTATCAGAAAGAAGCATAAGCTTTCCCGTGAAGGGCAAAAATATAAGGAAAGGATCACTTTCCCACTGAAATCACACCTTGTTAAGGTAAAGTCCTCAGTCTGTCGTGAGGCATTGCTCTCTAGTCAGAGTACAGCTTACTGCCCAAGATCAGCAACTGCTTACATAACTTGAATTGTACAGCCCAAGTAGGTCCCTTCTCTCTGGCAGGATGGGAGATACCAATACCACCTTTACAAGGAAAACATACACACACACACACACAGAGAACACACTGTGAAGTGCTCCCTGTATCACACCTTGCAAGCTGGCAGTGGAGGACAGCTCCTAATCTGTTACCTAGCCTGCAAACTGCAGCTATTCAGAATTCTCTTTTCTTCTATTTGTAGAGAGATGCATTGCACAAGGAAGAGTTTGCCGTATGTAATGATTCAGTGCTAGCATGGTTTCAACCCAATTTTATTTATTTGTGGAACACACAGTTGATCTTAGCAACCAGAAGAAAAGGTTCATTATAATAGCCCCTTCCAACTAGACTTCTATTTTTATTGTTGATTTCTTTGAATAACACTCTACACACATTGTATGCAAGAGTTACAATGTTAAGCACAAAGTAAGGAAACAAAGGCATTCCATTAGCATTCAAGCGAGCCCTGTGTTTTCCACTTTCCAGGCACTCATTCATTTTTAAATCCTGCCTCTCATTTTTAAGAAGAAAACCAGAAGGCAAGCTGTTCATATACATTATAAAAGTTGCATTGTGACCTAAATACTGCAAGACATGCTGTGCTAGGCTACCTTTTAATTACAGAGTTTTTTAAACATGGCTGAATTCCTCCCCAATCAAGGAATTTTGTTCATATTCATGACTAACATTCCTAGCAATGTTCTGACACTTATTAGAACACTTGGTTAATGCCACCCTTCAAACGGATTCATACACAGATGCCTTCCTACAATGTGAAGCAGCAAGAACAGTTCAATGCAATCTGTTGCCAAAAGGCAGAATAGCTATTGCGTGTACTAAGGACATAGTATATAAAACTCCATTTTTTAGTGTTTCCAAACACAAGCAAATACCTTTCACCTAAAAACAGTATTGATATTTCTAGATGCCAGAAAACATTAGTAAAAATAATTTTTCTTTTCTAGAAAAAAAATTTTACTAGTGAAGAATCTGCAAAACAACTACTACTACAACTACTACTACCAGAAACAAATCTCCGAAAGCACCTTTCCAAAGAGGCATTTTAAACTTCAAATCACCACTAGCAGTGACTTCTCAAAAATGCTGTCCTACTGAACTACAGACTAAAGAAAAAAAACTGATAATTTACACTTGAAGTTCTGTCACTATGGACAATGGTGAAAAAACAGGTAGCAGCCTCAGTGGTATCTGAAATAAAATGTTTATTGAACAAGACACAGCCAATAAAGCAGCAGTCAACACGAGTGTAAGTTCATATAAACTCAAGTGTAGCTCTGTAGCCTTTACTCCAGCAGTTTTCTTGTTACAAAGTTTCAACTAAATACTGTTAGCATAGACACTAACAAGCGACAAAGTCACAACACTCAATTAATGAGTGTTGTCAAATGACAAAACTTCAAGTTTCTTTTAGTCTTTACTGATTCATTGATCAAGTGCCTTGTCCTCATTTGCCTAAGTACCAAATGGTTTAGTTATTTGCTCAAATTACTAGTTCAGCGGGAGGATTAAATTAAAATAGTTGTGATGTGGAATGTACTTCACATCCCATAAAGAACTAGTTTAGAAACATTTTCAAACCTTGCACATAATTCAGGCAATTTCAGTTTGCAGATTAACTGTTTAGATTAGAAGTAACTTGACATGTAGTCTTTTGCATTTTTTAATGAGAACTGCTGGCATCCACAAGACATAAGCTAAAAGCTTCACAGACAGCAAAGGGGGGAGGGGAGAGGGAAAAGCCAAGAACTATGTGACAGCAACAGAAGATGGGAGTTCCAGTGTTCTTAAATTGTTACTTTCACCTCCCTTTTTAAGTCAAAACTAAGAGCAGTATAGAAGATAATGCAAATGTTTACATTCCCTTAGATACTTTAGGTATAATACATAAGCACCAGTTAGCTATTCAAATTTTAAGAGAACATGATACAAAGATCATCAACTGACTTGTTTTCCTAATGGTTCAGAATTCCTTTCAGATCTCGTACTAAGAGTTTCAAATATACTGTTTTTCTTCTTGATATAAATGGAAGTTTAAATGTCCTATAGTTGCAAAGTGGATGTTCTTATGTTCTTTAAATACAGATCACAGCTTTTTAAGTTTCCCTCCTGAAAGCTCCCACCTGTATCCTCAGTTCACCCTTACCAGTCATGTTACTATGGCAAAATGCTGTTTGAAATTGCTTTCACATAACCAGATTCAATACTAAGTAAAAAAAAAAAGAAAACGTCTCCTATAATTCAAGCAGATACATAAAGGGACAGCTAAACTTGCATGACATTCCACACTTCATATCATGTATTTTTGCCAAATTCAAACGTCAATTATAAAGCTTCCTTAAAAAGCTTACATATATACTACAGTAAAGTCAAAGCTGATTCTGTACCCAAGAAACTGCCACAGTAAAAAAGTGAAGCAGCTCATTTACTGAGTCTTCAGTTCAGTGACATGTCAAGGTCAAATGATGAGGAACCTGTCCATCACTCTGCAGCTGATCTTTACAAGTCACATTTTCTTCCCCTCTAAACTGCCACCCACACAGGCACATCCCCACAACATTGTCTGTGCAGTGTTCACGCCATCTCTCCTCCCAGCTTTCTCTCTCAGCTAATTCCCACCACCTTCCAGTTCATACAGCACATGTACAGGCTTCCTTCAAAAATCTCAGCAGTTCACACTGCAAATCACCTTCAGAAGTCAAATTTTTACTGCAAACACACCAGCCCATACCCTCATTCCTGTTGTCCAACCTCTGTTTTCCATTTCTGAACTTTCAGTTCAATTCACTGTGCCTGAAACTCCCTGTAAGACAAATTCCCCACCAGACGACCTGATTCCATTTGACAAAGATGCAAAAGTAGCTCATCAGATCACACCAAGGCTGGCTGCCATTGCAGAAACAAATAAAAATGTCTCCTTAATATGTGTCATGTGTTGCTCTACATTTTTCTTCTTCAGCTGTTGGAATATGTACAAAGTCAAGCACAGAAGAATGCATCCAGGTTGAACTACTAACAGAGAACTGCGCTAAAGCAGCCCAATAATCCCTAAGCTAAACAGAGCTGTTAAGTATACCTCTTCAGATGCTCAGCAATCAAGCTACAGGGACAGCTTTACACTCAGTTTTGCTCATGCACAATTAACAAATCCAACAGTGCAGTGCATCTGTGTTTGCTTCACAAGTAAACACAAGATAACTGTTCAGTTTTACATCTTGGTTCTCTTTCTAAAAAAAAAAAAAATCCACCTATCATTAACTCATTAAAGAGAAAAACCAGGATTACTACGATCAGTTGCCACATGAAGAGATTTAGCAATCTGTCATATATCAGCATTCACAGAATGCAACCACACAAAAGTCATCAATACTTTCATTAGTATTCTCTTCTGTCATTTATAGAATGTATACTTCCTGACAAGACAAATACTATAGCTGAGGTTTCAAAGTTCTGCTTCCTTCACTAAAGTCCTGCCATTTTAGCTCAGAGATCCAAATCAAGACATGCAGCCAAAACTTTTAGCTTATGGGCTTACATTAGCTACAGTCCACAGCACCTCATTTTCAAGTCAATTGGAAATACTTTTATAGAACAGTGAAGAGGTACATTCAGGGAGTGGCTTGGAGACTCTTAGACACGAGCGTTTTAACCTCCCTGAGAACTAACTGGGGACACTCCAAGGTAGAAGGAATGGATTTCTGAAAAGTAGTTTCCCCTCTCAAAAAAAAAGGAGGTAACTTCCTTTAAGAAAGAGCTTGTAACATTATGTGGAACTTGCAGATGCATCTATGAGTTTGAAGACACTGCTTCACCGATCTGATAAGGCTTTTAATAACTCCTAGCTAGTCTTAAGGGTTTATTTGTTAATTCTGATTCCCAATGGCAAAAGGCTTGGGCACTTCTATACTATTCACAGTGTATGTTCATCTTGGACCAAGTAATCCACGTCCAAGCTGCATTGATGTGTTTCAAAGTTCTAAATATGTCATACACACTAGATTAGACTTTTAGCTCAGTTGGCAAACTTAATTTAGGTTGAATATCATGAATTGTAAATCCAGAGATCACTGCAAATAACCAAGGAGCTATGTACTGAAACAAGTGGGTAGCCCATGTACACAGGTTCCCCCACGCTTGTTGTTCATAAAGCTTGTTAGACTGCTTTGTAAACACACTGCACCATGGTAGACTTTTTGGCTGTTAACAATCGTTATTACATCAGAGTATCAGTCATACACAAAAGAAGAGAATTACACTGGCAAGTCACAGCAGCAAGTGCCACAAGTTTCTATATTCTGAAGAACTTTCAGGAGCCAACTATCTATCTGGAAGCCACTTAAGTAGATCTAAATAGACTGTGGTTATTACTAGCAGGTGCTCAGCAGGGACCATTCAGGATTTCTCTCATCATAGGGATGAGAGTTTAGCCTTAAGGGATATATCATTCCCAAGTGACAAGGGAAACTAAGACTTCAAAATTTACAAATAGGAGTTGCTTACACTACATATGCTATGCAGGTAAAAAGAGCATCAATCAGATGTGTCAATTGTCTCCTGGAACAGGTTTACTATGCTCATCCCACTGAAGAAATTCTCTCTGCAATGCATTAGGCTAATATTTACTTCAAGGGGATGATGCACTGAGTATTTCCCGATATCCAGAGACCAATATTTGGCCTGGAATTTACCTGCCTACGAGTTTCTCACTCATCAGCACCTCAATTCCCCTGCTGGAAAGTGAAGTAAGCCATCAGGAGAGTTAGCTCAGAAGTTTAAACTCAACCTTTGCCCAACATACTACGACAAGAGACATCCTCTCACAGCACCACAGATAAGACTTCAGAGGGCCACCAGACACTTCATCTTACTGTCTTTCTTCAACATAAGCAGATCAGCCACTATCCATATTCATGTTACTGGAACCACCTGCTCTGCCATTCATATCATCATTATTATTATCAATAAACACAACTGTGGGAAATTTAAAAAGCAAGCATTTACATGGGGACAAAGAACAGGAAGGGACTTAGTCCAAGTACAGCCTGATAAAATGAGAGGACCAACCAAGACTCCATATGAAAGGCAACTAAAGCCAAAAAGCCACATGTTCCAGATCACTGGCAAATCTCAACTAAAATTCTACATCACAAAGATCAGTCCTACAATATGTGCAGTAGCAAAATGTCCCAGTGCTTTACTGAAGTGATTCTTGCCATAACTTGTCATTTTGTTGTACTTTTCTACCATTCCTGAATTTGTGTGAGTGAAAGTTCAAGATTTTAATTGCCCAATAGCTTGCAAGCTATTAATAGCAACATATTGCAGTCACTGAACATGTCCACCTCCTGTCCAAGGCTGCCTCTCCAGGGGGCTGGCAGTCAATCCCTCACTGACAGTGAAAACAAGAAATAGAACAGACTATTCAACACACCTCTCTACACATAATGATAAGTAGCGTCAAATAGAAATATCAAACCTCTCAACCACTAAAATAACTGATTGTTGCAGGAGCATGAAGAAATTTAAAGACGGGGAGACATGGAAGGATGCCTAACCATTCAGAGCAGTTCTAAACCACAAGATCCCACTCACTACAGTAACCCCAAAATTAAAATAAGGATGATTAAATTCTTTCAAGTTCATTCAGTAAATAGTAATTCTTCCCATCTACTAAGGCAGAAATCCTCAATAAACACAGCCAGGCTAGCATCTACAACTCAAGTAAATTTCCTTCCAGCATCCACAACAAAAAAAACACCATTGGAATGAAATAATACCATGTCTGTGGAGTTTCTCCAAGATAAGATGCTGTAACTCAGCTATACAAAATGCAGAGGAACTGGTACAACTTGAAATCTCTTTCCCCAGGTAAAGACTGTGCACAATAAAACTGGCATTCATTCAAGGCACCAGAAGATGAGGTGATCACCACCATTACTACACCGCAGCCCACAAGCAAGATTTCAGCCTGTTTCTTTTCAGAAACACTATCTTGACAAAAATCATTGACTAGTCAGCTTCTTTATCTCAAGAGTCAAGACATATACCAAATTATTGTAGTTCAACAAACACATGGGGCAGTGTAAGCAGCACTGCCTCTAATTTGCAAACTCTGTTTCAGACAGGCCCTTCCCCCAAATCCTGTACATGCCAGACAATCAGCTAGAAGCAAATCCTTCATTTCCATCAATAATATTCCCCTGACCAGTCCTGAATAGCCCTGATAGCAAATTAGCATTTCTATGGGCCGAGACCAATTTAGTCAATCTCACTGTGTCCTCACAGATTTTCTTTTACTTGAAAGTTGCTTTTCATTCTGTTGAGTAACTGTAAACAGAAGAGTCTCAATTTTTTAATCATTATCTCTTTTGGGGAAGGTAGAGGGAGAAAAGCTTCTTCATTAAGGAGAGAAGTTTATTCCCAAGGATAGTTTAAGCGACATGTACATATCATATATATACACATACATACACATATATATACACACACACACACGCAAATATATGTGCTTTAAACAATAACTAGCATTAACAAAAAAAAAAAATCAACTTAGGAATTCCATTTTAATCCAGGCTGCAAACAGTATAGGAAGAAACAAATCTATCCAATAGGAATGCAATTTCCAAAGCAACGCAGACTCTGACAGATGGAGCCTGGGAAGGTACACACCAGCTGCTCTGTTAGGAGCATTTTCTGCCCAATGCAGCAAACAGTCTTCATATTTGCTTTGGACTAAACCACTCCCCTTATTAAAAACCAAAAAATTTTACATCCAAATTGTTGAAAACACAATTTTCAGTTCTTCTGCCAAATCAAGTACAGAAGATGTCACAATAAACATATATGTTGGCACAATATATTGTTACTGCCTGCTGTTTTAGTCTGTGCATACAATCATAATGGCACGCCACACTGAACTCAAATGACACAGACATGTCCATGTGCCATTTTCCACACACGTCCTTGTACACGCAATTACTAAGGCTTCAAGACTGTAGATGCAGCAAGCGTAAGAAATTTGGTCCAAGTCTTTCTTACTGTGTTTTACATGATTTAGACAATACAAGCTTCAGGACAGAAACCTTCTTACTGTAAAGTGATGACAATATGCCTTATGACATCAAACACAAATTCCTTCAGAGCTGACAAAGAGCAGGCTCTGACATCAGAGATACCAGCCAGAGCTCTAAAGTAGTGGAGTCACCATCCCTGGAGGTATTTAGAAGATGTGTTAGATGTGGCACTTAGGGACATGGTTTAGCACTGCTGGGGTAATGGCTGGATTTGATGACCTTAAAAGTCTTCTCCAACCTAAACAATTCTGTGAGTCTGTGGTTCTAATGCCACCCTCAGACTGTCAGATAGAAAAAGAAAACCTTGGCACTTCCATAGCAGCCTTCCTCCTTCAACACTAACAAAAGCCACCCAAGACCTTGGAGCGTATGATTATTTTGGCATGCTAGACAGAAGATAACAGAATGTAAGTTCTCTAACTCCCTATTTGTTTCTTTATACACTGTCTCTGAATTATTGATCCTTTGTTTTCTGTTTGTAATAGGGCTTGAAATTAAAATGGCTTTCTGTTTACTTTCTTAAGTGACAGCACCACACACAAATTTTACCTCATTTAGCAAGACATGCTCCCTGATACGTCAGACTTATTTTTCACTTCTTTTTTGGTGGGAGTAGGAAGGAGTCCCTTTAGCATTTATTAGTTACCTTAATATCCTCCTTGTAATACAGTGGCAGCAATACAGAACCAAACTTGAGTTTATCTAAGTGGAGAGAAAAATCAGAACTGGGCAGATTTTCATGTCATACAAACCTTTGAATCAAGGCAGCTCAGAGTAACCTGCTTTGGAGCAAAGATTTTCAGCTCATACTGTGTGAAGAAGTTTTATTTCATTATGTTGATAACAATGGTTATCAACATAACATAGTTGATACCTATGGATTTTGTTTACCTCTTCAGTTTACTCTCAAGGACTCATGAGTGCTCACATACAAGTTTTTTATTTCTGTTTTGACAAATCAAACTGAAGGTCTAAGCCCAGAATTCTAAAACAAATCTATATGTAAAGTCAAGCAACATGCTAAAATTCAATAACCTTTCATGGGCAGGCTTCCAAGATTACCTTTTTCTTCTCAGATCCTCACTCTTGTCCTCCCTACCCTCTAGGCAGGCCTGAAATCGTATCAGACAGCACCAAGCAAGCAAGGTTAAGACAACAAGATTTAGCATAAAGGATCAAATTACAGTGTCATCTCAGCATGTCCTGGTATCACAGATTCCACCGCAGATGTTTTAGTATTTAAAAGGTGGCCACAAAGAACATGGAGACTCCCTTTTTACAGATTGTTTCTGGGGAGATTCCGATTAGACACAATAGGAAAATTTTTCAAAATGAGCGCAACCAGCCAGTCATTGGAATTATCTCCTCAGGGAAGTGCTAGGCCATCTTGCCTAGATGATGCTTTTGCTAAGAAAGGTTGGAGGAGACGGTCCTTGAGGTCCCCTTCCAACCTGGTATTTTATGAATCCGTGTCAACAGTACTCTGAACGCAGACAACAGGGTAACCTCAACCGCTGTGTGCAAAACAGCCACGTGCTGAACCTCATCATCCACAAAAGGGTTTGTCCAAAAGTAAGCAAGCTCAAAGCTACACTGCACTGCAACAGGTTTCTCCACATGGAGATGTCAGAGATGTGACAGGACCAGCACAACGAAGCAGGGAGGCGAGTGGGGAAAGAGAGAATAGAATGTCATTAGCAGGCCTGTCCAGCTCCAAAAGAATCTCAAGACACTAAAATGCAGAGCCAAGAGTTACATGGGCCTTCTGACATCCAGCAAATGTCTGGACTGCAAGTGTTCCTAATTCAGGAAGAGTTCTCACATTTAAGAAAGTCACTTTCTACACACAGCTGCTGCCCAGATTTTACAGTTCAGGCAGTTCCCAAACATCACAGTATTCTTAAAACAAAGAAGAAAACAATGGCCATTATAGGGTCAAATTTCTCTTCTCGTACTTCGTACCATCACACAGCTGACTATTTAGCGTCTCAAAGATGAATACAGTCATTCCAGCAGGAAACCATCACACATCTCACAGCACTGGTGCAACTTACTTAAGACCAGAAAACCAATGGATCCCCACAGTTTTGTAGTAGCTTGTTTGCCAGCACAAGACATACTCTCGCACAGCACACAGGCTATACAGTGATCTCATGGTAATAAAGCAATGGACTGCAATACAAGGACTGATTGTTTTTACAAGAACGTGGATGTAAGTGGAGAAAATCAACACAGTTTCTGTTTCTATTTGACCCCATAAACAGCTGCCAATATTGCTCAGACTTTTACACACTCCTGGACTCGATTACAATTTTTATCTGTTAGTGGCTGTAAGCACACTACATTCAGCTTATTTTTGAATAATTACTTTTTATTATGTTAAAATTTGATCCTATGGTTAGCAACAACATTTCAAAACCTTATATGCAGAAGCCAATTTGAATACTGGGTTATTTCAACTGCAACAAGTAGGAAATTAGCTTCTCTGAAAACCACACACAACAGAACAAACAGATGGCTCAGGAGACTGGAGAAGAGAAAGAGAAAGAGTAGGGATGGTAGTCAGTAATATCTCATTGTTTTTTTCCCCCCACCAAAAAAAAGCGAACAGAAAAGTAGATTACCATAACATCACAGTATTTTAAAATTATTTAGTTCTGTTTATTTCCACATCCAGCAACAGATGAACTTACAGAAACCAACAGAAGAAAGCAAGAAAGTTCTTCAATAGGAGACCAAGTTCAGGAGTGAGGGAATTGCTTTGTTTTGGTTTTCTTATCAAAGTCCTTGGTGAGACAATTGCTGTGGTGTTAGTACAGCAGTACTTCAAGTGAGTAGCTTTTCCCAGAAATACAGCTGCAATGCTTCTGGCAGACACAATTACAGCCAAGTTTTCTAATCAATGTTGAAGCTCCACTGGCGTTTTTATGATGCCTTTTCCCATGATTTTAAAGACCGTTTCCCCTTCACGTACAACGTAGAAGAGGGCAGATTTAGGCAAATGCAGGAAGTGCGAAGAGTCATACAGATGACAACAGAGCTTGCACTTCCATGCAACCAGATGCCTAAGAATAGTCATATCCACATCACTCCCTGTCTCCCCCTCCAGTAGTAAAACACCTGAACTACTCCATTTCAGCACTTGTCACAGAGCCACCAGGACACCTTGCTATCTCGCCTGTAATCAGCTTGACAGAGGAGTGACCTTATTACAGCCACAGAGGAGCTGTGTTCAGAAAAACAGTCCTTCCACAAGAGGAACACATCGGCCACAGTTGTGTACCCACCCACACCCACACTGCCTCTGCATCTGCACACCCAGAAGGAAGCTGGGTTAAAACACAGGGGAGGCCAAGGGGGGACACCTACAATAGTGCAGCAGCATGTGGGACAGGGTATCTGTCATATCCAACTGCTTCAAAGCTTGGGATGGCCTCTATACACTGCAAGAGGCAGAAGTAGTAGTCCGAGCAAATTTTAAGCCCATTAAGTGTGCTGGCAAGGCTTAGCTACCAGAGATAAGATTCCTACTATAATGCGAGCATCTGCAAGCAAGCCCAGGACTGGAACAATTACATTTCACAAGCTCTGTTGAAAACTCTTTAATTTGAAACAGTAAAAAGTGGCTGTGTCAGTTAAAAAAAAAAAAAGGCAGCTATATCCTAAAAACATGCTCTCAGTTTTACCAAAGACTACAGTATTTACATGTAAATTAACTCCTGCATGAACAGGGGGATAGAAATGAAAAAACTTTTTATGCAAACCCAGCTTAAACACTGAAGATATATTCAAAGCAAAACTGGAGATCGGTCTTTTTACCACCTCCCTTCCTAACCAGCTCTTAGATTAGGATACTGCTTTTCACCTTCCTGCCTTGTTGTTTTTCAGAGGAAACTGGAATGCAAAAAACCTAAACAAACTAACAGCAAGTATGTTTCCAGTTCAACAACTACAGAAATTAATTTTGCTACTCACAAAAGGCGAATTTTCTTATCATCAAAGAGGGCCACATTTTTGCACTCATTCTACTTAATGATGGTGCATTTTTCTTAACTTTCACGGTGGTTGTTTGCATTTAGTAATTTTCTGAGGAGGCAAGAAGCTTAAGTGAGTGTCTTTGCTCATTATTTATGTTCTGCATTTGCATAACTCCTTCACAACTGCTCCATTAAACACCTCTTCCCCTCCAAGGCCAATTTTAAAAAGCCTCCTGCTTTATGAGACTGACAAGTATGACTCACAGTATTCCCCACGTTCATTCCCCCAGGCATCGTGGGATGTTATTCAGCCAGTAAGTACCTGTTCCAGTTCATACTCCCCCACTCACACTGCTGCTGCAGTAACCCCTTACAGCAATCTGGGAAAAAAACTAAAGGCACCTCTCCAGCTCTCTGCTGTAGGTAGGAAACAAACGGTAGAAGTATTTGCTTTTAATGTTGTCCTTCTCAGCGTCAGAGGCAGCAAGAGAGTGGCTGAACACAGTGAAGGAGGGTTACATACTCTCTCCCCCACTCCTCCTGTACTTTCACTCCTACCAGAAACCTGGGAGTTTCTCAAGACCCCCAAATTGCTTTCCAATCGTCCTTCAAACCATTTCCATTTTCTGTCAGGAAGGCAGAAAGTTATTCAACAAAGATAATGCTTTATCCACTCTTAAGCCCCTTCCATACCCAAGGAACACACTCAAATCCCCCACACATCCCACATTCAGGACCAAAACCAGCAACATTTCTCCCCTCAGCAGAGAAGCAGAAAACCAACAGGTACTGTATCCCTGCATACTTGGCTTCTATCCCCAGTAAACAAGCTTCTCTCATAATTACAGAAATACCTCCCTTGGTCTCCGAACAGTCAATATTCATTCACTGCAGAGTACTGACAGGAGCTGATTTTACAGTTCTTGTTCCTGGACAGTAGCTTTTCAGAGAGGGAACGTATGCTCACAAGTTTTCCACTGGTTGTTATCCTTCTCCACTGGTTAAAGGACAAACTGCTAAAGAGGAATGAAATGCATGTCTAGAAATGATACACCTGCTACTGAAGTGATACAAGACTTCTTCCACAATAAGCAGCGTTGTATGAGCTGAAGCTTCAATTACATCTATGGCAACAAAATTTTCTCCAACATTCAAAGCTAAAGACATCTTAGAAATTAGATTCAAGACCTGTAGCCAATCAAGACAAATCTCAGGACTACTGCAGCAACCAGATCATTTCAGTGCTGGGAGAACATATGGTATGCTGCAGCAGGAAACACACCCACGGTATTTGAAGAGAGCCCCTATAGAGCCAAGCACTTCCAAACCAGACACACATTTATCTAAGGCAGCTAAAGCCAGGAGTTTGAATCGTAGAAACAACAGCTCCTCCCAGAAATTTAGAAATCCTGCGAGTCAGCCAGCAAATCAAAAGCCAAAAAATCCCCACCTAGGTCTCCAAAGATCTTGCCAACGTTAAATGCACTGATCCATCTTTCTCTACTTGTTAGTCTGATACTCATTGGATCTTGACTAAAACATCATCCAGGCCACCTGCCATGAGGTTTCTCAGTGGGAACCCTGGAGGCTATAATCATATTTTATAAAAACCTTCCAGGATCAGGTCCAGCTCTACTTCGTTAACGCATACCTGTGTCTTAACATGTATGTTAAGAGAATACCATTCCTCCTGACACAATCACTTTTCCTCACTGTTAAGAGGACCAAAGACCTTCAAGTAGAGAAGTTTTATTAAGCCACTTCCACTCCTTGATCTCAGAGCAACAAAAGGACCAGCTTCCTGCACAAGACAAACTTTTTATAAAAGAAAGGGCTGGCTGCATATATCAGAAGCCTCCTAAGAGTTTTACTATTAGGGAGAATCATGTCAGTCCCATTCCACATCACATCTTCCCAGATGCCTTCCATTTCCTCTGTATCCTGCCCATCCTGGCTTTCTCAGGTATTTACAGACCATTCTAGAGCCAAGGCTTTAGTCTCAACTCTGTGCCAATAAAGATAATCTACCAAAGAAATGCATACAAATGTCTCCAGTAGCAGCAGATTTCAAATTATTCAAACCCACACTAGTAGAAGCTATTTGTCTAAAAGGCATCATGAAAAACAGCTGCATGATTTAAACTGCAAGGCAGTAAAATATGCAGCTAAATAATAGAAAGATATTAATTAAAAGAAATAGGCAGGGGACAATAGGTTTTCAGAGGAGATCTGAAATGAGACTGAAAGTAAACAACGTAGAGAGAAAGTAGGTGAGAGTTTCAGAGGCAGAAGCTGTGACAAGAGCACTCTTGCATCAATGGCAGCAGAACCAAAAGTCTACAGTATCTGGCAGCAGAAGAGTAAATGAGACAACAGGTCTAAAAAGCAATCTCAGCAAGCAGAGAGGAGACTTGAGCTGTGAGAGGGAAATCAGCAAATTCACATTAAGATCACAGGCTAGGAGAAGCTCATGGAGAGAGAGAAATGTCAGTAGTAACATTTAGAGACATAAGAGCGACTAACATTACCAGGTATATGAATGTGAAAAGACAAGCCATGGCATGGCATTCTGCAGCTACTTCGATGTTCGTGCATTAATCTGATGCACCTGCCTGGACACCTTGTTCTTCTCTTGTCTCCTTGTTCTGTGCAGACGTTTTCTTATCACAGGCTCCAGAAAACACACAATCATTGCATAGGGACCACAACTCAAGTATTAACTTGTAGCACACCTGCTACAATAAAGTCAGCTAAGATGCTCAGCTGACAATGATTGCCGCGGGACAAATACTGGTTGGTGGATTCGCTGATCGCAAAGTACAACAAGGAGATCAGAGAATGAAAAAGATATGCATCTGGTGAAAGATTAGCTGGGGGGAAAAAAAAGCCAACAAAAACCTCCATGCTTGCCTAATAAAGTATAGCTTAGAAAAAGTATAATCATGTGAAACACTTCTGTGAAAGTAGCCAGCAGAGTCTACACTTCAGTTCTTTTCCAAGGATTGTTATGCTTCAAGCAGTAAACAAACAATGTTTTTTCTCAAACTATTTATAGCCTTAAGACCACCCAGTAAAAACATTACACTCAACTCTAAGGATGTCAAACCAACATTTGTTTTAGCAAGACTCCTCTGCACGAGTTCTGAGAGGCCTTCCTGCTTTCTTAACAAAAGTAGAAACAGTACCACATTTTACTCCTATTTGTCTTGGCCATTACAATAAAATTAGGATAGTGATGCAGAATCTCTTCCCCGTGAGTTCTTTGACTGTGTATCGCTGCAGTATCCGAACTTCCTCACACATGGAGCAGAGTGCTTGCACTTTAACTTTTGCCATATAAAGAATACACAGAATTTATTACTTTTGTCTCTTCAAAGAGGAGAGGAAGAAGAAAGAGGGAGAGATGACACTATCACAAATATATCTGCTATCTTAACATAGGAAACATTAGGAACATAAGAAAGATGTATTTCATCACACAAGAGACCACCTTTACTGTTCTTTTAGAATATTCTGTGATGTTGGAAGATACAGTATGGCACACATCACCTGTGGAGGTTAAGAAAAGCCTTTATCATAGGAGAGGCCCAACGCAGAGGAAGTTTTGATTTTCAGATACTTCTTCAGTTTCCCAAACCCAGCACCTACTAAACACATTTGATCAGGAATCTTCAATACAAATATTATTAAAAATAAAGTCTCCTGGTAAGCAGTTGATCTTTTTCAGAGTTAAACTAACTTGCTTTGTCAGCTTAGCCAGCAGGTTACCTACCAATTTCATCTCACCTTAATACAGACTGCTGATTTTTACAAGTTGTACCTGAATGTACTACACCCATATT
This sequence comes from Lophotriccus pileatus, assembly GCA_035583135.1. Classification (NCBI taxonomy): domain Eukaryota; kingdom Metazoa; phylum Chordata; class Aves; order Passeriformes; family Tyrannidae; genus Lophotriccus; species Lophotriccus pileatus. Next base: position 15,573,632 of record JAWWES010000081.1, on the reverse strand, counting down.
TCACTCCAAGCTGAAATTCTTATGGAGGGTCCCCCATCCCTCCTTTTCTTCTAAAATATCAGCATCATAAGTAACAAATATATGCTCTGCAAAGCATGCATGGCTCCTATTAACAGCATTTAGGGCTTGCATAAGTAATGAGCAATGCTATTTGCATAGTCTCAAGCAAAGGTGGCACCTACACTCCTATTAATTAACCCAAGGAAAATAACACATCCCTCTAACATCAAGGGGAGGAGTTTAGCGTTCTGCTTTGATCTGCTGTACAATAAATTGATTCCTCAAAGAGCCCACCTGTTAGAAATGTTCTACCTTCTATTTCAATACCTAGCACTAAGCCCATGAAACACTTGACTGAGCACCTCCAGTGCTGTCAGAAGGACATGCTGACAGGCTAAAGGTGCAGGAGGAAAGGCACCTGGAGATACCATCTTGCTCAGTTCAGGAGCACACCGTGACCTATTCTCCACAGCACCCTGGTCTTGGCCCTCGAGGGCTCTGTGCAAAGCTGCAAAGGGCTATTTCTGCAACCCACAGGAGACATGAAGCCTCTGCGGCAGCTGCCTCACCAGCAAGATCAGGAAAAGGGAGGAACCACACAGAGGCACAGCATCTACTATTACAAATTCAGCAGTTACTTCCCTTTACTTAGAGGTGGAGGGAAGGGAAGATCCCTGTGACCAAGCCCACCCCCTTCTGTCACCAGTGCTCAAATTCAGCATGGGGTAGAAGGAATAGCATCAGAGGAAGACTGCTCCAGGTAACACAAATACTAAAGACAGCAAGAACACTTGGGTAATTATGAACAAGCCTGGACACTGAGTAACTGACGGCCCACAAGTAATTTACTACCATGCAACAACAAATAAAAACCACACTATGCCTCTTTAGACTCCAAGTCACTAAATAAGAACTGTACGCAAACACCAAAGAGAGCAAGATACCCTCTTACCCCTCAAGGATGCCTTGCTATACCAGAACTGACACTTTGTCCACACAGATGCCACCCCACTGTTCTGTAGATAAGCAAGATTTCAGTCATCAGAAATGTCAAACACAGACTGCTTTCACTAATGAGAAATAGAGCGGCATCTTCTAGTGTCTCTGCCAAGACCCACCAACACACAGACAAACAGTACTGTGAGCATTATATAACTCCAGAAGTTAACAAAGCCAAAAATTAGAACTTCAAGGTTCTTATGAGAGGAGATATATAAGATTCTTAAAAAGCAATTGCTGCTAATGAGTTCAATGATGGTTTCAGGTGCATATTTTCCCAAGGGATTCACTGCACTGCCTCTCTGGACACTGTCTCCGTGTTTCTGTGGATACGCACTTCTTGCTGTGTTGTAGCATAACAGAGGCAAATTGGAGAGGGGTGGGGTGGCATAGGGAACCCTTGTGAATAGCACTGAAGTCCACACAATCAGGTTCTGTTCCCAAATATGACAGTGTGTCCCTATATGACCTTCCAAATCAGTTATAAATTCCATTACCCTATTTATGCTTCTATAAGAGAAAGACAGTTCAAAATGCTAAGCAAAGATATGGGAAGTTGCGTCAGTTCTTTTGTTTCAGAGTTAGGATTTGGGTTTTTTTTCCTGTTAAACTTAGATCAGATGATAGTTACTGGAACTTTGCCCTCAGAGGTACACTTCCTACTTGTACTCAGCCTGTTCCTGTACTCTTACCTTCATTACAATGGGATCCACTTTATGAGACCTTCCCAAGGCCAGTGTGTTTTCTCTTTACCATAAGAGCTACTTACTGCAACAACTCCCAGAGAATCAGAGGGAAGTAAGTATCAGACTGTTGCCTCTCTCATTCACGCTTCTTTCTTCCTTCCAACAATTCCACAGGGCTGGGCACAGCAAGTGCGGCACAGGGAACAAAGATCACACTTAGCACACACTGACCACAGACAACCTGCAAGCTTCTTCCTTCCGACATATGCACAAACAGAAGGGAGTGGACAGTGCTTCCCTTGTGGAGGAAAGAATACACACCTGTAAAAGCTTATCCCAATCCACTTTACTCCGCCTGATTAAGGTAACGCAGTACTGACATAACAATCTGCCGTAATACTAGCGAAAAACGGAGCAGAAATAGTAGCCAACATCTTGCTGGCTTCTTAAACCAAATGTAACAAAAGTAAGGGAAACAATTCAAATTTGGAAAAGCTCATATCATCTATCTCCTTTGGACACAAACCAGACCTATAACACACTAGGGTCCATTTCCTGTATATGCAGGGTAATCCCTTGCTGATTCAGTGAAGTTGCACTATTGTCTTATTGCTCCTTTTGAGCTAAATATAGAGTTGCATTTTCCAAAATACAGACAACACATTTGCCTAGGCACAGAAGACCTACACAAGGCACAGAAAAGCTACAAGCCTAACCCACCAACCTATACCTGTATTAGCATTTTTAGAAAAAAACTACACATAGAACAGCCAGTGTCTTTTATACTGATGCCAAAAATTTCTTTAAACTACCTTAAAAAAGAACAGTATTTGAAAGTACAGTTTAACAACTTTTCTTAAAGAATATTATTTAAACCTACAAAGTATAGTGGATGATATGCTCATATTTTATTTCATTGCTCTGAACTTGTCTAATTTTGAACTATATTTGGTGTTACAGCAAGTGAACTAGCTTAGTTTGCTTCTTTTGTAAATTGTTCCAAATTTAGCAACAAAATGGGGGGAGGGAAGAGAAATAAATCACTGTATTTACTCTCAATACAAACTAATTAACCTATGAACATAAAAGCATGCAAGTTCTCACAGCACATAAAGGATTTGTATTAGTGACAATTTAAGACGTTTATCCTTTTAGAGCAGGTCATTTCCTGAATTAGACATTCTGAGTGAACTTCTTTGTACTGAACTAATCTAAGCCACTTTCCATGCACCAGGCAATGAAATCAAGTGTCAGACCGATTACCAACATTTAAAGAAAAGTCACAGAAAAATAAAAGTTATTTCTTGTCCAATACACGCTATCTCCTGTATAGGAAGTGTAGGACATTCAATTTTTCAAACAAAGAATTCCTCCACGCATCTTGAAAGATAACATAAGTTATTTATGAAACTTCTTGCATGCAACACTTCTGCTCAAGCCCCTACATTTATTTTTCTACTGACTGGAAAGATGCTTCAAATTTTTTGCAATAGCAGTCAAACAAACTGTCCCTGGATTTGTCCATTTCACCCAGAATAGCTTGTTAATTCACCATTCAGTTTCCACATATCAGTCAGAAGCTACAGAAGGAAATAACATGACCACAAAAAACCACACATTTAGGCAACACAGCACTTACTTCCTTTAAAGGTCTTTTACTTATTTATTTTTATAAAGCTGCTAAATGTACCCACTTGAGACCATCAAGCTCAGAATTTACACAAGTAGTGTAAGCTATCCACTTTAAGGTTCTCACAACCATATTAAAATTATATTTGATCTTAAAAACAAAAAATTACATATGGATCTTCAAGTGGTCTAGAAGCAAAGAGAATGAGGAAAATTATGCATCTGCGTATATGTAAACAAGGATACAAGAAATATCTAATTTCGACAGTAGGACAGAGTTGTAAGCAGCATTTTTTGCACAGAGAGGCCTCTCTGGGCTACACAGTCAACGGTAGTTATTCAAAAGGAAGTCATCAGCACAATAACACTGCAGATGCTGGTTTCCTGTGTCACTCTAATGCCTCACAAGCTAGTTATTGTAAATAAGTTTGTTAAAACATGAAAATAATTCAATACAGACAGAAAACTGACTGGAGAATCTCTATGGAAGTTAATATTTTTCAGCTGATCATAACTAGAACTGTAAGTGCTTTAACTTCTTGTTATTTCTTTATTAATTCTGATCTAGTTCATTCAGTCTAGGATACTGATGAAACTTCTCACTTGTACCTTCAACTTTATGTTACAGATTTCCAGATAACCTTTCAGTTACAAGCATACCAAAAGGGACTAGTCCAAGAATATAACTGCAGACAAAAGGATTTGGGGAAGGCATTAGCTACGGGACATTACATGTTGAAAATATTAAAAAAAAATTATTATATCTATATTTAATAAAAATTACTCCAGAAGACAAAATGCTTGTAAGGTAAAGATTCAAGCTTCAAAACCTCCTCTTAAAACAGTTCAGAGTTTAAATCTCTGACCTAAAAGAAAATACAAATCTAATTTTCTATCTGATTGTTACTGAAGCTTCCAACCAGAAACATTGCACATATTAAATCTTGTCACACATTAGATTCTTAATGCCTTTTTCCTTCTTATTCAAAGCCAAAATCACCACCAAAAACATCACAACTTACTTCAATTATACTTCTACATTTGGTTTCCTTTCCTTTTTTTTTCCCTTTCTTCTCTCCCATCCCCCCCAAGACTGCCACCATCCTGTTCTGTACTTTTAGCACTGTAGGTCTTCCTTAGAAACTTATTTGCCCTGTTTCTCCTGAATTGTTTTCCCTTCCTAACAGATAAACTTTCTTAGATAACCAAAATACACATGATTTGAATGGCAAACTGTGTTACTGGCTGGCATTCTGATACAGTCACAATGTGCTTTAGCAAGAAACTGCTTCCTGCTTTTCTAAGAACAGCAGTTTTCATCTGGAGAGTCCCAAATGCTGTCATCTTTCCCAAATGCTTCAGTAAAAGGATGCTTACTGTCCCTAAAGCTTTTTTGGTTTTTTGAGGAATCCCTAAAGACAAAGGTAAAGTTTCTTTTAAAAATCAGCATGACTGGAATTTTACCAGAATTATTTTCAGAATGAGTAAAAGAGACAAAATTCCTATATTTTTAAAGAAAAAAGAAATACAGCTATAGCCTGAATACAGCAATATTGGGGGTGGTAAATTACTTCCCTGATTAAGTCAGCAAAGAATATAAACCACAAGACTGAGAACATCGTTCTGTCTGCTATTACAATTACTACAAATTGTTAGTGCCAGCACTCAGAATAGTCAGACAAACCTGTTTCACCTCAATGGCACAATGCAGAGTGGGTGACAGCACACAGTAATTTTTCCTACTACGGAGCACATAGACTTTCCCACAAGAAAAAAGAGAAAGCTCTCCAAATTCCAAACTACTCAATTTCAAAGAGGCCCAAGCGATTCAGTTAAATGCTACTAGATAAAGTTACAATATGTAGCCACTTGTTTAACATTAACTTCATGGCCAGGTTCTTTGTTCTGGCCTGTCTTTTTTATAAAACGCTCAATTACATTAAACACATACATTTTATATTATGTGTGTGTTAAGCCTCTTCCTCTCCTTTTCTCCCTTGCCATCCCACAATATACATACTCCCAAATCTCATAACCCAGTGCCCTGGTCATACTGCCTAATCCGGCAGTGGCCCCACCACAGGCACTGGCAGTATAATCTGTTCAGTAGTCCAACTGGACAGCAGATGGCTTTGCATCAAGTGCTGATTAAAAAACCTGCCTCCATCAAACATCAAAAAAACCCAGTAATTTTATCAATATATTTACCATTTTTACTGAGCAAATGTACAGTATGTGTAAAACACAAGTGAGGTATGCATTTCCCAAAGCCACTGCACAAGTCTTCATTATGAATTTTAGAATTCCAGCTTCCTTTCAAGAGGGGTAAACACAGCTGTACGCAGATAAAACAGACCACACCAATCCCACATCCAGCTGACCTTGATACTTGATACTTGAGGTGAAAATGAGCTACCAAATTAGATAAAAAAAAAAGGGAAAAGAAAATGACCAAATGACCGGATGGGAACTTGCTCAAGTGTTGGGTTTTTTTGGTTTGTTTTCTGGAAGAAAGAAAAGGCAAGTTTTATGACTGAAGAAAATGATATAACTGAAGATTGTCTGTAACTTTCTGACACAGGGAAAAAGTCAGGAGCAGGAGACAGGTCAAAACTTGTGCTGCAATTACCATAGCCATGTATTTGTCATGTTTCCCATGAGTAAAACCAAATGAACCTCGCCTCTAAGAAGCATTTATATCAGCAGCTTTCTTTGGGTGGAGCAAACGACTCGGAAGCATAAATAGACATTAACTCATACTACCTCATATACCACAAAAAAACACGCCAAAATTTGAAAATATGCCTTGTTAGAAAAGTTTTAATCCAAACACTTCATTTTTTAAAAAAAATCACTTCATATTATTAAAACCGTGTTTCCATATTTGCTGCTCCTTTTAACAGTAAAATAGTTTACAGTAAGGTAGGTTACCAGCAATGAAGGAAAACAGAGACTTTAATAACCTATATTAAATACTCATCACAGGTGATCTAGTGTTAGATTCAACAAGTTCGCTTTACAAGCTGTCTAGTAAGCCAAGTCGCGTTTATTTGACTTTCACCTTCAATTTTTTTTAATTAAAAAGAAAAAGTTGCATTTCAGCCTCTCTGGATAGTTCTGTATCCACATCAGTATGACCAAATATGCAGAGTTACAGAGTCATGTGATGTAAATCCTGAAAAAATAATAATAATAAATTGTGCTTAAAGTAGCTTCACAAAAATAGACTTAAAGCAAGGCCAAGAACCACTGGCAATCTAGGAGAGGGGAAAAAAGAATCCACACCGACCGGTTGAGAGACTCTACAGCCAATAGAGCCTCTTCCAGCAGCAGAGCCCCGGTCTGCAATCACTGTTGCAGGGTGTTTGAGCCGGGCAGCCTGCGAGAGGCACAGATTGCCATTTTGAAACACCGCCTCACGCTCACACGGCAGTGCCAGCGCACGGGCAGCCTCCTGCCCCCGCACGCCGCTCCCGGCCGCGATGCGGACCCGCAGCACCGCGGCTCCCTCGGCCCCGCCGGGTCCCGCACGCCGAGGAGGACCCGGCGCGGCTCCCACCGCGGATCCCCCCGCGGCCGAGCTCCGTGATGTCACGCTGATGTGTGCGGGGCCCCTTCCGCGCCCCCGCGCCGCTGCGGTGGCGGCCCCGCGCTGCCGGCGCGGCCCCGGCGGAGCGCGGTGCGGGACTGCCCGGCACCCGCGCCCCACGTGCGGCGCACCCGCCCCGGCC
>JAWWES010000081.1:15544834-15566391 GCA_035583135.1 Lophotriccus pileatus | reverse complement strand
GAGCCGGACTGACATACTACCCCCCTCCCTTCCCCTCTGGAGCGGGGGGAGGGAAGCCTGGCCCTTCAGCTGGGAAAGTTGAAAGAAAAGGCAAACGCTGGGGACCGGCTGCGGGGCGGGAGCCGCGGCGGGGGCAGCCAAGCGCCGCTGCCCCTCGGGCGGCTCCGGCCCCGCCGCCCGCTCCGGAGAGCCGAGCCCAGCCGAGCCGTGCCGGCGGCCCCCGGTGCGCTGCCCCGCCGCCCCTCACCTGGATGTAGTTGTTTTCGCAGTAGTCGGCGACGCGAGTGAGGTTCTGGTAGCTCTCGAGCAGAGCCCGCTTGCCAGAAGGGATTTCCTCCTCTAGCAACATCTGCAACTCTGCCATTTTCCACCCCTCCGCATCGCTTCCTCTTGCATTAAAGAGACAGCGGCAGCGCCGGGCTCGCAACCCGCCTGGTATTGTGGGATTCCTCCTCGCCTCGCTTTCGTGAACGCTCGCTTTCCCCACCCATCCTTTCCCCTCCGAGGGGAGTGGAAAGAAAAAAAAAAAAAAAAAAAAAAAAAAAAAAGGAAAGGGAAAGCCCCGCCCCGCTGTGCAGAGGCAGCCGGGAGCTGTAGGCAGAGCCGACCGCATGCGCGGGTATCGCTGATGGCCACCGCCCGCGGAGATGGCGGAGCCGGGCTCGGAGTTCACCGGCCAACCTGGCTCTTGGGGCGGGAGGGCGGCAGCGGGGCTCGTGGGCCGTTCCTCTGGGCACCCAGAGACCAGGGGAGACCCTGGTGTCCCTCTGGGTGCCCAGAGGCGAGAGGATACCCTGCTGTCCTTCCCCCACCCCCCTCAGAAAAGCCTCAGCCCCACACTGCTGCTCCAAGCACCGCTCTGCAGGAGAGGCCAAAAGAGTCTGGTTATCCGGCCACCTGACAGGCTAGGAATTTGGAAGATCACTGAATCATTTAGGTCCATTTAGGTTGGAAAGGACCTTTGAGATCATCCAGTCCAACCTATGTCCTCACGCCGCCATATCAACTAGACCATGGCACTGAGTGTGATGTCCAGTCTTCCCTTAAACACCTGCAAGGATGGTGACTCCATCACCTCCCCAGGCAGCCCATTCCAGAGATGACAACAAAGTTGGTAAAAAGATACAGGGATCATGATTTGGGGCAACTAGTCCTTTCCAGTGAGTTATTATTCCTCAAGGGGATGAGAGAAATAATGAATCTAGCTCACATAGATCTACGTGAAGACCTGCCCAGAATAACTACTGACAATTAGCCATTTCCTGGATCTAGTTTTATAAGAAGAGCGTAAATATTTGACTGGAGTAAATACATTATTCTTGGAACTCATTTACCTCAGTTGTTAATCATTGTTCAGATCCTCCTCTGGCTGTTGCAAAGGTACAGAAGACCAGGGTCATTATTTAGCACAACCTTTTTTCGTAATCAATTTTGTAATCAAAATCCTGAATCTGCCAGAAGAAAAGCCAGTAACAGCACGTGACTGGTCTGCTGGGATGTCCAAGCAGAGGAAGCCATCTCCATGGCTCGCTGTTCATGCCATGTGCTGTGTGTCCACAGTTACTAATACAACTGGTGTTAGTCCTTGCATTTTAGAAGTTGTCCGAGAGAAATCCACAGCAGTGAAAAGTCAGTGTGTTTAGAATGTGTCAGGAAAAAATACTCTCAAGTACATTATAGTAAGACCAGACTATGGTCTCTGGTGTGGTATTTTACATGTCCTCTGGAGTCTGTCTTCTGTTTGTAGCCCTGAAAACTGTTCTGGTCAGGATGCCTTGGTATACCTGCTGCTGCCTCTAAATCAAATTGGAAAAAAGAAAACATAGATCTCCCCCTCTGAGGTCAGCAAGGTCCAGCATCTCAGCCTAGAACTGTGGAGGTAAGGATGAGGGGTAGGGAGCCTGGGAAGAAGCAGTGGGCCTGGGAAGGTTTTGCAGCTGGATTTACAAAAAAACAGCCCTTGTCTGGGAACAGCTAGACAGGTGCCAAGAAAGGGCGCTTTTGGGAGAGGAAGGAGATGGTACATTCACAACACTTTCTGTGGGATAGAAATGCATCTACATTGTTATCTTCTGGTAATTTATTTGGCAGTTTATCAAAATTGTTTCCAAAGTAGCTTCAATAACTCTCTTTAGGACAGCATATAATTTCCAATAGAACATTTTTATTTTGGATTTCAGGTATCCTTTTAATGTAAAATAATGTTCTGAAACTATATTGAGATATAAACAAGCTTTAGATGTCTCCCAGGGCAACTGTCCTGCCTTGGGCACTGGCTTCTCCCTGTTTTCAGCTAGCATAATACAATGACAAATTTGAATTCTCTATTCAGGCTGGCTGCAAACTGCTTAACACACATTGCCTTGGATGAGTCTGTAATTGCCTACAGATCACAGACTGGCTTCATGGAAGCTGTTAACATCCTCAAATGTAGCACAACTGTTGTTGGCGCGTCTTAATATGTTATGGCTGCCCCTGTACCAAGAAACGGCAGATGTGTGGGGCCTTGCACATCAACTTCCTTCAATATGAGAAAAATCAGTGGTGTGTGTTTTGCCAAACTTGTTGTGCTTCATTTTGGTGGGCAACCTTGTCTTACAAGCAGATGGCAGGACAGCTGCTGAGCGGGGCAGTGGTGGCTCCCAAGAAACGCATCCATGTCAAGCAGTAGAGCAGAGGCTCCAGGAGGGCTTTCAGCCTCATTCCCTCCAGTGAATCTCAACCCAAAAGGCCTTGCACAAACAAAAAAAGCTCTACCAACTCTAGATTAAATTGTTCTCACAACTCAAGAAGACGTTGGAAGAGCACATCAAAGATCGCCACCTTGTGACAGCTGCATTGTGGCTTTCCTGCAGCCTCCGGGGCACAGCTGGGCATTACCCCCACACCTGGGGGATATACCTGGGGTAGATAGAGAAACACCCAAACTGGCTCCAGGTCAACTCCAGCAGGACTTTGTAACTGAGTGCCATACAACCGTGACAGTACTGCTGTGAGGGCTATCCAGTGTAAGAGGTGCTGGAGATTCTGGTGTGGACATGCTCAGCTGATTAGATCGCTAGGCCTTATTAACTTCTGTCCCATGCAGGCCCTCCTGCTTTCAGAATGACTCTCTGCAGGATCACTTGAGTGTCTTTGCAGTGTGTTCCTCGTGTCTGAGATTCTTGGAGGGTTCATTAACATAGGTGCAATAGATCCAGGCTGGCTCCATGACTGTGCGTGGTGTGTACATTGAGCAGCTCCAAAGCACCTGAAAGCACAGAGAGACATTCAAATAACTACGGAAGTGCTTGGCAAATCTAACAGAACCACAAATCTAGCACTGAGCCACAGCCAGTAAATCTTGGACTTGAGCTGATATTTGCTGAGGACAGTAGTGTGCAACTGAACTGCATTTGCTGGGATTTTCTTTAGATACTGTTTTGTTCTGTTGGATTTTTTATTTTGGTTTAGTTTTTTGTTTTGGTTGGATTTGGGTTTTTTAGAGCTATCACACTTTCTTATTGCACCAGACAATAAACTGCTGATTAGAAGGAAAAGTTATTTAACTTACTCAAGATTTTTCGAGTGTGTAAGAGACCTGGGATTTAAAATTTTCCTGGCTGGAGTGGCATGACTGGTAGAGGAAAAAATTATGTTCATCAAACTCCATGCAAACAATCACCGGAATGAGACCTTATCCAGAGTAAATACTTGTCAGTGCCTCAACTTTCCATCTGAGATTTTCTCCTCTTCAGTGGGGCATGATGATCTCCAGGGGCAATACTGTCTTTCTGGGACATAGCCCATTTTTGACTTGGAGAGAAAAATGAGACTATTCTAAAAGCACCTGTTTAGAACAGCATCAAAGTAGGAGCATCAAAGCAACTTCTCCTGCACTGTAATTTGTGTAGCTGTGTAACTGTCTATTCCCCTTTCTAGGCCATAGATTGGCACGTGTCTTTGTTTTTCCCTTGGGAACAAACAGTACTTGCCTCAGTAGTGTTGATTGGAAAATAACCCTTTATTTTTTGTTGGACTGTTTCTCAGCTGGATCGATTCCTGATTTGGTTGTTTAGCTGCACAAGCACTTCTGACAGTGCAATGGAAAGGGAGATGAGGGATTTGAGGGGGCAGCTGGAAGCACAGAGGACACAGGGCCCGTTCAGCCACAGCAGCTCTGCTGCCAAATGCCAAGTCTCATGTTCTTGTAAGAAAATTTTTGTTGATTACGGTGATGTAGTTATATAAGTATGGCTGTACTGGGGCAATCCGGTGTGACTACTTAACACTATAACTTTTTTTTTCTAGGAACCAAATTTTGCCTTTTTAGTATTTCCTGCACCAAATCAGAAGTAGCTGCCCAAGAGGCTGCATAGCTGCGTTGGTTTGCTTTCCTGTGCTTTAGATCCAACCCACAGAGCTTTACTCAAGAACCAGAATAATTACCCATATTGATATTTCAGTTATCATCACAGGGTATCTCAGTACTGCAGAGATGAATGGGGCTGTTCCTGCTTCTTGGAGACAATTTGTCATGCTTTCTGCACTCTTACGGTCACCTACGCGTGCCCTTTTCTCCAATTAAAATTTTTAAGGCTTTCGTCACAGCTGTTAACAACCAGAGATGCTCCCTCCTGCCTTGCCGCAGGAGCAGGGGTGTTGAGGGCAGGACTGCCTCGCTGAGCCTGGTCCGGGGACCCCACTGCACCCCCGTGCCAGTTGCTAGGCAGCCGGCGAGCTCTGTGCGGCACAGCCGGCACAGCCAGCCAGGCATTGCTAGGCAGCCTGAGCTGCTGGGAGCACACAAATAATAAGATTCAAAATTGCGGCTTCAGGAATGCGCCAGATAAGAGCGGCACAAAAAATAAATAGTTTTACTGTATTTTGACATGACCTTTCTCCTCCAATATATTTTCACTTGTGGGATTTGCTTTCCGTCTCAACCTCATTTTTCACAAAACTCTCTCCACCCCTCCTGCGTGCTTATCTGTGCTCCTCAGCAGTGCTCTGGTGTCAACAGTCCTCCTTTTCTGTCACTTCCACTACCCTTTCCTCCATCTGTCATTTCAGTTGTTCTCCTCCCATGTTCCACTGGATCCCCAGTTCCTTTGGCCTATTTAATTTTGGTCTCCAGTTTTTCATCTTTCTCAGCTCAGCCTCTGGTCATCAGGTTGCCTCCTGACTTTTCCACTTTCTCTGCATCGGCGAATTCCTTCCATATCTTCCATTCCCAGATCCCAATCTGGGTCCATTGTGCTGTTGTCTCTTCCAGCTGTCCATCACAAGGTAGGCTTATCCTCTTAATCCCTCAAAATACTGCCAAGGCAGAGAAGGCATCCACTGGGAAGCATGGGAAAAGTGGAAGATCTAGACCCTGGTGATGCAACCATACCTATTCAGAACCTCAAGAAAGTCTATTTTTTTCTTCCTAGACCTACACCAGGGAAGATGGCTATTTGTGACAAATGACAAAATTTGCTTCTTACACCAGTAACAAATGAGGCTAAAGTATTTTGTTATAAAAACATTTTGAGGAAGGGCTGACTTTAAAGGAACCAGTTAAAGCAGAATTTGGATTTTTGGGAGTAATCTTTTTTATTAGCAAATGAGGTTTATTCCTTCCTTTATTTTATGGCTTTGGAAGGGTAATTTAAATATGAAAAGAGTCATTCTATTGCAAGAGGTAGGCATGGAATAAAGTCAGCTTTCTGAATAGACCCATGCAGGTTTGGCCCACTCACTAGAGAGTAGGTTGGGATTTCCTCATTTAATAGCTGTTTGTTGGAGGATGCCAATCCTTTAAAATGGAAGGCTTTCTTTGATGTGTATATATGAAATAAAAATTTCCCTGGGAAAGGTTTTTCACCTTGCATAGATCTCCTGGTCTAAAGCAGACAGAGAGATACCTTACTCAGGAAAAAGTAATATTTGCATAATTAGCAGTGAAAGGGAATATAGCAGACCCAAAGACAAGTCTCCTGTGTCCCTGATTTGAAATCAGGCACTGAAAAGGTGGGTGACCCATATCAGCAGTGTCCTACTCACTCAGCCCTATGGAGTGAGCATCCCTGGCAGAAAAAACAACACTGCTTAAAGTCTTGAGAAATGTTTTGAAGTCTGAAAACACCTTTAGCACAATTTCTGTTCTGTTTTGCACAGCTTGATAAAGGCTATGAGAATTAGCACAAACAAAAATGTTCCAGAGTGAATGCATGTAGAGCCACCCCAGGCTTAGTGGGACTTACTGGCTCAGACATTGTTTGCAGAGCTATAAGTGCTTCCTTGAGAAGCAGAGCCTAAGATGGCTTTGCAAATTCATGCAACACTGCAAACACTGCCTTGAGACCGCTGAGTAGTGCTGAACACAGAATTAATGAACTCTTTTGGACTACATTTACCATACACAGAACTGAAGTGTCTCTGGTGTTCCTTGGAGCATCTCCAATATCCAGGTTTTCCTGCTCTCCTTCAGTTCCCAGTCTCCTATGATCCCAGATAATGTAGAGTTGATTGTAATAATACTGTCATCTAATTTACACACACCTCAAAATTGATTACTCCACACTGATGGCTGTACCTAACCAAGCCTATCCTAGACTAATTTATTCCTATCTTTAGTACTAAGTCTCTGTATTTGTTACAGTGGATGAATAAAAACCAGAAAGCAATAAACACATGTGTTTCAGAGCCAGTATATGAGCTATCTCTGTGGATTTTTTACTTTTTTAACAGTTAAAATTATTTATATGTCTGTTTTTATTCTTAATAAAAAGGAATTAAAAACTCATCAAAATGTGCTCAGCATAATGCAAAGCTTTAAAAGAATATATTATTGTGAAGATAATTTAATCACACAATTGCAATTTTTCATTGTATTTGAGGAAATCTGAGCATGGGTAGGAATTACTTTTATGTAGTTTCTATTTAGAAGATTGGTGTTTTTCTAAGCACCACCGTTTTTTGATGCAGATTAAAAGCATTCACATTCTGTACTGATTAATTGGTGTGCCTCTTTTGCATTTAAATATATACTTCATTGAATTGCAGCTTTCCATCACAAAGCAGGAAAGAAAAAATAATTAAATGATAACATCATGCTACTACAGAAGGAGTGCTATTTCCCCAATAAAAATAAACATTTGACAGCAATTCTGCAGTGACAGTATTACCCAGCACAATATTTGGATGGCAAAATAAGGCACAACATAATAGTATTTTTTTTCAGCAGTAAAAACACATTACAGTTCTTGGGTCTGTTCCAGCTCCCAGTGAAACAGTAAAGCTTCAACTGGAAACAATACCGAGTGTGGTTGAGCAGTGTTTGAAAAGGACTATCTTCATTAGCGCTGAGGGCAAAAGGAACGGGATTGGATGCACAGCAACCCTCAGATGCAGTTGCCTACCAGAAAATCACTTCCACACTAAGATAACATTGACATCCTCCTTGGTATTGTCCCAGTCAGAGCCCAAACACAGACTGTGCAGATAATGAGGGTAAAAAGTCATTACACATAGACTGAGGCTATTCTCTATTGGGAACATTTAAAAATAAATCAGGCCATTTAGTGCAATCCAACAGAATTTAAAGGATAAACATTGGCTACTCAGAATAAATAGGGTTTTTCTTTCCTATTACTTTTCATTATATAACAGGAACGATCTCTTGTGCCTATGAGATTGATTACATGTCTAGAACTTAGTTTAGATATTAATCAATCTTAGCAACCACTTCTTGTTTCCTGTAGCATAATGCAGTAAAAATTGTCCTTTAATTACCACTAATGAAAGTTACCTGCAGTGAAAGCGAATATATGCCACTGGAAAATAACTTGGTTCAGAGGGCAGCAAATGCAAATACGAACAATCTCTATTATGCATGGACACAATTAGTACTGAATATGTAAATTACCAGTGGCAGCTTCCTGCAATGCTCAGCTATTTGCTGCCACCATTAGCTATGAATGTTTCAATTTATTTGGTCATAACCATAATAATCCCACAGTATCTTTCTGGCAAGTGTGTTCCTAAAGGGTTGGGGACTTTTAAACAGTGTCATGTAATAAATACATACTTACTTAGTGTTAAAAATATGTCTAACATTCTTTAAAATAATTCTGAATTTGAATAGGGTTAATTATGCTTGCCATCACTTTACTTTAAATGTCTGACTCTTCATTCTGTATCTGACATGTTTTTGCTCTCAAAATTTCTTTGGTGTACAAGGTGTAGCCTATCTGGGTTCTTACATCAGCTGGAAGATGTCTCATAACTAGGTATCTTTTCTTATGCACTAAGAAAAGACTCGTTTAATACTTTTCTGACTGAAAAGGAGATCAAGATGTTGTTTTACATGGAAGACCCCTCACTGTACTGTGTGTGAAATCTGTAGTTGTCTCCCCTTGTAATGCCTTGTTCTCAGTTGCTTATACCTTTGTCAGTTCTCATTTAGCCCTAGTAGCACATATTTCTATTTCAGACTTTATTTTTCCCCTTCAACGAATTAGTGAGACAGAAATGAGAAGAAATGCTTTCTATAGAACTATTACAAATGTTTCAGCTAAAAGGTTACACCCCCAGCCACGCTGTAATTTGAATGAGGACTTTCAAATTTAGCAGAAGGTAGTTTCAGGGCCATACCTCCTGTTCTTCCTGAAAAACCTGATATACTTTTAGTTAATTCCTAAATTTCTAAAAGCAATATATTTGCATACTCTCAGCAGAGTTTATAAGAGTTAAGATATATCCACTGAGGAACTGGGCTATGCTGATAATGTTTCACTGTGCCCTGCAAGAGCCGAGATATTTTCTCCGCTTTTTGTTGTTGTTCATACAATATCACTGTGGTGGATAATAGCATAAAGGGATTGTATCCCCTGGCACCTGGAATGTAACAGCAGGATGAATTCTGGGACGAGAGATGGTGGAGAAGTTTGCAGGGGCCGGAAAGAAGGGGCATGTGCAGGTGTGAAAGAAGAAGAGTAGAAGAAAAGGTCAAGAGGAACTATCATGAGATGCAGATTGTTTAGGTATGTGGTGTAACTGGATGGGTCGATCATGGCAGAGAACAGGTGGGCTGAGAAGAGCACTAAAAAACTACAGGCATTTCCCACATATGATATAGACTTGGACTTATTTTCTGTTATTTTCTCACAACAGCCAAAAAATTCACAGGAATCTGTGGACTACAGTCTACAATCATTGCCAGTTACTCCTGCTATGTAAAAGTCATTTGCTGTAGATCTGAAAAATCAAATCTTGATGTTGATACTTATGTTGACCGCACACCAAACTCTTAGAAAAAGTTTAAACAATATATTGACCAGTTAATTCCCTAAGGAGTACTATCATCTTATCATATCACAGATAATGTGATACTTGTCTGGGTATCATCATACAGGCTAATAAAAGGGACAGGTCCTTTTCATCCAAGAATTTTGTTGAATCAGGCTCTTTTTTGAAAACTCTTTGGTTTCCAGGGAAAGAAAAAAGGTTTTGTAAAATAAAATTGGGCTGAATATCTTTTCTCAAGCAGCTAATACACTCAATTTTTAATTATTTGTATTGTGCGGCCTGAAAGGTTCCTTATCTCATTTCAGATTAAAAAATTCGGTATTCAAATGCTTTCTTGTTCTGCATTGGGAAAAGAGCAGCAAATCTGACATACAGTACCTCATTTGAAGACATTATGTCTTCATAACTGAAAAAGCCTCATTTCAGTGACCTCTTTAACTGTTATTTACAATAGCCTCCGGCTGAAATAGTCTATTAGAACAATAAAACTGCTATAAAGTGATTTTTCATTACAATTTTATGATGGATATAAACTACATCAGCCTGTAACTCAAGCCTATAGCTTAATTTATTCTGTTGCTGTGGTTCACCTCAAAGCTGGG
Organism: Lophotriccus pileatus; assembly: GCA_035583135.1. Taxonomy (NCBI): domain Eukaryota; kingdom Metazoa; phylum Chordata; class Aves; order Passeriformes; family Tyrannidae; genus Lophotriccus; species Lophotriccus pileatus. The sequence goes on along the minus strand of JAWWES010000081.1, from coordinate 15,556,516 downwards.
TGGTGTTGACCAAGTAGCAGCGAGTCTGTCACAGCCTTGCCACCTTCCAGCATGGTCACTGGTGGCCATTACACACCAGCATTAGTCTGGAGGCTGACAGCTCCCAAGCATTCCCTTGGTGCATGGCAGACATCTGCATTTTCTGGATCAGAGTATCACTTATTTGACCCCTTAAGCAATATTAGTAAGAGTTAGCAAATGGCTATATGAATATCGTGTATTATCAGTACATAACTAAGATATTAATAGGAGGGGCCAGCAGATCATCCAGTCCATCTCTTGAATATGGCAAAATTGTCCTCTGTACTTCATAGTTCAGCTTTTTATGCCCCCTAATTTTAAATGTCCCTACTGAAAACTGCCTGGAGCTTCAAATACATCAGCTGTCAGGCTGTTCCACAGTCCGCTATGGTACTGTACATCTTGTGCAATGCTAAGGGTGACACTACCATGTAACTTTTCACAGAGTTGCAAAGAAATGTATTTTTCAAAGGTTCATTGAAGCCACAGGGCAATATATTTATTTATAAGTGCCCAGGAATAAGGGTCACAGCAACAATCTAACAATTCATGTAGAATCTATTGCTAGCACTTACTCACAAAACAGATTGTATAACTTGTGCTGTCTGATGCATAACCATTTTTTTATTAAAATTTTTAATCAAATAAGAGGAAGTATCCAGAGAAAGTCAATGAAGCTGATAAAAGGACTAGAGAACAAGTCTTATAAGAAACAGCTGAGGGAGATGGGGTTGTTTAGCCTGGAAAAAAGGAGGCTGAGGAGAGACCTTATCGCTCTCTACAACTACCAAAGGAGGTTGTAAGCAAGGTGGGGTTTGGTCTCTTCTCCTGGGTACCAAGTGACAGTGTGAGAGGAAGTGGCCTCAGGTTGCACCAGAGGAGGTGTAGATTGGTTATTAGAAAAAAATGTCTTCACTGAAAGGGTGATTGAACTTTGAAACAGGCTGCCCAGGGAAGTGGTGAAGTCACCATTCCTAGAAGTGTTGAAAAAACATGTGGATGTAGCACTTTAGTGGAGAACATGGTGGTGCTGGGTTAATGGTTGGGCTTGAGGTCTTTTCCACCCTTGACAATTCTAGGATTCTAAGTATTTTGTAATCATATGCAGAGTAATACCAAAACTATTATATCAACTTCAAATTCATGCTTTAATTTGTGTCAGAAATCTCACAATAGAAGGTGGGGTTTTGTGTGTTCTTCTGCTCCCCCCCCCCCCCAGCAGATTTCTCCTATCATTTGCCTTCTGTATTTGTGTAGGGAAAATTCAAAATAACGAAAGAACTTATTTTGCCCTCAGATGGCATGCATGTGAAAGCAATACACTGGTTGTTTTACATGACAGTGCAAACTGTATTTGATATAGCTTGTATTTCTTATCCTTTCCTGACAAAAGCATAAGTCTCTGATTTTAACTGGATGGTTGGTATGAATAGCATTTTTTCCTTCTTGCTATTCCTGACATTTAGAAATCTGGTTTGATATTTGATTATATTATTCAATAATTAATCTAGGATAATTTAGCACATCTCCTACCAATTGAAGTAATTTGGCTTTACTCCACCATTTCTCAACATCATACTTGTAGAAAGGAAAGGACAGAAATTTGATTACTATAAAATATTCCGCTACATTTGTTATACAGGGAAGGCCACACTACATGATGAAAGAACTGATCCAATCTAACTACTTAATACAGATGTTTAGGACACACTTGACTTTTGTGCAGGTGTGAATGGGTAAGTGTGTCTACCTCATAAATACAAAAGCACCAACAAATCAAAAAGTTTTATTCTTTCTTTCCCGTTGCAGCAGGATAGAAATACATGTCAATGTATTCCTAAAGTGCTTCAGCTCAGTTGTGGGAACTTGGTTCTTCAGGACAGTGTAACTAACCCCAGGCACAATACCAGGTGTGCCATGACCATGAAGGTTTGCTAAAACATCTGCATCCATGCAAGAGGCTTGTGCTTGAAATGGTTTTGTAGCCAAGGCTTGGCCATCGTCACACAGCCCCAACAGGACAAATCTGTAGCAAGGGCTTGGTCAGCACTGTTTAACTGAACCGGGTTTGCTCTGGCTGAAATGAGTAGAGGAGCATCTACAAGAGCAGTTCCAGAGGCAGATCAGCAGCTGTGGGTGTGCAGGAGATGATCACCTCTCAGCCGTCTTGGAAGTAGCTGGCAGGAAATGTGTGAATACAGCCTGAATGTGTGGAAGGAGATTTTAAAAAGCATTTACTTTATTAAAATGTAATTTAACTCCGTCAGTTAAAAGGGGGTAAAAGATGAAAATTAGTAATTTGTGTCTATTTTGGTTTTAATTCCCAGCCTTTGATGGAAGGGGGAAATCAGTTACCCTACAGGGTGAGTTTTCATCCTTTTTCTGGCACCATTCTGCTCTTTTGAATAGTGCCTGATCTGCGAGCTAACCTGATAAATGAAGATATTTTGTGCATACATGGCATGCATTTTAAGGAGCTTCAGTGTGCTGACAAACTGCTCTGAGTATGGGGGGCCTCACTAGGAAGCAAGTAATTTGAGGCATGTGAGAAGGAGATGCAGGCCTGAGGAAGTAAAGAAGGTCCATTTGGACTGACTGAACAGGCACCACAGAGCTGTGTTCTAGGATGGGCATGAGCCTTCATTTGTTTTTAATACAACTATTTTAAATGTGTTTCTCAAGTCATTCCCAATCCCTTATCTACACCTCTTTTCAATAATGTAAAATAGCCAGATCCATTGGTTTGGGAGCTTTACCTGCTTCTTTGCACCTTCAAATTTTCCATTTCAAGACATGTAAGACTTCATATTTTCAATATCTCAGGTTAATTAATGTAATAATTCTATAATTTTTGTGCATATTTATTCTGTTATTGTTGATTCCCTATACCAGTTATGCCACAGAGATTCTTTAACGAAATATATTATAATGATGCTTTAGTGATGCAGATGACAGCATCCAGCCACTATGAAGCTCTCACAATGATTTAGGAAATACCCATCTGTGACTCCTACTGTGAATGCAAATCTGAGTCAAGAAATAAGGTTAATGGCAGGTGGTAGAGGAAAAAACCACAAGGCCAGAATTCCTGAAAGCCAAGGGCTCCACCTTGTAAACGTTCAAAGAATTAGTTTTATTATTGCAAAATCAGCGGGATGCTCAGGATGTTGAGCTTGAACGCGTGCATAATCAGAGGTTTAAGTCAGCACAACTGCTATTTTACCTTCAAAAGACGTGTATTTGGGCTGTGGTTACAGTGGTTTGGTCTTTTTTCGTGAGAGACATTTGTGAATGTCTCTCACTCCTTCCTCTGTCCCCCATGCACTTTTGTATTTGTTTGTGCAGAATAAAGGGGGAGCTGTGGTGGGAGTGGAGTCAGGAGGTTTGTGCAGCCAGAAGAGCACCCTGCTGCCGTGTGAGCCACAGCACAACACACCTCATCCATGGGAGGACCCGACCTGGACTACTGCATCCAGCTCTGGAGCCCTCACTATAGGAAAGACATGGAGCTGTTGGAGCAGGTCCAGAGGAGGCCATGAAGATGATCAGAGGGATGGAACAACTCTCCTGTGAGGAAGGGCTGAGAGAGTTGTGGTGTTCAGCCTGGAGAAGACTCCAGTGAATCCTTGTTATGGCCTTTCAGTATTTAAAAGGGGCCTACAGGAAAGATGAGGACAAACATTTTAGCAGGGCCTGTTGCAACAGGACAAGGGCCAATGGTTTTAAACTAAAAGACAGTAGATTTAGACAAGATACAAGGAAGATGTTTTTTACAATGAAAGTGGTGAAACACTGCTACGGGTTGCCCAGAAGTGTGGTAGATGGCCCAGTCCTGCAAACATTTAAGATCAGGTTGGACAGGGCTCTGAGAAACCTGATCAACTTGAAGATGTCTCTGCTCATTGCAGTGGGTTTGGACTAGATGACCTTTAATGGTCCCTTCTAACAGAAACTATTCTATGATTCTATGATTTTATCACTACTTTATACATTACGTATGTACAAATATACATGTATGTAGTTGGTCATTGCATTGTTTCCTCTATTATAAAAGAGAAATTCTTTCCTGTACTTTCCCCAAAGATTTAAATATCTTAAAAACTTTTTGGAAAAGGAAGTCAGTAAATAGTGTCTGCACTACATTTATCATGACATAGACTCTGGAATAGAGAACCCTACTAATAAAAAGGTTTAATTTTTATGATTTTTTTTTTTCAGAACTATCTTGCAAGTGAATGAGAAAGCACACAGAAAGTTATTCAGTGAAAAACAAACAAGAACCTCCTCCTGCAAAGGTTAGAAACAGAACTGAGCTGCTTATAATGCATGAATTGCTAAAGTAACTGTCAGACATTTATCAGAAGGGTTCATATTAAGTCAGAGGTAATCTGCAAAGAAATGTGCAGCTCCCTTTTAAAAGAAAACCTTTAGAATTTCAGAGATCTGTCCACCCACAGGATTTCAAACAGACAGTACAATACCGGGAGACTGAATAGATCAACAAAAAGAGATTTTGCATCATACTGTTTAAAACACATATTTTTGATTTACATTAAAAGGAAAAAAACAAGGGAGATCTAGTTATCTGCAGCTTCTAAATTTAGATCTTCCTAAATCAGCATGCACAGATTAATCACATCCAAGAGTTTTAAATGAGCACCAAAGAGCATTATGGACTGTTAATATTCATTCCCAGTCTCTTTTCAAACACTGGAGAAGTTCCAGAGCACCAAAAGAAAGCAAAGGTAGTGCCAATATTGAAAAAAGATATATAGATATTGTAATCTTATCAACTTAATATTGATCCTGAGTATATGACAGAATGACTAATAAGAGCTTCCATTAAGAAAGAACTAAAGAAGGATAATTTAATTAATTCAAATCCATAGGAATGTCCAGACAAATATACATCTTTTCAGAATAACTCAATATGGTTTTCTGTGAGAATGTAACTGTGTTGTAGCAATGTACTGATATTTCTGTAAAGTATCTAACTTAATAAAACTTTGAGAAACCACAATAAAAAATTTAAAAAGAAATAATTATTGTAATAAAAAGATACAGTGCATATTGAATAAAAAAATGGCTGACAGATTCAGATAATATTTGCAGAGAGTGCACTGATTAGGAGAGTGAGAAATAATTAAAAGAACAGACTGACCTGATAAAACAATCTAATAAGTAAGTTTCAAAAACAGCATAACTGAATGCAACCAAATATTGTTCCCATCACTCCGAACAAAAATGTTAAGAATGCACTCTTATAATGTGGGTTATGAGCTACAAGTATGAATGAGAATACTAAGTTTGGAGAAGGCAATACCTCAGTCCTCTCTTGCCTCTGACATTAATACAAGTACTCCTGAAGCATTGTATCTAGCAATAGTATCAATGATTCACAAAAGATGTTAAAATATTGGAAAGACATAACAATGAAAGAATGAATTCACTCGAGTGAAAACATCAGTGAATTCAATTCTTAATAAAAGAAATCCTGGAGTTGCTTGATTTCTATTTATAAAGATTTGTAGGATTGTTGGAGAACCCTTCAGGAGGATAATAGTGAGCTCTGTAAACTAGGAGACGTAGCTACAGAAGGATTAAAAACTGATAATAAAAGATAGGCAAACAAATAGAAGAAATAGGGCATACTCTGCTGTTCTGTTTCTTTTACATGGCAAAATGTAGTACTAACATTTCATTTGAGGATGTGTTCAAGTGATCTATATGACACTGAAGGCTTGGGCTCTTTAATGGGTACATCTTTGGTTAAAGACTTATAATGCCTCCTGAAACGCTCTCTGCCCTCTGTTAGATAACTCAGTGTGACAGATTCCAATGTAACAGTTGTCACAGTGACGTGGCTGCCCAGCTTCTCACTTACTTTAGGGCTGCATTTCTGACTTTATCTGCATAGACCTTTAAATACCTCTGCTTAGGTGCATTCAAAGACTTCTGTGGATTCAAAGATAATTTTTATTTTTTGCAGTTCAATTTCTTGGGTTTTTTTAGAAACCAACATTAATTTGCTCAGAATCTATTCAGCATGCTCTTTGATTATTTTTTTCTACTTTTGGGGGAATGAGAACTGGCAGCTATCTTTCCTTATTAACCTTTCCTTCATTTACAGAAGCTTTGATATTAAGCTTCTAATCCTGAACATATGTTATAATAATCAGAATATCTTAGTCCAAAGAAAAGTAAAAAAACCACTTAAGTTACTTAATTTCCTAACTTTTTATCCATCCTATTTATTCATACCATATTTTTCTACTTAAGAATACTCAGTCTGAGAAATAATTCTCCATTTTAAATGTCAAAACCCATGAGGTTCTGATCGTGAGATGCTGTATGTTGTAGTTCACCTGTCTTCCTCACTGAAGTGGACAGGCCTTATCACCCCAAAACTTAAGCAGTGATGACTTTTTTATTTCCATTGACCAGAAATGGTCTAATAGTATAAATTTAAACAGTTCCTGAGTATCAAACTTCTTTCGCAATAAAGCTTCCTAGATAAACTTTGCTGAATAATGTCCTGAATGTATTTGAATATAATAATGAAAAATCCATGGTTTATAACTGGAAAAAGAGTCTAGTTGGCACTGATTTCTATGGAAGTCTGATCTTTTACTATGACTCCTACAGCAACAGAGCTGTGTGCTTACGGAGATTGCATTGAAGTGGTGGTCCTGTGCTGAGACACCCAATTAAACTCAGTCTTAAATCCTTCTGAGAGCTTGTTGGAGGACTCACTCCAGTAATTCAATCTCAATCTGTTAGATTAGGTTGTTGAAACCCATTGACCAAAACCATAGTGGCATGTTTTCTGCCTGGGTAAATATCCAAAATGATAAACACAGGCCTGAAAATGCCTGAGTTTTCAGTTGAGTTGCCAGTTATATCCCAGGCTTTGCACACTGGTAAACGTGTGTGACAAATACATTTTCACAAAGTCATTTTTCAGATTTGCTAGAAAGAATAATAAAATTCATTTGCTAGAAGTTTTAAAGAACATGCAAAAACTAAGGATGTTTCAGGTTTTTTCCCTTCCAGATACTGAAAAAAAAAAATATCACAAGAGCTGTCTGGCTATAAATATGCCATTGCATAAGCACTTTAATATGATACAGTCACAGTATTTTGTTTGCTATTCCCAAGAGGCAAATTACACAAGGATAGGCTTCTAAAACTTTAGCAGCAGTAGCTGTGAAGACAAGAAGCACAAATGTCAAAACAGAAATAATATGCCAGATTTTGCAGAGTCAAATTCTTAGTCATTTGCATTATGAAAATGTGTAATACCATAAATATTTCCAAATCAATCAAGTAACTCCAAATTTATACCACTGTAAATGACAGTAAATTGGACCCCAGATATTGTACATTTTACTGAAGGGAAAGAAATAAGTATTTATTACGAGCTGTCTGCTGCTGTTGTTTATTATAAGACAGAGTTTGTCATTGCTGCAAAATGAAACTACATACTTTACAAAGCTTAGTTCATGGCTCTGTAATGGAACAGGATTTTTTTAAATGTTCTTTGTACAATATGCAAAATCTGAACAATTCTCTTATAACTGTCTGCTGGCTCTACAAGAATAATACCTTGAGGCAGTAAGGAAAACTGAACTTTATTAAAAATTTCATCAAAGAAATGAATAGTAGGCTTGAGGAAAAAAAGAAGGGCTTAAGACACAATATGGCACTGCATTATACTTTAGACCTACAAAGATATAAATCTGTAAAGGGTTTTGACTTCACAAGTTCTGTATGGTTCAATGCAAAGTCAAATGCTGCTGAATGTCTTTGGAAGTATGATCATACTTTGTTCTTCAAAGAGTATTTTATGAAACGGATCTTAGCTTATACATTGTTACTGCATTTACTTTTTTGAAATATGTGAGAAAAGGGGGAAAACAAAAAGCGGGTTGAAATATTGATCACTGAAAGACACTGAATCGAATAGCTCAAAAGAGATTTGAAATGGGATCTATTACCTTTAATGCCTTTGACAACAAGGAGGCTAATCCTTAAGCAAAGAAGCTGCCATGAATAATGGTTAAAATAGTTTAAAATAATTCCATTACTTAATCCCTGACTGTGAAATGAATTGGTATTTCTAGTTGAGTTATTAAGGGGTGTATCTGAACCTCACAAGAAAACTTCCATCCCCAAAAGCATTCTTGTTTGTGTCAAACTATTCCTTTGCCCAAAGGGCTCTTTCTGAAGAACAGGGATTGGCCTATATAAGTGAGCAAATTTCAGCTGATGTTTTTGCCCATATTCATGGTAGGCAAATAGTTCTCTTTCTCCAGAGCTGTTGGTTTTGACACAAATATCCTTCATGATTTCATCAAAAAATTCTCTAAGTAAATGTTATTTAATACATTAGCCTTTCTACTGTAAACAGTGTAGAAATCTGCTCCTTATAAAAAGCTCCTCCCTTCTTAGACATCATCTTTTCATTCTTCATCAGCATGTAGATTTGACTTAGAAACTGTAATGCTAATTTAGTTCTTCACAATTATGACTATTAGGTTTTAAATAATTCATTCTTCCTCCCCGCTGGATTATACACTTCAAAAAGTAAGCTTTGCTAAAATTACATGCTCTTGGATCTGGTAGCTTACAGAACTTGCTCATAATACATATGAGACTATGGTCCACTTTCTTAAGAACCATTTAAAAATATTCTGTAAAATATATTGCTATGCTTCAGACCCTTGAGAGAGCAATAGGCATAATTGGTTCCAGTTTCAGCTTTTCACTTGCATAATTTAACTGACTCCTTTGTCCCTCAAGTAAAATGAAGGTGCTCTTCAAGCTGGGCTGGGGAGTAGCTTGGCACTGGAAGCAACTGCTAGAAAACTAAGGTAGACCTGGGATAGAAATGAAAACAATGTGAATGAACTGTGGCAGCTTACACACAGCACAAAATGAGGATTGTAAGGTAGCTCCACACACTGAGACTTAAATAAACTATCTTGTGCTGTAGTACCATTGAACTCAATAACAATCCCTAATCCATCTGTGAAGGGTAGGTCCAAGGTTACGCTCCGGATCATGCTTATCTGCCTTTTCTTCAGACATCCCCTAAGTACAGTCCTTCACCAACTACAACAGCATGCTTCCATACAAGATTTGTGTCTCAGTGCTGCCAGGAAGGCCTCATTTCAGCGACTTGCAGGCTCTCCATAAGTAGTTTGTGAAATACAGAGTGAAGGGAAGTGTGAGGACAACAAATCACTCAGACATATGAAGTGTCACACATTACACTCACTGCCAAATCTCACTGGTGGCAGTTTCATGGTCTCAGCAGAGTTTCATGGTCTCTCCTCTCTTGCATGGCAGCTGATGTGCATCACTGGTCAGTCTTTCTATCACAGTTCCCGAGGTTTGGCTTCTCATATGCTAGATCACAAAAAAGAATAAGAGCAAGTCATACAACTGCTTTGGAGACTGCTCTTGTGGAACAATGGAAACACAGCCCAGTTTAACACATAGATTATAATTAGATTTTACAAGCATGTGGTCATTCTCAATAGCTACTCAACAGACAACAGTGAAACGTCATGTAATTTTGTTCCCCAAAGAATGGAGTCCTCCTTGAGATAAAGCTGCAGATCCACTCCTGGCTGTATACAAGAGATGAGAGGGTTTCCTTTATTAGCTGTACTCAACGTTTGGTTATTGTTAACTCTTCGTGGAAGTCACTGCAACAAGAGTGCAAAATATACATAAGGACATCTAATAACAATGCTAATTAGTATTATATATGAGCATTAAAATCAACTAGTCATTTGTGATATGTTCTCACAATATGTTCACCAGTGCTCAAAATTTGCCTCTCATTTAGTATTTCATCCTTGTCTCAGAGCATGATGGTACTGATTATTTTGGGTTACTTCAAGTGCCTCATTCTGGATGTGCAGATCTTACAGCCTCACACATCTTCAGTACAAAGGGCAGCTTCTGTTTCTGCACACAACCATTAAATAGGTTGTCATTTGCATCTCTTTTAAAGCCTACTTCCAGTGAAAGTCTGGGAACATTCATTATAAAAATGCAGACTGCGTTTCTCTTAAATCAAGTAAAAAGGGAAACATCATTATAGATTATCTCAGGTAAATAGAATTTACGCATCAGCTAGCCTCACAAAAGGCCCCTAATCTTTGTATTACTTTTTTGAAATTAACTCCTTGCATGCTCAAAGAAGACAGAGATCCCTTTATCTTCAAAAAAAGTACTTCCCTTTGATCTGGGTTTACTGTCACTCCTACCTTCATGGATTAAAAAAGATGGTGCATCTTAGTATGAAGCTCACAAGACCTTTAGAAATCTAGCACTAAAATCAAAGAATGCAGATAAACGATTCTGTAGCATTCATGAGTTGAGCTGTGCTCATAACATGGGTTCATCGTTTGCCCAGTGTGGGGAATCCTATTTGAACACCTCTGGAAGTGTTAGCTTCTCTCCAGTAAAGCTCTCCCCAGGCCATCTGGCTGCTGACCTTGTGGAATGTACTAGCTCAGCAGAGCCAGGGTTGATCTGCTCTAATTCCCTCTCTCTGGAGCTTTTCGTTCCCATCAGAGGGCATACACTGTGAGCGCACAACTGCCTGCAGAGGAATTTAAAATATATATTGTATACTAGATAAATGAACTGATTTGAATGCCAAGATTTGTACTCGATTCCATTCAATGGAGCAATTAATTCATTCTGTTGCTCACTGGGTAAATTATTCCATTTGCTACAAAAGCAGTTGGTTTAGCAGACTTTTGTTTGACTTCGCAGAGTGCTGGATGGGCAGCACTTTTGAATAAGGCCATTCATTTATTTAGCTGCCGAGCTAGCTGGTGGTACTGTGCTGGTATTCACCCCCATCTCTGGATTCTATGGAAATAGTTGCTCCCCGGGTTCTCGGCTTTTAAACTCTCATGCCTAAAATTTTAATTTAAATAGAGAGTCATTAAAGCTATTTAAAAAATAGCGGTAATTTAGGTGAATTGTGTGAGTAGGTGTGGGTATGAGGATGGCTGTGAGGAGGGGAAGCAGCAGCATAGCAAACCGCCAGGGTGGTGGGCGGTGGATCACCTGGGGATAACTGAGGTCCGTAAAACGGCTGGGATATGGCACGGATTGAAATTCTCAAGCAGAAGGGAGAACGGGGAGCAAGAGGAAGAAGAGACAAAGAAACTACGTTTCCCGGCGTGCCCCCGCGGCCCCGGGGCGGTGCGGGAGGAGGGCAGGGCAGGGAGCCGCTGTGGGAGATATAACATGGGCGCCTGAGGCCGGGGCGGAGGTAGGGCGGGCTGAGCGCGGGGCCGGGCGGGGGTGCGGGGCCAGGCCAGGCCGGTCCGAGGGGCTGGGCGGGCGTGCCCGGCCCCGCCGCAGGGGAGGGGGCGGGGATCGGGCCCAGGGCCGGGTGGGCTCGGTCCGGCGGCTCCCGGCAGCGCTCCCGTGCAGGCGGCTGCGGCGAAGGAGCTGAGCTGAGCTGAGCTGAGCTGAGCTGAGCCTGCCCCGCTGGACGCGGCCCGGCAGCCGAGCAAGAGGCGGCGAGGGGCCGGGGCCATGGCGGAGACCGGCTCCGTGCACGCCACCAGGTTCGAGGCGGCCGTGAAGGTGATCCAGAGCCTGCCCAAAAATGGTGAGTGCGGTGGG